>OX578143.1:25282510-26482510 GCA_951213105.1 Amaurobius ferox
TAAAAAACGATTGACATAAATTTTAGAACGTTAACATGAACCGTTCTCGAGATATTGAACATTTTTCAAAAAAATTATCAAAAAGTCATAAAAAATAAAAAATAAATATTTTCTATTGAGAAACATGTTCACTTTTCGGATGTAATACCATGCGATAAATTAGATGACATCAATCTCGTGGATCTAGCTCGCTCCATTCATGAAAAACGATACTTTGTGTAATACTTTTGTACTTGTACGCCAATAGTTATTTATCTGCTGTAAGAATAACTTATTTCTTCGTCCATAACGCTTGGCAAGATTTTGGGGACGAATTCGGCGGAATGTCGCCAACTTGGCGAGTTTTTGAAATGTTGCCAAATTAACGAAAATCTCGCCAAATGGATAAAAATCACGCTAAATCAATGAAAATGACGACTAATTGTCGAAAATTCAATATATTGGAAATAATATTAGTATCTACTATGAGAACAACCTATCTTTTTAATGTAAAAGTAGTAAATTCATTATATAATATAAAGAAAGTCAGGTGTTGCCCACATCAGATTTTTTTTATTCGAATTAGTTTTATAGTAGTTTTGTGTTTCAGCACAACTTTCAAGCATTTCGGTTCCTTATAGCAACCGAAAATATTACCATAGAATTTCTATAATGTGGTTTACAATCTGGATTTCTCAATTAGTAAAAGGTTGTTAGTGTGGGACACATTTAAAAAAAGGGAAACTTAAAGTTGAACTTTTAATATTAAATTCATTAAGATTGACATTGCCGTTAATTCATACATAGTGGATTTAGTATTTTAGTATTGAAATCGTACATTGCTAGTTGTGCCGCTATATAAAACCCTCCAATTATTTAACTTTCGTGTGAGTCCTCTAAAGGAATTATTAATTATTATAATACTCATTGTGACTGCACCATTTAAACTTTAACAATAAAACATTTATTAACAACATAAATTTTAATTAAATTCTATTGCACTATTTAATCATATTATTTCAGCGGAGGGGACATATGTGACCAAAACGGAAAATCCTAAATAGTGATTATGACCGGATATTATTTTCAATGGGCACATACCTTCAATTTCTGCCTTGGGCTTTGATCATATATCAAATGCTTGCATTAGTTATTAGTACTGGCCATAACTCTTTGGTGTGTGGCTCCTTCTCGTACTCTGATTGCACTCACACATTATTATATCTCCATTATTTTTTAACCTCTACGGGACACTCTAAAAGTCTGAATTCACCAAATCCAGTCATCGCCTTCAAGTTATCTTAAGTCGTATTAGAACATATTGGAATCTCACTCTCTCAAGTCATGTTAGTTTCTCATTATTCTCTAATCTGCTGTTAAGTCAAATCTTCATAATTGTCTCGTTCTCCGGTCACCGGTTGTGGTTCACTCGGGGGGGGGGGAGTAACTCCCCCTTTTCTTCCATTTGCCGCATTGAGTTTGACGTAACAATCTTCTTTTTTTTTATTGGTTACTCCTTTAACCAATGGAACCATTCCCCATCTCGTAAGGCCCAGCTCAGCCCCTCTGTCATGGCCCCCTAAATGTGTGGTTTTCTGACCTTTAGGTTCACGGGGTTATAAAACTCGGTGCCAGCCAGACTACAAGTATTGTTCGCCGTTTTGGCCTCCATAAATTTGTACATAAAACTGTCTCATCAAATGTGAGATCTATTTCTGGTCTCACAGTTAGGTACTAAAAGTAAATCAGTCAAATTAGAATGAAAGCATTCCAATACGTAAAACTTAAAAATACATTAAAATTTACCTCATGTAATATTTTCAAAAGAATCAGTTAAATGTTTAGTTGTTGTTCGAAATAGAGATGGCGCCAAAAATTTCTGCTTGGAAGACTCAAACAACAGCAACAAATTTTCTGTAATGCTATATCATGCATATAGGTATGTTGTGTGGATATGGGTATGTGCGTTCGAACTTAATGTCAAAATGTAATTTTCAAGTGAAAGGGTTTTTTCCTGTTGTAGTTTTCAAGTGAAAGGGAAAACAAAATTCAGACAAATATTAATTTTGCTTCTTTAGGAATGGAGCATATAATCATATGAAAATAATTTTAATAAATATATGAATAAATATGTATTTTAATAATAATATGAAGATAATTATTATAAATATATGAAAATAATTTTAATATTTTGAACATTCTTTTTACTTTCCTTATATGCATAATGTATAAGGAAAGTATTGTGACGGGGTCGAAAATTGGAATTCGAGTTTTCGACGGGAGAACACGTTTCAAGCATCACTGATCAAGAATAAAACATTTTTGAGTTGATGTCTGTGTATGTGTGTGTGTGTGTGTCAGTGAGTCTGTGGAGACGATATGTCACGAACAAATAGAGCGATTCGAAAATCACAATCCGCGAATACTGGAAGCCTATTGTTTTTAAACGTAATCGAATGTTCAAACCCCCCCCCCCCCCTAAATTTTCGACTGAAATTTTGAAAAAATCATCAAAAAATCAAAACCTTTAATAAAGTTACACAAATAGATATTTCTTATGTAATTATTCCTTAGAAAACGATTAACATAAACTTTAGAACTCTAGCATGAACAGTTCTCGAGATATTGCACATTTTTCAAATAAATTTATCAAAAAATCTCATAAATTAAAAAATATATATTAACTGTTGAGAAACATGTTCACTCTTCATATGTAATATCATGCGATAAATTTGGTGACATCATTCTCGTGGATCTAGCTCGTTCCAGTCATGAGAAAAGACTGAGTAATACTTTTGTATTTGAACGCCAATAGTTATTTATCTGCTATAAGAATAACTTATTTCTCCATCTATAACGCTTGGCGCCGAATTTGGCGGAATGTCGCCAACTTGGAGAATTTTTTAAATGTTGCCAAATTAATGAAAATCTTGCCAAATGGATAGAAATGACACTAAATCAAAGAAAATGAAGACTAATTGACAAAAATGCAATATCTTGGAACGAATATAAATATCTACTATAAGAAAAACCTATTTTTTATTGTACATGTAGTATATTCATTGCATGGAAAGTCATATTACAGTGTCTAGAACTAATAGTGTGCCGACCGCCTATACTTCCCAATGCTGGGAGATGTTCCTGAAAAGTCGCCTCCGCCAGACGGCGCTGGTCTCGAATAAGCGGTCTAAAGCGGAGGAGTTAACATTGAAACAAATGGGAATTTATTGCAAATGAGATGACTGATATCTTTCGAAATAACTGAAGAATTTGTGTGAAATTGGGTGTGATTATTGTAAGTGGTATACACAAAAAGTCATTTGATTTTCAGAAAGATTGAGCTAGGGATATATTCTTATTTTTACAATTTTATTTAACTTGATCTGGTGTTCGTTCAAACATTTGAGGTCCAAAATAATCAGGTTCATTTATCATAGTAACGCGAAATTCGTTATGACGTTTCCTCTTGTGGCACATTTCAGTTCTTTCGATTTTGAAGCATATCGAGCTAGCCCGTCCTGGGCCCGCCATAGGACATTACCTGGTTTTAGAGAATATCTCGAAAATCAGAGAACGTTGGAAATTTAAGTTTAATATATCGTTTTCTTTTGGGGTGTATTTTAATTCTTTCAATTTTCAACCGTACCGGGTTAACCCGTCTTAGGCCCGCCTTAGAAACTCACCCGTTTTTGCGGTATAACTCGAGAACAGGTGTATCTAAAAATTCGAAGTTTCGAATATCTTTGCCATTTGCTGTATATTTTAACTCTTTGGATAAAAATTTTATCGGGCTAGCCCGTCCCGAGTTCAACAAAAGGAATATATCGTTTTCTGAGAATAACTAAAAATTCGGAGCATCTAGAATGTATAAATTTAATATGTCATTGTCCTTTGGGGTATATTACATTTCACCGCATTTCGAACCGTATCGAGTTAGCCCGTCTTGGGCCTGCCATAGAAATTTACTCGCTTTTAAAAAATAAATCGATTAGTCGGAGTAGCTGAAAAATATAAATTTAGTATATCATTTCCGTTTGGATGGATTTTAATTTAGATTTTGAAGCTCGTCGGGCTAGCCCGTCTTGGATCCGCTGAAGAATGCATTCGTTTTTGAAAAATAAGACGAGAACCGAAGTAGCTAAAAATTCCAAATTTAACATGTCGTTGGCTTTTGGGGTATATCTAAGTTTATTCGGATTTGAACTTTATCGGGGTAGTCCGTCCTGGGCCCGACATAGGAATGGACCCGTTTTTTAGAATACCTGGAAAATCGGGGAAACTAGAAAATATAAATTTAGTACATCCTTATCTTTTGAGGAATATTTTAATTCCTTTGTTTTTGAACCGTATTGGGCCAACCCGTCTTGGGCCCGACTTAGAAATTCACTTTTTTAGTGGAATAACTCTAGAACCGGAGTATCAAAAAGTTTCAAGTTTAGAATGTCGTTGTCATTTGCGGTATGTCTAAGCTCATTGGATTTAAAACCTGGTCGGGCTAGTCCGTCCCGATCCCAACAAAAAGAATGTACTCGTTTTTTAAGAATAACTCCAAAACTGTAGCATCTAGAATATCTAAATTTAGTATATCATTGTTTTTTAGGGTATATTTTATTTCTTTGGATTTTGAACCTTATCAGACTCGCCCGTCTTGGGCCCGACATAGTGGTAATGTACTCATTTTTCGAGAATAACTCGTAAATTGGAGCAGCTAAAAAATCTAAATTTAGTATATCAATTTCTTTTGGGGTTTATCATAATTAATAATTTGAACCTCATCGTCTTGAGTCCGTCTTAGGAATGCGATAGTGTTTGATGAATAATTCGAGAACCGGAGTAGCTAAAAATTCCAAATTTAGCATGCTATTGTCTTTTGTGATATATTTCATTTTTTCGAATTTGAACTTCATTCAGCTAGCTCGTGCTGTGCCTGCTATAGGAATAGACTCATTTTTTTTAGAATAACCCGAAAACTGGAGCAGATAGAAAATCCAAATTTTGTATATTAATTCCATTTCGGGTAGAATTTAATATTTTTGGCGTATATATAATTATAATTAGTGGCGTAGGCATGGGAGATAGGATGTGTGGTAAAAAACCTCATTTGCCGAACAATTACATTAGTTCTCAAAATTGTCTATATTTAAAAAAAATGAATTTTGTACTATAAGCTCCATTCGATCGTCGACCCCCTTGTGTCCTAAATACATGGTTACATCCATATGCAAATGAGCTAAGAAGTGCGAAATTTGTCCACGGATGTTGGGTCGGTGCACTGGGAGTACGAGTGAAGGTTACGATTCTGCGTGATCTGACGAAGAAGGTTTTATGCCTTCGAAACCGGTCGATATTAGTATTTTGAGTGGTATTCTGCTTTTTACGAAGATAATTTTATTTCTTTAGCAGAAATTTGGACCGCACGTATTGATTTTGTTTACTTGAAATTGAAATTTTTCAATATTTTTTAAAAGCATTATATGAATAACTTGAACGAATGCTTTAAAACCAAATTTTTGTTTTGCATTTTGATACATATTACCATGTAAACCTAAAATAAGAATGTATGAGAATATCTGGAAAATATTTTGTTTTATCTCATATGTTCGTTTACTAGGAAAAATGCCTGTGGGTGTCCCTGTGAATTTGGAAGAAAAACATGAAACACCATTGCCGCTTGAACATTAGAACAAGGTGGGGGCTGCCTACAAGTGCTGTCTGTCTCTTTGTACGGTGAAAGATAGCGCTGATAAGAATTTCGATTGAGGGTCGACATGTAATCGACCGCTATTTTATTTCGACAGGCGCGTCTCCTTTACATACGTTTCCGCAAGTTGCCACATCTCTTACACGAACAATGCTCAAAAGATCCGCAAATCAGCGGGGGCTCTGGAAATGGGTAGAACACCAGGGAAGGGCATTTTGTACTGCCTTCAGGGTGACCTCTAGATACAATAGGAAGTATCTCATTAGCACATTGGTCATCTGAGATCGAATTTGTTTTTACTAAGAACTGTCACCTGTACAATATTCTTTTTCGTTCTAAAATTGGACAGGATGGACCCACTCAGAAAGAAAGATTTTTCGAAATTGTAAGCAGCAAGCTTTCACTCATTTGATGTTTGTTGTAACTGACGTTGAAAATCTATATTTGGATTAAAAAGGGCTGTTTTTATAGCTATACCATTATCGCCTTTTCTGTGTAAAATTGCCTAGAAAAATGTATTAATTCGATTCATCCAGCATATTACTTTATTTTGCATTTCGACGAATAGGCTAAAAAATCGCTTAACATTTCATAATCTGCGAATTTCAGCATCCAAAAATCCCGTCACAAGACTTTTCTTTCTATTATACTATGTAGTACGAATCACTATATTACTATGAATCTTTAAAGTGCACCGTGGACTGGTTTCGCATTATTTAATTCTCTTGCATATAAGCGTAGGCAAGATCTAGGAAAAGGGGGGGGGGGTCGATGATCGAATGTGGGTTTACACAACAGTACAAAATACTTTCTCAAATATAATCCCTAAGGAGAACTAATGTAATTGTTTAATTGTTTGGTAAATGATAATTTTTCTCCAATTTTCGAGTTATTTTCCAAAAACGAATGCATTCCTAAGGCTGGGCAAAGATGGGGTAATCTAATAAAGTTTAAAATCCAAAGAATTAAAATATATCCCAAAAGAGAATACTATATTATAAATTAAAATCCATCCAAAAGGGAATGATATACTAAATTTACATTTTTTAGCTACTCCGACTGATCGAGTTATTCTTGAAAAGCGAGTAAATTTCTATGGCGGGCCAAGGCGGGCTAGCCCGATAAGGTTCGAAATGCGATGAAATATAATATACCACAAAGGGCAATGATATATTAAATTTAGACATTCCAGATGTTCCGAATTTTGAGTTATTCTCAGAAAACGATATATTCCTCTTGTTGGGCTCAGGACGGGCTAGCCCGATGGGGTTCAAAATCTAAATTAAAATCCATCCAAAAGGAAATGATATACAAAATTCACATTCTTTAGCTACTCCGTTTGATCGAGTTATTCTTGAAATGCGAGTAAATTTCTATGGCGGGCCAAGACGGGCTAGCCCGATAAGGATCGAAATGCGATGAAATATAATATACAACAAAGGGCAATGATATATTAAATATAGACATTCCAGATGCTCCGAATTTTGAGTTATTCTCAAAAAACGATATATTCCTCTTGTTGGGCTCAGGACGGGCTAGCCCGATGGGGTTCAAAATCTAAATTAAAATCCATCTAAAAGGAAATGATATACAAAATTCACATTCTTTAGCTACTTCGTTTGATCGAGATATTCTTGAAAAGCGAGTAAATTTCTTTGGCGGGCCAAGATGGGCTAGCCCGATAAGGTTCGAAATGCGATGAAATATAATATACCACAAAAGAAAATTATATGTTAAATTTAGACATTCTAGATGCTCCGAATTTTGAGTTATTCTCAAAAAACGATATATTCCTCTTGTTGGGCTCAGGACGGGCTAGCCCGATAAGATTTTTAATCCAAAGAGTTAAAATATACAGCAAATGACAAGCATATGCTAAACTTCGGATTTTTAGATACACCTGTTCTCGAGTTATACCAAAAAGTAAAGTCATATGGCGGGCCCAGGACGGGCTAGCCCGATAAGCTTCAAAATCGAAAGACTTGAAATGTACCACAAGAGAAAACGTCATACCGAATTTCACGTTACTGTGATGAATGAATTTGATTATTTTGGTAATAATTACACCAAATTTTAGACAAATTCTTCAATTATTTCCAAAGATATCAATCATTTCGTTTGAATTAAATTCCCATTAGTTTCAATGTTAACTCCTCCACTTTAGACCGCTTATTCGAGACCAACGCCGTCTGGCGTAGGCAGATTTTAGGGAACCTGTTTTTCGCCTCGGTCGGCACACTATCTCTTCTAGCCACTGTAGTCATATGTTGCCCACATCAGTTTTAATTTTAAAAGCAGCAAAAAAATTTTGCCTAAGTGCGTTTTTGTTTCACTTTGTTTACTTTCACTCGAAATATCTTCTAAACAGGCAGTGGGCGACAAAAGTGTTCAGTGAAAAATCCAATTTCCTGATAAATAATTTGTTTTTACAAAGCTGTTTGCGAGCAATCATCTTCAAATTGAAGATGATTAAAAAAATTTTCTTATTCAAGTTTTTAATGTTTACATCTCGTAAACTAAAAGTGAATAACTACTATGAAAACTAAGAAGTAATGTGTAGTCCTTTAAAAGTGCTACAAGGATATATAATTGGATAACGGATTATATTCTTTGTTTTTGTAATATAGTGGTTCTAATTTCAATATTTCAATATCTTGAACTATTTTGAAAAGGGGGTTCTATTTTCGATATTTTAATATTTTGAACTGTTTTAAAAATTAGCAACACTTGAGCAACGTATTTAAGCACAAGTAAGACAAAATGGTTGTTTCGACGATACGCTGAATCCCCTTCATCAGTGCAAGAGAACCAACAAACCCGAAATCAAAGAGACAAAAAAGCTTATTAATTTCCTCGGCTGTAAAGGTCCTTACTTTCCATTTTTCATGGCTTCTACCCATTTCGTCTTTTTGACTTCCGGTTTGTTGATTCTGGTGCACTGATGAAGGGGATACAGCGTATCCTAGAAACAACTGTATGCTGCATTTTATCTAATTTGTGATTAAATACGTTGCTCAAGGTTTCCTTAAACTTGATATTGTCGTATCGCCTGAATGTTCGATTCGACAGTTTGTGAAAACGCGGCTTGAAAAACTCTCTTTTCCAACGCCTGCATTGTGTTAAGCCTTGTTTGGATTGATTTACATGCAAAAGTCTAGTTTCGTTTGAGATGTGGATTTAATATTTCTCCTGTTGCTTTTCATGGCGCCTGCCCCGTCTGTTCGAAAGCAAACTTTTTGCTCCGCTCTCAGCCAATGAGAGAGCTTCTTGGCTGTCGTTGGGAGAGCGCGGCCTTGTCCGGGGGCTTTTGAGTGTTGAACTTTGCGAAGTTCGGATGGAAGGAGATCCGGAAGAGGAAAATGGAACAAAGAGTTGGGCCGGTGGCCCCATACTGCTGTGGATTATTGATTTCCCCAAAAATCTAATCCTGAAGGATACCAGTGGAAGAATCTTACCGGGATCTGCAATTTATTCCAAATTTTAATATTTAATTTTCCATTTTAGGTAATGTGTTTTGACGACCGAAGACCGCGCGATTTGGGTGTCCCTTGAACTGTTGAACCTTCTGTTCCAATGTGACATTATACTCCTTTCGGATTTATTTGCGGAAATTTTCATCATTCAAGTTAATGCAGTTAAAACCTGATGTTTATGGAAATAAGGAGGTTTGATTTTAAGCAGAACTGTGAGGTAAAATATTATCCAAATTAAATCTATAACAGTGGAACTTTAAGTTGCCATTTCACACCCTGGAATAAATATGAGGCACTTAAGAATAATGCAAATTTTGTGGAATCCTTTATATTGTGTTTATAGAAATAAGTGATTAATTAATTAAGAATTCAAAGTGTTTGATTATAATAGCATTAGATAATTATAAATTACATAATATGTTGTTCTCTAGTGATATAAAAATAGAAATAATTTCTGATGGTATCAAATTTGAATTAAATGTTGAATACTACAATTGTTTGGAATATATTATCAATTTTAAATGGTTTGCATGTTAAATAATATGAATGATAAATTATTTGCACACCCTGTTTTGTCTTATTTTCTACCCATCTGTGGACTGTTGTCTCCAGACCGGAAGTACTCCTGGGTTATGAGTGATTTCATTCGAATGTTGTATAAGGTTCTGAAGACCCCAGACCGTGCGACTCACATATTGGGTTTAGAGTAGCTATATGCACGGTCGGGAAATGTATAAGGTTCTAGCAATGTACACTTTACGAGTCTTCGATCTTTAATATATGTCGGTTGTGAGATCGGTTTCGGTTTCACTTTCGTTCCGACTCACCGCCGATGTGAAAATATGTTTTGCAATTTTGTGAAAGATCTGCAGAAAACAACAAATTCAGTCTTACTATTCAACCGCTTTCAAAGTTCAAGATTGAGCTCAGGCTATACGGGGCTGCAACGACCAAGTTCACACTGATGAATCTTACCTATAAGAGGTTTTTTTTCACAGACGTAAACCAGTTTTACGTTTTTCGTCAAACCGGCTACGTGGTAAAAATGGATCTTTTAATATGTTTTTCGTCATACCGGCTGGTGGTAAAAATGGATTCATGAACTTGTTTTACGCTGCCATTACAGATATGAGATGTTCTATGCTCATAAGCAGATAGTTAGCGTGAAACCTGTCCATGATATATCCTGGACAAAAATAAGTAAGAAAAGGATGGGGTAAAGTGGGTTTCCTTATCATTTTACACAAATAGGATTTTCCTTATCCTTTGCACAAAGAGAGTTTTCCTTATCCTTTGTACTAATGAGATTTTCCTTATCCTTTGCACAAATGGGGTTTTCCTTATCCTATGCACAAATGGGATTTTCCTTATCCTTTGCACAAACTGGGTTTTCCTTATCCTTTTCACAAATCGGGTTTTCCTTATCTTTTGCATAAAGTGTTTTTACTTTCCTTATATACATAATGTATAAAGAAAGTATTGTGACGGGGTCGAAAATACGAAATCGAGTTTTCGACGGGAGAGCACGTTTCAAGCATCCCTGATCACGAATCAAACATTTTTGAAGTGATGTGTGTGTGTGTGTCAGTGAGTCTGTGGAGACGATAACTGACGAACGAATGGACCGATTCGAACCAAATTTGGTACAAAAATCACAATCTATAAACACTGGAAGCCTATTGTTTTTATACGTAATCGAATGTTCAGAACCCCCTAAATTTTCGAATAAAATTTGGAAAAAATCGTCAAAAAATCAAAACCACTAATAAAGTTACGCAAATAGGTGTTTCTTATGTAATTTTTCATTAGAAAACGATTGACATAAATTTTAGAACGCTAACATGAACCGTTCTCGAGATATTGCACATTTTTCAAAAAAATTATTAAAAAGTCATATAAAATGAAAAAAAAATATTTCTTATTGAGAAACATGTTCACTTTTCACATGTAATACCATGCGATAAATTGGGTGACATCATTCTCGTGGATCTAGTTCGTTCCATTCATGAAAAAAGATACTTTGAGTAATACTTTTGTATTTGAACGCCAATAGTAATTTATCTGCTGTAAGAACAACTTATTTCTTCGTCCATAACGCTTGGCGAAATCTTGGCGGCAAGTTTGGCGGAATGTCGCCAACTTGGCGACTTTTTGAAATGTTGCCAAATTAACGAAAATCTCGCCAAATGGATGAAAATGAAGTTAAATCAATGAAAATGACGACTCATTGTCGAAAATTCAATATCTTGGAAAGAATATTAGTATCTACTATAAGAAAAACCTATTTTTTTACTGTAAAAGTAGTAAATTCATTACATTATATAAGGAAAGTCATGTGTTGCCCACATCAGATTTTTACTTATTGTTTTCAAAATGTCTAAAAAGGGCAAACCACCACACGATGTAATTCACTCAAAACCTTTAGCTCTTTCGACCAGGGGTCACTGCCAATTCTTTTACCTCGCTATGAGAATTACTGATATAATATTCTTAATTCAAATTATAGCCATTTTCGCAATTCATGGTATTGCTATACATTTCACCCGGGAAAAGATGGCTCGTGAACAAATATTTAGTCTCCTTCGCAAAGTCCAATCCGCTTTACCAATCTAATAAATACGAAACTCTTCCCGCGGTCGTAGATATCTTTGAAATCGTAGCCGTAATATATAGTACCCTATAATTTCGTCTGCAGGCAATAAGATCGTTAAAATGTCGTCGGTATCGTCTCCTAAAGTGTGGGAGCAGCCCTTTCCGAGACTCGGCAGACGATCTATTGCCCAATATCGAGGCTCAGAACGACGTTTGCGAGATTCCGCAATCTCAGTTATCGTAATCAAGTCGACTGCATCTTAACATTTACAGGGATGTGTGTGATAGCGTCTTCGTAGAGTCAGCGATTCGATTAGATTTGTGAGGTGCTCATCAGGTAATTGCGTTCGAAACGAAGAATCGTCTCATATTTCTCGTCTGTATCGCAGTTCGAAGTGAAAACGATCATGTAAATGGACAAGGAGGGATAAAAATTTATTTAATCCGTAATAAGACATAGGTGCAAATTATTTTATTTTGTTTTCCCTACATATTAAGGGACGTGTTGTAACACAGTCGAAATTCTAATTTGAATTTACGGAGAAATAAAACTTTCAAACATCCGTGAACTCGAACCACACGTTTTTGAGTTGATGCGTGTGTGTGGTTGGCATAAATATTCAGAGATGTAAACTTTTTTTTATTCTCACTATTTCGAATTATGAAGTATGGTGATAAAACTTATATTAGAAATATAGTGGACTCAGCCTCAATACCGGGAAAAAATCTTCAAAATACATCTGGTGATGAAGAAACGTCTATTAGGATTCACCCTTTGCATGCTAGATTAAAAAATCTGATGTGGGCAGCACATGACTTTCCCAATAGTCTCAAATTTATATTTTCTTTATTTCTTTTATAATTCGTTAGATTGAGTTTAATTGCACCAAATAATACTAAATTTGCATTTTTAATTCAACTTTTGTTTCTATTTGGTACTTCGACATTTTTCCGAAATCGACGTAACAAAAATGCAAGAAATCTGAAATATCTTGAGAACGATTAGTCCTAAAGCATAATGGAGTATGTTATATTCTTTTCCGCGTCAAAAAATGGGTATAAAACAAGAATTTAATTGATACATTTGAGCATACATAGTCTGTTTTTTTTTAGATTTTGGCAATTTTTGCGGGCCATTTCGTAAAAAAGCAGGTTGTTCTTTTCCGAATTGTACCAAAATCTAATCAACACTAGAGTATCCCACAAGTAACTTGTCCACCAAATTTTGTGAAATTTGGTCAATTAGTATTTTAGCTAGATTGAATACATGACATTTTTACCGGCCATTCCGCAAAAAAGGGCGGATTCTGTTTTTACAAATCCTACCAAAAACTAATCAGCACCAGGGTCTCACCCAAGTGACTTGCCAATCAAATTTTATGAAATTCGGCCCGGTAGTTCTTCAGTTAGAGCGCAAAGCATACATTACACAGAGAGACAGACACACACACAAACGCACACTCAGACGTCATGCTAAAAATAGTTTTTTCATATTCTAGAGGTATCGAAACGTATTGATCCGTCGAAAACTCGAGTTGTGATTTTCAGCATGATTCCAATACTTCCCCTATACATTATCATATATTGCAGGGAAAGTAAAAATTGGAAAAAGGCTTTACAAAAATTGTTGTTTTCTTTGAATGCTTATTTTGCAAGAAATATAAATTTTATCTTTCAAAGGTAAAATGTTTCGTAAAATAGTTCGGAGCAACTAAAACTACCTCAGTACAAATTCTACTATTTTTTTAAAACTTGCCTCTAACTGTAACCCCTTTAGCCATGTGAATGAGCATTGCGTCTATTACTACTAGTAAAGAGTAACCGAGGTGGAAACTAAAAATTGGGATAAGCATTTTTGAAAAGAATGCGTGGAAAAGGTGAAATTCCAGAGTTAATGAAACGCTGTAACTGGGGAAAAAGTATTTTAACGCCTGTTTAGGAAGTCTAATGTTGCATTTTATTTCCTTTGTAACTTGTAAGTTTTTTTTTACGTTGTTCACAGATATTAGTTTGTAAACACATTAAAGGTGACATTAATTTAGAGATTGCGAAAAACTGCGTGGTATATATTTATGAATTACATGAAATGCATTGGTGAATCTGAAATATGATTATAATTCTTAAATATAGAATAGTTTTATTTAAGTTATGCGATGGAAAATCTTATAATGGTAACTTATTAAGAAATTATTCATTACATACATTAAAACAAGGCCATTTATTATAAAAACATACTATATGCATAAGGACTAAATCAACATCAAAATGCGTATACATGCTAAAGTAAATAGGCAATCAGAAGCAATCCATTTGTCCTGTAGGAAGTACACAATTTAACAAAAAAATGTCCAACTTCGCTTATAGGTTTTCTATAAAATTTTTATCGCTATTTAAGACATGATAGATGAACAGACAGACGTTTGGAAATAAGCATGTGCAATTTTGTACAAATAAGTCTGTCTATCCAGAATGTCCAATTTAATATATAAATGTGGTGATAATTATTTTAAATTATGTGAGCACTATTTATATGATGATAATTTTAATATTTATCAAATGGGCGTGTAAAAGAATTCAATGTATTACATCGTGGATAACCGTAAAACCCTACAATTTATATTCAGTAAGACAAGTTATCTTTGCTACAAGGTAAAAAAATCTGATGTGGGCAGCACATGACTTTCCTTATATAATGCAATGAATTTACTACTTTTACGATAGAAAAAAATATGTCACTCTTATAGTAGATACATATATTCATTCCAAGATATGGAATTTACGTCAATTAGTCGTCATTTTCATTGATTTAGAATCATATTTATCCATTTGACGAGCTTTTTGTTAATTTAGCAACATCTAAAAAAGTCAAGTTGGCTACATTCCGCCATATTCGTCCCCAAAATCTCACCAAACACTATGGACGGAGAAATAAGTTATTCTTATAGCAGATAAATGACTATTGGTGTTCAAATACAAAAGTATTACTCAAAGTATCTTTTCTGATGAATGGAATGAGCTAGATCCACGAGAGTGATGTCACCAAATTTATCGCATGATATTACATATGAAAACTGAACACAGTTAATATATATTTTTAATTTATGAGATTTTTAATAAATATATTTGAGAAATCTGCAATATCTCGAGAACGGTCCATGCTAGCGATTATGCCATTAACATTCTAAATTTTATGTCAAACGTTTTCTAAGGAAAAATTACATAAGGAATGTCTATTTGAGTAATTTTATTAAAGGTTTTGATTTTTTAATGATTTTTTTCAAAATTTCACTCGAAAATTTTAAGGGGTTCTGAACATTCGACGGAGTTTAAAAACAATAGACTTCCAGTATTCACGAATTGTAATTTTTGTACCTAATTTCGTTCGAATCGGTTCGTTCGTTCGTGAGATATCGTCTCCACACACACACACACACACACACACACACACATATATATATATATACTTACACACACACACACACACAGACATCACTTCAAATACGTTTAATTCAGAGATGCTTGAAACGTGCTCTCCCGTCGAAAACTCGAATTCGAATTTTCGACCTCTTCGCAATACTTTCCTTATACATTATATATATAAGGAAAGTAATAATATAATGAATCTGGTCAGTTAAGACTATTTAGCATTTTTTTAATCCATTCTTTATTTAATTATATTAAAACTTACTTTATTACTCATAAATTTTATTACCGTTATCAATTACACGATTATTCCATTAACTTCTGACAATGGAATGCCTACTTGAGAGATCAGAATTTTAATCGGTATATCATATTTTTTGTTTCTCAATTTAAGAGCGCATAGCAATCAATACATACCTCTACTTGTATGAGATGCTAGTTGAACAGCTATTAATTGCTGCATATCCTCGGCATTGGCGGGGCCCCTTGGATAACCTGACACAAGTAGTGTTCATGACTGACTCATCATTTTGTATCAATATGTATCACACCACCTCGTAATCTCGAGATTTTATACAAGTCTTTGCATCTCGAATACTTCTTTCAGGCTGCTAGTCCAGTGTTTTTTGTTAAGTTACCTTTTCAACATGCCTTTAGAAGCAATACATAATCCCTCTTGACCCAATTAACTTTATTGGCATTGCTTTACCCCCTTACCAGTAAATGCTGGTGTAGAAGTTGGTCTTGATTGGGTATTGGGTCGCCTCCCCCTTATTAACGTCCACACCTCGGATTGACCAGCAGTGTGTGTTCAGTCCATTCGTACTTTGTGTCTTCGTTGTTTGTTGGCTGCAATCATAATTAGAATATTTATTGGCTATAAACAGCTGTCCTAATTACTGTAAATATTGGGACCGTCCAGTCTAACCTGTTCTTTAGCCCGTCTTACCACTCCACTTCCGCAGACGTGCAAAGACCCAGACCGTCCGGCCTATCTGAAGATGTAAGATATCTGTTTGGATGGCCGGGTAGTACCCCCTAATTTAGACCGGAACCCAAGGTGGAAGACATCCACAGGTACCATACCATTCTTCCCCCAACCCAAAAAATTCGCAGCCAATAAATGAATAGTCGGAACTACACGCATTGAAACTGAGCGCCTTGGTGGTGTATATAAAATGTGAACCTCGCTTTCAGAAACAAAACGTACAGTGGATTTCGATTGCGTTTACGTACCTTGATTGTAACCATGCCTCGCCGGCGAATTCGCGGCCACTACGAGCATATGAAGGAGTTTGAAAGAGAGCGTGCGGTCGGACTGTATGAGCCTAAATGCGCACACCGACAAATCGCTCTGCATTCGGGTAGGAGCGATGCAGAAATTAGACGATGTCGGTAGAAATAGGTTCGGAATGTCAGATTTCATCGGTAAGCCGGTAGAGGACGGCCCAGAGCGGCGACAGAACGTGAAGATAGAGCGATTGTCAAGGCAGCTGTGACAGCACGAGATTCGTCGTTATCAACCATCCAACGTATAACAAACACGGAAGTGACCAACCGGACCTTTAATAAAATACCACGAGAGCGGAATCTATACTCGCGGCGCCCATTACGCCGTCTACCACTCCCCAGTATACATCGTCAACAGCGATTGCAATGGTGTCGGGCCCGATCAACGTGGAATTGTTCGAATTGGGAACGAATTGTTTTCAGTGAGGAATCCCGTTTCGAACTGAATCCCGAAGACCAGCGCAGACGTGTCTGGAGACAGCCCGGACATCGTCAGGATCCTGCTCTTACTATCACACAGCCCGACAAAAGGGAGTTATGGTGTGGGGTGCCATTTAGTATGATAGTCGGACCCCTTTGATAGTCCTCTGTGTCACCATTACAGCACAGCAGTACGTTGCCGATATTCTACGACCCGTTGTGTTGCCATTCCTTTCGGGACACCACGGACTAACTTTTCAGCAAGATAATGCCAGGTCACACACGGCAAGCCTCTTTATTGATTGTCTGCGTACTTACGAATCACTTCCTTGGCCAACCAGATTCCCAGATCTCTCGATATTAAGCACATTTTGGATGAGATAGATCGTCGTCTGCGACCATCCCTGAATTTAGACGAATTAGCTTGTCAATTGGAGACCATTTGGAACGACATCCCTCAGAACACCATCCGTCAACTTTATGCATCAATGCCACGTCCGGTAACAGCTTGTATCAAGGCCAGAGGTGGATGAATGCGATATTGACGTGTTCAGTCTGTGTTGATCTTTCAGTGTAATTAATTATCCAATTGTTCTGAAATTCCAATCATTTCTTTTTCTGTACATCCACATTACACGTACCAAATTTTGTCGCATTTGGATAATTCTTTCTTGGTGCGTCGATTTGTTTTTTCTTAAAAATGTATATTGAGCAAAAATCAAATTTCTAGTTATTAGTAGAAAAAAGTTTTACAACTTAAAATTAAAATTTTATCCTTATTAAAATAGTTGCATAAAATACTTTGACACAATAAAATCGACTTCGGAACAAATTAAACTGTTATTCTCACAGATAAAAAGTCACTGGAGTAGAAACTAAAAATCGAATAAAAAAACATTTTAGGAAAAAATGCGTAAAGAAGTGCAATTCCGAAGTTAACGGAATGGTTATAAGCTAGTAAAAAATACCAAAACACCTGCTTATGGAATCTAACGTCGCATTTTATTTAACCTGAAACTGTTGTGAGTTATATTAACGTTCAAAACTCTTTTAAAACGAGTTAACGATGAGATTAGTTTTGAAATTACGAAGTATGTTGCACAAGAAATAAAAACGACTTGGTAAATACGAAAAAAAATTGAACTTTTGAAAGTACCATACATAACAAGACAATTATAAAATACATATCTAGTTATGTAGCTCTTTGTAATGAAAAAGAACTTGATAAATACGAAAAAAATATAGAACTTTTGAAAGTATCATACAATACTAGGCAGTTATAAAATACATATCTGTTTACATAGTTCTTGGTGTAATGAAAACGACTTGATAAATACGAAAAAAAATATGGAACATATGAAAATACGATACATAACTAGACAGTTGTAAAATACATATATGTTTATGTAGTTCTTGATGTAATGAAAAGCACATGGTAAATAAGAAAAAAAATATAGAACTTTTGAAAGTACCATACATAACAAGACAATTATAAAATACATATCTAGTTATATAGCTCTTTGTAATGAAAACGACTTGATAAATACGAAAAAAAATATGGTACATATGAAAATACAATACACAACTAGACAGTTATAAAATACATATATGGTTACGTAGCTCTTGATGTAATGGAAAGGACTTGGTAAAGACGAAAAAAATATAGAACTTTTGAAAGTACCATACATAACAAGACAATTATAAAATACATATCTAGTTATGTAGTTCTTTGTAATGAAAACGACTTGATAAATATGAAAAAAATATAGAACTTTTGAAAGTATCATACATAACTAGGCATTTATAAAATACATATCTGTTTACGTAGCTCTGGATGTAATGAAAAGGACTTGATAAATACGAAAAAAATATGGAACTTTTGAATGTACCAACATAGCCAGACAGTTATAAAATACATATCTGTTTACGTAGCTCTTGTTGTAATGGAATTAACATTAAGTAGCATTCAAAAGAAGAGTTTATTTATTTACCCAGCAAAATTAACATCACAATGTAATTGTAGTACTTAAGAGGGATCATCACACAAAATTATATTCTTTTTGAAGCCGACGCAGTGGTCGAGTGATCAAGGCGAGCGTTTCCACAGCAATCGCTCGACCACCGCGTTGTGGATTCCAGTCCCACGTAAGGCATGGATGTTTGTATTGTGGGCGCAGTGTGTTCCGCCCCCCTCTGGTGCGCCTGGGGCAACGTCCTAGGATGGTTAAATGGTTCATGTTCTGGCAGCTGATAAAGGCGAATGATAAAATTCAAGTGCCTGGCCCTTTGATAAAAAAAGAAAAAATATTCTTTTTGAATCACTATACAGATGGAAAATTAGTCTTATTATTTACAAGTTACCACGCGTTGGGAGACACATTGTAGAAAAAACAGACATACATATTTATTTTCTAAATTTGAAAATTTTGAAAAATTAAACAATTTATCTTCTAAATGCTAAATGCTAAAACATTAAAAAATCTGATGTGGGCAACACATGACTTTCCTTATATAATGTAATGAATTTACTACTTTTACAGTAAAAAAATAGGTTTTTCTTATAGTAGATACAAATATTCTTTCCAAGATATTGAATTTTCGACAAATAGTCGTCATTTTCATTGATTTAGCGTCATTTTTATCCATTTGGCGAGATTTTCGTTAATTTGGCAACATTTCAAAAAGTCGCTAAGTTGGCGACACTCCGCGAAATTTGTCTCCAAAATTTCGCCAAGCGTTATGGACGAAGAAATAAGTTGTTCTTATAACAGAAAAATGACTATTGACGTTCAAATACAAAAGTATTACTCAAAGTATGTTTTTTTATGAATGGAACGAGCTAGATCTACGAGAATGATGTCACCCAATTTATCGCATGGTATTACATATGAAAAGTGAACATGTTTCTCAATAGGAAATATTTTTTTTCATTTTATATGACTTTTTAATATTTTTTTTGAAAAATGTGCAATATCTCGAGAACGGTTCATGTTAGCGTTCTAAAATTTATGTCAATCGTTTTCTAATGAAAAATTACATAAGAAATGTCTATTTGCGTAACTTTACTAGTGGTTTTGATTTTTTGACGATTTTTTCAAAATTTCATTCGAAAATTTAGGGGGGTTCTGAACATTCGATTGCATTTAAAAACAGAAGGCTTCCAGTGTTTACGGTTTGTGATTTTTGTGCCAAATTTGGTTCGAATCGGTCCATTCGTTCGTCAGTTATCGTCTCCACAGACTCACTGACACACACACACACACAGACATCACTTCAAAAATGCTTGATTCGTGATCAGGGATGCTTGAAACGTGCTCTCCCGTCGAAAACTCGATTTCGAATTTTCGACCCCGTCACAATACTTTCCTTATACATTATGTATATAAGGAAAGTAATAATTAAAACTCAAAATGCTAAAACTTAAAATGTTCTCAAAGTGCTAAAACTTCAAAATTAATTGAGATACAAATTAACTTTTTATGTTTTGTGTATCATTATATCTTGGGCGATGAAAATATTCATTCCTATTTTTAATATTGTTCTCCAAAATTTTACAATAAATGCATGTGTATTACATAAAAATTTTGTCAAAAAATAAGTTTTTTCAGATATATCATTATTTTTCAAAATTATAATGC
Source organism: Amaurobius ferox (assembly GCA_951213105.1). Lineage (NCBI taxonomy): Eukaryota > Metazoa > Arthropoda > Arachnida > Araneae > Amaurobiidae > Amaurobius > Amaurobius ferox. Next base: position 25,303,027 of record OX578143.1, read on the forward strand.
TACAATTACAAAAACCATACATACTTTTATAGTACATTTTCTGATCATTATACATATACCAAAATATTAATGATTATTGTGAACTGAAAAAGCTTTAGCAGTTGTAATAAAATAATAAATGTGAAATTTGTATTCTGAGAAAAAGAAAAAGAAAATTTTAAAAGTTTGTTAAAAATGTTTGTAAATCAATAAAAATATCTTGAAATTGGTAAAATTGAACTTAATGAATAAAATTAATAGTGTTTTTGTTAGGGTATAGTATTGTGATGACGTTTCGACAATTTGTCGCCGAGTGGGACTGTCAGTTCTACAGCCCCACTTGGCGATAAATTTGGCAATTTTTTAAAATGTCGCTAAATTTACGAAAATATCGTCAAACCTTCCATAGAGATAGCATTATTCAGACGATATTTTTTCCACCAATTTATTTGAAGCAAATGATATTATGTCGCTTAGCAACGGATTTAAATCCAATGTATTTATGCGGCATACGATTTTTATTAAATCTTTTTCGATTTGAATAATAAAGATATGTATACAAAATAAGTTTCATTGACATTGCATTTTTGACTGGATAATATCAATTACGTTTTTCAGGTTTAAACATTATTACTTTCCTTATATACATGATATATAAGGAAAGTATTGTGACGGGGTCGAAAATTCGAATTCGAGTTTTCGACGGGAGAGCACGATTTAAGCATCCCTGATCACGAATCAAACATTTTTCAAGTGACGTCTGTGTGTTTGTGTGCATGTGTGTGTGTGTGTGTGTGTGTGTGTGTGTGTCAGTGTGTCTGTGGAGACGATAACTGACAAACGAATGGACCGATTCGAACGAAATTTGGTACAAAAATCACAATACGTAAACACTGGAAGCCTATTGATTTTAAAAGCAATCGAATGTTCAAAAACCCCCTAAATTTTCGAGTGAAATTTTGAAAAAATCGTCAAAAAATCAAAACCGCTAATAAAGTTACTTAAATTGACATTTCTTATGTAATTTTTCATTAGAAAACTATTAACATAAATTTTAGAAAGCTAACATGAGCCGTTCTCGAGATATTGCACATTTTTGAAAAAATTATCAAAAAGTCATATAAAATAAAAAAAAATATATTTCCTATTGAGAAACATGTTCACTTTTCATATGTAATACCATGCGATAAATTTGGTGACATCATTCTCGTGGATCTAGCTCGTTCCATTCAAGAGAAAAGATACTTCGAGTAATACTTTTGTATTTGAACGCCAATAGTCATTTATCTGCTATAAGAATAACTTATTTCTCCGTCCATAACTCTTGGCGAGATTTAGGCGACAAATTTGGTGGAATGTTGCCAACTTGGCGACTTTTTGAAGTGTTGTCAAATTAACGAAAATCTCGCCAAATGGATTAAAATGCCACTAAATCAATGAAAATGTCGACTAATTGTCGAAAATTCAATATCTTGGAAAGAATATAAGTATCTACTATAAGAAAAACCTATTTTTTTATTGTAAAAGTAGTAAATTCATTGCATTATATATGGAAAGTCATGTGTTGTCCACATCAGATTTTTATCATTGATATTTTCGAGAATTATTGATTCAGGATTAATATTTTCAAGTTATTATGCCATTGTTTTATTATGGCAAAATTAGTTGAAACTCATATATTGTACTTTGTACGAGTAATCTTTTGCAAATGCACAGGTAGATCTTCTAATCTACTAGAATATAAGTAATACAGGTATATTGGCATATATTTTTATATATATTGGCAATAATTTTTATATATATTGGCATATATTGGAGTTAATTACGGGCTTCTGGTATGAAGATTACGGGGATTATTGATATTTTCAATTTATTACGTCATCTTTTTTATTTTGGCAAAGATTTTTGAGACTCATATTGTAATACGGGTAATCTTCTACTAACACATGGACATATTTTCTAATTTGCGACAGTATATGTAGTACGGGTATATATGTATTCCCATATAATTTTAACGCTTTCATTTTGGTATATATTGGAATCAATTACTGCCTTCTGGTTTAAAAATTACTGGTTTATGAATATATTCAATTTATACATGTAATCTACTAATACAGGTTATATCTTCTAATATTCGCGTATATAAGTAATACGGGTCGGCGTATATAAGTAGTACGGGTCCCATACAATTTTAACGCTTTTATTTTGCATATATTAATTCAATTTCATAATTTTTGTAAATTTGCTTACAAAAAGGGGCAGGGATGTTTTATTCTTCAGATCTGTCCGTGAAAATAATTGCTCATAGTGAGAACATATATTCCTAAACTTCTTTTTAGGAGCATTCAATTAAATATTTTAACAGAATATTTGGATCAACAATATCAATTAGTATACTAAAGGTTTTTGCACATGATTATGAATTTTAAGTTTCTTTATATTATACACGGGTATGCTGCTAGTCTATAATATATTTAATAATGTTTATTAATAATGTTTCATAATATATATTAATGTTATCGCATAATATAAATCGATAACGTTTTATGATATATACTAATAATGCTTAACAACATATATTTAATGATGTTTTATACTATAGTCAAACATAATGTATAACATTTATGACTTATTACTTATTTTGAAAGACTTTAATATCTCAAGGATTATTAATGCTAAAAAATAACTGCAATTATTTAATGGCGTAAAAAGTTCTCTATTATGTAACATAAATTAATCTTTGCATTTTTATGAATTTTTCTATGATAACTTCCAAATTATTAAAGGGGGGGGGCGGCAAGTATTTGAGCTCGTTCAAAACCAATATCGTTCCAGACTGATGACTACAATTATCGTAAGCAGGAATGAACGTTTACGGGAACTAATTATAACTATAATCTTTCTAACTATTTGGCAAAGCCCTAAAACGATAGCCAGATGTATTAAAACTGCAATTAAATGGTCAACTAGTTCACACATAAGGAAATTATACTCTCTAAACACTGCCTCATTTACCATACACTAAACTGAAGATCTGGGTTATAACATTTGAACACACAGTTGAACTAAACTGGCATAGCACACACAGTTGAAATAACCGGCACTGGCTGTTCTGTTGCAATTTTCGAGAATTCTTAAACTCACCAAAAATTGCAAAATTTACTTCCAATGTCCGAATCCTGCCTGCTTCAAAATGACGATAGGTTTTTAAGTTCTTGTAGCGTGAACGTGAAATCACCAACTTGAAAATGGCAGGACTTGACACGGGGCTAAAACGTGGTAGGCCAGCATCATACCGTTGAGCTAAGTACTTATCCAGCACAAAGTATTAAATACTATTTCATGAGTGTTCGCTACAGTACTACCACTCCCAGTGAGGTGTTGATTGTCAAAGGAAGTTGTTGCTAGGTCGCAGATCAGGCGTGCGGGTTATAAGTTGAAGGGAAGGAACAAAGATCGTGGTGAGGCGAATTTGCAGTGAACCGTGTTGGCAATCACGTGGCCTAAGACATCTAAATATACAGGCTGACGCAACAGCGGCCATCTTGACCCTCAGTTGAAGGGATATATACGTTGCATATATGTTGTATATAATGTAAAACATACGTTGTATATAGTGTAAATAATGTTACTTTCTCGGGAGTTCGAGAAAATCAAAGCTTTCTAGACTACTTTCTTGAATGATTGGAACATTTTTTGCATGCAGAAACACATATTTTACAACTAAATTCCGAATCAAATATCATTCATGTAATATGCTCGCGCCATTGAAATAGCACAGGCAGACGATAACTGGCTGGACCGATTGGGATCAAAATGGCGGTTGCGTCAACCCGTGTATTCAGGAGCCTTAACATGGCCGATGAAGAAAGCATATCAGAGTCTGAATACTTTATTCAACAGCCTATTGGTGGCATCTCATGAAGATTACAGAAAGCACATTTTTACAATGTATATATAGGGTGTCCCAAAAAGATTGAAACTCTCTTTAATTCTTTACCTGTTGGAGATAAGTGGGTAATGTAAATTTCAAAAATGTTGAAAATAAAATAGGAAATAAGACTACGTTAATGAAATAGTCCTCCCATTAATTTTCAAAAAGTTACACTTTATAAAAAATTTTATACGACCCCCTTAGACAAATTCGGTCAATCAGAAAATTTTTATTTTTAATGCAGCAAGATCATTAAAAAAATCGCATATCTGTATCTTTAAAATTAGCTGAATTATGATAAAGAAAAATATCTGACTTATGCCGCTTTTCCGTACCATATAAAAGAATGTTTCATCAGTGAAAATAGGGATCGTAAACAAATTGACGATGGAAATTGTTTAGATAAAAAAAAGTACTTAATTATTGAAAAAGTACTTAGTTATTGAAAAGTACTTAAGAATCCGTGATTGCATCTTGAGCCTATGCGGAATTCGCAGAAATGTCTCCTATGTATTATCATCCAGTTTTATCTTTTTTGTGATATGTCACAAATTTACATTTCTAATTTGATATATGGTCCCCATTCACAAGGTTCAATTTTCAATTAAATATAACTCGCTCAATTTTAAAGAATCAGATATGCGGGTTTTTTTAATGATCTTTTTGCATTAAAAATATAAATTTTCTGATTGACCAAATTTATCCAAGGGGGTCATATAAAAATTTGAAAAATGTCGGCAATATTGTAAGAACGCATATCACCAACTTTGTCGTGCCTGGACTTTATCTAGATGACAAAGCGTGGTAGGCCAGCTACTAAAAATGCCTCCAGGCATTCAAAACACCCTTATAAACGTTAATCACACTGTAAAAATTGTTTTTCCTGCAAGGAAGCCTAAGGACACGGAAAAATAGGTACTAGGTAGAGGCAATGGTATCAATACGGGAAATTAATAATTAAATAGCACACATTCTTTTTACTAGGAGAACACTGATAAGAGAGTGGTTCACTGCGAAAATCAAATGAAAATGCCTGTATTCCTAAAGAAAACTTAAATTTTATCTTTGTAAATTGTTCGCGTGAGAGACATTATCACAACTAAAATTACTTCAGTTCAAATTCCACTCTTAACAACTTACCGGACTGTAACCCCTTTGCCATGTGAATGAGCTTCGCATTGCATTATTACTAGCAAAAAGATAACCGGGCTGGAAAATAAAAATTTGGAATTGCATTTTTTTCCCTTGAAGATTCGGAGAAGAAGTGAAATTCCCTAGAGTTAATAGAACTCTAGGTAGCTGGATAAAAGTATTTAAACACCTTCTTAGAAGTTCTAGCGCCGCGTTTTATTTCTTTTGTAACTGGTGTAAGTTTCACATGGTTCAGATATATTCAATTTGAATAAAATTGTTTAAAATTTTGTTATACTTTCCTAATAAAATTTTTTCATTGCTGTCAGATATAATCGTTTTTATTTCGCTGTGTTAAAAGCAAGATCAGTTTTGGGAATACAAATCATGCAGCACTTAAAAAGTAGAAGTGATAAAGAGACATTAAATATAGAACTTTAGAACTTTCACACATAGCAAAGTTATCTTCGAGCCCCACGTTGGGCGCAATTTTTTGAGGGCGCGGTAGCCCATTGGTTAGCGCGCTGGAGTTGCACTCGGTAGGCCCGGGTTCGATTCCAGCCACTGCCAAAACTACCGCCGTGTTCATGCGGAGTACGATCACGTTAAACATGTGGGTCCGAAAGTCCTTCCGAGAGGTTGGTGGTAGGGGAAGGAGGGTACGGTCCCTGTGGATGCCTCCCCCACTGGGTTCCGGTCTAAATTGGGTGGCTCTTCCCGACCGTCCAAACAGTTACCTTACACCTTTCTGGTAGGTCGGACGGTCTGGGTTTCAACAACAACAACATAGCAAAGTTATCGGGTGCGGTATCCCCGTGGTTTGCGCGCTAGATTTGCACGCTACCACAAATGCCGCCGTGTTCATGCGGAGTACGATCACGTTAAACATGTGGGTCCGTAAATCCTTCCGAGAGGTTGGTGGTAGGGAAAGGAGGGTACGATCCCTGTGGATGCCTCCCCCACTGGGTTCCGGTCTAAATTGGGTGGCACTTCCCGACCGTCCATACAGTTACCTTACACCTTTCTGGTAGGTCGGACGGTCTGGGTCTCAACAACAACAACATAGCAAAGTTATGGGAGAAAAATAAATTATCTTTGTAGTACAATATATAGTTAAATCAACAATGCATAAAATGGAAATTGAACCTACTTACGTGTTTGTCATCCAAACATGCACTTATTTCGCTACATTTCTTATATATTTCACTGTCTCTGTTACTTCGTTTAAGATTTTTCACGGGTTCCTTCTCACGGGCAATGTGAATATGTACGGCTTGATTCATCTTCATAATAAAATGTCGAATCCATTTATAAGGTTTTATTGTTTATAAAAGATTCAGAAAGTTTCACTTCGATGCATTTTTATTTTCTCATACTATGTAATATATTATAGAGAAATTGTTGTTTTAAAAAAAAAATTCGAATTCGAGACTTTGATACCAATATGTTTTAAGACCTCCTTACTATGTTTTGAGTATTTTTGAAGTGTGTCTGCCTGTCTGTATACATCTGTGGTCGATTTCTCATGTACACAATAGTGGCCACAAATATTAATGGGTTTTTACAAAATTTTATATTCGGCTTTGCTATCAAAAAGCCTACAACTAGATAGACGTTTTTTTTTTTTAATTAGAGCAAAAACTTCGAAATTTATTCGAAATTATATCTTTTTTTACATGGCAGCGTAGGACACAATTTGACATAATCATGCATAAAAGAGTTTATTTATAGTTTAATGATCACGAGACTTAGTAGTTTCAATCATTGTTGTGAAAAATACAATTTTTTGTTCGTGTCGTTATTAGACCCCCCTCAGCGGAAAGGCCCCCTCACACACACACCGGGGAAGGAGGGGGTACATTGTCAAGCATGATATTAATCGAAATATTTTGTCAAGCCCTTCAAAGTGAAGGCATGTAAACATTGTGATAATTGTGATAATTGTAAACATTTGGACCCACAATATCACTACCACAGCGGTCCCTGAAACTTTTCAACTCGTAGGCCACATTAAAAGTTTTCAAACATTTTAGTATTCCAAGACAACTTTTAAAATGTATTACATAAAATTTACTTGTAAAATAAACTGCAAAAAGTAGTAAATTGTACAATAAAATAAATAAATATATATTTTTTTAGAATAAAAAAATTGATGAACATATTCCAAATACATTTTGTTTTGAGCAACACTAATGGAGAACATGGAACTGTTACTCTTTTCCTCGTACATTTAGCTGGGTCTCTAAATTTGCGAGCTAATTTGTTAACATTGTTTGCAAGTGCTCATCAGTTAGTGCTGATCTAAACTAATTTCATAAATATGATTCTTGAAATAAAATATAAATATGTCGCACCAAAACGAGATGTAAGCCCTTGTGCAAACTTTTCAGCTTCTAGAAATACGTTTTACGGAATAAATTTATTAAAATGCATTAGCAATCCGCCCCTACAAGTCGCAGAGCGAGTCTTTTGAAAACTACGAGTGGGGGTGGTGCAGAAAGTGATAATGAGAAGGTAAAAAATCTGATGTGGGCAGCACAGGACTTTCCTTATATAATGCAATGAATTTACTTATTTCACACTGAAAAACTGATGAAAAGATCCACGGACCAGTGTTTGTGAAGTTGAATTGTACATTTGGCGCTTTTCCGGACGACAACATGTAAACCTGTTTTTAACAATTATCAGTATTGACAGAATCCTCAATAAGCAATATAGTCCATATATTAAAATATTTTAATAACAAATTCATCAATTAGGCGTCATTTTCATTAACTTGGCGTCATTTTTGTAATTTTGACGATAATTTCGTCAATCTCGCGCTAAATATCGCCAAGTTGGCGATATTCCGCCAAATTTGTCGCCAAAATTTCGCCAAGCGTTATGGACGGAGAAATAGATTATTCTTATAGTAGATAAACGACTAATGTCGTCCAAATAAAAAACTATTACCTAAAGTATCTGCTCTCATGACTGGAACGATTTAGATGCACAAAAAGGATAACAAATTTATCACATGATATTACATATGAAAAATGAGCGGATTTCACAATAGTTACTACTTTTTCTATCATTTTATGTGATTTTTTGATTAATTTATTTCAAAAATGTGCAATACCGTGAGAACGGTTTATGCTAACGTTATAAAATTTATGTAAATCGTTTTTTAATGAAAAATTGCATAATAAATGATTATTTAGATAACGTTATTGAAGGTTTTTGAATTTTTGATGATTTTTTCAAAATTTCAGAGGATTCTGAACATTCAATTCGGTGTAAAAACAATAAGCTTCCAGTATTCACTGATTGTAACTTTTGTACCAAATTTTGTTAGAATCGCTTCATTTGTTCGTGAGATATCGTCTCCACAGACTCACTGACACACACACACACACACACATACACACATACAAGCGCACGCACACACACACACATACGTACACACATACAAGCGCACATACACTCACGTACTTACACGTGCACACGCGCACACAGACATCACCTCAAAAACTTCTGATTCGTGTTCAGAGGTGCTTGAAACGTGCTCTCCCGTCGGAAACTCGAATTCAAATTTTCAACCCCGTCATAATACTTCCCTCATACATTATACTATGTATATAAGGGAAATAAAAATATATACTGTAGTTGTGGTTATATTGTATATTTTGCGAAAGTATAATATTCTCTTCGAAGATCAGATGAATAAAACACCCGTAAATACATTCTTTGCCATGACGTCATTCTAGGGTTGCCACTTGGGGACTTCGAAAAGGGATTCTAGATTGGGCAGTTTATCGCCAATTTGGTGACATTTGTTTACTTTCCGAAGGAATTTTCTACAATTTCGGAATGAAGTTCATGCATAAATCAACAGCATTTAAGCGGGGCTTTTAACACGTGTGTGCTTTTAACTGTAATTCATATTTTTTAATATAAGTAAGGCTTTTCAAATTTTGACTCTTTATTTCATTCATCTTCTAATACATATTTAAAACATGTTTTAAGATTCACGTCTTTGTAATCATTATACCGGTTTGAATTTTAATATAATCATAATGTAAATCGCTAATTTTATAGACGATGTGGGGTTTAAAGGGACTTAGGTAACTGCCGCTGTTTGATAGAAATAACAGAATAATGAGCTGCGACACATAATGTGAAAAATGTAAAAACGTTCTGTTTAACGTACGATAGCTTGGAGCATGGTTGCCGAGATAAAAGCTCACTAGGATTATCAATATATATTTAATTTACATATTATTGTAGCAGATCTATCTAATCATATTGATCCCTATGATAACGTAGCGATTATAAAAAATTTTATCTGTTCCAGAAATAGGGCTTGACCAAAATCAATAGCATTTTACACACAGATAAAATTGATTCATTCGAATGTCATAATATACTCCTCTTTGTAAAATTTGCAACGCCATGAATGAATCATCAGAATTGAATGAATTTTATTCCACAAACGACTTGTATTGATACAAATAAACGATTAAATTTACAAAGAAAAAAAAACAAAATTACATGTCAGAAATCAGTGTCTGTTGAAGCCTCTACTAGCTGCAGTAAGTGCTTCTATACGACGTGGCATCGAATCAATCAGATTTTAAATTTGTACCCAAGGAAGAGCATTCCAGATTACTTGTATACGAACCGAAAGTTAAGCTGTATTAGTTACGGAACGGGCGTCACGAGCGAGAAGGCGACCAACGAAATCCCGGACAAGTTCAATAGACGACAAATCCAGGGAATACGCAGACCAAAGAAGAAGCTGCATTTGTTGTGCTGAAAAAAGGTTTTGAACATTCCTAGCAACATGTAGATGGACATTGTTCTACTAAAATACAGCTCCAGGAATACATTGAAGGAAGTATACGACTTCGAGCTCCAGAACTTCTCTGATGTAATGGTTGCTGTTGAGATTACCAACAATTTTTAGCAGCTGAGATCGTCCAAGATGCCCAATGATGTCCCAGATCTTCACGCTTGGCGTTCGTCCAGTATGGCGTTGGGTAACTCACTCCGGAAAATGTCGTTCAAAGCTATAGCGTCTAACGTGGATGCGGCCATCACTGTACCCCCAAATTAAAGCAGGATTCATGAGAAAAGATGACTTGTTGTCAATCAGCACGCCAGTGTCTATGTTGATGAGCCCACTGTAACCGCAGGCGTCGATGATTTTGCGTTAGGGAATTTCTGTACAAAAGACTTTTTGTACGCAGTTCACAGTGCAGCAGACGCCAACGAATTGTTGGAGCAGATAATGAAACACCTATTACAGAGCTCCAACGTTCTACCAACTATCGAGATGAAGCTGTACGCACTATCACTGCCATACAGATGAGGTGTCTATCATTCCGTGCTGGTGTAACATTTCTTCATTCACTGCCGGATTTACAAATCATCCGGTTCTCTTCAGTTCACTGCTTCCACACTCGCATCACTGTCGTGGCATTGCGCGCCATACGAGCTGCTATTGCACGATAAGAAAAAACCCCTTCTCGAAGGCCGATCATTCGTCTCTCCTTTCAAACTCCGTAATTTACTCATATCGCGCCCTCTATCGTCGTAGAGGCATATTGACTTCTATTGAAAGATTTGCCGCTGGCAGACAACCATAGACTATTTTCAATGCCAATGGTTGTTTATGCTTCCAAAATCGAATTTTTTGGCCAAAATCGAATTTTATTGTTGATAATTGTGTTGAAACATTGAGACTCATTACGTGCAATTTTTTCAGACCACGTTCATCAACAAACTTAGTCTGAAAATCATTCATCTTCCCCAAAATATAAGAATTAAAAAAATTCTACATCTACAACGAACTCAGCTTGCAAAACCTGATTTACACAATACATTCAAATCGTAGAACATTAAAAATCCAATCCGTTATCCAATTGTAAAAATATGAATTTGCACAAAATATTCGAATTTAAAAGAAGTCGAGTGAATTTTAGGGAAGTTATCATCGGACAATGACCATCAGTAAATAGTAATCAGCAGTTTTTACCCGACCACGTTCAGAAATGAACTCGGCCTGTAAAACATGAATTTACATCATAAATCCAATTTTCAAAATATTCGGCTATGTTTAAGAGGAATTATCGTCAGACAATACATATCGATAAAGGGTAGTAAAGCATAGTAGGCGCAGTTCTTATCCGACCAAGTTCAGCAACGAACTCAGCCTGTAAAATATTAATCTACGCTATATATCATATTTTAAAAATTCAGTTTTGATTTGGAGGAGCAATCTTTGGACAATATATATCAGTAAAAGGGGGGGGGGCAACACGCGCAACTTCTGTTTTGAGCCCAGGTTCAGAAATAAACTTGGTATGTACAACATTAATTTACGTCATATTTCCAAATTTTGAAAAATTAGTTAAATTTTAGAAGATTTATCGTTGGATAAAAGCAACAGTCAAGGGGCACGTGAAGCGCAATTTTTATCAAGCCATGTTCGACAACGAATTAGGCTTGTAAACACCTTAATTTACACCCTATATTCAAATTTTCGAAAAAATATGGTTAAGATTTCTTGGGCCGTAGTTACTTTATCGTCGGATAACATACATCACGAAAAAGAATGCTGCAGATTCGATTTTTACCGACTACGATTTTTACCGACTATTTAACAGTAGAGATCCTATAATGCAAAGTTGTTGTTGTTGAGACCCAGACCGTCCGACCTACCAGAAAGGTGTAAGGTAAATGTTTGGACGGCCGGGAAGTGCCACCCAATTTAGACCGGAACCCAGTGGGGGAGGCATCCACAGGGACCGTACCCTCCTTCCCCTACCACCAACCTCTCGGAAGGACTTACGGACCCACATGTTTAACGTGATCGTACTCCGCATGAACACGGCGGCAGTTGTGGCAGCGTGCAAATCCTGCACGTAAACCACCGGGCTACCGCGCCCGAAATGTGCCAACAGCACGCGGTGTTCCCAGGTGGTCACCCACCCAAGTACTAACCGCTACCGACTACGTGTGATAACGAACTCGGCTAAAAGCATTAATTTATACCAAATATCCAAACGTAAGAAAATCGTTTTAGTTTTAGAGAAGTTATTTATCGTCGGACAATAAATAGCAGTAAAAGGGACGCAGCACATTTGTATGCAACCCCATTCAGCAACGTATACTCGACCTGTAAAACATAATCTTATACCATACATATTTGTCTTTATTACTCTTGTTAACCCTGGAATTCCATATACCTGTTAATTAATATTAGAAAAAACATTATTTCACAATACTACTGTTAAACACAATTACATTAAATAAAAAAATCTGATGTCGGCAACACATGACTTTTCTTATATAATGCAATGGATTTATAGGTTATTCTTATGGCAGATTCCTTCCAAGATATTGAATTTTCGTCAATTAATCGTCATTTTCATTGATTTAGCCTGGTTTTCATCCATTTGGCGAGTTTTTCGTTCATTTAGCAACATTTAAATATGTCGCCAAGTTGGGGACATTCCACCAAATTCGTCGCCAAAATCTCGCTAAGCGTTATGGATGAAGAAATAAGTTATTCTTACAGCAGGTAAATGACTATTGGCGTTCAAATAAAAAGTATTACTCAAAGTATCTTTTTTCATGAATGGAACGAGCTAGATCCACGAGAATGATGTCACCCAATTTATCGCATGATATTACATATGAAAAGTGAACATGTTTCTCAATACGGAATGATTTTTTTATTTTACATTATTTTTTGATAATTTTTTTAAAAATGTGCAATATCTCGAGAACGGTTCATGCTAGCGTTCTAAAATTTGTGTCAATCGTTTTCTAATGAAAAATTACATAAGAAATGTCTATTTGTATAGTTTTATTAAAGGTTTTGATTTTTTAATGATTTTTTCAAAATTTTATTTGAAAATTTAGGAGAGTTTTGAACATTCGATTGCATATAAAAAGCAATAGGCTTCCACTATTCACGGATTGGGATTTTTGTACCAAATTTCGTTCAAATCAGTCTATTCATTCGTCAATTGTCGTCTCCACAGGCTCACTGACACACACACACACACACACGCACACACACAGACATCACCTCAAAAATGTTCGATTCGTGATCAGGGATGCTTGAAGCGTGCTCTCCCGTCGAAAACTCGAATTCGAATTTTCGACCCCGTCACAATACTTTCCTTATACATTATTGTATATAGGGAAAGTAATAACAATATTTTTACAGAAAATCTCTCCGTAGCTTTTTTTTTCACTACAAGTATAATATCAAACAGACTGAAGTACTGTTGATAAATACGATTGCGAAAATATCTAGGAAAAAAACTCAATTTAAATAATTAAAATATAGCTACTGGTTTATATTTCATTCAGAGAAACAATATTATTAAAAGCACAGCAAGCAATGAAGATTGGATATTGTGGTGTTTCATGTGTCGTTATGATTCGGCCATATAACGTGCTGGTCATTGGCCAACGGAGCAGCGCAGATATGTCCGTCCGGTCTCTCATATTCATGAGTCATGGTTCCCCATATACATTACAATATCCGGGTCTTGAAGCTGGAATCGCACGTTATGATGTTATATACTTGTTCTCTACACGGTTCCCCCGTATCTGAACTAGAGCTAGCTAGTGATCACTTAGTGATATCCGCAGGATCCAATCGTGTGGGATGTCTTACAAATCACGCTCAGTGTTCCCGTGATAGGTTGAGTTGGAATATTCTTCGCAACGTGCTTGAGAAAGGCGGAAAGGGCTCTTTTTACTATCTCATGCTATGAAATATAGTTTAAAGAAAGTAATGTTTTCACAAAAATTTCCGACTTCGAGTTTTTAGGCTATTATATATTTTAGGACCTCCAGACTACGTTTTGACTGTATTTAGAGTGACGGTCTGTCTGTGATCGATATATTGTGTATACAATAAAGGTAGCAAATAATAATGTATTTTCGTAAAACTTTATGTCAGGATTTTTTTTTTTTTAATTCTAGAACTAGATATGATTTTATGAAATTCGAGCGAAAACTTCGATATTTATTCGAAATTTTATATTGTTTTAACATGGCAGCAGACTTCAAACTTTGACACAATTATGCATAAAAGTAATATTTATAGCTCAACGATTAAGAAACTTAACAGTTTTAATCGTCGTATTGAAAAAAAATCTGATGTGGGCAGCACGCGACTTTCCTTATATAATGCAATGAATTTACTACTTTTACAGTAAAAAAAAATAGATTATTTTTATAGTTGTTATTTATATTCTTTCCAAGATATTGAATTTTCGTCAATGTGTCGTCAATTTCCATGTCGTCGTCATCAGTGAGTCATCATTGATTTAGCTTCATTTTTATCCATTTGGCGAGGTTTTCGCTAATTTAGTGAATGTCGCCAACATGGCAACATTTAAATATGTTGCCATGTTGGCGACATTCCACCAAATCCGTCGCCAAAATCTCGCTAAGCGTTATAGATGAAGAAATAAGTTATTCTTACAGCAGGTAAATGACTATTGGCGTTCAAATAAAAAAGTATTACTCAAAGTATATTTTTTCGTGAATGGAACGAGCTAGATCCACGAGAATGATGTCACCCAATTTATCGCGTGATATTACATATGAAAAGTGAACATGTTTCTCAATAGGAAATATTTTTTTTTATTTTATTTTACATTTTGATATTTTTTTTAAATGTACAATATCTCAAGAACGGTTAATGTTAGCGTTCTAAAATTTATGTCAATCGTTTCCTAATGAAAAATTACATAAGAAACGACTATTTGCGTAACTTTATCAGCGGTTTTGATTTTTTGACGATTTTTTCAAAATTTCACTTCAAAATTTAGGGGGGTTCTGAACATTTGATTGCGTATAAAAACAATAGGCTTCCAATGCTTACGGATTGTGATTTTTGTACCAAATTTCGTTTGAATCGGTCCATTCGTTCGGCAGTTATCGTCTCCACAGACTCACTGACACACACACACACACACACACACACACAGACATCACTTCAAAAATGTTTGATTCGTGATCAGGGATGCTTGAAACGCGCTCTCCCGTTGAAAACTCGAATTCGAATTTTCGACCCCGTCACAATACTTTCCTTATACATTTTGAATATAAGGAAAGTAATAACTGTGACACAATATTTGTGTATGTGACGCAATTTACGTTTATCAAACATGGTATCAAACGAAATATTTTTCAATCCCTTTAAAATAATAACAGGCCATAATTGATTATCTGAACCTGTGATACAGAAATTTTTAATTTTTCTTGTGTATTCAAACCAAAATTTGGCAAGCTACTTAAAAACGAATTCTGATATAAGAACATCGAGTCAAGCAAAATATAATTTTTAGGCACGCATCTGCTATGTTTGACCTGCAACAAATATGGTGTTTTGGACAATCCATGCTACATTTTAGCGTATTTTTCATACATATATCACAGAGAGCTTCCTATATAGAAGTATCTTATAAAATATCTGTAATTGTCAGAAATACCGTATCTTGACCTTATCTAGCACAAATTTCATCCCTCCTTTAAAAGTCAAAATGTAGCTTCAATGTCACTTTTTATTACTTTCCCTGCAATACATGGTAATGTATAGAGAAAGTATTGGAATCATGCCGAAAATCGCAACTCGAGTTTTCGACGGATCTACACGTTTCGAGACCTCTAGAATACGAAAAAACTATTTTTAGCGTGACGTCTGTGTGTGTGTCTGTCTGTGTGTCTGTGTGTCTGTCTGTCTGTGCAGATTCTGTATCCACTCTAACTGAAAAACTAATGGACCGAATTTCACAAAATTCGGTAGATCAGTCGCTTGTACGTTACCCTGGTGCTGATTATATTTTGGTACGATTCGGAAAAAAATGACCTGCCTTTTTTTGCAAAATGGCCCGCAAAAATCGTCCAATTCTAAACTAAAGAACTGGGTATACTCAAATATATCCATTAAATGCTGATTTAATACGTAATTTTTAGCGACGAAGAGAATAAGACCAACCCCATTACACTAGGACTAGCCGTTCTCGAGATATTTTAGTTTTTCGTACTTTCCCTACGCCACCTTTGAAAATAAGCCCGGTTACCCAATGAGAACGAAAATTGAATTAAAAGTGAAGTAAATTTAATTAAAGTAAAGAGAACGTGAATATAAGTCTGCAGGGAAAGTCATGTGCTGCCTACATCAGATTTTTTCCCCTATGTACATTGCGTAATGTCTAGGGAAAGTATAATGACAAGGACTGAAATAAAAATTACAGTTTTCAACGCGTGTGTGTATGTATGTGTGTGTATACGTGTGTGCATGTCTGTGTACGGAATCTTGCCTACGTGTGCCTGTGTGTGTGCGCGTGTGAGTGCTTGTGCATGTGTGTGTCCGTGTGCTTGTGTTGCAAACCCAGATCACTCTACTGAGCTATTTTAGCTATACATTTGTTGATTTCCATAATCCTATATTGATATTTTTAATTTGACTCCTGCCTATTTTACAGAAGCCTGTTTTAACGCACTTGACATGTATACTACTTAGTATTCTTGTATTTTATGCTCCTGTTCTTTATATGTTTGTGTGGTTACTGTAACTGGATTTCATCTGTAGTTGCCACGTAAATTGAATAAATATATAAACAAATAAATATAACTTTCAGCAAATTTGGTTGAGTTTTAAAAGTGTTATCATCGGTCAATGTATATCAGTAAAGGAGAACAAGGTGCAACATAAACGCTTTATATCCAATCACATTCAACGAATTCAGTCTGTAAAACATTAACATATAACACATATCCAAACTTTTAAAAATTATGGTTTAGTTATCGCTAAACCCGAAATATCATTAAAGAGAGCGCAGAATGCTCAGTATTTATCCCATCAATTTCAAAGGCGAACTCATCCTGTAAAACTTTAAGTTACATCACATAACCAAATTAAAAAATCTGATGTGGGCAGCACATGACTTTCCCTACAGACTTATATCCAAGTTCTCTTTATTTTATTTATATTTAATTCACTTTCAAATCAATTTTCGTTCTCATTTGGTAACTGAACTTATTTTCAGAGGTGGCGTAGAGAAAATACGAAAAAATTAAAATATCTCGAGAACGGCTAGTCCTAGTATAATGGAGTTGGTCTTATTCTTTTCTTCGTTAAACATTACGTATAAAACAAGTATTTAATGGATATATTTGAGCATACGTAGTTTTTTTATTTTAGATTTTGGCGATTTTTGCGGGCCATTGCGTAAAGAAAAAGCAGGTTGTTCTTCTCCGAATCGTATCAAAATCTAATCAGCACCAGATTATCCAAAAAGTAACTTATCTACCAAATTTTGTAAAATTTGGTCAATAAGTATTTTAGCTAGAGTGGATAAATGAATGAAATTTTTACGGGTCATTTCGCAAAAAAAGGCGGGTTCTGTTTTTATGAATCCTACCAAAAACTAATCAGCACCAGGGTCTTACCCAAGTGACTTACATACCAAATTTTATGAAATTCAGCCCATTAGTTTTTTAGTTAGAGTGGATACATACATTGCACAGACAGACAGACAGACACACAGACAGACACACACACAGACGTCACGCTAAAAATAGTTTTTTCGTATTCTAGAGGTCTCGAAACGTGTAGATCCGTCGAAAACTCGAGTTGTGATTTTCGGCATGATTCCAATACATTCCCTATACATTACCATGTATTGCAGGGAAAGTAAAATATTAAGCTTCAGAGAGGTTATCGTCGGGCAACATATACCAGGAAAAGGAGCGAAGCACACAACAACCCTACAATGTTAAGCAAAGATTCTTAACAATACTATAAAAGCTATGATTCGGTATTCACTCAGTTTTTATATCATACACCATTAGCTGCGTGGTTACCACAGTAACAGAATATCTTTAAAATATCAGTTTAGAATAATTACTTTCCCTGCAATACATGATAATGTATAGAGAAAGTATTGGAATCATTCCGAAAATCACAACTCGAGTTTTCGACGGATCTACACGTTTCGAAACCTCTAGAATAGGAAAAAACTATTTTTAGCGTGACGTCTGTGTGTCTGTCTGTGCAGATTTTGTATCCACTCTAACTAAAAAACTAATGGACCGAATTTCATAAAATGTGGTAGGTATGTCACTTGTGGGCGAATCTGGTGCTGATTAGTTTTGGGTATAATTCAGGGATAAAAGAACCAGTTTTTTTTTTTTGCGAAATGCCCGCAAAAGTGTGTATCCACTCTAGCTGAAAAATTAATGCACCAAATTTTACAAAATTCTGTAAATAAATCACTTGTGGGTCACCCTGGTGCTGATTAGATTTTGGTACGATTCGGAAAAAAATAACCTGCCTTTTGTTGCAAAATGGACCACAAAAATCGCCAAAATCTAAAATAGAAAACTGCGTATGCTTAAATATATCCATTAAATGCTTGCTTAATACGTAATTTTTAACAAAGAAAAGAATAAGGCTAACCCCCATTACACTAGGATTAGCCATTCTCGAGATATTTTAGTTTTTTCGTATTTTCTCTAAGCCACCTTTGAAAATAAGTCCAGTTACCAAATGAGAACGAAAATTGAATTAAAAGTGAATTAAATTTCATTAATATAAAGAGAACGTGGATATAAGTCTGCAGGGAAAGACATGTGCTGCCCACAGCAATTTTTTTTTTATTGATGATAAAACTGTAAGTAGAATTTTGAATATTTATTTAGAAATAGATTAATTTGAACTCAACTGATCGGTTTTATATACAAAAATTAGATTTTCAATTATTAATGTTTAATAAATAGGCTATATGCATTCTAACGGAAGTTTACAGATTTTATAACTTAACTATATACTTATATACTGTATACTTATATACTTAACTATCAAATTAAGCTTTGCCTATAGTACAAATTATAGAGTTGGAGAAAAGAAGATTCGAAAATAACATAATGTTTTCAAAATTATATCTAGATGTGGCTGATGTTAGCAACGTCCCATTTGTTCTCATTTGACACAACAGAAAACCGCAGTGTTTAATATATGTATTTGTCATTATATTAAAATTTTATCTAATTATGATGAGAAGAAGAAATTTGTATTTTTCTAGATTGTAGAACAGAGTACAGAATATATGGAAACAAAAATAAATTGGAAGGTAAAATAAAGTTGAATGCATAGTAAAAACCTATTTGAGTTCTAATTTGCATTGTACTAATAATTTTTTCTGCATAATTAACATTTTAAATAGATATTATTCAAAAATATTATTTCACCACAAATAAATATTATTAAATTATAAAGTATAAATATTATTAAGTTATAAATTATAAATACTGTTAAATTATAAATATTAATTTAAATAAATATTATTTCGCCACAGAATTACCTGCAACGTGATGGAACTTATTTTACCCCCAAAGTGCCACCTGAAATATTGTTTCAAACGATTTTTACGTTTTCTCAAAATGAAGTTTTATTCCTTCCCTTTGTCTCCATAGTAGAGATGTTACCGCTAAAGTGCAGAAAGCAGTTATTCTACATATTATCTAGGTAATGTGCAGGTTAACTAGGGTGATCGGTTAAAGTGCCGAAAATTGTTTCATTTCTCAAATTTCCTAGGTAAACTGCAAATTACCTAGATAATCTGCGCATTACCTACTAGGCACTCGTTAAAGTGTAAATAAGAACTAAAGAGGTTTGCGAAGAATTTTTCTTCATTTTACTCACCAATTCGGTGCTTGCTTGCATACTAGGAGCTAAATTTATCTGCTTTAAAAAAATCACGACACAAATTCACGCGTTAACAGGCAAAAACGAATTTGAAAACTGAATCAGCTATACTACACACTGGCAGCCGACGCAAATTATGAGAAATAAAAACAACCGGCGACGACAAGACGCTGGCGAACCAAACTAAAAGTGGAGGGAGAGGGGGAAGAAGTAGAGAAAGGAAATGAGAGAAACAAACTTTTGAACTTTTACGATACAGAAGCCGTTAATGTGCACATTACCTAGGTAAAATGCCGAAAAATATTGATTCCGCACGTTAACGGAGCAAATCAGTTAATCTGCAGATCAGCTAGGTAATGTGCACATTAACGTTTTTCGAGCTTTAGTAACATATATACTGTTGAACACGTAACTTTCCCTCACTGGCGCCTTTCCTTTCGTCTGCTTCAAAGACCTGACGCAGAAAGCATCATGACGTGCATCTAGGGTTTCCAGGATTTCGAGGCCAAAGAAGGTTTGCCAGATTTCGCGATTTATTGCTAATTTGGCAGCATTTGATGACTTCCCGAACCTTTGAGAATCATCACCAAATAATGATTATTCTACGTGATAGGAGAGATTTCTAAAAATTCCTATAGAAAGACTATAAAAAGACTCATCACTCCATTGGAGTTCAGTTAGTGAGTTGCCAATATACGAGCTACAGTGAACTATGCCATTTGTCCATGTTTTGAGAATAGTAGTAGCTGTTTTGTGAAATTATTTTCGTCAGTATTTTGAGAATAATATTGCTTATTTTGTGAAATTAGTGGAGCATTTTAGTGCTGTTTGATTGTATATAGAGTGTCCCAAAAGATTGAAACGCGCTTTAATTCTTTACCTGTTGGAGATAAGTAGGCAATGTAAATTGCAAAAATGTTGAAAGTAAGGTAGGAAATAAGACTACGTTAATGAAATAGTCTTCGCATTAATTTTCAAAAAGTTACACTTTTTAAATTTTTATACGACCCTCTTAGACAAATGTGATCAATCAGAAAGTTTTCATATTTAATGCAACAAGATCATTAAAAAAACCCGCATATCTGTATCTTTAAAATCAACTGAATTATGTTAAAGGAAAAAATCTGACTTATGCCACTTTCCCATACCATGTGAAAGGCTGTTTCATTAGTGAAAATTGAGATCATAAACAAATTGACGATGGAAATTGTTTAGATCAAAAATACGTTAATATGTGTCAAAATTGTTTATCACAAATGCATCTAAATAAAGCATTACACAGACAGAGATCATAAAAGCAGTGGTACTCACTATGCGGTTGGGTATCCTATGTATTATCATCCAGTTTTATCTTTTTTGTGATATATCACAAATTTACATTTCTAATTTGATATATGGTCCCCATTCACAATGTTCAATTTACAATTAAATATAACTCGCTCAATTTTAAAGATACAAATATGCGGTATTTTTAATGATCTTCTGGCATTAAAAATAAAAATTTTCTGATTGACCAAATTTGTCTAAGGAGGGTCGTATAAAAATTTTAAAGTGTAACTTTTTGATAATTAATGGGGAGACTTTCATTAACGGAGTCTTTTTCCTACCTCACTTTAAACATTTTTGCCATTTATATTGCCCACTTATCTCCAAAAGGCAAAGAATTAAAGCGCGTTTCAATCTTTTTGGGACACCCTGTATTTCTCCTGTTTCCTTTGTGCTTGTGAATAAACGTTAGTTATCCAGAAACTTGGACTCATTCTTATATTACTGCGTATACACCGACGATTCCAGAGGATACATTGGTAATAATGCTTCATTTATTCAATACATATCTTAAGTTAAAATTTACTATAAATGAGCAAAGTTCAAATATGTCTCACTTATTCAGAATTCTAGCAGGCTCTAAAATGCCCCGGGCCTAACTTGATTCTATTAATAATCCAGCCCCGGGACACAGACTAATAACCAATCCGTTTCTAGAAAATTAAATCGAGATAATAGCTCTAGTTTATACCCATTTTATAAGAAGGAATATAAATCTATTCGCAATATAGTATCTCAGTCGCAAATTCCCATTTAACTCTCTTTGGTCTCATACTGAGAAATTACCGCATTTCTCCGAAGAGAAAACTAATTTTGGACACATGAGAACAAAAAACCGCCGGATCATGAACGGAAACAGGTGTTGCCAACGCGTCCACCTTTTAAAAAAGTTTCATTAACGTCCCAGCTGATATTTTTCTAGTGCACCTTTCTTATCTTCCCCTACGGTGCGTTTCTAAATTTTCACGTGGATTGTTACAGTATTGTAGGCGGCCACACTCAAATACACATGCATTCGCTTCAGTGGCTTGCGGTTCGCGAAAAAATTAAATTCGTTCCCCGTGTTCTCTAACTGTTTTTTAATTAACTCAGAAACTTTTATTTCGGCTGAGTTCGTTCTTTAAGCGAACAAATTATTTTGACGTGTTTTAAGTGGGCAGCCGCATTTATAAACTGACTATTTTCGGAAGACCAAATGCTTGGAAATACTTTTAAATTGGATTTACTAGAAAGCTCTTAATAAAATATCGATGAACAGAATTTTCTATTTATTATGATTGCGTCTCAAAATCCAAATATTTAAATAATTTTAAAATACATTTTAAGAATTTATAATTTAAATTGTTAAAGACTTGTACTTAAGAGGACATTAAAATAGTTGTAAATGATAACACTTAAAAATTTAAATATATTTCAAAGTTAAAAATTTCGTAATTTAAATGTCTGCATTAATGTGAAAATATACAAAAGATTATCAAAATTCCGCCATTTAAATTATTTATTTATAAAAAAATATTAAAATATAATGTACTTAAAAATAAACATTTTATAACGCATTTTGAAATATAAATATTTAAACATTTAAATTTACTTTAAAAAAATTTTTAATTCATAAATAAGTAATTCTAAAATTAAATAAAAATATTTATGAATTTACGCATTATAGTTATGGATATTTTAAATTTTAAGTTATACTTGAGTAAAATTATAGCATTAAATGTGAAGGGAACGTCCTTTTCCAATACGCAGACAAATATTCTCTTAAAATAAACTATAGTTTGAGCAAAACTTACTAACAGCAAGGTACAGGAAATTACCATAAGTTCGCATACTTTAGCGTGAATGGGTTGAAGTAATTCATTAATTCCTGCTACTGTTACTTAATGTAAGCAAATTATTAAGAACAGTATGATGGACATTTTATTTTACTTCTTAGTTTTTATACTGAATGTAACAATAACTGCATTTACAGCTAAATGACTTTGAATTTTTTACCAATGGAAGTTACTTCTACATAAACTCATAAAGTGGCTAAGATGGTAGGCAACACGGCCCCTTAGTATATAAGTAAATTATGCTTTATATTTTGCGCGACCTGCATTTCAGTAGTCATGTTCTTAAAAATAAATTATAGTGGAAAAAATTGAAGCTGCTCACATTTTATTGAAAAATTATTTATATGACTTTTTTGTATAATTTTTTTTTAATTTAAGTTAAAATACATATAATATAAAAAGTTTTTCGGAACATAAATATCTAATCAATAAAATTTAATATTGAGCATTCTGAAAACAATATGCGTCTATCACAACTATTATATCAACTGTGAACTAGATATAGGCAAGTATTTAATCTAGGAAATTATTAAGAACAAACGGAACAATGAAATCCATAAATGAATTGCACTGTTTAAGACATTTCATTTACATTCACAGTTTTAACATTGAATATAATTATATCAGTATTTTTAACTAAATGATTATGCGTGGATTTTTATTAGTAAAGTCACATAAAAATCTAAATAAAGCCTTAAAATAGTTAAGTTGACAAAGCGGCCGCTTTATAAGTACATTATACTTTGCAACTTGCATGGCCTGCAATTTAATGGTCATGCTTTAAAAATAATTTAGAATAAACAAGAATAAAATAAAAATAATTTAGAATAAAGAGATCAATCATGCTTAAAGCATTGATTATGAAACACTTTCCAACTTCAATGCAATTTTATTTAAACATGTCTAAAATGCAATACAATCCCCGGTAATATTTTAAAACTTATCACAATACTACATTAATTTATTATATTTTAAAACTTAAACCTTCATCGAAAAAAAGAAACTTTATTCAAATGACGGCATTGAAATATAAATTGCCTGGTTTAAACATCTCTAAAATGTGATAATCTCTGTAATGTTCCTCGGTAATAATTTTAGAATTATCATAATACTACGATAATTTATTATATTTGAAAACTTCATCGAAAACAACTGCTATTCATTCAAATGACGTCATAGAAAAAATAACACGCCTGGCTCTCTCTATAAAAGCAGCATTTCATTCATAAATAATTTCCCATTCATGTCATTCATCACAATACTATAATAATTTATTTTATTTAATAATTAAGACCATGGAGCTACAAGTAATTAATTAAACTCTATGCTTAAATCTTCATCGAAAAAAATCGTCCTTCTCTTTATAAAATCGATGAATAGTTCATTCATATCAGCTACGGAGACTCCATGAACTAAATGATTTTGTGTTAATGAAATACAGCAATTCTAATACAACTAATTCTACACATTTTGCTGTTTACATTTTACATAGGTGAAAAATAGGCTTCGTTGTAGAAATAATCAAATTTGGATGAGCATGTAAACTCAAATATATTGTAATTGCGTGGTTTCAGTATGTAGATGCACAGAATTTTTGCAAAAATAAAGTGGTTTTGAGACGGATACAACACTCAATATGAATTAAAAAGAACTTTAAAACTCACGATTTTGAGACAAGATGGATGCCATATATCATTTTGAAGTGGATCACGTGATCTTTTCATATCATGGTCACGTGATCGCTTCATATAAGAGGTGTTATTATTATTTTAATATTTATTTAAAAAAACTACTGAATATATTTCACTCATTTTTTTTTATATATTTTATGGAAAAATTTGAATATTACCTAAAATTTTCGAAGCAATTTGTGAATTTTAAATCCGCTTAAAAAATGTTTGAAAAATTAAGTCCCATAGGGCTCAATGTATTTCATTTTTTCAACCCGGGTTCAATCCAAAACTAATTGGGTGGTATTATTCATTTATATTCCCATAGGTCCTAGAGACCGTCTGAACAACATACTAAAATTTCATTTTGATTAAGTCATTTTTACGGCAGTTATCGTGCTAACGGACAGACAGACAGACAGACAGACAGAATGAACAACGTCATAAACACTTTTCAACTTTGTTGTAAAGTGTTAAAAAGTGAAAAAAGCTATTCACATTTTGAAAAGTTATTTGTATTATTTTTTTTTAATTTCCAATATCTGCAGCACATAAACAAAATACAAACAGGAACGAACAACAAACAAAATTACAGACGTAGCCGGAGTCTATTTATTCTCCAAAATTTCTGCCGCCTCTCAATAACGAGAACCACCTTAGAGTGCTTTATTTCTACAGCGAAGCAAATGAGGTTTATCCATAAGATTATAGGTGTGTTACTTATATTATTTATTTACATATTTTTTCTGATTTTTAATTACAAATACATGTACCTTTAACAGCATTTCAACACATATATGCCTATGCCCAACCCATCAAATTGAATATTGAATATTCAGAAAACGATAAGCGTCTATCCCAACTACTAGATATCAAACAAATATATCACAATTACATGTAGACAGCTACTGTCTCTCTATCTATATAATAAAAGGCAATGTCTGTGTGTCTGTCTGTGTGTGTGTCTACTATAGGTTCTACTCTATAGGTTCAGCGACCGCGCGTCAGAGAGCTACGAAATTTGGCAAATCGGAGACCCGGGGGGTGGGAAGGTGACACTCGAAAACCGATTTTTAAAATTTGAATTATTTTTTTAGTTATTTAATCTTTTATGCGTTTTCGACCGTTTTTCGCCATTTTTGTCCTTTTTTTCCACGATCCAGACGTCATAGAAAAAACAAATCACACCAGCGGAAAGAACAGACAATTGCGAGTAAAAATATATCAATTTCAAATCTCAATTTTGATTTCTAGTATTTTTTAAAGATTTTAAAACAAAAGTCACTTTTGGCTCAAAAAAACGATTTTTGATTTTTAAATTCTCGCAGAGTAAAAAGTACTCATAATTTCGACTAATAATTTACATTTTTAGAAATGTCAAAGATCTGACATTCTTACAAGTCCAATCTGGTCAAGAAATAATGAAACTTGCCCGCAGGATCGCAATTTTAAAGACGTCATGATTTTATATTTCTCGGCCAATTCTCGGCGCGAAGCTCCGATTCTTCGCCGACAGCGCCGCCCAGAAATGGGGGAGACGTCACGCCGTTGCATCGGGTTTTTTAAATGATAGAATTAAGAGCTTAGCATATGGTCGTTATAAAATTTAAATGATTGAATTACGGTGGATTGAATTGTGGCGATATATTGATTGCGATGTATTATTGTGGCGTAATGTATTGTTGTATTGTAAAAACTTAATTGTGGCGATATATTTCACGTTAAACATGTGGGTCCGAAAGTCCTTCCGAGAGGTTGGTGGTAGGGGAAGGAGGGTACAGTCCCTGTGGTTCCAGTCTAAATTGGGTGCATAGAAAGAAAGTTATGGAGATTGTCGCGGAGGGCAAAGTAACCCAATGGTTAGCGCGCGGGAATTGCACGCGGCAGGCCCGGGTTCGATTCCCAAAATTGTCACCGTGTTCACGCGAGTACGATCACGTTAAACATTTGGGTCTGTAAGTCCTTCCGAGTGGTTGGTGGTAGGGGAAAGAGGGTACGGTCCCTGTGGATGCCTCTCCCACTGGGCTCTGGTCTAAATTGGATGAATAAAAAGAAAGTTATAGAGAATGTCGCGGAGGGCGAAGTACCGCAGTAGTTAGCGCGCAGGATTTGCACTTGGTAGGCCCGGGTTCGATTCCCAAAATTGCCGCCATGTTCACGAGGAGTACGATGACGTTAAACATGTGAGTCGGTAAGTCCTTCCGAGAAGTTGGTGGTATGGGAAGGAGGGTACTGTCCCTGTGTATGCCTCCCCCAATGGGTTCCAGTCTAAATTGGGTGGCACTTCCTCGCCGTCCAAAGAGTTACCTTATCCCTTTCTGGTAGATCGCGCCAGCGAGTTTGCCACGGTCAGAATTTTCAATGGTAGCGAACAGGCTGGTCGCCAAAGGCGGCTAATATTAAATAAAAATAGCTGCCGCTGCCACCGCTGTTTGACAAATTTCTCGTTTCTCAAGATTTTTTCCTTCGTACTGCAAAAACTATTGCATATGAAAATATGAAATTTGGTACACTTGTAGAAAAAGGTTTGGAGAATAGGCTAAAAGAAACCGGTTTTTATATATATATTGCAGTTTAAGAAATATTTAATGTCAAAGTCAGAGACAAAATATTTGAGATGCAAGTTCGCGGCTTGGATAGACTAACATTAGCAAGACCACGGGTTTTTGCATATAGTTACCTACATGAAAAAATTTTTACAGAATGAAGCCTCTTTTATTCGATGTAGTTTTTGAGATATTTTAATTTTTAAGAACTTCTGAAGATATATTTTTTCGTATCGGCATGTCTGTCGATTTCTCTGTCTCGTATCGCAAAACGTATAGCATAAAAAATATGAAATTTGGTACATTTATAGAGAATAATAGAGTAACACGATGAAATAAACCGTTTATCCATTCAAACTTTGGTTTGGCATGAAATATAGCTCGCGAAGCGAGCTCAGGATCAAGGAATTCAGTTTTTGGATTCCCTGAGCTAAGAAAAATCCCTACTTTTACCTCCTGCAGAAAATAAGTAGGGATAGGGAAGAGATTTTTGAAAGTATAATTTTTAGGAGAGATAAGTATGAAGCGAGGTCTGAAGCGCTGCGAGTAAGAAGCGAAGCCTGCCGAAGGGAATTGACGAAACGTAGCGAGCAGGGGGTAGAGTCCCCTAGCTATTTAAGAAAATAGAACAATGAAACCTATAAGTAATTTCTAGAAACGTAACTGTAAACGTAACTAGTAAATGTTAGAAACATTTTATTTGAATTCTTAGCTTTTGTATTTAATATAATAATATCTATATTTGTAACTAAATAACTAGAAGTGAATTTCTATTAGTAAATTTCACACACAAAAAAGGCAAAATAAAACCGCAAATTGTCTAAGTTGACAACTTGAACCCTTAAAGTAAATTATACCTTGCATCTCGCATGACTGCAATTCAGAGAATCATGCTTCTAAAATAAATTGGTCTATACAAGATCATCTAACTATTCTATATTTAATTGAAAAATATTTTACATTATTTGTTTATAAATTTTTCTGAAATTTAAATTAAAATACATATTTGTATTATGAAAATTTTCTCGAAGCGTATGCCTAACTCATAAAATTCAATACCAAACATTCAGAAAACAAAGAGCATCCATCACAATTATTAAATATAAACCTTAACGCAAATATTTTGTCAGTAGCATCATAAAAAGCTGATTAAAAGTATTAAGCTATTTCTTAGACACGAATTTACCTACCTTTGCTTTATAGTCTGCTCTGTCTAATTTATAATGACGAACGATGAGGGATCATTCTGTCTATGGAACTAGCTGATACTTTAATATACTATTTATGATATTATTAACGGTAAACTTTCAGATTATTAAAGATTTTAGAAAGCAGTTTAAATTATTTCTATTTTATTTTAGACTTAAAATTACTTGAAGTCAAATATCGAAAGTAAACACGATTGATGTGATGCTGAAATTAAATTAGAATAGTCTATAAAAAATTAACTGTGTGGCTCAACTCGACTTTCTCATATCAGAATCCATTATTGTAGCTTTTTTTTTTTCCAAATTTCACAAGAAAAATCGGTATTATGAGTCCAAATGATTGCAATAATAGCGTGTTACCCTTCACTTTAATGAATTTGAAAGAATATTTCGATGGATACCATTATTGATAATATAACCCCCAGGGAGCGGATAACTTGCTCTCCGAGGAAGCTAATGACGTCACGAACACAAAAACTGTATCGGGTCTATTTTTTACAACAATAATTGAAACTATTAAGTTTTGGGACCATTGAGCCATAAATATACCCTTTTATTCATGATTATGTTATATTTTGTCCTATGCTGCCATGTTAAAAAAATATATACGTTCTCGCTCGAATAAAAAAAAAATCCCTCTAGTTCTAGATTTTTTAATAGCAAAGTCTTATATAAAGTTTCGCGAAAATCCATTAATATTTGTAGCCGCTATCATGCGCACAAGAAATCGACCACAGACATACATACTGACATCACTCCAAAAATAGTCCAAACATGTTCAATAGGTCCATATATTGACATCCAAATCTCGAAATCGAAAATATTCAACACAATACTTTCTCAATACTACTTATGAAAAAAGTAATGCATAAGAGCATCCTTAAACATTTGTGTCAGCAATTTCTTAAAGAATCTTCTATCAATTCTCATTCTTAATTTATACCTATTTCATAAAGCGGGATATTATTCATCAACTATCTTTAAAACAATATCGCAGTCACAAATTCGAATTTAACTTTCTTTTATCTCGTACTGCTAAATTGCCCTTTTTCGCCGAAGAGAAAACTAATTTTCAATTCATGAGAATGAAAAACCGCTGGATCATGAATGAAAACAGGTGTTGCTAACGTTTATATTTAAAAAAAAATTTCATTAACGTTGCAGCTGTGATTTTTCAAGCGCACCTTTCTTGCCTTCCGCGCACTAAATCGAATTTTTAAATTTTAGCGCTAGTCGCTTCAGTATAGTGGCCAGCAACACTCAAATCGTATTCATACGCCTCAGTTGATTTTGAGCTTAACGAAAAAATTAAATTCGCTTTGCATATTTTTTGGATGGTTTTTAATTAGCTGAATTGTTCGACTAAGTACTTTATGCAAAAATATATATATATATTTCTGGGAGATATTAAGTGAACTGTTTCATATTTAATGTGCGTATTTGCAGAGATATAATTATTTCGAAAAAATTTTATTAAATTTAATACACTAAATCCCGCTTAATAGGATAGCGATAAATAGAATATCGTCACCATAGCAAAATTTAATAACGTACTAAAATTGAGTGCTTGTAACACTTGAAAATGAAGTAATGTGAAAGAAAAAATCAAATACAGCACATATTCGAACTGTCTTCTTGCTTACGAAGAAACATTTCATAGAATGGGACAATAGAATAAACAATGAGTCTTGAAATTCCTATGATTAATTTATAATTACTTATATTCCATTGTGCGACATATAAATTACTATGAAATCATGAAAAGAGAATTTCAGATACAGTATCATAACAGTTACGTATTTAAAAGTGATGTTGTACGAAGCACGTGGCTTTCTGGTGAAGAGTGCGACGAACAACTTAATAATTTAATAACTCAGTACTATCGTACTAGACAGACAGAACAATGTTGGTCAATCAATATCTCGTGAATTTACATGAGGCGCTCTTGTTAACGACACACGTAACACTTCATAGAAAACATTTAAATCTCTGAAATCACATAAGCTACAATGTACAAGTTCCATGTCAATTATAGCAGAAAATACTATCGTCCCAGTATCGCAATGGATAGAGAGTCAAGTTGACAAGTGACCTCTTGCGTGGCTGGAATCCCCTCTGCTACATAACGTCTTCACAATGGCTCGCGACCATATTAATCCTGCAGGTTAAATATAGTGAATTATTGATCCTCGACGACGCGTCAAACTATCCCCGTGTCTTATGATTTTTTCCTATATCTCCAATATTTTAAATTTGGATGGAGATGCATAGATGTCGGTCCCTGAGACGATAGGGTATTGCTTATCCTGCGCTCCATCTGGCCATCTGCTTGCCAAGGCCGGAAACAAGTTGGAACTTCGGAATTCTCCGGAACCTGAGAATCATAGACGTTCGGTGTCCAATAGGGATACCGGCCCCTTTGAATTAGGGCGCAGTGGGACCAGAGGTTACATGGAGCTAAAAATGTCGTTGGTAGCCCGAAGGGTTATTATATCCAATGGTCCCTTGAGCGTTGTTCTTGAGCCCAAAGGCCAATCAAGAAAGATGTAGGCGGGTGTGAATTTTTAGTTTCTTTTTTTTTTTTTCGAAGAGAGAGAGAGAGGAGTTCGGAGGAACGAGGAGAAGGTTTTGGGATAGGAGTATGAAGAGACTTGAGAGTATTCTGATGATGATTCGAGGAGGCTGACCATCCCCGTGGGAGACAGCCTAAGCCCGATGCCACGCCACTGCAATCAACAATCATGGTAGTTCCTTTATAATATACAGCTCTACTATGTTTGTTCTATCTCTCTCCTTTTCGACACACGAAATACATTTTGCCTGTCACTACTAAAGAGTGATATTTCTGTATAAGACACGCAATGTTTAGTGAACCCAAAGCATGCTATGTTTAGAGCAAAGAAGTTAATGGTAGTTGAATTGTATCCGTGTAAAATACTTTATATATTGTGTGCCTTTTTCTGTCTAAAATAGTAGGTGTTAATAAATGTTTTGCTTTAAAATTATTTCAAGATGTCCTCATTTTCAATTAACGTCTAAGTGTATTTTTTCGATACCTTCGAAACCCACGCTTCGCGCCCCGTGTGTTATAATACCACGCAATACCCGTATTAACTCGGAGTATAGGCACGATAAATCTGTAGGTCCGAAAGTCCATCCGAGATATGATGGACTAGAACAAAGGTGGTACGATCCCTGTGGCTGCCATACCCATTGGGTCGCGGTCTAAATTGTGTGACACTTTCCAGGCCGTCCAAACAGATACCTTATACTTTCGAGTAGATCGAACGGTCTGGGTAGAAAGAAAGAACGTTGGGCATTGAAGCTTAAATATATTGAATTTTGATATTTTTTAAAGACCCTACGATTTGTGGCAGAGATTTTCAATGCACATGCGTCTCGGCAAACAGTGTGACATCCTGTACGGACAGTAGAGAAATGAGACGGTCGATCAGATTTAAAATTTCCCATGGATCTGAAATTTGGAAAAACAAAATGCTTTGTCCAGGTGAAGAATCATTGAATTTCGGATGGAGCACAAGTTGTTTATAAATCATACGAAAACATTCCATCGACAGCGGGTTCTGTGTCTACTATTCGTATTTCTATGAAATTTCATAGTAGGCGACTATTACACTATAGAGCTAAGATTTGGATACAACTGAGGATAAATCAGGACGACCGTAATCGCTGTCAAAAATATGAAAAGTTAAAAAAAATATTTACTAATTCATTGGTTTGTTATATTCAGTTTAGTACTTATGTAGCTTACCTACCTCTAAATATTTATAGCCACAGAAGACAATAGCATTTTCAATTGGTGAAGTTATACGCGCTATGACAGTTCAAATCCAACTCTTCTTCATCTGACGCCATCATTTGTCTATACATGGAACATTTTTATTATTATGTAAACATTCCTCTTTTTTTCTTTGGTTATGTATGATAATTTGAATATAGAAATTTAGAATTTCTTTAGCTAAATTTCTATCGAGATACATTTATATGGCGTCTACTAGAAATAGGCTAAATGCGTTCGAGATAATTAGAGATTGCGGCTAAACGGCAGAAATTTTTAAAGTAAAAAAAATTACATAATCAGTAAGTAAAATATACTTTGTGCAAAGGATAAGGAAAACTAGAGCAACGTAAATAAGCACAAATAACACAATAAGCAGCATACAGCTGTTTCGATTATACATTGGAATCCCTTTGCCTTGTTGGATCTCATTTATTCTTGTTCAGACTTGATTTCGCTTGTTGAAATATTCCTGTCGTGTTTTGGTGCACGCCAGTCTTGTGTTGTTACTTCTCATTTCGGATTGGCCAGACTTTTCTTCATGCTGCTTTCTGATTGGCTCTCTCTTAATCCAGGTCTTGGGTATATGGTCTTCATTCTTCCTTAATCCGCGCCCACCAGATGGTGCTAAAATCACCTACTCAGACGAAGAAAAAGCCGAGGCGCTTGCAAGGCATTACGAAAAGCAATTTGAACCAAACCACGATCTGATGTGTCAGGACACCCTAATAATGGTTAGGCAAAATTTTAATAATTTCAGGAACTCCCCGGTCACGGCTGAGATTAACCCAGCCACCCCGCAAGAGATAGTAGAGATCATCAAAAACCGTAAAAGCCCAGGGCACGACAATATCAGGAATATCGCGGTAAAAAACCTACCATTAAATATAATATTTTACTTGACCATCCTAATAAATAAAATACTAAAACTAAATTATTTCCCCAAAGAATGGAAGGAAGCGATAATTATACCTATCCATAAATCAGGTGAGGATGTCACAATTCCAGCCAACTACAGACCAATTAGCTTGCTACCGACACTTAGTAAAATTACTGAGAAAGTAATTCTTAAGAGACTGAGCACGCACCTTAGTGAGAATGACATTATCATTCCGGAGCAGTTTGAATTTCGGCCAAAACACTCCACCACTCATCAATTGCTGAGAGTGGTAGAGTACATATCTTCTGGTCTCAATAACAAGACACCCACAACTGCGATTTTTCTGGACATACAAAAAGCCTTTGATAAAGTGTGGCACTGTAGATTAGCGTGCAAATTGATCACTTTAAAAGTTCCTAACGCACTTGTCAAACTTTAATCTCATACATAAATAACAGACACTTTCAAGTCAGAGTAAAAGACAACTTATCTACACCCAAGCTCATTAAAAGTAGTGTACCGTAAGGTTCTATCCTGGGCCCGACACTCTTTAACATATATCTGAACGACATCCCCAGGATTCCAAACAGAGAGCTGGCACTCTATGCAGACGACAGTGCGATACTTGCAAAACACACATATCTCTCAGTAATGCACAGACAGCTACAACAACACTTGGACATACTCCAAACATGGCTGGAAAAATAACGAATAAAATAAACCCCAATAGATGTCATTGGATTTATTTCTCGAGGAACCATAAACCTCCGCCGCCACTGTACATAAACAACTATGCTCTACGCGCGGAAAAATCTACTAAATACCTAGGTGTAACGATAGATTCCCACCTAACTTGGAAACAGCACGTAACGAACTTAATCAAAAAAGCGTATATAACCACAGGAGCCTTATACCCAATGATAGGAAACGGAAATCTCAGTTATCGAAACAAACTCCTAATTTATAAATCGGTCATCCGTCCGGGAATGTCGTATGCAGCACACGTACGGGGATATGCCTGTAAAACCACAATAGACTTCCTAGAGACAAAACAAAATAAAATCCTAAGGATTATCAGGAAAGCCCCTAGATACTTAAGAAACTCGGTAATTATGAATGACTTCAAGATAAAAACGGTTAGAACCCAAATTAAAAAGCTGGCGCTTAAATTCTACAATAATTTGCCATCTGTTCCAAATGAACTACTGTTCAATCTGCATGATTATGATCATCGCAAGGCCAAATCTCGTAAGAGAACCCGCGCTGCACTTAACATCGATAATTGGAATTAAAAACTCAAACAGCTGAAATTAAATGAAAATCGTGATCAATGTTTTCTTACAAGAATGTTCTAAACACTAAACTGACAAATTGCAAGTTAACCCTTAGATCTGCATCAACCTCCCAAACTGCTTAAACTCTAAATGTGCAACAAACTGCCACACTAGGAGCTAGGACAAATAATAAAAAGTAGTAAATAAAAACCTCGAACCTCCAACCACGGGCCAATGAATTAATGTAACAATTTGTTGATAAGAACCACATAATGAAATTGGAGATTAAAGGCGCATCGCGCCTAGTGCTCTGTCCTGTACGACACTCGTAATCCGCGTCCCATTACTGAGAGTGGTAGAGTACATATCTTTTGGACTTAATAGTAAGACACCCTCAGCTACGAGTTTTCTTAACATGCAAAAAGTTTTTGATAAAGAGTGGCACTGTGGATTAGCATACAAACTGATCACTCTAAAAGTCCCTGACGCACTTGTCAAACTTTTAATCTCATACCTAAATAACAGACACTTTCAAGTTAGAGTAAAAGATAACTTATCTACACCCAAGCTCATTAAAAGTAGTGTACCGCAAGGTTCTATCCTGGACCCGACATTCTTTAACATATACCTGAACGACATCCCCAGGATTCCAAACACAGAGCTGGCACTCTATGCAGACGACAGTGCGATACTTGCAAAACACACATATCTTTCAGTAATGCACAGACAGCTACAACAACACTTAGACATACTCCAAACATGGCTGGAAAAATGGCGAATAAAATTAAACCCCAATAAATGTCATTGGATTTATTTCTCTAGGAAACATAATCCTCCGCCGCCTCTGTATATAAACAACCATGCCCTACGAGCGGAAAAGAACATTAAATGCCTAGGTGTAACTATAGATTCCCACCTAACCTGGAAATTACACTTAACAAATATAATCAAAAAAGCGCATGCGGCCACCGGTGCCTTATACCCAATGATAGGAAACGGAGATCTTAGTTACCAAAACAAATTACTAATTTATAAATCGGTCATCCGCCCGGGAATGCTGTATGCAGCACCCGTATGGAGATATGCCTGTAAAACCACCATATACTTCTTAGAGACAAAACAAAGTAATATCCTAAGGATTATCAGGAAAGCCGCTAGATACTTAAGAAACTCGGTAATTAGAAATGACTTTAAAATAAAAACTGTTAGAGCTCAAATTAAAAAGCTAGCGCTTAAATTCTACAAAGATCTGCCATCTGTTCCAAATGAACTATTATTCAATCTACATGACTATGATCATCGCAAGGTCAAATGTCGTAAGAGACCCGCGCGGTATTTAACTTTGATATTCGAAACTAGGAATGTCCCACTACAAACAGCAGAAATTAAATAAAATTCGATAGCCATGTTTTTTCTACAAAAATGTCTTAAACCCTAAACTTCTAAAAATACTAGGTAACCCTCCGATCTGCATCAACCCCCCAAACTGCTTAAACTCTAAATGTGCAACAAACTGCCATACCCAGGAGCTAGGTCAAATAATAAAAACAGTAATTCAAAAACCTCGAATCTCCAACTATGGGCTAATGAATTAATGTCACAGTATGATGATAAGAACCATAGTTGAAGTCGGGAGATTAAAGGCGCTTCGCGCCTGGTGCTCTGTTAAGAAAGACAAATCAGGAATCCGCGCCCGTTCCGCAGGTGGATTTCGGGTTTTTTGCTTCTCTGGCACTGACGAAAAAGATCTAACGTATAGCAGTATATAGCATCCTCGAGATAGCAGTATGATGCTTATTGTGTTAGTTGCGCTTATTTATGTTGGTATAGTTTTCCTAATTTTAAACAATATTTAGAAAGACAGACCAACAGAGATCGCTTAGCTAAGCAAAAATCCATTTTTTCTTAACAGGTGAAATTAATAAAACTTTTTAGCTCGCTTTTGTGAGTTACCCCTATTAATCGAGAAGAACACGAACTCTAAACATACGCGTGAAAACAAATGCCGGATCATGAATAAAAATAGATGTTATTCGTGTTTTTCTTTTTAAGAGCTGTTTCATGAAAGTTTCAGTTGTAATGTGTGTCCTACCCCGTATGCACTATGAAGCTGCTGGATTCTCATTTGTGAATTTTCGCGTGAGTCGTTCTGATATTGTAGATGGTTACACTCAAACACCTATTCATATATGCCCCAGTGGTTTCAAGATGTAAAGAAAATTGAATTCATTTCACGTATTCCTGAATTGTATTTAATTCGCTCTGAAACTTTCTTATGGCTGAGTTCATTCTAAGAATGAAATTTCTTTCGAATTTAAGTGGATAATTAAATTGCTTTTTTCTTTAAACTAGAAAGCTTGAAAAAGGTAAAAAATTCTCTTAATTGCGTATCATTTAAGGAAATATATTGCATATCAAAATAGCATTTTAGAACATCGAACCCTATTCAATCATTTAACAAACATTTCTTTTCTATTCGCTTTTGATTTGTCATGTGGAATAGTGTATCATCAATAGTGTTTTAATTATGTAGAATAGTGCTTGAAACTTAACTTTTGCACAAGGATAAAGTAAAAATTGGTCAATTTGATTTCAATGTTTACTTTCCTTATATACATAATGTATGAGGAAAGTATTGTGACAGAGTCGAAAATTCGAATTCAAGTTTTCGACGGGAGAGCCCGTTTCAAGCATCCCTGATCACGAATCAAACATTTTTGAGGTGATGTCTGTGTGTGTGTCAGTGAGTCTGTGGAGACGATATCTCACGAACGAATGGAGAGATTCGAATGAAATTTGGTACAAAAATCACAATCCCTGAATACCGGAAGAATATTGTTCTTAAAAGCAATTGAATGTTCAGAATCCCCCAATATTTTCGAGTGAAATTTTGAAAAAACCATCAAAAAATCAAAACCTTTAATAAAGTTACGCAAATATACATTTCTTACATAATTTTTCCTTCGAAAACGATTGACATGAACTTTAGAGCGCTAGCAAGAACCGTTCTCGAGATATTCCACATTTTTTCAAATAAATTTACCAAAAAATTCCATAAATTAAAAAAAATATATTAACTGTTGAGAAACATGTTCACTTTTCATATGTAACATCATGCGATAAGTTGAGTGACATCATTCTCGTGGATCTAGCTCGTTCCATTCATGAGAAAAGATACATTGAGTAATACTTTAGTATTTCAAAGCCAATAGTTGTTTATCTGCTATAAGAATAACTTATTTATCCGTCCATAATGCTTGGTGAGATGTTGGCGACGAATTTGGCGAACTGTCGCCAACTTGGCGACTTTTTAAAATGTTACCAAATTAACGAAAATCTCAACAAATGGATAAAAATAATGCAAAATCAATGAAAAGACGACTAATTGATGAAAATTCGATATCATGGAAAGAATATAAGTATCTACTATAAGAAAAACCTATTTTTTTACTGTAAAAGTAGTAAATTCATTGCATTATATAATTCATGTGTTGCCCACATCAGATTTTTTTCTTGTGCGTATGTTTGGTAATGTCTGGTAACTGGTATGGCTTGTCCGTTATTCACTTAAATAATTAATCGAGGAACAAATCAAATTTTTAGGAAGTTGCGAAACCTGATCACGAATCAAACATTTTTGAAGTGATGTCTGTGTGTATGTGTGTGTGTGAAAGTATGTGTGTGTATGTGTGTGTGTGAAAGTATGTGTGTGTATATGTGTGTGAAAGTATGTGTGTATATGTGTGCGTGTGTGTGCCAGTGAGCCTGTGGAGACGATAACTGACGAACGAATGGACCGATTCAAACGAAATTTAGTAAAAAAATCACAATCCGTAAACACTGGCAGCCTATTGTTTTTATACGCAATCGAATGTTCAGAACCCCCCTAAATTTTCGAGTAAAATTTTGAAAAAATCGCCAAAATATCAAAACCGCTAATAAAGTTACGCACATAGACATTTCTTATGTAATTTTTAGAAAACGATTGACATAAATTTTAGAACGCTAATATGAACCGTACTCGAGATATTGTACATTTTTCAATAAATTATCAAAAAGTCATATAAAATAAAAAAAAATATTTCCTATTGAGAAACATGTTCACTTTTCATATGTAATACCATGCGATAAACTTGGTGACACCATTCTCGTGGATCTAGCTCGTTCCATTCATGGAAAAAGGTACTTTGAGTAATACTTTTGCATTTGAACGCCAATAGTCATTTATCTGCTGTAAGAATAACTTATTTCTTCGTTCATAACACTTGGCGAGATTTTGGCGGCGAATTTGGTGGAATGTCGCCAACTTGACGACTTTTTTAAATTTTGCTAAATTAACGAAAAACTCGCCAAATGGATAAAATGACGTTAAATCAATAATGACGACTCATTGATGATGACGACATGGAAAATGACGACTCATTGACGAAAATTCAATATCTTGGAAAGAATATAAATAAGTACTATAAAAATAATCTATTTTATTTTACTGTAAAAGTAGTAAATTCATTGCATTATATAAGGAAAGTCATGTGCTGCCCACATCAGATTTTTTATTATTCAAATCGAAAAATAATAATTAAAATTAACAGACAGATTTAATTTAATTCCGTTTCTGAGCAACATGATATAAGATAGAATCTTCCTCATAAACTGCGAAATTAAATTACCATTTTGATTTCTTTGCACTTTTTATTATTCAGTAAAAGCTTGTGAAAAATAAATCATAGTGATAGATTTCCCATCTAAATCATGTTTCAAACAATTCATGTTTTCAGAAAGTGACAAATTAGGGCAAAAAATCTCCCATCAAATTCAGAGATAAAGTTTTAATTCACTTTCAAACGATTTTCAGGCTTTTCGTTTGGATAAACCACTGAGTTAGAGAGTAGAACTCCTAGGAAAAAGTTTCGTTTTTCATTAATATCTCGATAGCCCCTGGTGTTAAAAACTCAAAACTTGGGCTAAATTTATGAGGGGCTATTTCAAGGCTATCCACAAAATTTCATCAAATTCGGTTCAGCCGTTCTTCCGTGATGATGAGATAAACAGACAGACAGACAGCTTTTCAATTTTATTTATATAGATTTTATTACATAAATGTCAATTTATATTCCTTTTACAATATGTCTATATATATATATATATATATATATATATATATATATATATATATATTCCAAAAAGAATACCTAAGTACAGAAAAGCAAAAGATGAATGTGAAAAACGAAAAGTATCACAAGTGGCCGGGGGGAGTTGTGACCCCCACTCTCCGGTTAAGCAATGCTTTATGCCATGGCGACACTCCCGGATGCCGATACTTATACATGTAATTTATATTCCTTTTACAATATGTCTATATATATATATATATATATATATATATATATATATATATATATATATATATATATATATATATATATATATATATATATATATATATTCGGAAGCTATAAGAATTAATTTTAATCCAAATAACAAAACAATTTTTCTTTTTAAATAAAATAGAGGATTACATTTGTACAATTGTTTATGATTAATTTTACAGGTTTTTTTTTCTTTTAGGTTCTCATGTCAATGCCTGTTAATCACTATACGACACTAAAGTAATTTTATAATTTCCTTAATTTGTTTATTTGGCCATTTAAATTTTAAGTTGATTGACATGAGAATCCGACCAGTGAAAATTTGTTCCAAGGAACTGGATTTGAATGGAGTAATTGATTTTATGATATTTTCATTAAGCTCTTAAAGCAATGGCTATTGATATTCTAAATACTCTATTCAAATTGGTCCAGGCAGCATGTTTATCACAACACTTAAACAATTATCTCAGTCACGTATTCTCATTTACATATCATTTTTATCTCTCAGAAATCAGGAGAGAAGATTAATTGTATTAATATTTTATAAGAGAGAAAATAAATTATAGTTGTTATATTTGGTGTTCTTCGTAACACAAGGAGAAAGCATCTCATTAACAACCCGTTTCTTAGAAACGCGTGAACAAGAGTAGTGGATAACAGAAACCAGCACAATACACATTACGTGTATCCAGCACTAAGTGCTAACAGGCTAAGCTGTTGAAGCCCTGAGAGTAACTTCATTCTAGTTCTATCCATGCGTAACCTAGTTATGGATATATGCAAATCTCCCTTCTTAATTTTTTTTTTTAATTTTAGGAGTGAGCACAATTAGACGCAAGAAGTTTAAAGGCATCTTGGAACACAGAAGCTCATTAAAACATCATAAATGTACATTGTTTTTTGCATGTTACATATTCACACTTTAACATATCATATTCAATCAGAATATATAACACACTCTTACATAACCCAAACAGTATTTTGAAACTAAGGCAATAAACATCATAACACCTGCAACCTATCCGAAGCCCGCGCAGTTCTATCATGACGAGTCATATATAGTTTACTCATTTGATTACTTCCAAGAACTCTCTTAGGTGGCATAGAAACACCATCAGTTATCACGTTAGTAAAAGTATAATCCACCTCAACGTCCTGAAACAGGCGGATTTAAGGACAGTCTCAAGTGAACACAATTAATTTCTGTGTATTACTCTATGTTTTTCAAACTTAAACCAAAATATCTAAAGATTTCTGCGGCTTTACAAATTTTATCTGGTTCCCAGTGTTTATGCTTTCGAATCAACACGTTATGATTACGCTCAAGAATAATCTTACGGTAAAGATCTAGAACTACGTTTCTAACAGCTTTTCGAAACATTTTGCCTATTTAGAAGCTGCATCCCTCTAAACTTACAGAACTAACAAATTTTCACTTATGGGAACTTTAGTTCTGTGTGGCACTGGTGCTTATCAATATGTCAGAAGGCGACACTTCTGTACCTTTAAACGAAATATTTATATATTCTAATAAAGCAAAACGCGGGTCTTTTACTCATTCATTGCACTTTGCACTTTTTAAGCATACTTTCAGCTATTTAAACTGCCAGTTCTGCTTGACCATTTAATTTTGCATAAGCTGGACTACTTGTTATGACTTCAAAATCCCACTCACTAGCAAATTTTCCAAATGGTATATTATATGCAATAACTGTTTTCGGTATAGTATGACAAGTAAATAAGTGTAATTTTCATCAGCAGTTTTACATCCAATTCAATTTAGCTCAATCCACTTTAACAAATAATCTGTTACAACCAAATAATCTCTTTCTCCAAACTCCAGAATATTCATAGCAATCTTTCCAAAGAGCAAACCCAACCCCGGTATTTCATGCGAAATGATAGGCTCTGTAACATTATTGGACTTTGACTTCTCACACTCAGAACATTTACCTATGCGATTTTCTGTAGCACTTGCCATTCTAGAACAGTATAACTGTTGCATATCTCTGGACTTGGATTTTTCAATGCCTAAAATCCCCCTAATGAAAAAATTTCAGCATTTCACTTCGCCCTTCAGCAGGTTCGAGAATTTTATCGTTAAGGAACACTAAACCATCAACCATCATCTATCTAGAGTTAGACCATGTATTAACTTAAAATACAACCTAAAAATTTTGGGGTAACTTTTTATTTTCTTTTGGCCACCCATTTTTATATATTTGCTTTATCTGATCAAAAACTGGAATATTTTTAAGCAGTTCTAAACTGTTGCACTCTCAGTTCGTTTGCACACAAATACCTAGTTGACCTAACCCAGTGAACTAGTGAACTATGGGGTCTACTACGTATTTGGCACAGTAAGTATTGTAAAACCTTCTAAGTAGATCTGCAACATACATGTTGTCCTAAGGTAACTTCCTTTAGGACACGCCCGGTAAGAGCGCGAAAAAGAATAAGGCCGTGAGTATAAACAAACATTAATTTATTTACAATACTTAAAATCTATGTACAAGTAACATAATACACAAAATACTCCTATTAACATGAATGGATTGATCACCCATTCTAATAACAATTCAAAATAAACAATGGTAAGTGGTCTCATAGACTAAAATGGAACAGATGGTAAGCTATCATGAAAACATCTGACTTTTACTATTAAATAATTTATTTGGAGTTAACAAGTAGATATTTAATTGGCGTTAATTAGTAGTTATTTAATTGGAGAGGGAGAGAGAGACAAAAGATACAAATCAGGCACAGGCCCTTAAATGTGCAACTCACCAACATCACTTGCAATTATCAGCTTCTCTCTTTTCAGAGGACCATGATGGGGAGCAGTGTTTTCTTTATCACAACCGAGTTCCTTCTCCTCGTTCCTTTTCTCAAATTTCTCAAAACTCTCTCTCTCCAAGATTTTAAAACACGCCCCTGAGGCTCACACAATTATCTTATTGGATTCTGGGTCTTAACCCCTTGACCCCAAAGCATCGCCATTGGCTTTAGGCCTTCCAGAAACAAAAAGCACCTTCTCAAGCCCCTGCGAAACTGATATGCTTTCGGGCACTAATTCATACCGGCCGAACACCCTATGATCCCTCCGAAAAAGGACAAACGTTAAACCTTTCGGTGAAAATACGATCTCTAAGGAAACCTCCGACATCCTGTCTTCTATCCTTCGAGAGTAGCTGGCCAAACGAAAAGGCTGACCCCCAAAATAAATAAGTAAACTCTAGATCGCAAAGCCGAAAATATTGGATCATGAGTTTACCATGCGACACATGTACTTTCCCGTTAAACTACACATTTAAATCATACCATAGTAATTTAAGTTTCATTGGCTGTAACCTACTAGACAGAACATTACACACATATTTATCCATAACATTTACTGGTGGTTTATGATCAGTGTAGTTGCAGAGTTCACTTCAACGATAAGAGTTTGCGATTTCGTCCCAGTAGCTCAGCGGTAGAGCATCAGATGACCAGTTCGGAGATCCATGGTTCGATTCCCGGTTGGGGTAGCAAGACTGTTTACAATGCCGCCCGAACAGATCAATCCTGTAGGTTAGTACAAATATTTCGGAGACCTGAACGTGACTCTAGTATGACTAGCACGGATTCAGCGGACTCTGGGTGACGGAGTGCCGATTTTACAAATTACAAGGATAACAACCACGCAGGACACTAACCTGGATAAAAACAGTAGAACCAGGAGGCTAAAGATGATGTAAAAACAGCAACAGGTGGTCAGTCAGACTGTCCGTTGTCCGTT
The DNA here is from genome assembly GCA_951213105.1 of Amaurobius ferox. Lineage (NCBI taxonomy): Eukaryota > Metazoa > Arthropoda > Arachnida > Araneae > Amaurobiidae > Amaurobius > Amaurobius ferox. The sequence goes on from OX578143.1 coordinate 25,346,478, forward strand.
AATCTGACATTGGAGGCTAGAGAATGCAGAGTCCACTTCAACGATAAGAGCTCACAATTTCGCCCCAGTAGCTCAACTGTAGAAAGTTCAACGGCCAGTTCGGTGATCCAGGGTTCGCTTCCTGGTTGGAACAGCAAGGCTCTTTATGCAATACTTTATTATCATATTTGTAATTGTAGAACTTTTTAATAACATAAATATTATACTCAGAAACTCCTTTTTAATATGCAAGTTATTTCTTTCTACTTCCGTCGCTCTTTGTGAATCGAAAGCAACGAGGTGATCGATTTGTAATAAACAGCATCCAAATTCATCTTTTGAAATACACACTGAAGTACAATTGGTTCCGAACTATCAAAAGTTCTTAAAATGTGTTTTACGCATTTTGTTCTTTAACTCTGTTAAAGCTTTTGTATGTACAGGAAACCACTGCCAACTTACATTATTGAGCAATTCTCTCAACGGAGTCACGCTGTTAAGACATATAAAAAAAAACTGTCGCTCGTACTTCATTATTCTCAAAACACTTTGTAACTACATTTTATTAATTGTCTCTTGAATACCCAAAACTAATCTTGAACGATGTTGATGTAGTAGTTATAACTTAATATATTAATTTATAATTATATAATTAATCTATAATTAAATATAACTTAATTTTAAATTAATCTTAAATTATTCAAATCGTGAAATTCGAGATGTTTACAGTGGATATTGTAGAAATTAACTGGTATTTATCTCTGCTTTTAATATTTATCAAAATAAAAACAACTTTTAAATATTTTAAATCATTGTAGTGAAGGAGAGATGTGTTGATACAAGCTTTGACGAAGGACTTGGTGAAAAATAGCAAACAAATGCATAAACACGTCTGTCTGTGTCTGCCGTAAGTCAAATTACAAAAATGATGTCAATACTGCATTTAGTCAAACAAAAGGAAAATGTGTTTCTTAAAAATTCACATTTAGGACGAAATAAATTGTCAAAATTCATGACTTACACTACTTTCTCATGAATTTTCGGTACTCTTTTAATCATCAAAATTCATGAATCCAGGGGACATGCATAAATTGATTGATGCACAAAAATCTTTTAGTGGGGTCTTAAAACAATATTTTCCATGGTTTGTGTTTTAAACTATTAAAGACAGGCAGACGATACTGGCTAAAAATTATTTTAACACTTAAAAAAAGTAAATAAAACAGATTACTGTGACTTTGCCAGCCTGTCAGACACTTCACTGACAAAACCTATGGAAAATTAAGCATGCCTTAAAGTTTTGAAATCAATTAAGATTGTTTAAAACTACTGTTTTCAGTTGACTCAATAAGTTTCTAACACGTTTTTGTCACTGCAGTTTTTCTACCAAAATGAGAGCCCTTACAGACGAATCTATAAGAACTCTTGCATGCATGCGGTACAGCAGATGGCGGGTTCGAGTAGACCAAGGGAGATGTTCATTACTTATGGCCTAGACACACGCATATAAATAGAACTATAAATAGGCTAAAATATCGTTTTCACCATTTTCCGTTAGTACGCGTTGTCTTCCTGAGCCTAAGCCATATCGACAACGAAACGAACCTGTTGATTGCAACCGACATATCAGCCGCAGAATAAAAACTCTAAAAGGATGCCAGCTTTACGGAAACGACTATAGTATTTGCTCACTGTATCACCGGGAGATCCGTTCCATTCGCTATAAATCAAAATCATCTGACAGAGTTCGGCATTATTGAACAGCGCCATCATTCAAACTCTAGTTAGGTAGCAGAGATACTTCAAGGTTTAAATACAAAGTATGAATAGACATAATAATGACATAATAACTTAATTGGCATAAAATAAATTTGAAGAAGTGGTAAAAGTTTAAACAACTATTTGCAACTGAAGTTAATTTGTAGATCTCCCCTTATTTCCCAATGAAGTTTCTAATTAGTGATAGCGATATCAAATTTTATCGTATTACAGCCAAATTTTTTTCAGTTAAGCTAAATAAGGTATGGGCAACATTTTTATAATTTAACTATTTTCGATAGAGGGTCTGTATAAAAAGTTAATTAAGTTTCTAAAACAATATGGTACAGTAATTAAATTACTATTTCATAACATACTACCTTATTTAAAGCATTTTTGCAATTGAAACTATGGATCAACAACCAACGGTTCAAAATATCTCCCATTGTTCACTTTCTATTGGATACCCAGTATAGTGCTTTGCCTCATTTTCCCTTAGGAAGCAGATTTTTTTTCCCTTTGAAACCAGACGACATCTTTACTTGCCCATCAATATTGCGTCTAAAGTATATTGCGGTTCAAGTTATTTTATAGATTTATTCAGACAGCAATCTGATTAAATTTTTATATAAATAATATTAATTTTGATAAATTTCTTTCATGAAAAATACTAGTACGGGAGTGAAAAGAAAGCCAGCTGCAAATGGCATCAACGTCTTTAATGTCAGAGTAATTCCAACGTTAAAACATATCCTAATCTCATTACCTCGTGACATGGGGTAAATTAAAAGATGAAAAGTATAAATTAGAAATGAAAAAGGCAAAAGTAAAAAGTTGTGTAGTTTATAGCCATTTTTTACGCTCCAAGGAAAATTGCAACTGAAAAGAATTATTACAACTTGGACTCAAAAGTAATTAAATTGAACAAAAAGATTTTCTATAGCTGTACAAGTAAAGCTAGCGACAAAATTAACATCGAAATGTTTCTTATTTGGATTCACTTTGTCTTTTCAAGATTACTCGTATTGAATGACGAATGTTTTATTACTTTCCCTGCAATACATGGTAATGTATAGGGAAAGTATTGGAATAATGTCGCAAATCGCAACTCGAGTTTTCGACGGATCTACACGTTTCGAGACCTCTAGAATACGAAAAAACCATTTTTAGTGTGACGTCTGTGTGTGTGTCTGTGTGTCTGTCTGTCTGTGCAGATTTTGTATCCACTCTAACTAAAAAACTAATACACCGAATTTCACAAAATATTGTAGGTAAGTCATTTGTGGGCGAGTCTAGTGCTGATTAGTTTAGTGTACGATTCGGGATAAAAGAACCCGCCTTTTTTTGCGAAATGGCCCGCAAAAGCTTGTATCCACTCTAGATGAAAAACTACTGGACCGAATTTCACAAAATTCGGTAGATGAGTCACGTATAGGTCACCCTGGTGCTGATTAGATTTTGGTACGATTCAGAAAAAAATAACCTGCCGTTTTTTGCAGAATGGCCCGCAAAAATTGTCAAAATCTAAACTAAAATGCTACGTATGCTCAAATATATCCATTAAATGCTTGTTTAATGCGCAATTTTTAACGAAGAAAAGAATAAGACTAACCCCATTGCACTAGGACTAGCCGTTCTCGAGATATATTAGGTTTTTTTTTGTATTTTCTCCACGGCACCTTTGAAAATAAGTACAGTTATCAAATGAGAACAAAAATTGAACTAAATGTGAATTAAATTTAATTGAAATAAAGAGAACGTGGATATAAGTCTGCAGGGAAAGTCATGTGCTGCCCACATCAGATTTTTATTTATAAAATAGTAATTTAATGATATATAAGGAATGTAATGCAATTTGCCAGTGAAATTATCTTTCTTATGAATAAAATTAGAATATGATATTTTATTATAATATTATTAAACATTTTTTTACAAATATCTTATCTTTGAAAGTGATATTTTATTCGATGGATAGAGCGGCGTTAGTTAAGATGAAGATTAGTTGCAAAATTTTCCGTTCACATAATGGAAGACTATTTCTTTGTCACAGCATTTTGAGAAGATGACTTCATCGAAAAGCATGTGTTAGGGGCTAATTAGTTAAGACACACATACACACGCATGCATACACAAACATACACTCATACGCGTACAAGCACATACACTAATACACGTACACACTCATACACGTACATACACTCACACATGTATACATATCCACTCACACACACACATCACTTACCTGCACATATCCACATACACACATATCACTTACATGTACATATCCACACATGCACATATCACTTACATGCACATACCCACACACGCACTTATAGCGCCAACCTAAATAATCAAAAAATAGATTTAGAAAAAAAAATTATGTTAACTTTTACTAAGTTGATAAATTTTTGTAATGATGGATATTCCATTTTTAAAATATGAAAAGTATACTTTAATCACTGTGATTTAAAATATAACCTATGTTTTAAAGTGTATATTAATAAAAAGAACGTTTTTAATTTGGATGAAGGAGAATTATAGATAGTGTCTTTGCAAGTTTAATTTATTCTTTAATTTTTACTTTCTCATGTAATGTAATATATAGAGAATGTATTGCTTTCAAGAAAATTTTCGAATTCGAGATTTTAACGCCAACATATGTTTTAAGACTTCCTGAACACGTTTTGACTATTTTTAGAGTGCTGTTTGTTTGTATGTATGCATGTATGTGGCCAATTTCTTGTGTACAGGATAACAGCCAGAAATATTAATGGATTTTCTAGAAACTTTCTATCCAGCTTTGCTATAAAAAAACCTAAAACTAGATAGAATTTTTTTTAATTCAAAGGAAAACTTTGCAATTCATTCGAAATTTTATATTTTTTTAGTTGAAAATTTCACTTAATCATGCACAATAGGGTTTATTTATGGCTCAATAATCATGATACTTCATAGTTTTAATCATTGTTGTGAAAAATAGTCGCGATATAATTTTTTTGTAAGTGACGTCATTAGCCCATCTCGCGGAAGCGAGGGAGTGCATTATCAAAGGCGGTATCAATCGGAAGATTTTTGTGAACCCATGATACCGATTTTTAAAATTTTTTCTTGTAATATTTGGAAGGGAGGGGGGGTCTGCTATGAGAAAGTCGAGTGGAGTCACACGCACTCAAGTTAATTTTCCTAATTTTCGTAACTTTCACATGAACCTAAATTTCAGTTACATTTTAAGCCAACAGACAGACATAATGAAACATATCATAGATTTTAGAAACGTGTAGAAACATTGTAAATATGCATGCACATGCACATTTTCAATAGATATTTAAATATTTGTCCGCGACCACGGACGCTAGTAGCGAAACCGCAGAAAACCGCATTCATCCTCGCATGTAGCGGAAGTCAACTGCTGCCCACATTATATTTATTTATTCATGACTATTAAATGCATTTACGAAGCCATAAATTTTCGAGATATTGCAAAAAGCACACTTCTCCGAAGTCATCGAAATCCTAAAAGGACAATTATACACGAAGTCAAACTGTGCATATTAATTAGAAATTCCTCTCAGAAAATTAGAAACTTGAAAAAAAAAATGGCGCAGACTTCGTGCTGGGCGTTGATTAATGAAAATTCTAAGCTTCCCACGCACAAATCAGGATATGCGTTTTTAAATCAGCTCCGATAATTTATTGTTCTGTACTTTTGGGAACGCCATTGTTTTGCACTAGTACGTGTAATTAACAGTAAAATGTATTTTAGGAATAAGACAGTGCTGTGGAAGCATTCGGTATTCAAAGAATGTTCAAAGAGATAAATTTATATTTCCGCGGTGGAAAAATATTTTCTCTGCAGCAACAGATATTTCAGTTTGTGAAAAATGTAGATTTTAGAAAGCAACAAAGCTTTTGGCTGATTTGTAAAACGTGCAGTGAAGTTTTAAATATCTGTTACTCCATTGTCTTGGATTATTGGATGATTTTAATGCATAATTAATATATGATTAATACATAATATTTTAATAATAACTTTTCACGGAAGTACAATGTATATAAATTTCCTATTTAGTCAAAAAATACATTTTTTATAATATTAAAAGTATTATGAATAAAATAAATGATTATTATCTACATAGCATGATTATTATCTGCAGTGAAACGCTTTTATTATAGAGCTTTTAATAGGATCAATATATATTGATCTTATATTTTACATACCGTATACATACATATTACATACACGTACATATTACATACTGCCCATATTTTACATACCGTAGTATTCCGAACGTGTAAAATTTCCTCACTGGAATCTCGTTTGAAAACCAGACGGAGAAAACACCCTTTAATTCTTTCCCGTGACATTAATCTAGGGATGCCATATGCTGAATTTCGAAGAAAGTTTACCAGATTTGGTAATTTATCACCAATTGGGCGACTTTTCGAAGCTTTGAGAATACCTCGAAATAACCAGTATTCTATTAGATATGAGCGATTTCCAGAAATTTCTATAGATAGTCTATAAAAGGAGTCAGTCCTCAATTGGAGAGCAATTGTCGTGTTACTAGCTACATTGAACTTTGAACTACGACATTCGTCAATGATTTGAGAATTATAGCTGCTGTTATGTGAAATGAAATACGTCAATGTTTCAAGAATAGTATCAGTTGTTTTGTGAAATGTGTGAAGCACTTAAGTGCTGTTTTACTGTATATTGTTCCTGTTTACGCTATGCTCGTGAATAAGCGTGTCAGTTAGCGAGAAAATTGGGCCCATTCTTGTATACTGCATCCACGATTCCAAAGGATATATCGTAACACTACATACCCGAATAAAGGGGGCGCACTGTACTTTGAGCAATAATAACAAATAAAGTAGATATACTTTGCTATATTTGTTTAGAATACAATCTGTTTAACATATCTTTAACAAACATTTATCTTCCAATAATATTATATGTATTATTGACTTTGTAAAATTTCAAATTTAACCTATCTTTTCCCTTCCTTCCTTCTGAAATGAATTGAGATTCCATCTCCTAATTACATCGGTGAAAAACTTAAATAATGGAAATAAATGGGTGAACCTAAAGAAATTTTGATTTTAACTTGCATAAAATCCATATGTATAAAATTTTAACGATATTATTTTGCAAAACTGCTTAATACGTGATTTCTCCTGAGAATCGGAGGCATTGTGATGTTATTCGAAAAATCGTCCTTTTAGATGGCGACAGCAGGAAATTTAAGTCAGTTGAAGAACACTATCTATAGTATACTTTTGTTCGACATCTACTTGAAAATTTGGAACCTTGCTATTAACAGGTAAGAGAAAAACACAATTTTGTGGCTCATTTATGAAGAACATATTTACTACTTGTCATTTCTGACCCGCATTTAGTTATTTTAAACATTGGCAAAAACTTTAAAATACCAAGTTTCCTATTATTATATAAAAGCGAGTTGTGCATAGTGTATACTTTATATCCCAATGCTAATTAATTTCAATTGCCAGCAGAACGAAAACAAACCCATATGTCATTCCTGTTACGGTCATTATTGACATAGGAACGTAATTAATATGCATAATCATGCTAAACAGCTCTGTTATCCATTAGAAATCTTAAAAGAACTTATTCTAAGCAAAAGTTTCAATATAAAGTTTAAAAAGATTGTAACTTAAAAATTGACAATTATCAGATATTCAGCTTTATAAATTTAAATCGGTTGTAACCAAAAATAGGTGAGAAAAAAAAAACAGGTACATGTTTCCCTCTAGTGCATTATTACCATACTTGTATTACTTCTAAATGATTATTTGATGGAGGTTCCATAAATGAACGCCATATACAGAAATCTTATTTTTCTAAAGCTTGTATACACTGCTCACAACTAAAATCGCAACACTATGAAGAAATTGATATATCCTTATGAAATTTACAGAATATAATTGTAACATGGAGATGTGCAAATGATCAAAAAATCATACCTGGAAAATGAAAGTATGGAACTTTATTGACTTTAGATCAATATGGAATAAGCCCACCAAGCGGCTATGCAGGATAGAATACGACGAGGCATTCCGTCGATGAGATGGTAAATGACGCGCTGAGGGATGGCATTCCACACAGCATGCAATTGGGCTTGTAACTGAACATGGTTTGCTGGAATTGAGAGTTCTCTTAATCGGCGACCGGTGATGTCCCAGATATGCTCAATTAGCGACAAATCTGGAGAATATGCTGGTCAAGGTAGGATATCAAAACCTTGTAGCATATTCATAGTTACCCGTGCAGTATGTGGCCTGACATTATCCTGCTGAAAGAGCAGTCCAGGCCTGGTTGACAGATATGGTTGTACCACAGATCTCACGATGTCAGAGACGTATCGTTGTGCCGTGATACTGGAAGAAATGTGGACCAAAGGTTTTCGTCCACCAAATGTAATACCACCCCGAACCATGATACCACTTAGGGGGACTGTGTGGCGACTGACAGAAAAATCTTCCTGGTGGCGGTGTTGAAAGCGCCGCCATACGCGAGTACGGCCACCTGGCATGCCAGAACAGAATCGTGATTCATTTGTGAACAGAATGTTTCGCCATTATGTCGACCAATTGCATCTCATTTGCACCACCGGAGGCGACGTAACCGGTGAAGACGTTAATACGATAGGTGCCGAAAAGGTAGTCTACCTCGGAGTCCTGCGTCATGCAAACGGTTTCGAATGGTTTCCGTCGAAACCACGTTACCTTAGTGTGGGATAAATGTCGTTGTAACACGGTTGCTGTGGTAAATGGCTCCCGCGCAACGTTTCTCAGAAGCATACGATCATTGGTGTGGTATACCTAAAAGCTCCACTACCTGATCTTCGTGTCGTTACGTTGTCTCTCACGAACCGTAACACACAACGCTGAACTGTGCTCACATCACGACCCAATAGTCCAACGATCCTTCGTAGGCTTATTTCACCCTCACGTAAAACAATGGTTTGTTACCGTTCCGTTGACAACAACTGAATGTATGCGGTGCGTCGGCGCACTCTTGGCATACTGTGATGATTTTTATAACTTGAAACCAATGACGCTACAATTTAGTTGTGATATCGATCCTCCTTGACCTGACGCTTTTATGCTGCTCGGCAAGGTGTTAGATCACTATACGTAACGAAACTGTGATCATTTGCGTATCTCGCCTTGCTGTTTCCATTGCCTGATTTGCATAAAGCAACATCTACAACTTTATGGTGTTGGGATTTCAGTTGTGAGGCGTGTACATATAAATTTTATTTCCAATCCGCAATTTTTTCTTACATTTTTTATACTAAATGTCCTTCTTTAACTTTCTATATGAAAATGGCACATATTGATTATAACTGCAGTTTGGGAAAATACAGATTCTTTGTATTTCCTTGATAGAAGCAGACATATGAAAATTAGGTGACTACAATTGTTTCAAAGGCGTTGCGAGCCTTTTCTATTGGCCCCAGATAGCCCAGTGGTTAAAGGTGGGAGGATGGCTCACGATTGTCCCGTATCAGATCCTCAACACCACGCAAAACTATCCCATGTATACACCGAGGATGGACACAATAAATTTGTAGATCAAAAAGTCCATCCGAGAAGTGATGGATAAGGGGAAGCAGCAATGGATTTATAAGAGGGCAAAAAAGAAAATTAGCAGGCCTGCATGCGGCCCGTTATCTGATAACCGTCGACTAATAATTTACATTTTTAGAAAGCTTAAAGATCAGACTTTCTTACAAGCCCAATCTGGTCAAGAAATAAGATAAAGTAGCCACTCTATCCGGATTTAAAGGAAGTCATGATTTTCAATTTCTCGTCAATACCGCGAAAGGAGTTTTTCACCCACGTGTGCGCGCAGATGCACGGTGTTTCTATGGAGAAAATATAAATAAAAAGAAAGTTATGGAGATTGTCGCGGTGCATTTATGCATCGGGTTAGAAAATTACGTTATATTTTAAATGATGGAATTAAGAGCTTAGTATATGGCATTGTAACATTTAAATAATTGAATTATGGTGGATTGAAATGTGGTGCTGTATTGTATACATCGGGTGGTGGTAGCAGTATACAGAGTGAAATTATTATATTTATATGAAATTATTATATTTATTAGAAAATTACGTTATATTTTAAACGATGGAATTAGGAGCTTAGGATATGGTCATTATAAAATTTAAATGATTGAATTACGGTGGATTGAATTGTGGTGATGTATTATATACAACTGGCGGTGGTAACAGTATACAGGGTGAAATTATTATATTTATATGAAATTATTAATATTTATTATATTTGCAAATGTCATCAAAGATTGCTTTTTATACGGTTTTTGGCCTAGAGACAATTAAAAACCAAATAAGTGTTTGCTTTTTATACGGTTTTTGACCTAGGGACAATTAAAAACCGAATTAGTGTTTGGTGGTATCTGGTAGATATATTTGGGCCATGCTCTTGATACCCATTCGAATATCCTGATAAGGATATTCGCATGGATATTAAATTATATTTGCAAATGCCACCAGTGATTATTGCTTTTTATACTGTTTTTGACCTAGGGACAATTAAAAACCGAATAAGTGTTTGCTTTTTGTACGGTTTTTGGGCTAGGGATAATTATAAACGGCATTAGTGTTTGCTTTTTATAAGGTCTTTGGCTCATTATGCTGGATTGAATTGTGGCGATGTATTGTTTACATCGGGTGGTGGTTGGAACCACAATGAAAAATCTTAAACACTGAAGAAATAAAAAAATAAATAGAAGGAAAGTTATGGAGATTGTCGCGGTGCATTTATGCATCGGGTGGTGGTGGGACAATCTTTAAAAAAAACTTTTTTCTCTGAGCAGCATCTTTAAAGCAGTATCGTTATTTCTTAAATACTAAATTCGCATTCAACATCATCAGTCTCGAAAATACTTTCATGTCATTTGCCATGCAATACCAAAAATGCAGACAGACGGATACATTTTCATTTATGTAAAACAAAATATAGAGCAGCATACCTCTATAAAAAACATAGGAGCAGCTGATCCCGGCTGTGAGTACACATCAAAGGGTCCCTTTCCTAGGGTTACAGGTACAGAAATCCTCAGAATCTCACAGTTCACAAACATTAGAATAAATTCATTTTACAAATCAATTTTCAAGAACCCCTCCCCAGAACATTATTTTTCATATTAAAATTTCATTATTAGTTTTAACGGCATTAAACTAAAACAAACTTTGTTAACTCCACGGGGTTATGGCGCCAGCGAGTTTACCACGGTCAGATTTTTCAAGGGTAGCGAACAGACTGGTCGCCGATGGCGCGGCTACTTAGTAAATACACCAATTAACTCGTAACGTATTGCATTTTTTACTTTATAAAATGGTTTATAAAATTATTTATGGTAGATAAATATACCATTTTATAAATGTATATTTAAAGCTTAAAAGGGTTTATTCTATGGGTTTGGGAATAATCCCGTTGCTAGAAGAATAACGATTTTGTTGAAACTCCGTATACTACAGACTGGCAACACCAACTTCTAAAGTATTCACTAAATGACAGAAAATGAATTCTGATTTAGATTTCTTTGCACTGCATTAAAGCTAATGTTTGCTGTCAGCTTTTGTATATTAATCTATTTATTTCATATTATTTAAAGATATTCGTAAAACCAGCTTGTTAATGACGTCAAGAAAGCGATTGGGCATTACCAGATTCATTTTTCTAATTCTCAAGTTTGCTAACAATGATTACGTACATGTGTGCGTATTAGTAAATATATCCTATGTGTGGACCGCGAGCCACTGAATGACTCAAATGTGACACTTAAAGTTTGAGGACCACTACCTTACACCTTCGGGTAGGTCTGATGGTTTGGGTAGAAAAATTAGAAAGTGTCTTCTGAATCGTGTCAAAAGAAGAGTATTATTTTCAAAGCAGTGAAGCAGTTGCATTTAATCTTTCGAATTGTACATATTGTTTCTGGCCTGATGAAGAGGTATTACAACGTCCTTTCAAAAACTGCTGCTACTAATTTTCATATGGCTGTCTCTACCAAGAAAGTACAAAGAAATTGTAACCTGAAAATGTGTGAGTACACACCTAGAGTTTTCTATTTTGCTTGCTCTAATCTTTCCTAAAAACAGCCTTAAATGCTATTAAAAGAAACAAAGAAATTCATTTCATATGCGCTTCTTAAAAAGAGCAAATCTATCTTTTCATAAAAACGCAGTGTTTATTAATCAGTCTTGCAAACGACAGCGATTATTTCCGTGTTTTAAATTTCTTTAAAAGAAATTCTAATTAGCAATTTCAATCTGTCTTCCCAGGTAACTGCTATTTGACGAGCTAGGTTTACAAAAATCGATACTGAAATTGCGCCATCTAGCGGTGAAGCGAGCAGACTTTGCATAGTGTATTGAGAAACATATAAGATAAAATAATAATACAGAGACATAAATACAAAAACTGATGTGTGCAGCACATTACTTTCCATACATGATGCAATGACTTTACTTCTTTCATAGAGAAATAATGGTGCACACCAGTGATCTTTAACCCGCGGATTATGGCCACATGCAGTGTTTTTTTTTTCAAGCCCAGTGGTTTTTTTCTCAAACCCAGCGGTTTTTTCAAATCCAGTGCTTTTTTTTTCAAACATACCTCCAGGGGGGGGGAGCAAGCCCCACCCCATCCCCCGGTGACCTTTTATGAAACCTAGTTTCTATTTATGTGGCACAGCATTTCGATATATTTACATAGGGCAAATAGAAAACTTGCCCCCATAAAATGACACCCCCTGGCGAATTTGCACGCTGCCACAACTGCCGCCGTGTTCATGCGGAGTACGATCACATTAAACATGTGGGTCGGTAAGTCCTTCCGAGAGGTTGGTGGTAGGGGAAGGAGGGCACGGTCCCTGTGGATGCCTCCCCCACTGGGTTCCGGTCTAAATTGGGTGGCACTTCCCGGTCGTCCAAACAGTTACCTTCCACGACCCAGACCGGGCACCTTGCCAACGAGGGCGTAAAGAAACAGTTACCTTACACCTTTCAGGTAGGTCGGACGGTCTGGGTCTCAACAACAACAACAACAACACCCCCCCGGCGAAAAAAACCTGAAATATACACCGCCTGATTTTATGCGGCCTGTCAATGAACTTTTAAAAAGTGTTGTTTTGTATAAGTTTTTTTTTATATCACGACTATTTTAAGTTTTACAATATATATATATATATATATATATATATATATATATATAAATATATATATATATACATATATATATATATATATATATATATATATATATATATATATACATATATATATATATATATATATATATACATATATATATATATATATATATATATATATATATATATATATATATATATATATATATATATTCATATATATATATATATATATATACATATATATATATATATATTCTTGAAAAGCAGTTTTACATATATATTGCTTTTAGAAAATCCCTGTAATAGCAAGTTCCATTATAGAATTTATAAAATGCCGATGTAAAATGAATATTGGGAATTCCTAAGATCTTTTAGTATCACAAGGTTGTATGCGATGCAGTAAGTTAATGCAGTACACAAAGCTGTTTTCCGTTTGATTGAAAAAATTGCATCATTTTTATTGTCTGGGACAAAGCCATATATATTGGGCAATCGCCTGGTATCGTAATAGGGCTAAAGGTGGGTTGAGTTTTAAATTTTCAAGGGAAACTGTGTCATACTTACATTACATTTTAGGAACAAATTGAAGATTTTACACACATAAATTGTACCCACTTTGCTGCTCTATGTCTTAGGATGAGCCGGACGGTCTGGGCTTTCGACATATACATTGTACTGGCAGCTCAAACAGCTGCTCATGGCCTCGGGTGAGTCGGACGGTCTGGGTTCTCAACACGTAACTTGTAAAAATAGATTTGGGCAGATGACTCAGATTCAAAGTTGGATTCAAATAGAAAGACCACTATCCAAACACGATTATCATTATCCACCACATACGGACAAATAATGGGACAGCAATAGTTCAAAATATTGAATTATTCTTGAGTTAACTTGAATATCAAATGTTTCACTTAAAACAACTATGGTGTCAAACTCAATCTTGTAAAGGGACAATTTTTTTTCAAAGTGTATTAGCGGGCTAAGATTCATTTAAACGCTACCGTTAAATTTAAATTTAAAGTATGCATCAAAATAAAAATGGCATTAAGTTATAACGGTTTCAAAACAGTGCATTATTTCCAAGATCCAGATACTTGACATCATTTCAGCTGCATTATGCCATCGATGTTTGGCGTCAAAGCGGTTGTACTAACTTTGAGAATTGATTGAACATGGTCATCTGTAAGTACATCGGTGCTCCTACGGCATTTGAAAAAAAAAATTATGGTGGAGTTAGTATGGCGATATGACCGAGTCTACTATACAGAAAAAACAATCGCAGGGCGAAATTCTAACTATCAAACTATCAAAGCAGGCATACTGAACTATAATATTATTATAGGCTTGGTTTAAAAAGAATGCGTACTTGTGACAGAGATAAGTGCGTGTTCAATAGATTATCCGTAATCTGTGGCCGCATCTAAATACTCCAGAGGCCGTTCATGCTCTCGCGGACCGTATATCATTGACATGCCTGCTGTAGAAAATCTTCTTTAGATGTTATCTACGTTTCATAATGCTCATATTAAGGTACAATTACTCTTTCATCTACTTTAACATTGCAAGTAAAGGGTGACAAAACATGTGCTAACTTGCATAGAGTGCCTAAAATTTTGTACGGAAAAAATGCCATCAATATCATTTCTGATAAATAGCAATAACCAAACACACCGTCGAAGTGCGGCGATGTAACGACCCTGGTTTCACTTCTTAGCATATGCAAACACCCATTTTAGGTTAAAATACTCTTTTATTAACACTTTACAACTTAGTTGAAAAGTGTTTATGTCTTTGCTCATTCTGTCTGCCTGTCCGTTCGCACGATAACTGCCGTAAAACTTTTATCAAAATGAAATTTTAGTATGTTGTAGAGACGGTCTGTGGGACATATGGGAATGTAAATGAATAATATCACCCAATTAGTTTTGGATTGAATCCGGATCGATAAAATGAAATACACTGAACCGTACGGGGCCTAATTTTTCAAACATGGTTTAAGCAAATTTAAAATTCACAAATTGCTTCGAAAATTTTAAGAAATATTCGAGATATTCCATAAATATATAAAAAAAATTTCAGCAAAACATGTTTGGTAGTTTTTTAAATAAAAATTTAAATAATAATTGCACCCATATTATAAGAATATATATAAAGATATTTGAAGAGATCACGTGACTTACTTCAAAACAAAATATGGCGTCCATCTTGTGTCAAAATCGTGATTTTTGAAGTTTTTTTTTAATTAATAGCGTTGCTTCCGTTCTAAAACTGCTTTATTTTTTATCCATGCATCTATATACTGCGCCAAAGCAATTACAATATTTTGGAGTTTAAGTGATCATTAAACTTTGATTATTTCTATAACGAAGCCTAATTTTAACGTATGGAGAATGTAAACATATCAAGCTATAAGATGAGTTGTATAAGAATTGCTGGATTTCTTAACTCAAAATTATTTAGCTCTGGAGTCTGCAATATAGCTGATATGAATTAAACATTGATGGATTTTACATAGAGAAGTAGGCGATTCTACAGTATTGCTTTTCCGATGAAGTTTTACGCATGGAATTAGGAAGTACTCCATGGAATTAAAAAGTACTCCATGGAAATACTCCATGCTACAAAAGATGGTGATAAGATTTCAAACGGTTAAAATAAATTCCCTGCACCTTATGCAACATCTAATTTGGGCCAAAATTAATTGTCATTTTTTTCACGCGAAATTTCTTATAACGAAGTATTTAGACACGTGTTACACCAAAGAATTCAAGTGATTGTTAGGATTGTTAGGATTCAAGTGATTGTTTTGATAATATTCTAAGCCATACAGAAGGACTTATTCATACTGAAATTTGAAATCCAATAAATCTCATAAAAATGCAATTGACATTTCGTAATTATCCCGTGAAATAAATTAATATTGGCGAAATTTTTGGCGTCAAAAATAAAAAATATTACAAAAATTATCTTTCCGCAAGAATAGAACAAACTAGGTCCACGAGAAAGATGTCAACAAATTTGTAACATAATATTGAGTACTTGTGTAGTCTCTATTGACCCTTTGTACTGACTCTTTGTACTGAATGTGTACTGACCACCAAATATTTGCAGTCAAATGAAAGGATGACCAAACAACTAAAATGTATGTAGCGCTTTCAGTATGTGTGATGTTATACGCTAAGTAAAGTTCCATGGTTCAAGATGGCTACTTTCTTTATAATAAGTGTTTTACATTTAAACAAAAGTTTTAAGATAAAATTTTTGAAATTATATAAAGGATTTTAAAATTCAAATATTCCTTTTTGAAATTTAAGCTATTGAAAAACAAAGATAAGTTTCGAAATTTGAATTATAAAAATGTAAACAAATTTGAAAAAGTCAACTATCGAAAAATAAACAAAATTCAAATTCGTGAAAGTAAAGAAAAGTTTTCAAATGCCAATTATCGAATGTAAATATAACAACTTTTTTCAATTTAAACTATTATAAATAAACAATGATTTTCATAATTTACATTGTGGAAAAGGAAACAAAGTTTTTTAATTTAAATTATTGAAAAATAAACAAATTATTATTGAAATTAAAATCAATAAAGAGTAAATAGAGGATTTTTTTAATTCAAATTATTGAAAATAAACATAAGTATTTAAATTGTTAATTAAGAAGAATAAACAAAATATTTTTTTAATTAAGATTTTTTTCTCTTGGACGTACTGTACTATTGAAATGAGCCAATTTTGTTATGCAATTAATTGATTTAAACTTTATTTCCATTGATTCGTGTTTTATTATTGTTCGTATTTTGTTCCGTCACGTTTTCTGGACTATCATATAGTTTCAAATTCAAAGGATGAAATCGTACCTAAATAACGGCATTTTTAAAAGTTTGCCAACAGGGCTACCTAATATTGCAAATGAAAAGGGAAGATATTTGATAACACTTACTTTTCAACTTTATGTAATTATTTTATAAATTGATTTGTAAAACGTTCAATATCTCGAGAACGGTTCATACTAACTTTCAAAAGCTTCCTTCATACGTTTTCTAATGAAAAATTACCTATAAATGATTGCTTATTTAACAGTATTAAATGTTCTCTCTATTTTCGTGATTTTTTTTTTTTACAAATTCATTCGAAAATCGTGCAATATCCCGACAAAGGTTCATGCTACTTTGAGTTGGTTTATGCTACTTGGTATATGAGGTCTAAAATTCACGTAATTCCCTTTTAAATTACATGAATTTTAGAGGTTTTCAATAATGATAAATAAAAATTACGCATGAATCAATTATTTATCGTTATTGAAAACCTTGATTTTGTCTTTCAAAAATTGGAAATCTATCGAACATTCTATTACGTTTAAAGTCAATAAGGTTCCAGTATTCGCCGATTGTAATAATTGTACAAAATTAATTTTGAAACGCTTAATTCGTTCGTGAGATATCGTGTCTACAGGCTAATAGACACACACACACATTAACATACACACATTAACATACACACACGCACACACTTTAACATACACACACATTAACATACACACACACACACACACACTTTAACATACACACACATTAATATACACACACATTAACATACATACACCCATTAACATACATACACACACACATTAAGATACATACACACACCCATTAACATACATACACACACACACCCATTAACACACATACACACACAGACATCATCTACAAAAACGATCGATTCGATGTCAGTGATGCTTGAAACGTGTCCTTCCGTCGAAAACTCAAATTTAAATTTTTGTGCCCTCAGAATACTTTATGCACTATACTATGCATATAGAGAATACATGAGAGTTTAAAAGACGAACGTTATTCAAAGGTAAAATTATGTTGCTCAATTAATTAACCAAAAACATATGATGTGAGTAACAAACTGCTTTCTATACATACTATGATAAATTCCTCAAAGTCTGAAATATACACGTGGAAAATATGTTAGTTATATTCATGGCCTAGATCCAAAGAGAAATGATTTTGACCATAATGCAAAATACATCATTAATAACATCATAAGAAAGTAGATTAAATGTATTCTCCAGTTTCAAGGCAAAAATAACTTTTTCTTCGGGTTACTTCAAATTAAGGTAAATGAAAATAATGAAAATTTCTGTCAACAGAAAAAGGGCCCTATGATCCAAGAAGATGCTGCCAACTCCAAAAACATAATAAATAAATGAAAAAATCAAAAAAGTATGAAACAGAGTGAAACTAACGACAAAAAATTGTAAATAACTCTCTCAAAATGCGATAAATTTAATAAGGAATATACAAGACTAACGAAACTTTGTGCCTAACGAAAGGGAAAACGACTAGTTTCGTAAAATAAAATAGCTACCTTCAGCAGAAAAATAAATAACAAGGAGTTACACATAAAGGAAACAACCAGGTGCAATTTCTTACTTTTTCTTTTTGAATGATGGTTAACTGCATAGTTTCTGAAAATAGATGATATTCATTCACCTGATTACCGTGATGCGTTCATCTGTGAAATGCTGTAGTGTTGCCAGAAAAAATATTTCTATGTGTGTGTGTGTGTGCGGGGGGGGGGGGGGGCAAATATTTTGTTTTTCATTTCTCTATCATTTCTTCATAATTCAATGTGTTCCTGGGGGGGGGTGTTATGATCCCCAAATCTCGCCTTAGAAACGCCACTGGTGAAATATATACATGGATCCAATTTAACTAAAAAATATTGTTCATTGTTCTTCCTATACAGTGTTAGGGTTTTCAGGGTTTAATCTCGGACCCATTAAATTTCAAAACAAATCGATTTAATATAAGTGCCCTCTGTTTATGGAGTGACCTTGAAACACGGATTTTTGAAAATTTGGCGAAACAGGTAAATTCATGTTTATCAAAGCAGCGTTAACTTCAAAATGAAAAAGAAATCAATGAAACTTTGGCGAAACAGATGGCGAACTGATGTTTATCCAAACAACGCTAACTTTAAAATAAAAAATCTCATGTGGGCAACACATGACTTTCCTTATATATGTAATGCAATGAATTTACTACTTTTACAGTAAAAAAGAATAGGTTTTTCTTACTTATATTCTTAGGATACTTACATTCTTTCCAAGATATTGAATTTTCGACAATTAGTTGTCATTTTCATTGATTTAGCGTTATTTTGATCCATTTGGCGAGATTTTCGTTAATTTGGGAACATTTCAAAAAGGTGCCAGGTTGGCGACATTCCGCCAAATTCGTCGCCAAAATCTCGCCAAGCGTTATAGATGGAGAAATAAGTTATTATTATAGCAGATAAATGACTATTGGCGTTCAAATAAAAAAGTATTACTCAAAGTATATTTTCTCATGAATGGAACGAGCTAGATCCACGTAAATGATGTCACCAAATTTATCGCATGATATTGCATATGAAAAGTGAACATGTTTTTCAACAGTTAATATATTTTTTTTTAATTCATGGGATTTTTTGAAAAATTTATTTGAAAAATGTGCAATATCTCGAGAACGATTCGTGCTAGCGTTCTAAAGTTTATGTCAATCGTTTTCTAAGGAAAAATTACATAAGAAATGTCTATTTGTGTAACTTTATTAAAGGTTTTGATTTTTTGATGATTTTTTCAAAATTGCACTCGAAAATTTAGGGGGGGGTTCTGAACATTCGATTAAGTTTAAAAACATAAAGCGTCCAGTATTCACGGATTGTGATTTTTGTACCAAATTTAATTCGAATCGCTCCATTTGTTCGTGAGATATCGTCTCCACAGACTCACTGACACACACACACACACACACACACACACACAGACATCACTTCAAAAATGTTTGATTCGTGATCAGGGATGCTTGAAGCCCGTCGAAAACTCCCGTCGAAAGCTCGAATTCGAATTTTTGACCAAATCACAATACTTTCCTTATACATTATGTATATAAGGAAAGTAATAATTAAAAAATTAACCTATAATATCCAAAATATGAAAAAGTTCGAATTTAGTCAATCTAGTAAACAATATTTAGAAGATGCGGATGGATTGAAAATGTACTAATGCATTCTCGGCGATTCACAGGAACAGAAAGTGACTTGCGTAATCGGGCTGTTTATGGAAATGATTAAAAATACAACCTTAATAATTAATCAGAATATAAAAATAAGCTAGTTTAGCCAATCTAATATGCAATATTTAGAAGATGCAGATAGATGGGAAAATATACAAATATAATCTTAACGATTAAAGAGAACATAAACTGAAATGAGCAATTGCACTGTCTATGTGCAACTAATTATAAAATTAACGGTTCAGCAATTTATGCGAAATTTAATAACTTTTGAGAAATACATTTATCACATAAAAAAAAATCCTTTACATTCCACACAGCAGTAAGTCATCATTGCCACGGTGATTTGATTGGCATTATCGTGCATGCGGACCTAAATTCCCGTTGTCACATTAATTTGTTTGGCATTACCGTCTGTGTGGCCGTAACTGATCGTTGTTATGTTGTTTTGGTTGAAATTACTGTGCACGCGGCCGTAAATTTACATTGGCCTTCATATAAGATAATTTTCCATAGGAAACTATGCAAACAAATCGCCCGTGGAAAATACAGAGAATCCGTAGTTATCGGCATCTTTGTGAGCAGATCGGCAAATTGAAAATTCCCCGATTTTTCCAGAATTTTAAACAAAAAATCGCTTCTCCCCGTAATTTCCCTGACATTTTAGTCATCTTTCAAATTCCTGTAAATTCTAGGTTTTTACGATTTCAGAGTGCGCAGGAACTTTGCGTTACTTAATTTTTAACGACAAAACGAATAATATCAACCTCATTGGTCTGGGATTATGAATCTTTGAGAAGCTGGCGACTTTGAAAAATTCATTGGATTGTGAAATGGAAAAGACGCATTTAAACTGCAAAAGGGAAATAATGTCAAACAAGCATCCGTATTATTTGGGGCAATTAAGCTCAATTTAATGACCATGATAGAGAACATATATTTGAGTCTGTCGGAAAAGTCACCTGCAGCAAGATCAGATTTTTTAACACTTTACAACATAGTTGAAAAGTGTTTATGACTTTGTTCATTCTGTCTGTCTGTATGTCTGTCCGTTCCCACGATTACTGCCGTAAAAATGACTTTCTCAAAATGAAATTTTAGTATGTTGTTCAGACTGTCAGTGGGACCGATGGGAATATAAATGAATAGTACAGGTATCACCCAATTAGTATTAAATCCGGTTTCAAAAAATAAAATACATTGAACCCTATGGGACCTATTTCTTCAAAGATTTTTAAGCGATGTTAATATTCAAAAATTTCTCCGAAAGTTTTAAAAAATATTCAAATTATCCCATAAAAATATAAAAAAATCTCAGCAAAATATGGTCTGTATTTTAAATAAAAGTTAAAATAATAATTATACCCATATCATGTGACGAGATCACATGATCACTTCAAAATAAAACATAGCATCCATTTTGTGTCAAAATCGTGATTTTTAAAGTTATTTTTAATTTATATTTAGTGTTGCATCCGTCCTAAAACCGCTTAATTTTTAATTTTTTTCTGTGCATCTATATACCACGCAAACGCAATTACAATATTTTGGAATTTAAAGGATCATCAACCTTTGATCATTTCTACAACGGAGCCGTACGTATGGAGAATGTAAACACTTCAAGCTGTAAGTTGAGTTGTATAAGAATTGCTGAATTTCTTTAAAGCAAAATTATTTAGCTCGGAAGCCTGCAATATAGCTGATATGAATGAAACTTTCATTGGTTTTACATAGAGAAGCAAACGATTCCATATTATTGCTTTTTTGATGAAGTTTTAAGCATGGAGTTAGAAAGTAATTTTACCTTCATGGTTTTACGTTTTTAAGTAAAATAAATTATTGTAGTATTGTGATAAGTTTAAAAATATCGCCTCTGAATGAAAGGAATGGAAAAAAGTTTATGAACGATATATTCATTGTTTTTATAGAGAGATCCAAGGGATTTATATTTCGATGACGATATTTGAACAAATTTCATTTGCTTTCGATGAAGTTCATAAAATATAATAAATTGCAGTAGTATTATGAAAATTTTAAAATATCACCGCTGAATGTATCGCATTTCAGAGATGTTTAAATAAAATTGCATTTCAATTGGAAAGGGTTTAATAATCAATGCTTTATGCATGATTGACGTTTCTTGTTTTTATCTAATCATGAACTGAAGAGTAGAAAATGCGCTGCAGACCTTCGAAGGAAAGTTTTTAAGAAGCAAATTTGGTGATACACTGTTAAATCAGCCAAATGCATTGTGGCGAAGAAAATTCAATTTCGAACTATACCACCTATATAAAGAACCGCAGGCGTGGTTAAATACATAAAGACACAAAAAATAAAATGAAATGGACAAGTCGTTTGTATGGATGACAAAATGGAAACTAAATAAATGTTTCTGGCTGGGCCAATTGCAGTTAGGCCTAGAGCAAGGCTGAAATTCAGATGGATTAACTGTGTAGACAAATATTTTCGCATTTGTAAGACTAAGAACTGGAGAAATGGAAAACTGTCTCTGATAACAAGTCAAGATGACACAAAATGTCTGAGAACGTCAGGGATTAATATTCACAGGACTGTTGAGTCAAGAAGGAGAAGAATCATATCCAGTTATGTTTGATCTGAATAGAAGATATTCTATTGAACAAATTAAAACTGAAATAATTAAAACAGAACTATACCTAATAAAGCAAAAATTAGTCAATATAATTACGCAAAAATGATAGATTTTACGGAGATACTTTGGATCTCTTTCGTCATTGCTAACAAACAAGTAAACTCAGAAGTAAAAAAACAAAAATCAAAATACTCTAACTAAAGACATTTAGTATATCCTTGAATCAGTTGTATGCTGCATTGTACTTAATTTTGAGCGAAATTATTAAATTTTCTTTATACTTGAAGAAAGTGATAAATGTCAATTTGTCAATTAATCTAATTAATTCATTCATAATAGGAGCATTATACTATTCCATTCTGCTATAACTAGTTAAAGTAAAGTGAAAAAAATGTGTATTTATTTTCATTTAAAGATTTAACTTAACAATAATAATATCTATAAGTTATAATCTTAATATCGATACCCCGTCGGGCACACTGCTTAAGCTTGCTCATTAATACGGCAAAACATTCTCAAGATATTCGAACTGCTGTATTTTTGCTTCGCGCTATTATATGTTGCTTCGCATTATTTGCTGCTTCGCCCTCTTCTATTGCTACAGCACTATTGCATTTATAGCTGGATTGGTTAGAAGAAGTTTTCGAGCCGTACTTGCCCATCAAGGGAAATCATGTTATTGGAGTTTTCCATTGTAGCATGTGATTTCTGCACTGTTCGTTTATTTTTATTAATTGTGAATTTGAGTAAGATATATCTACCTATTACTTTCCTTATATACATAATGTATAAGGAAAGTATTGTGACGGGGTCGAAAATTCGAATTCGAGTTTTCGACGGGAGAGCACGTTTCAAGCATCCCTGATCACGAATCAAACATTTTTGAAGTGATGTCTGTGTGTGTGTATGTGTGTGTGTGTGTGTGTGTGTGTGTGTGTGTGTGTGTGTGTGTGTGTGTGTGTGTGAAAGTATGTGTGTGTGTCAGTGAGTCTGTGGAGACGATAACTGACGAACGAATGGACCGATTCGAACCAAATTTGGTGCAAAAATCACAATCCGTAAACACTGGAAGCCTATTGTTTTTATACGTGATCGAATGCTCAGAACCCCCCTAAATTTTCGAATGAAATTTTGAAAAAATCGTTAAAAAATCAAAACCGCTGATAAAGTTACGCAAATAGACATTTCTTATGTAATTTTTCATTAGAAAACGATTGGCATAAATTTTAGAACGCTAACATGAACCGTTCTCGAGATATTGTACATTTTTCAAAAAAATTATGAAAAAATCACATAAAAAAAAAAAAATCCTATTGAGAAACATGTTCACTTTTCATATGTAATACCATGCGATAAATTGAGTGACATCATTCTGGTGGATCTAGCTCGTTCCATTCATGAAAAAATATACTTTGAATAATACTTTTGTATTAGAACGCCAATAGTCATTTATCTGCTGTAAGAATAACTTTTTTCTTAGTGCATAACGTTTGGCGAGATTTTGGCGATGAATTTGGCGGAATGTCGCCAACTTGGCGACTTTTTTGTAATGTTGCCAAATTAATGAAAATCTCGCCAAATGGATAAAAATGATGCTAAATCAATGAAAATGACGACTAATTGTCGAAAATTCAATATCTTGGAAAGAATATTAGTATCTACTATAAGAAAATCCTATTACTTTCCTTATATACATAATGTATAAGGAAAGGATTGTGACGGGGTCGAAAATTCGAAATTGAGTTTTCGACGGGAGAGCACGTTTCAAGCATCCCTGATCACGAATCAAACATTTTTGAAGTGATGTCTGTGTGTGTGTGTGTGTGTGTGTGTGTGTCAGTGAGTCTGTGGAGACGATAACTGACGAACGAATGGACCGATTTGATCCAAATTTGGTACAAAAATCACAATCCGTAAACACTGGAAGCCTATTGTTTTTATACACAATCGAATGTTAAGAACACCCCTAAATTTTCAAATGAAATTTGGAAAAAATAGTCAGAACATCAAAACCACTAATAAAGTTACGCATATTGACATTTCTTATGTAATTTTTCATTAGAAAACGATTGACATAAATTTTAGAACGTTAACATGAACCGTTCTCGAGATATTGCACATTTTTCAAAAAAATTATCAGATAGTCATATAAAATAAAAAAAAATATTTCCTCTTGAGAGACATGTTCACTTTTCAGTAATACCATGCCATATATTGGATGACATCAATCTCGTGGATCTAGCTCGTTCCATTCATGAAAAAAGATACTTTGAGTAATACTTTTGTATTTGAACGCCAATATTCATTTATCTGCTGTAAGAATAATTTATTTCTTTGTCCATTATGCTTGGTGAGATTTTGGCGGAATGTCGCCAACTTGGCGACTTTTTGAAATGTTGACAAATTAACGAAAATCTCGCCAAATGGATGAAAATGACGCTAAATCAATGAAATGACGACTAATTGTCGAAAATGCAATATCTTGGAAAGAATATTAGTATCTACTATAAGAAAAACCTATTTATTTTACTGTAAAAGTGGTAAATTCATTACGTTATATAAGGAAAGTCATATGTTGCCCACATCAGATTTTTTTTTATGTCATTGAGTCTGACTTATTGTCTAAGGTAATTAGGTTTTATTTAAAGTCAAAGATCGTGAGACACAGGAAGCGTTAGCCTTCACCCGAGCCGATAGAAACAACAGTCACTACGTGTATCACTGGTGCGTTGAAATTGCATCATAGCTGCTCCGGACATGGAAGAGACAGGCTACTCCGCTGGAAGTCTTCGCATCAGTCACACACGCAACAACATTATCTCCTTCAACAATGGTTTCAAGCTACGAAGTTTCCACTAAATGAACACGTCAAAGATCGTGAGACACAGGGAGCGTTAGCCTTCACCCACGCCGACAGAAACGACAATTACTACGTGTATCACTGGTGCGTTGAAATTGCATCATAGCCACTCCGAATATGGAAAAGCCAGTCTAATCCGCTGGAAGTCTTCGTATCAGTCACACACGTAACAACATTATCTCATTCAACAATGATTTCTAGCTATAAAGCCCCTTACACAGATTTATATGTTATATTACATGATCCAATAATATGCGGTCAATCGTTACAATTTTTCACATTATATGTTTCCACTATATTAACAAGTAATAGATCGTGAGACACAGGGACAATTAGCCTTCACCCAAGGCGATAGAAACACCAGTCACTACGTGTATCACTGGTGCGTTGAAATTGCATCATAGCTGCTCCGGACATGGAAGTGACAGGCTACTCCGCTGGAAGTCTTCGCATCAGTCACACACGCAACAACATTATATCATTCAACAATGGTTTCAAGCTACGAAGTTTCCACTAAATGAACATGTCAAAGATCGTGAGACACAGGGAGCGTTAGCCTTCACCCACGCCGACAGAAACAGCAGTTACTACGTGTATCACTGGTGCGTTGAAATTGCATCATAGCCGCTCCGAATATGGAAAAGCCAGTCTAATCCGCTCGAAGTCTTCGCATCAGTCACAAACGCAGTAGCATTATCTCATTCAACAATGGATTCTAGCTATGGAACTCCGTATACAGATTTATATGCTATATTATGTGATCTATCATTAATTTGAGGTAAATTTTTTGAAAAAGGTACAATTTCTGGAGAACGGTTCATGTTAGCGTTCTCAAATTTATGTCAATCGTTTTCTAATGAAAAATTACATAAGAAATGTCTATTTGCGTAACTTTATTAGCGGTTTTGATTTCTTGACGATTTTTTCAGAATTTCACTCGAAAATTTTGGGGGGTTCTGCATATACGATTGCGTATAAAAGCATTAGGCTTCCAGTGTTTACGGATTGTGATGTTTGTACCAAATTTCGTTCGAATCGGTCCATTCGTTCGTCAGTTATCGTCTCCACAGACTCACTGACACACACACACACACACACACAGAGAGAGAGAGAGAGACATCACTTCAAAAATATTTGATTCGTGATCAGGGATGCTTGAAACGTGCTCTTCCGTCGAAAACTCGAATTCGAATTTTCGACCCCGTCACAATACTTTCCTTATACATTATGTATATAAGCAAAGTAAAAAGAAACTAATGAGAATTTTACGAAACAGATGGCAAACTGACGTTTATCAAAACAACACTAACTTAATCTGAAGTGGGCAGCACATGACTTTCCCTGCAGACTCAAATTCATATTTTCTTTATTTCTTAAATAATTCGTTAGATTGAGTTTACGTGAACCAAATAACACTAAATTTGCATTTTTAATTCAATTTTTGTTTTTGTTTGGTAATTGGACATTTTTCCGAAATCGGTGTAACAAAAAGGCAAGAAATCTCAAATATCTTGAGAACGGTTAGTCCTAAAGTATAATGGAGTGTGTTATATTATTTTCCTCTACAAAAATTGCGTATAAAACAAGAATTTAATTGATACATTTGAGCATACACTAACTTAGTCTTTTTTTCTTAGATTTGGGCGAGCCATTTTGTAAAAAAGGGCGAGTCTTTCTTTTCCGAAAAGTACCAAATTCTAATCAGCACCAGAGTATCCAAGAAGTAACTTATCTACCAAATTCTGTGAAATTTGGTTAATTTTGGTATCTTAGCTAGAGTGGATAAATGAAATTTTTACAGCCATTTCGCAAAAAAAGGCGGGTTCTGTTCTTACGAATCGTATCAAAAACTAATCAGCACCAGGGTCACACCCAAGTGACTTACCTACCAAATTGTATGAAATTCGGTCCATTAGTTTTTGAGTTAGAGTGGATACATACATTGCACAGACACACCGACACACAGACATACAGACAGACAGACAGACAGACACACACACATACACACAGACGTCACGCTAAAAATAGTTTTTTCGTATTTTAGAGGTCTCGAAACGTGTAGATCCGCCGAAAACTTGAGTTGCGATTTTCGACATGATTCCAATACTCTCCCTATACATTACCATGTATTGCAGGGAAAGTAAAAATGAAAAATGAAACTAATGAAAATTAAAAAATGTTATACAAATTTAAATTCAAAATGTGATAATGCATTTATATAATTTTGCAAATTAATTTTACCGACGCGATTGAATAATAAATATATAAGTAACTTCAGATGATGAAGGTAAGAGTGCAATTCAATGAATAAGAGTATCATAATGAAAGCCATCAGCCTATTAAAAGTAAAACCTTGGCAATGTAAGATTTTATCACAAATGGCGCCAAATAGCCGCCCAATGCCTGTCGTTTCGACTTCGTTAATTACTTCGATGCGCTACAAGCAATTGCCATTGGCGTGAAAATGCATTAAGAGCAAAAACATAAATCTACACATCGAATTCTCATTATCTCAAAACAAGGGGGTAAATTAGAAAAGGGAAAAATCCCAGACATTATAAAAAAAACAGGCAATGAATAGAATAACTTCCAGAATTTGTTTTTCTTTTGTAAAAGGCAAAATGACATTTTAAAAAGAATTAGTGACTCGGATTTAGAAATAATTACACAGGGGTTTTCCTCAGATTCATTTAAAGCTAGCGAGAAAACTTACTTTGAACATTTTCTTTATTGTACATGTTTTTCTTTGTTTGAATGCATTAAAAAAACTCTAGTAAGATAACATGACTCTTATACATTCTTTTTTTTTATACGTAGCGAATTTTATACCTGCCGGCATTCGGGGGGGGGGGAGAATTCATCCCCCTCTCCCCACCAAAAAAATGAAATCGTCTGTACTAGACGTAAATGACATTTTTAGTTATATTTTTGTACCTATAGGTATATTGTACCTATATACGTGTATGGTACCTATGCACGAGATTTAAAAATATTAGCCACCCCACCCCAAACCGCATTCTGGATCGTCAATGTCTGGCAGTGCAGTTAAAAGTAATTATATTTTAATAAGCGTCAACGAGAGCGAAACGGATCAACTAATGATGATTCCTATACCGAAACCTAATTCATAATTTTGGAATGCCACCATTCGCGACTTTTGAAACTATAAAATAGACATTAGTTGCTCTTTTTCTAAATTTAACAGTGTTAAAATAAACGACACAGTTATATTAGAAAAAAATTTGAGGACAGCACATGACTTTCGCTACATAATACAATGACATTATTTTATTCACAGCAGTATTATGATGTAAAAGATCCACGGCACAAAGTTTTTTGCATTGAATTAACACCGAGTACATGCTTTTGGCAACTTATTAGTTTCAGCAGAATGATTTATCAATACTCGCGTGCAACATCCTCAACAAAATGCAATTGACATTTAATTAATATCGTGTGAAATATATTCTTATTAGGTAACTGTTAGGTGATAAAATATAAAACCGTTACATAAAAATCCTCCTCGTTAATGGAACGAACTAAATCCGTGTGCTGATGTTTACAGATTTTTCGCATAGTATTGCACATCAAAAGTAAAATTATTTGACATTAATTATGTAGGGGAGACCAGGGTAAGATGACGAGCTGGGCAAGATGACGAATAACAGTTTTAACGATTTTATTCTTAGGTGGCAACACTTGACGAGCATAGGTACAACCCCCCTGTATCAGAGCAACTAATCGCATGCGGAAGGCCCCATTCTTGCTACACGTACGATTTATATTCTTAGTCAAACTTTATTAAGGGTCGTGAAACTAATTTCGACTTGTACTAAATAAACTTGAGCTACTTAAAGATAAGTCATAAAATTCTGATATAATTTATGGTTACACTTTATAGTATTAAATACTCAGCTAAGCTATCATAGTTTTATTTTAATCTGATCCATAGTTTACTGTACACCAGCCATGTTGTTTCTTTTAGTCAGTCGGAGCAAGATGACGAAGTTCGTCATCTTCCACAAATGAAAGCACGCCTATTTCTTTAGGTGCAAATGATAGCGACACTGAAAGTGTAGACAATCCCAATTGTGAACAAATTCCGGGATCAAGATGCTCCCCTCTTTCATTAATATTTAACTTTAAACCCTTACCACAAGTTAGAAGATCAAAAAAAAAGAGAAGAAAAATGTCAACCAGTGTTTTAGCAAGTTTACTAATAAGAAAGTTGTTGTGTTTGAGAAACAAAATTCAAAGGATGAAATGGAAAAAAATAAACACAGAGAAATAAGAAGAAAATTGCTAAACATTTGCGTTTCGAGGTAAGCGCAGATCAAAAGAGCGAGGATATTAACTGCCCAGCTTGTGATGAACTTTATATTGATCTACCCGACGAAGACTGGATACCGTGTTTGCTCTCAATGCGTAGCTTGGTGGCATGAAAACTGTACTGGATATGGAGGAAGGAAATTCATTTATGACTTTTGTAAATAACATAATTCATTGATGATTGAACACCTTTAAACTCTAATAGTGTTTTGCACGTTCTTTAAATACCTCAAAAGTCTTGTTAGGTCAAAATTTGCGACTTGTCATCTTGCCATATATTGAAAGTCATCTTGCCCCTGTACTGGGACAAGATGATTTTTTTAACAATATGTTAAAACATGTTTTTATATGGTTTAATTTGGGAGATTATCCGATATAATTTTTTTTATTAATAATGGAACGTATGAATAATTTATTTACGTTGCAAAAAATATGCATTATAAGTTTTGCGAATAATAAAAAATCAAATTTGTTAACATCGTCGTCTTACCTCGGTCTCCCCTACTACCTATTTAGTTTTAATGCAATGTTTTGATAAATTTATTTTTAAAAGGGGTAGTTTCTTGAAAACAGTTTATATTAGGATTCTAAAGTTTGGATTAGTCATTTTCGAATGAATCATTACGTATGAAAGGATTACTTATCAGTATTGGAGGTTCAAATTTTTAAATGATAATATGTTTTCAAAAATTCATTCGAAAATTGGGGATGGGATTTGCGAACATTCGATTGTGTTTCAAATCAATAGGATTCCAGAATTCAACAAAGGTAATAATCGTACCAAATTATTTTTGAAATGCTTTATTCGTCCACAGACTTACGGACACGGACCTGCACACAAACGCACGCTCAAACACATGCACGCACACAAACACACGTGCAATACACACCTTTGATTCGAGTTAAAGAATGCCTAACCACTTGCTTTTCAGTGAAAAATTTGAATCCGAATTTTTCGACCCCGTCACAATACTTTCTTTACGCTTTACACTAAGTATGTAGAGAAAGTAAAAATGCATTGGTTTCAACCAAAGTTAATCTGAAAAAAATGACATTTTTTTATTACCAAATTTTTTATTACCAAATTTATTACTTCTCTACATTCATATTATAATGTGTAGACAAAATATTTTGACAGGATCGATAATTTAAAGGCGATTTCTTGTCAAATTAATATGTTTCGGGCATCTAAGAACTCGAATCGAACGATTTTGAAGTGAAGGATGTGTATACGTTTGCATGAATCTGCATGTATGATAGCTCAGGAACGATTGAAGCAATTCGAATGATATTTAATGCGATTAACACAATTTATGAATACTGAAATCCTTTCCATGTTCAACGAGATCAAACGAATAAATTTGTTTCAAAAAACTAAAACAAAATTATTAAAGCCAATAATATTAAATGAGCAATCGTTGTGTACACTCAGGAGCGAATAAAGCTATTACTTATAATTATTATAACAATTATTATAACACATATACTTACATTGTTACGAATATGTAAAATGCCTTCGCCAAAGGATCTATTAAGAACCAGAAGGGAAAAACATATCCAGCCCTTTCTATTATCTCAAGATAGGGTTGCCATCCCGTGGCAGGATTTCCAGAATTGACGATTTATCGTCAACTTGACGACTTTCAGAAAGTACTAGAACTTTCTCGCAATAATAAACATTCTTGGAAATACCAATCCCTTCTGGAAGTTTCTAAGAAGAGTATATAAAAGGAGTCGTCACTCAGTTGGATAGCAGTTGACATGATATGAGCTGCATTGAATTAGGAGGTACGTCAATGTTTTGAGAATAGCATCGGCTGTTTTGTGAAATTAGTGGAGCATTTAATTGCTGTTTTACTGTGTCTGACTGTTGTTTAGTGATATTGTAGGATAATTTTTGGGCTATATTCTGTATATTGTTCCTCTTTAAGCTGTGCTTGTAAATAAGCGTGTTAGTTGTCCAGAAATTTGGATTTATTCTTGTATCCTGAGAGTACGCCCTCGATTCCGAAGGATACAACGTAACAATATATTGTTATGGCGTATCCTACGCTTTATGTTAAGCCACCTAGATATCTTAACACTTGTCAGCAAATTCAACTTTCTAAAAATTGTTTAGCTAGGTGTCTCGGAAGTTCTTCATCTCATTACTTTCCTTATATACATAATGTATAAGAAAAGTATGTGACGGGGTCAAAAATCCGAATTCAAGTTTTCGACGGCAGAGCACGTTTCAAGCATCCCTGTTCACGAATCGAACATTTTTGAAGTGATGTCGGTGTGTGTGTGTGTGTGTGTGTGTGTGTGTGTGTGTGTGTGTCAGTGAGCCTGTGGAGACGATAACTGACGAACGAATGGACCGATTCGAACGAAATTTGGTACAAAAATTACAATCCATAAACACAGGAAACCTATTGTTTTTATACGGAATCGAATGTTCAGAAACCCATAAATTTTCGAGTGAAATTTTGAAAAAATCGTCAAAAAATCAAAACCTCTAAAAAAGTTACGCAAATAGACATTTCTTATGTAATTTTTCATTAGAAAACGATTGACATAAATTTTAGAGCGCTAGCATGAACCGTTCTTGAGATATTGCACATGATTCAAAAAAATTATCAAAAAGTCATATAAAATAAAAAAAAAATATTTGCTATTGAGAAACATGTTCACTTTTCATATGTAATACCATGCGATAAATTGGGTGACATCATTCTTGTGGATCTATCTAGTTCCATTCATGAGAAAAGATACTTTGAGTAATACTTTTGTATTTGAATGCCAATAGTCTATCTGCTGTAAGAATAACTTATTTCTCCGTCCATAACGCTTGGTGAGATTTGGCAACGAATTTGATGGAATGTCGCCAACTTGGCGAATTTTTTAAATGTTGCTAAATTAACGAAAAACTCGCCAAATGGATAAAAATAACGCTAAATCAATGAAAATGACGAATCATTGACGAAAATTCAATATCTTGGAAAGAATATAAATATCTACTATAAAAATAATCTTTTTTTTTACTGTAAAAGTAGTAAATTCATTGCATTATATAAGGAAAGTCATGTGCTGCCCTCATTAGATTTTTTTAACTTTAAAATCCAAGTCCCTTGCATAATTAGTTTTGGAATGGAGATCAGGGGAGAAGTCAAAACTATGGGATCAAGGGCACTGTGATCTAAAGACAGAAAAGCTCACTTAGTCACGATATTTAGTTCACATTTTTGAAGATCAATTTTACAAAATATCCCATCATTTTCCAGAAGATCACACATTAAACCTAGAACTGGAACAGATTCATTGCGATCAGACTGACAAATCATTTCAACATGGTAATTCGATTGTCATCCTCATAGATTAAATTTAGCCGATGACAATAATAGAATAGATTCAATAATAAATTTGTTAGCACCTTGCAGACTTTTTAGACCCTTCCCGGCCGTTCAAATAGTTGCTCAAGTCCATTGGATGGGTCGGACGGTCTGGGTTTTCAACACTTTTCAGACTGCAAAAACAATTATCCGCGTAACAGTAATCTTTCAGTATTTGGACAGTGGAGGAAAGGATTTTCGGGGCTTCATTTAAATGGTAGTCTCTTCTACAGGTCAACAAAATCGGACTGCAATTGACACCGAATAATACCCGCCAATGAATTTTTCAACTTCATTGGCGGGTTCATCATCCTTACCCTACATGAATTCATCTTTAACCCACACAAATTCATCCTTACCCTACACACATCGTACATAGTCTCTATCATTTTCTTTTAATCCGATTTGAAGAAACACTTTCTCCATGTCAGGCATTTATCCAACGGAAATTTTTCGAAATCGATTCAGTATGCAAGGTATAATCTCATATAGATTAGGTCCCATTCCTAAACAGTTGTTTAAAATTTCTATATATGTGACATAGCATTTAGATATATTTATATAGGACAATTAAGAACTTACCCCCCCCCCCTTAACTCTTCATTCGCCCCCCCCCCGGCCAAAAAGTCCTGAAAGAAACACTGTCTACAACTCAAGGCAATACAACTTCGTACCTTCCATCTTGATCTACATTTAAAGTATTTTGAAAATAAGGCATGGTTTCTTCATGAATTGAAAGTTTTATTTTAGTCACGATGGGGTTCGAAATTTCTATCACATCTGACTTTCATAAGTCAGAAATGAAACGTTCTTTTAAAAAAACAAGGAAGTTACAGCGATGGCATTTTTCATTCCATAAATTTTCTGACTAAGAATTTTTACACATAACCACTCTGGGGCGCGGTAGCCCAGTGGTTAGCGCGCGGTAATTGCACTCGGTAGGCCCGGGTTCGATTCCCGCCACTCCCAAAACTGCCTCCATGTTCACACGGAGTACGATTACGTTAAGCATGTGGGTCCGTAAGTCCTTCCGAGAAGTTGGTGGTAGGGGAAGGAGGTTACGGCCCCTGTGGATAACTCCCCCACTGGGTTCCGGTTTAAGTGGAGTGGCACATCTCGGACGTCCAAACAGTTGCCTTACACCTTTCTGATAGGTCGGACGGTCTGGGTCTCAACAACAACAACATAACCACTCTAAGCGTATTTCTAGATCTGCCGGACAACTTTCTAATGATTTTATATTTCCAGTCAATAGACTTCCGAGGACATCGGAACCAATCAACAGTTTAATTTCAGTTTCAACTGTGATCTCTCTCTATATCAGTAACATTGATATCTTACCCTGTAATTCCCTTATCCAAGGCCCGTTTGATGGCTCTGTGATATTATAACTATAATTGGTTGATCTAAACAACATAAACTACATTCATAACTATTAAATTACATTTATAACTCATCATTAATTACACTCATAACTATAAATCAAATTACCTGCATATTTACGGTGCAACTTTTGTTTTGTTTCTACACCCCAAGAAGTTTGTGTGCTAATTTGATTTCACTCAAACTTTCGCATTTAAGGAATTTTATAACATCTTCAGTCACATATGTCTTTCCAGCACCCGTATCTATGATAGCTCTCACAGAATTTTCTTCATTCTTGTTTTTAAATTTAAAGATTAATGTTTGTAATAAAATATAGTAAGTAGATGATCGATTATCAAAATGACTTCACTTTTCCTTTTAGTTATTTCTAAACAATCGAACTGAAATCAACATTTGCCTGAATTATCGTGATCGCTTTTACTCAAATGCTACAATAGGTAGTAAGATGAAAATTTGCATACATACTTAAAATTGCCTCCAAATATGCAGAACTAGAAGATATGCCCGTCATATGACGGAATTCAAAGTTTGCAAAATATTACCTCCCATTTGGCGTCATTTTTATCAATTTGGCGACATTTGCGACATCCCGCCAAATTCTTTGCTAAATTTCTTGCCAAACGTCAAGGACGGACGAACAGAGAAATGGCTTTTCTTACAGTAGATTCTTACATTCTTCCAAGATATTGAATTTTCATTGATTTGGTGACATTTTCGTTCATTTTTGTGATATTTTGTTAAATTTTGAGACAACAAACAAATTCCGGGATCAATATGCTCCCCTCTTCCATCAATATTTAACTTTAAACCCTTACCACAAGTTAGAAGATCAACAAACAAGAAAGATCAATCATGTACGATCAATCATGTGTGTATTTTATGTATATGTATTTTTGATTAGTTTTAAATTAAGAGTTAACTACTTATGAGTATAATTAACCAGTATTTTTTCATAGTAGTAGGATAGAGTACAGAATCTATGGAGATAAAAATAAATTGAAAGGTAAAATAATTTTGAATGAGTAGGAATATTCGTTATTGTTTCAGTTCTAACTTGCATTGATTTAATTATTTATTGTTACAAAACTGACAGATAAAATATTTGAGGTCCTTTGCCATAGAAATTCATGTAATGCAGCTTATCCCAGCGCCACCTAAATTATTGTCTTACACGATACTGGCGTCTTCTTAATGTGAAGTTTTAACTCCTTACTTTTACCTCCATGGTTACTGGCATTGTATTTTTTGGTTATCTTTTTTGAAGTTTTATGTTTTCGAATATAATAAATTACTGTGATATTTTTAAAAAATATCAGCGCTGAATGTATCACAATTTAAAGACGCTTAAATAAAATTACATTTCCAGTTGGAAAGTGTTTTATAACCAATGCTTTATGCATGATTGAACTTTCTTGTTATCAATTCGCCGTCATTTTTATCGATTTGACGACATTTTCGTCAATTTCGCAACATTTTTTAAAAAGTCGCCAAGTTGGCGATATCTCACCAAGTTCGTCTTAATTTGAAATCTTCCACATTTCGCACTTTTCATATACTTGAGTCCATTCAAAGCACGGCTTTTTACTAGTAATTATTCCAAACAAATGGAAGTATGTACCTTCTCTCCCAAAAACTTTCATTTTCGTGCAATTCCGAAAGAGACAAGATGGAAAACCAACAGATCATGAATACAAAAACAGATGTTGGAAACGTTTTTAACTTAAAAGAACTGTTTCATTAACGTTGCAGTTAGATTTTTCTCACATACACCTTTTCTTCATAAGGGTAAAATTACAGAAATCTCATTTTTTAAATGTTCGCCTGAGCAGTTTCTCCACGGTGCTAG
The DNA here is from genome assembly GCA_951213105.1 of Amaurobius ferox. NCBI lineage: Eukaryota > Metazoa > Arthropoda > Arachnida > Araneae > Amaurobiidae > Amaurobius > Amaurobius ferox. The sequence goes on from OX578143.1 coordinate 25,382,900, forward strand.
ACACACTCTCGGGTGCATTAGCATGCCTCAGTGAGTAATGTCTTTCAGAGTAAAAAAAAAATTAAATTAATTTTGCGCACCCCCTAAACTGCTATTTAATTACCTTTGAAACTTTCTTGAGAAGAAAGTAATTTTTATGGACAAATGATTTGGAAGGAGTTTGTAGTTTTAATTCAGAGATTTGCATGATATTACGCAAAACAAACCGAATGCTAATCAAAATTGCAATTTTGCCTCAAAATTAATGTTTGGCTTTTGATTTTCAGCAAGGAATTATAAAATAAATTTAATACATTCAACGTCCGACTTTTATTTTATTTATTAACACTTTACAACATAGTTGAAAGTGTTTATGACTTTGTTCATTCTGTCTGTCTGTCTGTCTGTATGTATGTATGTATGTATGTCCATTCGCACGAATTCACAAATTACTTCGAAAGTTTTAGGAAATATTTAAATTATCCCATAAAATATATAAAAAAAATTTCAGCAAAATATATCGAATAGTTTTTTTAAATAAAACTTAAAATAATAATTACACCTTTAATAATAAGAGATCATGTATATATTATATGAAGAGATCATGTGATCCACTTGAAAATAAAATATGGCATCCAACTTGTCTCAAAATCGTGATTTTTAAAATTCTTTTTTATTCATATTTAGTGTTGTATCCGTCCCAAAACCGGTTTATTTTTGCTTAAATTCTGTACATCTACATACTGAAACAACGCAATTGCAATATATTTGAGTTTAAATGATCATCAAACTTTGGTTATTTCTACAACGAAGCCTAATTTTCACGTATGGAGAATGTAAACACCAAAATATGTAGAATTAGTTATATAAGAATTGCTGCATTTCTTTAACGCAAAATTATTTAACACACGTAGTCTGCAATATAGTTGATATGAATTAAATATTCATTGATTTTACACAGAGAACCAGACAATTTTTTCGATGAAGTTTTAAGCATAAAGTTAAACTACATGTACCTCCATGATTTTAAGTTTTTAAATAAAATAAATTATTATAGTATTGTGATGAATGAAAGGGATGGAAAAACGGTCATGAATGAAATGCTGCTTTTATAGAGAGAGTCAGGCAATTTATATTTCGATGACGTCATTTGAATAAAGTTCATTTGTTTTCGATGAAGTTTTCAAATATTATAAATTACTAGCCGAATACCCGTTGAAAATCAACGGTCTCGCAATAAACAACCCCTGAATAATGTAATTTTTTTAATAATTCGCGTTTCACATTTATTCGACAAATCGAATATTTTGGTGTGCAGAACCCCCTAAAGAAGAAAATATTGGGCAACTAAATTTCCGCATTTCTTCCTTTCGAATTATTTACCCGTACACCACATTAAAGTCTATCTCATCCCGAGGCACCCCTATATTAGTATTTCTCATTTGGAATGTTTTTCTGTGAAGCACACCCATAAATGAACATTTTTGAAAATCTTTCTTTCTCTTGGGTTTTTTTATCAGATGATTGGCCCATATACCGAATATCAATCCTGTGTAACATTTAAAAAGAAGCTTGCCTCATTTATTCGAAAAATCGAACATATTAGTGTGCGGCACCCCTTAATGTAGCAAATATTGGAAATCTGAAATTTCAGGCTTTCTTCATTTCAAACTATCTACCCGTACACCAAATTTGAAGTCCCTATTCTATCGAGAAGCATGTTTTTTCTATCACTTCACCTTTCGAACGTTTTTCTGTATAGCACCCCGTTAATGAACATTTTTGTCAAACTGTATTCATGTTTGGTTTTTTTGTCAAATGGTTAGCCCATATACTAAATTTCAAGCTTCTATCACATTGCAAAGGAGGCGTTTTTCATTTGTTCGGCAAATCTAACATTTTAGTGATCGGCACCCCCCTACAATAGCAAATATTGGAAGACTGAAATTGCACACTTTCTTCCTTTCCACCTTTTTACTCGTACACCAAATTTGAAGTCTCTATCTCATCGTGAAGCATGCTTTTCTAGCATTTCATCTTTCGCATGCTTTTGTGTGGAGTACCCACCCCCTTAACTATACATTTTTTTAAAAACTCTATTCTTTTTGTGATTTCTAAGAGATGATTCGCCCATATACCAAATATAAAGCCTCTATCACGTTTTTAAAGGAGCGTTTCTCCCTTATTCCGAAAATCGAACATTTTGGTGTGCAGCACCCCCTAAAGTAGAAAATATTGGTAAACTGAAATTATGCACTTTCTTCCTTTCAAACTATCTACCTTTACACCAAATTTGATATCTCTATCTCATTCCAAAGCATGGTTTTTTTATCTATTGACTTTTCGAACGTTTTACTCTGGAGCACACCTTAAATGAACATTTTGAAAAACTGTATTTGTTTTGGGTGTTTTCGTCAAATTATTAGCCCATATACCAAATTTTAAGCCTCTATCAAATTTTAAAGGCACCTTTTCCCCTTTATTCGGTAAATCGAACGTTTTAGTGTGCGACACCCCCTTTATTGGAAATCTGAAATTGCACACTTTCTTCCTTTCGAACGATTTAATCATACACCGAATTTGAAGTCTCTATCTCATCGCAAAACTTGCTTTCCCATCATTTCACTTTTCGAACGTTTTGGTGTGCGGCACCCCCTTAAGTAGAAAATATTGGAAATCTGAAATTGTACATTTTCTTCTTTTCGAACGATTTACCCATACACCGAATTTGAAATTTCTATCTCTTCGCAAAGCATCCTTTCCTATCATTTCACTTTTCGAACGTTTTGGTGTGCGGCACCCCCCTTAAGTAGAAAATATTGGAATTCTGAAATTGTACATTTTCTTCTTTTCGAACGATTTACCTATACACCAAATTTGTAGTCTCTATCTCATCGCAAAATATGCTTTCCCATCTTTTCACTGTTCGAACGTTTTGGTCTGGGGCACCCCCTCTATAGAACGTTTTCGGAAAATTCGATTTTTCCAGGGGGTTTTATCGAACGACCGAGCCGTGTTCCAAATTGCAAGTCTCTATCTATTCGGGAAGTGCCTGAAAAAAGCGTGACAGACAGACAGACAGACAGACGGACACTTGGCAATTAGTATATAAGATTGTAGTATTATGATAATTTTAAAAATATTATCGAGGAATGTATTGCATTTTAGAGTTGTTTAAACCAGATAATTTATATTTTAATGCCTTCATTTGAATGAACTTTTAATTTTTCAAATATATTAAATAAATGTAGTATTGTGATAATTTTAAAACTATTACCGAGGAATGTATCGCATTTTAGAGGTGTTTATATAAAATTGCATGGAAGTTGGAAAGTGTTTCATAATCAATGTTTTATGCATGATTGATCTTTCTTGTTTTTATCTACCAGTTTTTAACGCTTTACAACGAAGTTGAAAAGTGTTTATGACTTTGTTCATTGTGTTTGTCTGTCTGTCTCTCGATAACTGTCGATAACTGGCACGATAACTGCCGTAAAAATGACTTAATCAAAATGAAATTTTAGTATGTTGTTCTGACGGTCTGTAGGACCTATGGGAATATAAACGGATAATATAACCCAATTAGTTTTGGATTGAACCTGGGTCGAAGAAATGAAATACATTGAACCCTATGGAACCTAATTTTTCAAACATTTTTTAAGCGAATTCAAAATTCACAAATTGCTTCGGGAATTTTAGGTAATATTTAAACTATTCCATAAAATATATAAAAAAAATTTCAGCAAAATATATTTAGTAGTTTTTAAAATAGAAATTAAAATAATAATTACATCTCTTATATGAAGCGATCACGTGACCATGATATAAAAAGATCACGTGACCCACTTCAAAAGAAAATATCGCATCCATCTTGTCTCAAAATCGTGATTTTTAAAGTTCTTTTTAATTCATATTGAGTGTTGTATTCGTCCTAAAACCTCTTTATTTTTGCTTAAATTCTGTACATCTACATACTGAAACAACGCAATGACAATATATTTGAGTTTAAATGATCATCTAAATTTGATTATTTCTACAACGAAGCCTATTCTTCACTTATGTAAAATGTAAACAGCAAAATATGTAGGATGAGTTGTATAAGAATTGCTGTATTTTTTTAATGCAAAAGTATTTAGATCGTGGAGTCTGCATAGCTGATATGAATGAAATATTCATTGATTTTACAGACAGAGGGACGATATTTTTCGATGAAGTTTTAAGCATAGAGTTTAATTACCTGTAGCTCCATGGTCTTAAGTTTTTAAATAAAATAAATTATTATAGTAGTGTGATGAATGAAATGAATGGGAAAATGTTATGAATGAAATGCTGCTTTTATAGAGAGAGCCAGGCGTGTTATTTTTTCTATGACGTCATTTGAATGAATGTCAGTTGTTTTCGATGAAGTTTTCCAATATAATAAATTTTTGTAGTATTATGATGATTTTAAAAATATTCCCGAGGAATGTATCGCATTTTAGAGATGTTTCAACCAGGCAATTTATATTTCAATGCCGTCATTTGAAAGAAGTTCATTTTTTTCGATGAAAGTTTAAGTTTTCAAATATAATAAATTAATGTAGTATTGTGATAAGTTTTAAAATATTACTTAAGAATGTATTGCATTTTAGAGATGTTTAAATAAAATTGCATTGTAGTTAGAAAGTGTTTCATAATCAATGTTTTAAGCATGATTGATCTTTCTTGTTTCTTTTTCTCGTATTCATATTTTGATGTGAATAACATCTATGATGTGAATAACATCTACAACTTTATCTTTTCTCTAGCAGAGAAACGTAGCATTACGGAGCCCTTAAATATACAGTTTTAAAACAATATATTTTCTGCCTTTGACAACGGTGCATTTTAAAATAACTCCAGTCACCAACATGCATGCTTACATGTATGCTTACATGCATGCTTACATGTATGCATGCTTACATGGTTACATGCATGCTTACATGTAAAATTAATTAAATGATTTCACGCTGTGACATTTTAGTTAACGAAATCTCTCACTCCTATTATATTCGTATAAACTATTCTCAAGATTTTCAATTTCATAGCTTTGGCTACTTGTATTATTACTTTCCTTATATACATAGTATAAAGTACAACTAAAAGTATTGTGACGGGATCGAAAATTCGAATTCATGTTTTCGACGGGAAAGCACGTTTCAAGCATCCCTGAACACGAATCAGACGTTGTCGAGGTGATGTCTGTGTGTGGGGGTGTGGGGGTGGGGGTGGGTATGTGTGTGTGGGGGTGTGTGTGTGAGTGTGGAAACGATATATCACGAACGAAGAACGCGAATTTAACTATAATTGGTGCAAAAATCACAATCAGTACATACTGGAAGCTTATTATTTTCACACGCAATCGAGTGTTCAGAATCCCCTAAATTTTAAAATAAGATTTTAAAAAATCATTAAAAAATAAAACATTCAATAAAGTTACGTAAATAATCATTTCTTATATAACATTTTATTAGAAATCGATTGACATAAACTGTAGAACGCTAGCATGAACCGTTCTCGAGATATTGCACATTTAGCAAATAAAAATTTATGAAAAAATCACATAAAATTAAAAAAAGATTCTCGTAGATCTAGCTCGTTCTATTCAGGAGAGAAGACACTTTGGATAACAGCTTTGTAATTTGACGTCATTAGTTGTTTATCTACTATAAGAAAGCCATATTATTTCTCCATCCACAATGCTTGGCGAAATTTTGGCGATGAATTTGGCGAAATATCGCCAACTTGGCGATTTTTAAATGCTGCCAAATTAACCAAAATATTGCCAAATTGATAAAAATGACGTTAAATCAATGAAAATTAAGACTTGAAAATTCAATATCTTTGAATGACTATCGGAATCTATTATAAGAGAACAAACATAATAGGTAACATAATGGGTAATAATTTTGAATTTAGACGCCATTAGTCGTTTATTTACTATAAAAATAACTTATTTCTCCGACCATAATACTTGACGAAATTTTGGCGATGAATTTGGTGGAATATCGCCAACTTGGCAAGATTTTTAAATGCTGCCAAATTGACGAAAATATCACCAAATTGATAAAAAATATCAGCAAATTGGTAAAAATAATGCTAAATCAATGAAACTGAAGACTAATTGAAAATTTAATATCTTGGAAAGAATATCAGAATCTAATATAAAAGAACATACTTTGAGTAATAATTTTGAATTTGGACGCCATTAATTGTTACTTTCCTTATATACATAATGTATAAGGAAAGTATTGTGACGGGGTCGAAAATTCGAAATCGAATTTTCGACGGGAGAGCACGTTTCAAGCATCCCTGATCGCGAATAAAACATTTTTGAAGTGATGTGTGTGTGTGTGTGTGTGAGTGTGTGTGTGTGTGTGTGTGTGTGTGTGTATGTGTGTGTGTGTTTGTGTGTGTGTGTGTGTGAAAGTATGTGTGTGTGTGTGTGTGTCAGTGAGTCTGTGGAGACGATAACTGACGAACGAATGGACCGATTCGAACCAAATTTGGTTCAAAAATCACAATCCGTAAACACTGGAAGCCTATTGTTTTTATGCGTAATCGAATTTTCAGAACCCCCCTAAATTTTCGAATAAAATTTTGAAAAAATCGTCAAAAAATCAAAACCACTAATAAAGTTACGCAAATAGACATTTCTTATGTAATTTTTCATTAGAAAACGATTGACATAAATTTTAGAACGCTAACATGAACCATTCTCTAGATATTGCACATTTTTCCAAAAAATTATTAAAAAGTCATATAAAATGAAAAAAAAAATATTTCCTATTGAGAAACATGTTCACTTTTCATATGTAATACCATGCGATAAATTGGGTGACATCATTCTCGTGTATCTATCTCGTTCCATTCATGAAAAAAGATACTTTGAGTAATACTTTTGTATTTGTACGCCAATAGTCATTTATCTGCTGTAAGAACAACTTATTTCTTCGTCCATAACGCTTGGCGAAATTTTGGCGACGAATTTGGCGGAATGTCGCCGACTTGGTGACTTTTTGAAATGTTGCCAAATTAACGAAAATCTCGCCAAATGGATAAAAATGACGCTAAATCAATGAAAATGACGACTAATTGTCGAAAATTCAATATCTTGGAAAGAATATTGGTAACTACTATAAGAAAAACCTATTTTTTTTACTGTAAAAGTAGTAAATTCATTACATTATATAAGGAAAGTCATGTGTTGCCCACATCAGATTTCTTATCTACTATAAGAATAACCCATCTCTCCGACCATAATGCTTGACGAAATTTTGGCGACGAATTTGGAGGAATACCGCCAACTTTGGGAGTTTTATAAATACCGCTAGATTAATGAAAATGTCTCCAAATTGATAAAAATGTCGCTAAATAAGAATGACGCTAAATCAATGAAAATAACAACTAATTGATGAAAATTCAATATTTTATAAAGAATATAAGACTCGACTATAAGAATAACCTATGTGTTCATCTGTAACACTTAGCGAAATTCTGTCGACGAATTTTGGCGGCATATCGTCAACTTGGCCACTTTTTTAAATGTTGTCCAATTGAAAAAAATATTATCAAATTAATAAAAATGTCCCCAAATTAACAAAAATGACGCCAAATGGGATGGAATGATTTGCAAATTTTTAATTTCGTCATATGATGGGCATACCTTTTATTATATAAAAAATGCTCGTCTAAATATCCCCAATTTGGCGATATTTAGCCTCACCTTAGAGAAATTATCGTCAAAAATGTAAAATTGACGCCATGTTAATGACAATGAAGCCTAATTGATGAATTATTTATTATAAAAATATTTAAATATCTGGTCTATTTGCAGATTGCTTATTGAGGTTGCTATCAATATTAATAATTGTTAATTTAGAGTTGCCTAAAATAAGTTAATTGGGTACGAAATAGTTTTAGATGTTGTCATCCGGAAAAGCCCCAAATATACAATTTAACGTTACAAACACTGTGCCGTGGTTCTTTTCATCACTTTTTCAAAGTTAAAGAAGTAAATTCATTGCATTATATAAGGAAAGTCATGTGCTGTCCACGTCAGATTTTTTTTAAATGATCCAAGCCACCAAAGGAAGAAGAAAATTAATTAAAACATGGTAGTTCGATAAAATTTTCATAAATAAGAAAACAATGTCTGAAATAAAAAAGCAAGTGTTTGTGTACTCTGTAGAGAAAAATGCAAACGACGTGCAGCTACGAAATTGTGTACCGAGATATTTTCAGACAATTTATAAAACGTCACAAAGCAAATTTTGTTTAAATTCGATTTTGGATTTTATATATTTAATAGTTAAGCTGAATTTTGTACAGTTTTCACACCAATCGGTTTCTTAGAGATCAAAAAACATCTCACAGAGTGTCAATATTAAAACCGTCTTAAGTAAAAAGAAACAATCGTTAAAAAGAACTTTGGATACCCGTAACATGCTTTCTGAACGATTTCTAAAAAATCTGATGTGGGCAGCACATGACTTTCCTTATATAATGCAATAAGTTTACTACTTTTGCAGTAAAAAAATAGATTATTTTTATAGTAGATATTTATATTATTTCCAAGATATCGAATTTTCTTCAATTAGTCGTTATTTTCATTGATTTAAAGTCATTTTTATCCATTTGGCGAGTTTCTCCTTAATTTAGCAACATTTACATAAGTCGCCAAGTTGGCGACATTCCACCAAATGTGACGTCAAAATCACGCCAAGAGTTATGGGAGGAGAAATAAGTTATTCTTACAGCATATAGGCTATTGGCGTTCAAATGCAAAAGTATTACTCAAAGTATCTTTTTTCATGAATGGAACGAGCTAGATCCACGAGAATGATGTCACCAAATTTATCGCATTTTCGCATGATGTCGCAAATTTATCGCATTACATATAAAAAGTGAACATGTTTCTCAATAGGAAATATTTTTTTTCATTTTATACGATTTTTTAATAATTTATTTGAAAAATGTGCAATATCTCGAGAACGGTTCATGCGTTCTAAAATTTATGACAATCGTTTTGTATTGAAGAATTACATGCGAAATGACCATTTACGTAACTTTATTAGAGGTTTTTATTTTTTGACGATTTTTCAAATTTTCACTCGAAAATTTAGGAGGGTTCTGAACATTTGATTGAGTATAAAATCTATAGACTTCTAGTGTTTACAGATTGTAATTTTTGTACCAAGTTTCTTTCGAATTTATTCTTCCGTTATCGTCTCCACAGACTCACTGACACACACACACACAAACATCACTTCAAAAATGTTCGATTCGTGATCAGGAATGCTTGAAACGTGCTCTCCTGTCGAAAACTCGAATTCGAATTTTCAACCCCGTCACAATACTTTCCTTATACATTATTGTATATAAGGAAAGGAAAAATATCGTTTTTCACCGACATCGACATAACTAATTCGATGCTGAATACATATCAATCACCATCTAAGCTTATCTATAGCCGATTCTGATAAAAAGATGTTTCAATGAAAATTTTTGGCAAAAACAAAGATGGCAAATTCCTTGCCACCAATAAGACTGAAAACCAACCTATCATGAATATATAAGCAGGTGTTGTAAAAGTTTCAAACGTAAAAACATATTTCATTAGAATTTCAGCTGGAATTTTCCCACGCAGCACTTCCTCCCAGCAGTAAAATTGCGGAACAATAATATTTAAATTTTCGCGTGAGCAGTTCTGGTCGTACTCACGGGTACATTTTCAAGCCTTGCTTGTGTCTTCTGGGAAAAAAATTCTATTCATTTCGCACCCCCCCCCCCCGAACTGATTTTAATTAACTCTGAAACCTCTTTATGAAACGGATCATTCTTTAAAGTTAACAAATAGTTTGGAAAATAGCTGACCGTTTTTGTTCAAGGACTAATATGTTTAATTATTCTGTATTAAAAAAGTGATTTTAAAGTATTTGAAGTGTGATTCGCCATTCTATTTTCTTACTCATTCATATAACGCGTATTATTTAGATCCATTATATCATAATCAGTATCAAAATGAAAAATTAATTTATTTTTTATAAGCACGAGTTCCAAGTTATTTTTTATAGGCACTAGTTCCAAGTTATTTTTTAAAGATATTTTTAATTCATTCAAACTCATTTTTTTCAATTTAACAACATTTTAATAACACTGATAAATTGGATGTGTTCATCCAATGTATATTAATGCGTAGTATTTATATCCACAGCGTAGTTAAAACTTTTATTTTCCTATCAATTATACTACCACCATTTTTCCGGTCGTTATCGTGTTTCTCCGACAGAAATAATCTCTTCAATATGTTATAATTATTCAAAATAAAAGATTATATATATACTACCCGATATGAAATATGCAACATCATAAAGCTTTGGCCGTATAATTATGCAAGTTGTGAGATAAACATAGATGGCTGATGTGTATAAATGATCTGAAATGCAAGCAGATCACGTGATTAGAGCGCGGGATAAATGGGATAGAAACGACAGATGAACCAATAGTTGTTAGTGTCTGTCCACTACTGAAGCTGTTTTTCACTTATTCGATAATATTTTGTTTACCAGTCATGATATGAAAATATCCAATTAACTTCAAATTAAATCCGCATTTTTAATTAAATGCACGGTTAATTCCAAGGAAACGGTACGGTTGGTGAATTTTGGCGATTTCAAAAATGTTATTTTTATTCTACAAAGCAAATGACACATTTTCAACTTTAAAAGTAAACATAAACATTCTTAAATTTAAAAAAGATAATAGAGTTCTATATTAAAAAAATTTATATTGAATTCTGCAGATATATTTACTCGTATCACGTCAACAACCCCACTGAATGATGGCGATCTTGCACTATACCATACCCTCTGTGGAATGTTCTGCAAATAGCAAGTAACTCATGAACTTCTTAACCAAACTTCAAAATTCTAGAAGTTTCTTGAACTCTCAAAATTTGTGAAGTCCGCGATATTTCACCAAATTCATAGCAAAGTTCACTGAATGTGGCACTAAAGTCAAGTTGCAAATTAAGAAGACCTATAAGGGCTTAGTGTTACGTATTCGTAACAATAAGATCTCACTTCCGTTACATACTTCCGTTTCATCTAATTGTCATTTCTCTCAAGATTTGCTCTACCAAACGCCCTAAGATGTTTCACATCGAAAACAATATTTTAAATTATTGAGAAGTAAACTAATTTTTATAAAACTAAAATTACTGAAACGTTAGGTATAATATTTCTGAAATTTAAATGACTTAAAAATAAACAGAAAGAAAAAGGTTATCTGGTATTTGTTAATTTGAGACTATCATATGTGGTATCGATCGTAAATTTTATTACCGCATTGTGTTCTTCGAATATATCCAAATAAATATTTATAAGATGATACAATTTTGCTGGAACTTTCAATCGCTTTATGGTCTACTATTTATGCACACAATGGCTAATTTAACATAGACCTCATTTAAATTGGTATCCAAAGAACTACAAATATCCATGCATACAAAAGTGTGCCTTAGCCTATATAATGTTAATGTGGAAATGAGTTGCATATGTGTTTATCAAGTTCAACTTCTTACTAAACTTTGTACTCTCCATTTATATTAAAATTTAGCAAAATAGTTATACATAACAAATTTCATCACGCATGTTACAAATGTAAGACAATATTGATGTAATACACTTATAAAACACTTGAATTCATTAATTTTATATTATTTTGGGGCTAAATTCGAAATAATGTAAGTAACTAAAAAGATCACTAAAATGCCGCTTATAAGTGCAGTAACATACTTTTCAAAAAAAAAAAATTTAGACTATCAGTAATTTTTAAATTAAAGCATTTTTAATCTGTAAGCAGATGTATATTTTCACTAAAAAAGGCCACTGAAAAGATCACTAAAATATCGCTTAAAAGTGCAGTAACCAGATTTTTAAAGAAAAATTTAAACTGCTAACAATATTTAAATTAAAAGCATTATTAATCTATATCCAGATGCATATATTTAGATATAAAGAAATAGCAAATCATGAGAAATTTTAGAGTTAGACAGAAACTTAGTTCCAGATACAAATTACTGACTTAGCGAAACATGTTTTTTGGATATGATTTTAAGAGAACCGAAATATTTCAAGTATGAGATTACAAATTGTCTAAATTTTTCCTGCACTTCTTTCCTTTGGAATTTTTAACACACTGCATAACATTCATGCCTTTCCAATTATTTAAAATCACCGACACTCTACGTCTCAGTGTCCCACTGTTTTTCCTCGGCACTTTCTTGCCATTTGTCGATACTGCAGATTCTTCTTCCGTCCAATTATCTACTTCGTCGCTTAAACAGGTATTCACTTGAAATTCTGAAGATGTTTCTAAATTTTCCTGATTGGATTCTTCATGTTGTTGATTGTTTCCATTTTCACTACAAGTTTCGTCATGCATTATTCTATCTTCAGTACTATCTTGTTCGTCTATGGTAGGCTTTCTAGAACTTTGTAGTGAATCAACTTCTAAAGCATTCTTTGCCAAGTATGTGGATTTTGCCTTGTTGCTGAACAATGTCATTCTTCCTTTCAACTTAGATCTTCTATCTTTTTCTGTATTATAGTCAAAGAGACATTTTCGCCTTTTTCGACTACCACCTTCTAATAACTTCACTATTTCACACTTCTTTGTGGGTCTCATACACCATTTGCTGTTGGAATAATTGTTTTCAGGTGTATTTATCATAGAATTATATTTCGTATCTATTTCTGACTGTGAAGAAATTGAAGATACATTAACCGCTAAAGAAGAGCTTCTACTGTTGTTTTTAGCCATTTCCTTACTGTAAACTGGAGGAGAAGCACAAATATCAGAAATTACTCTCGCATTGTTCAAGTCAGGAGAGAAAGGCTGGCTAAGATTGAGATGGTGTCTATTATTATACTCATATTCTTTAACTTTCCGTTCCATCTCGGAATCTTCAACTTCTGTTGAGTTTAAAATAGCACGTACGTTACTGACACGTATAGGGGAACAAGATGTATCCAAAATAGGGTGGTACTTATTTTTCCTTCTGAAAATTAGAGGATTAAGTCTTGTGTTCTGTCTAGGCTCTTGAATTTTATTTTCAGTTACATTCGAGGATGATATAATTTCCATGTCAAAATCATTTTCGAATGCATCTCCTGCGTTTCTCTCATTGAATTTGAAGACTATATCAACTTGCGCATCTTCGCATCTTTTTATTTCAGCAACATCCAGCTCTTTCTCCAAAGTCATCAAAAACTTCTCCCCCTTCTCATACATATCGTCTAAGTTTTGTTTCACTTGTTGAAGTTCAGAACCGATCGAAAATATATCTTCAGGAACAATGTTATAAAACGAATTCAAAACATTGGACTGCATTGCACTTTTGCAAAAAAGCATTGCCGAAGAACTACTCATCCTGTCTTGATTTTGAACTGATCCTCTATCACTGAGAACCCCGTCGGGTTTTGGAGCACCCACATCGAGCTCTGAATTTATTGCATTTAATAACATTAGTTGTCCAACTCTTTGAATGATTGCATTCGAGTGCATGATAATCGCAGGTTTCCATTTTTTGAAAACTACCACGCTAACATCTTCGTACAGCACAATAAACAAGTACACTGACATAACAAATATAAACATGAGAAAATCTAACATCTCGGCTACAAATAATGCACAGGGTCTGACAAGTAATACCTCAATGGATTCGCAAACTCTTCTGTATACTGTGACTGTTTTAACTGTTCTGTTGATAATTTCTTCGTCAAATTCATCGCACATTTCTCGTCTGTAATTAGGGAAAATATCGTTTACCAATTTATTCCAATCATTAAGTTCTTTCGCTGAATTATCTCTATTGCCCAAATCGCTAGGATTTTCTAACATAACATTTGTTTCAAACTCTTGCAAAATCTCTTGTAACTCAAAATTGGAAAGTGAGCCATCCCTTACGCTGTTTCGAGATGTTTCTAAAGCTGGGTTTGCTTCCCTGGATACGGAATGTAGAACTGAATCATTGAACAGATTTTCAGATCCTCTGGAAAAGGACAAACTTCTTGCATTACTGTTTATTTCACTTTCAAATTTATCACATTGCTCACGTAATTTCTGATATTTCTTAACATTGTGGCCTTTCCTAAACTTCGCACCGCATTTAGCGGTTTCATATTCCTTCCCCTGAGTCATTTTCCGAGTGTCAAATTTTCGCATTTGATTATACACCTCTAAATCAAGTATTTCATTGCCGTTTTGGTGTAGATTTGTTCTATGCGTTTGTACATCATCATCATTTCGGAATTCCATTTCTTCTTTAATATAATTTTGAGTGAAATGTTCGTAGTATAAATCCATCAAAGAGTTAGAAGTTTTTTTGTTTTGTTGATCACACACATTATGTTTATTCTTAGTATTGAATCCCATAAATTTAGCTTTTTTATCTATTCGATCTAATATATCTAGAGAAGATTCACTTTTCGATTCCAAGCATTGTGAACGGCGGGAAAGTTTACCATATTTTCTTTCGATTTCTTTAGTATTACACATTTCCTCAGTTTGCTCCAAATCGCTGTCGCTGGGTCTAGAAGAAAATGACATATAACCATCGTTAATGGATAATTCTTCAACAATATCTAACAGTTGAAGTTTTGATTCAGTAATGAATATATCTTCGGTCGATTTTTTCGCATTAGTGTTTTTCAGGCTATGTTTTTCTTCGCATTTTGAGCCGTGTATTACATCAAATTCTAAGCATGGTATATCTTCAAATTCTGGGCAATCAACCAACGCCTCAAGGAAATTACTATCAGTCTCAGATCCACCTTGTCTACCAACATCATCTAACACTTTTTCACCAACATTTACATTCATTGAATCAGAATCGACAAAGTTGCTGTCATCGCACTTGTCGTCTGTTGATAAATCAGGAAAAAAGCATGCATTGGAAGGCGATTTAGAAATATTATCCACGAAAGAAAATGGTGATGTATTACCCGACTTAATTGGCGATCCAGTTATATAATCTATGCTTGGCTGCTCTTCTTTATGTACACTCATTTCAGTAAATGACATTATCATTTCAGATCCTTTGTTTGTATTTTCTTTTCCAATGCTATCATCATGTTCTAAATTTTTAGGCGTTTTTTCACTATCCGCTTCCTTTTCAAATAGTTCATTAATTATTAGCGAAGCCCATTTATCTGTATCATTCATCGACATTGATATAGAACTATCGAGAACTATCAAACACTATCAAGATATTACATTCTATTATATTCTAAAGATGTTTCAAATGTACAAAATAGTTTATATTACCATACAGAGTTTAGCCATTTCGTAAACACATCATTGCCAATATTTTACGATAAAATCCAAATTAACTTTTGTTGCCATATTTAAAATAAGAAGTTATAAAAGAAAATCACAAAACTTTCAATACGAAAAGATTAACGGTCATATTTTATTTTATTTATTGCTGCGTATCGTTTGACGGAATTGCAAGACCCACTAACATACCTAACGAATGTGAAATAAATGAAAATCATTTTTCTTAAGATTCATTTAAATCCGATACCATGGAGGTAAAAGGAGACCGTATTAGACATTTAGATAACACATGAATTTTTAGATTTCCTTCAAAAGATTTCATACGGTGAAATGTGCCTCTTTAAATAAACTATCTAAATACTTACGGCAAACCTAATTTGAATAGACTATAAAAGCCTATATTTATTAATAATATAAACACCTTGATTTATCTGTCTGTTTATCTATCTAACTCTGGGTAACACTTGGCGAAAATTCTAGCAACGAATTTGGCGAGATATCGCCAACTTAGAAACTTTTTAAATATTGCGAAATTGACAAAAATTTCGCCAAATCTATAAAAATGACGCCAAATTGATAAAAATGACGTCAAATTGATAAAAATGACGCCAAATTGATGAAAATGACCCCAAATTGATAAAAATGACGCCGAGTCAATGAAATTAATTGCGTTTTGAACGGGAATAGTATTGTAATATTGCTTCGATAGCGTTTGTCTGTCAAGTCCGACCATCCCACTTGGCGATAAATTTGGCGAGTTTTTTCAATGTTGCCAAAATTATCAAAATATCGCCAAATTGACGAAAATTTTGCAAATCGATAAAAATGTCGACAAATCGATAAAAATTTTGCCAAATTGATAAATATGACGCAAAATTAATGAAATTAATTGTGTTTTGAAAGGGGATAGTATTGTAATGATATTTCAGTAGCGTTTGTCTGTCAGTCCAACAGTACCACATGCCAACAAATTTGGCGACAATTTTAAATATCGACAAATGTATTAAACTATCGCCAAATTAACGAAAATGTTGGCAAATCGATAAAAAATGTCGCAAAATTGATAAAAAGGACGCGAAATCAATAAATTAATTGTGTTTTGAAAAGGAATAGTATTGTACTGATATTTCGGCAGCGTTTGTCTATCAGTCCAACTGACCACTTGGCGACAATTTCGGCGAGTTTTTTAAAATATCTTAAACTTGAACAAAATATCATAAAACTTAACGAAAATGTCCCCAAATCGATGAAAATTCAATATCTTGGAAAGTATGAGATATGACTTTTTCTTATGGTAGATTTTTGTCTACTATAAGAAAAAGCCATTTCTCTGTTCGTCGGTTCGTGACGTTTAGCAAAAAATATTTGGCAAAGAATTTTGCAGGATGTCGCAAATGTCGCAAAATTGATAAAAATGGCGCCAAATGAGAAATAATATTTTGAAATATTTGAATTCCGTCATATGACGGGCATAACTTATAGCAGACTATATAAAGTCTATTTAAACAGTTTTGTTACACCCATTATATGAACATTGGCTAAAATGTTTCTATAGTAAGGAATCACTTTATATATATATATGTGTGTATATATATATATATATATATATATATATGTATATATATAATAGTAGTTTGAAAATCCAATGAACGAAAAGTAAGAAGCTGCAACACGATAAACCTAACTTTCTAAAACACCCACAGAATAAAATATAAAACAGCAAATCATCAATCAAATGGAAAAAAATACAAAATACGAGTTATCAAGTTATAGAAAATCAACAAAATTCAAAGGTATGGAAACGAATAAAGAAAAACTTAAAAAATCAAGCTATATCGCTATACACGTGTAAAAAGGGCTAAGCCTAAAAAAATGGAAAAGTTCACTTCGTAAAATTCGTTCTCAAGTCCAAGTATTTTGACGAAGCAGACACAAAATATGTATGTTTCTGAAGAAATAGATAGATTATATCTATAAACTATTTCTACTTGGACAACACACATAAAGAAGGAATAAAAAAGAAAAAAATGAATATCTGGAAAATGCACAGCATATGTACAAACGAGTCGAAACTGGGAACTCTGATTGAAGAGAACGGTGTTGCCATTCGCAAAGAAAAAATAAAAAACGATCTACTGTTGCCATTCATAAGAATCCAAAAACAGTAAAGAGAAATGGTAAGAAAAAGTAATAAAATACAAAAAGAGCTACTAAAAGGAGGGGCTAATAATAGTAATGCTGACGTGGAAGAGGATGTAAAAGTAAAAGTATTATAAATAATTAAAAATATATATATATATATATGTGTGTGTGTGTGTGTGTGTGTGTGTGTGCTCGCAGTATTCTGGAGTTCTACGTTGCGGACGACACTGAAAACGAAGACATTGAAAACTAAATAAGGCACTGAAAACGAAATTGGATATTAGGCTTAGTTTTAATTTATTCATAACAATAGAGAATTCTGGAGCTTTACGTTGCGTTTTTAATTTCTTTACAACAATGGAGAATATAATAACTTCTTTTATGTTGTGGCTGCTCAAACAGTGACTAAGTGTTGTTTATATTATTATATTAAAGATATTCTATAAATAAACTGGTTTTTAAATTACTTACAGGCAGAATACTCGGGGCTTTACTAGTACAATTAAAAGCCCAAAGACCATGTAATTCAATTTGTAATAATATATGTATGAATATCCTATCAATTTCCTTCCAAAGCTTCTATGTAGCACCCAGAAGCTCTCTTGTTTTTTTCGGCGTAAATAATATCTATGCTTGGGGTAACTGTGATGACAATCGTAGTATTAAAAAATATCTGACGTAGGCAGCACATGACTTTCCTCACATAATGCAATGAATTTAATACTTTTACAGTAAAAAAAAACGATTATTCTTATAGTAGATACTTAAAATTCTTTCCAACGTATTGAATGTTCGTCAGTCGTCATTTTCATTCATTTAGCGTCATTTTTAACCATTTGGCGAGATTTTCGTTAATTTGGTAACAATAAAAAAGTCGCCAAGTTGGCGACATTCCGCCACATTTGATGCCAAAATTTTGCCAAGCGTTATGGATGGAGAAATAAGTTATTCTTAAAGCAGATAAATGACTATTGGCTTTCAAATACAAAAGTATTACTCAAAGTATCTTCTCTCATGAATGGAACGAGCTAGATCCACGAGAATGATGTCACTAAATTCATCGCATGATATTAGATATGAAAAGTGAACATGTTTCTCAACGGTTAGTATTTTTTTATAATTTATGCGATTTTCTTTATAAATTTATTTGAAAAATATGCAATATCTCGAGAACGGTTCATGCTAGCTTTCTAAAGTTTGTGTCAATCGTTTTCTAAGGAAAAATTACATAAGAAATATCTATTCGCGTAACTTAATTAAAAGTTTTGATTTTTTGATAATTTTTTCTAAATTTCACTCGAAAATTTAGGCGAGTTCTGAACATTCGATTGTGTTTAGAAACAGTAGATTTCCAGTATTTACGGATTGGAACTTTTGTACCAAATTTTATTCGAATTGCTCCTTTCGTTCGTGAAATATCGTCTTCTCAGGTTCACTGACATGCACACACACACAGACATCACCTCAAAAATCTTCTATTCGTGAACAGGGATGCTTGAAGCCTGCTCTCCCGTCGAAAACTCGAATTCGAATTTTCGACCCCGTCACAATACTTTCCTTAGACGTTGTACTATGTAGGAAAGTAAAAATGTAAACAATTTGGACACTTATATCGAAGTACCTAACTGTTAAAAATGTAAATATTTTTCTTATTTTGTTGAAAATATGGTTCAGATTAGGATTACATAGAATAGTTTCAATATTTTGAAATTTTTTCGAAAAAACTTTAAAAGTATCAGTTTGAGAGAGCGTTTCTTTTCTTTTTTGTTTTCATTTTTCTTACTTTCACCGAAATATCTTCGAAACTTTAAAATATAAATATAAATGGTATGCGGCAAAAAATATGCATTAGGAAATCTATATTTTATATATCTATATATTTTTTTAATCTTATAGTTTTCAATTAATCGTCTTGTCAAATTGAAGGAGATTGAAATTTTTCAGTTTCCCAAGTTTATAATTATTATATATCAAAAACTAAAAGCACTAGGTATAAACAATAAGCAAGAATTTGTAGATCTTTTAAAGTCTCATACGTGCATATAATTGGAAATAGATCGAGTTTTCAGTTTCCGAAGTATACTGATTATAATTTCGATATTTCAGTATTGTAAACTGGTTCTTCCAATGAGTAGGAAAGCTAAAAGTTTTAAAATGTCACCAGTGTTTCAACTTAATGTGTTTACTTGCTGCTTGGTGAAATATTGTTGCATAAGACCGGTATATTTTATTTTGCTTTAAAGACATTTTTAAAGACCTTTCTATGCCTTCTCTGTTAAAAAAGTGCCTAGGAGGACATACTCAAAATACAAATGAAAGTTTAAAAGACCTCATCTTGAAACTTTGTACGAAAACATCCGGTTCAGCCAGAAAATATGTTCAAATTGCTACAAATGAAGAAGTTGTATGTTTTAATGAAGGCCAAATTGGCCGGTTGAATACAATGAGGGAATTGGGTTTCCAGGTTGGGGAATTTTTTATGCATTATGCTTCAGAAACAGATAGAAAGCGAATTGCTGTGGCAAGAAAAGAGTACACACTGAGAGCTCGAAGAAGAATAGAGCACGAAGAAGAAGCAAAAGGTCAATCGAAGAAGCTCTGGTACTGAAAGAAGGTCCTACTTATGCTTCTGGAGAGTTTTAGATGATAAATGTTTCAAAAAATTATTGTGAAAGGTATTTTAAGCAAAATTTTGACTTTAAAGCTCTTTATCTCAAAACTATGTTTTTCACATTGTGTGCATCACTTCAAAACTAATGAGCATATACTTCTAAAAATTTTCATGCTATTTCATATCGTATATGTGTACATGCTATACCTAAATTTTCTCGAAAAGTTATTGAAAAAAAATCAAAAATTATTTTGTTTATAATTTTTTTCGAATTTTAAAAGTTTTTTATACATGTGCCTCGAATTTTTTTAACTACATTTTTCATTATAAATTGAGGTATAGTCTTAATCATATCTCTTTCAGAGTTTATGTATAAGATATTAAGTAACAAGAAAGATCAATCATGCTTAAAGCACTGATTATGAAACACTTTCCAACTTCAATGCAATTTTATTTAAATATGTCTAAAATGCAATACATTCCTCGGTAATATTTTTAAACTTATCACAATAGTACATTAATTTATTATATTTGAAAACTTAAACATTCATCGAAAAAAATGAAATTCATTCAAATGACGGCATTGAAATATAAATTGCCGGGTTTAAGCATCTCTAAAATGTGATACATTCCTCGTTAATAATTTTAGAATTATCATAATACTACGATAATTTATTATATTTGAAAACTTCATCGAAAACAACTGAAATTCGTTCAAATGACGTCATAGAAAAAATAACACGCCTGGCTCTCTCTATAAAAGCAGCATTTCATTCATAAATAATTTCCCATTCATGTCATTCATCACAATACTATAATAATTTATTTTATTTAAAAATTAAGACCATGGAGCTACAAGTAATTAAACTCTATGCGTAAAACTTCATCGAAAAAAATCGTCCTTCTCTTAGTAAAATCAATGAATATTGCATTCATATCAGCTACGCAGACTCCATGAACTAAATGATTTTGTGTTAAAGAAATACAGCAATTATAATACAACTCATTCTACATATTTTGCTGTTTACATTTTACATAGGTGAAAAATAGGCTTCGTTGTAGAAATAATCAAATTTGGATGAGCATTTAAACTCAAATATATTGTAATTGCGCTGTTTCAGTATGTAGATGCACAGAATTTAAGCAAAAATAGAGTAGTTTTAGAACGGATACAACACTCAATATGAATTAAAAAGAACTTTAAAAATCACGATTTTGAAACAAGATGGATGCCATATATCATTTTGAAGTGGGTTACGTGATCGTTTCATATCATGGTCACGTGATCGCTTCATATAAGAGTTGTTATTATTATTTTAATTTTTATTTAAAAAACTACTGAATATATTTCTCTGAATTTTTTTTTATATATTTTATGGAACAATTTGAATATTACCTAAAATTTTCGAAGCAATTTGTGAATTTTAAATCCGCTTAAAAAATGTTTGAAGAATTAGGTCCCATAGGGGTCAATGTATTTCATTTTTTCAACCCAGATTTAATCCAAAACTAATTGGGTGATATTATTCATTTATATTCCCATAGGTCTTACAGACCGTCTGAACAACATACTAAAATTTCATTTTGATTAAGTCATTTTTACGGCAGTTATCGTGCTAACGGACAGACGGACAGACAGACAGACAGACAGATAGAATGAACAAAGTCATAAACACTTTTCAACTTTGTTGTAAAGTGTTAAAAATGTGTAACAATTCCTTTGGAATCCTGCACGCGATGTATCCATATGAAATCTGATTTTTGAAAAGCATGAATGTGTTTATTATTTAATTAATTATTTCTGTTTCTCATTTATTGACAATGTTTATATTTATAACTAGCAGCATACCCGTTCTTCGTACGGAGTATATAATATAAAGAAACTTGAAATTCATAATCATGCCCAAATTCTTATAGTATACTAAATGACATGTTTAATCAAAATATTCTGTTAAAATATTTAATATAATGCTCCTAAAAAGAAGTTTAAGAATCTCTGTTCTCGCTATATAAAATTATCTTCATGGACATATCTGAAGAATAAAACATCTTGGACCCCTTATGTAAGCAAATATAAAAAAAATATGGAATTGAATCAATATATGCAAAATAAAAGCGTTAAAATTGTATGGGACCCGTACTAATTATATACGCGAATATTAGAAAATATAACCTGTATTAGTAGATTACATATATAAATTGAAAATACCAATAAAGCCGTAATCTTTAAATCTGAAGACAGTCATTTATTCCAATATATGTCAAAATTAAAGTGCTAAAATTATATGGGGAGATATACACGTACTACTTATAATGTCCGATTATTAGTAGAAGATTGCCCGTTTTGCAATATGAGTCACAAATGTTTTTTGGTAAAATACAACAGACGACGTAATAAATTGAATATATAATTAATCCCCTTAATCTTCATACCAGAAGACTGTACTTGATTCCAATATATATGCCAATATACCTGTACTACTTATATTCTCGTAGGTTAGAAGATATACCCGTGCATTCCTAGAAGATTACTCGTACAACGTACAATATGCGTGTGTCAGCAATTTTTGCCGCAATAAAACAATGGCGTAATAACTTAAAAATATCAATAATCCCTGAATCAATAATTCCGGAAAATATCAATAATAATAATGTTTAAACCTGAAGAGTATAATTGATATTATCCAGTCCAAAATGAAATGGCAATGAAATTTATTTTATATACATATCTTCATTATTCAAATCGGAAAGGATTTAATAAAAATCGTCTGCCGCATAAACACATTGGATTTAAATCCGTTGCTAAGCGACATGGTATCATTTGCTTCAAATAAATTGGTAGAAAAAATATCGTCTAAATAGTTATATTTCTATGGAACATTTGGCGACAGTTTCGTCAAATTAGCGACATTTTAAAAAATCGCCAAATTTATCGCCAAGTGGGACTGTAGAATTGACAGTTCCACTTTGCGACAAATTGACGAAATATCATCACAATACTATCCCCTAACAAAAAACAATTAATATCATTTATGTAGCGCAATTTTATCAATTTCAAGATATTTTTATAGATTTGAAAACATTTTTATCAATTTGGTGACATTTTAAAAATTCGCTAAATGTATTATTAAGTAGGATGGTTGGTCTGACAGAGAAATGCTAACCAAACATCATTTCAGTACTCTCTTCTAACAAAACAAAAAAAAATTTCATTGATATGTAGAAGACCCAAGCCACACGACCAACCCGAAGGTTTATGGCAGCTGTTTGTGTATCGTTTATATCAATTTGGCGACATTTCCGTCAATTTGGCAAAGTTTAAGAAAAGTTGTCAAATTAGCGATATCCCTCCAAATTCGTAGCTTTGAATTTGCAGATCTGAATGAAACATTCTTATCCCGTTTCAATATACTAAATGAAAACACTACAATTGTATTAGAAGATATACCCGCTCTACTCTTTTTCTGTTTCAACAATCGGCTATATGAATTTATTGGCTAAACACAATATATGAGTTTAGTAGCTAAATACGATATAAGCTTGAAAACTCTTTGCCAAAATAAATGAAATTGATGTACGCAGTCAGCAATTAATATAATTAAAAGAAAAATCAAACCGTCCACTCATAAGATATACTTTTATATCCATTTATCCATTTATTTATTATTTAAATCGAAAAAAAATAATAAAAACATTAACAAACACATTTAATTTAATTGCGATGCCGAGCAACATGATATATCCTCCTAAAATGTTAAAATTTATTAACCACTAACAGGACACCCGTTATTCGTACGGAGTGTATAATTTAAAGAAACTTAAAGTTCGCAATCATGTGCAAATTCTGTTAAAATATTAAATTTATTGCTCCTAAAGAGAAGTTAAAGAATATATGTTCTCACTATGCAAAATTATCTTCACGATCAGATCTGAAGAATAAAACATCCTGCCCCCTTTTGTAAGCAAATTTACAGAAGAAAAAATAGGAATTGAATGAATATATGCAACCCCGTACTAATTATATTGTCGCAGATCAGAAAATATGCCAATGTGTTAGTAGAAGATTACCCGTATTACAATATGCGTCTCAAAAATATTTGCCAAAATAAAAGAGATGACGTAATAAATTGAAAACATCAATAATATCCGTACTCTTTATACCAGAAGGTCGTAATTGATTCCAATATATGCCAATATATATCAAAACATATGTCAATATACCTGTACTACTTATATTCTCGTAGATTAAAAGATATACACGTGTTTTTGTAGAAGATTCGTACAACATACAATATATGAGTTTAAACAATTTTTGTCATAATAAAATAATTGCATAATAACTTGAAAATATCATTAATCCTTGAATCAATAATCCCCGAAAATATAAATAATAATAATTTTTAAACCTGAAGACCGTAATTGATATTATCTAGTCAAAAATGCTATAAGAAAAATCAAATCGTTCTTTTCTAAAATATATTTTTATATCCATTTATTTATTATTCAAATCGAAAAAATAATTATTAAAATTAACAGACAGATTTAATTTAATTGCGTTTCTGAGTAACATGATATAAGATAGAATCTTATAACATGTTAAATATGTCATGTCTTATAACATAAACTGCGAAATTAAATAACGATTTTGATTTCTCTATACTTCTCATTGTTCCGTAAAAGCTTGTTTTAAATAAACCATGAACCATGGAGATAGATTTCCCCTTTAAATCATGTTTCCAACAATTCATGTTTTCAGAAAGTGACTAATTAACGCAAAAAATCTCCCATCAAACTCAGAGATTAAATTTTAATTCACTTTCAAACGATTTTCAAGCTTTTCGTTTGGATAAACCACGGAGTTAGGGAGTAGAACTCCTAGGAAAAAGTTCCGTTTTTCATTAATATCTCGACAACCCCAGGTCTAAGAAACTCGAAACTTGGACAAAAGTTATGGGGGGATATTTCAAGGCTATTCACCAAATTTCATTAAATTCGGTTCAGCCGTTTTTCCGTGATGATGAGACAAACGAAAATTTTGTTTTTTACTAATATCTCGAGAACCACTGGTCGTAGAAACTCAAAACACGGATATAATTTTAAGTGGGGCTATTTCTGGGCTACCCACAAAATTTCATCAAATTCGGTTCAGCCGTTCTCCCGTGATGGTGTGACAAACAGACAGACAGACAGACAGACAGACAGACAGACAGACAGATTTTCATTTTTATTTATATAGATTGCATAAAGAGTGTTGGATTGTACATAAAAAATTTAGTTCTCACAAAACAATTATTTAGGAGTAACTGGGGTTTGGATTTTGGTCTAATATCAGTGCTTAATGTGCTGGCCAAGGTAATGTCCCCCCTTAAAAAATTAGGAACTCAAATGAACTTAGGGAATCGAAAGATGTTTAATAATTGACGAGGTTTTAATAGAATAGATGGAAATATTATACGTATTCAAATACATATCTATGTGCCGCCAAGTTTAATTTATATACCGCCAAGCAAGTTTAAAATAACTTGATATTTTGACGTGAAGTCTGTGATCGGAGTATTCAATTGAAATCAGGGCGAAAACGAAAAGTGCTACACTACTAGCTACAACTAGCTATTAACTAGCTACAAACAGTTAGCGAGTCATTTGTAGCAATTTGGAAGTCTGTAAAAGAAACAAATGAGCCTAAAAACATTGAATAAACTTGTTGAACTTTACTGGAGTTTTATTTTGCAAAATGTTATTCAGCCAAAACAATAATTTTCTCAAAACTTTAGATAATTCGAAAAATGTAATAGATTTTTAAACATTTGTAAAATAAAGTTACTTTTAAAATGGCAAAAACAAGGGGCATGGAAGAAAGCTATATCTTCCTTTAAAAATCAAGTTAGGATCTCTATTTTTTTTATCATTTTTTAACACTTTACAACAAAGTTGAAAAGTGTTTATGACTTTGTTCATTCTGTCTGTCTGTCTGTCTGTCTGTCTGTCTGTCTGTCTGTCTGTCTGTCCGTTAGCACGATAACTGCCGTAAAAATGACTTAATCAAAATGAAATTTTAGTATGTTGTTCAGACGGTCTATAGGACCTATGGGAATATAAATGAATAATATCATCCAATTAGTTTTGGATTGAACCCGGGTTGAAAAAATGGAATACATTGAGCCCTATGGGACCTAATTTTTCAAGTATTTTTAAGCGGATTTAAAATTCACAAATTGCTTCGAAAATTTTAGGCAATATTAAAATGGTTCCGTAAAATATATAAAAAAAATTCAGCGTAATATATTCAGTAGTTTTTTACATAAAAATTAAAATAATAATAACACCTCTTATATGAAGCGATCACGTGTCCATGATATGAAACGATCACATGACCCACTTCAAAATGATATATGGCATCCATCTTGTGTCAAAATCGTGATTTTTAAAGTTCTTTTTAATTCATATTGAGTGTTGTATCCGTCCTAAAACTACTTTATTTTTGCCTAAATTCTGTGCATCTACATACGGAAACAACGCAATGACAATATATTCCAGTTTAAATGCTCATCTAAATTTGATTATTTCTACTATTAAGCCTATTTTTCACCTATGTAAAATGTAAACAACAAAATATGTAGAATGAGTTGTATTAGAATCGCTGTAATTCTTTAACACAAAATCAAATAGTCCATGGAGTCTGCTTAGCTGATATGAATGAAATATTCATTGATTTTAGAAAGAGAAGGACGATATTTTTCGATGAAGTTTAACGAATAGAGCTTACTTACTTGTAGCTCAATGGTCTTAATTTTTAAATAAAATAAATTATTATAGTATTGTGATGAAAGACATGAATGGGGGAATTATTTATGAATGAAATGTTGCTTTTATAGAGAGAGCCAGTCGTGTTATTTTTTTATGACGTCATTTAAATGAATTTCAGTTGTTTTCGATGAAGTTTTCAAATATAATAAATTATCTTAGTATTATGATAATTCTAAAATTATTACCAAGGAATGTATTACATTTTAGAGATGTTTAAAAAAGGCAATTTATACTTTAATGCCGTCATTTGAATGAAGTTAATTTTTTTCGATGAAGGTTTAAGGTTTCAAATATAATAAATCAATGTAGTATTGTGATAAGTTTTAAAATATTACCGAGGAATATATTGCATTTTCGACTCTTTTAAATAAAATTGCATTGAAGTTGGAAAGTGTTTCATAATCAATGCTTTAAGCATGATTGATTTTTCTTGTTTCTTTCTTGAACGGGATCTAGATAAATATCCAGTCGACTCTAAACGCCCGAATTTTTAAAAAATCAATAGTTTTTTTATACAGATTTTAAAAGATCGCAAGAAAAGTCGGACGATTACGTGGTTGAGTTATGAACATTGTCAAATTTCCGCATTCCTGTTGTCAGTGAGCGGATATCGGAACAGTAAATCATAGACATCTGGCGCCTGAGGAAGTATTATTCAAAATACTAAAACTATGTAAAGAGCCTTGCTGTCCCACCGGGAATAGAAACTTGGATCTCCGAACTGGCCAGCCGATGCTCTACCGTTGAGCTACTGGGACGAATAGCAAGTTCTTATCGTCAAAGTGAACTCTGCACCTAAATTTGCAAATTTAAGAGATAATGATTTGATTTTTTTTAAATATAAAATTGTAAGATTGTTTTAAACATTCTCTGAAAAAAAATCACTTTGATCCAATAAAGTTTCAAAAGTTATTCCTTAAGATTTTAATTTTATTTCACTTGACCAGCCCGCATAAGGTTGCAGCTGTTTCGCCACCGTCCATAGGGAAATGGAGGGTCATTTTTATTTAGCAAGGATTCGATTAGGGGTCCGTTGGAAAGGAAGTTATTTCTGATTTAGGATGGTTCTGTACTCTGGTGGCGGCGAATTCTAGTACTTTCACTCACTCTTGATGTGACTTCGTTTTCCTTGAAAATTTTCCCCCACCCAGCTATTTGGATTCGCTTCATTTATAAACTACTAGCCGCCTTTGGCGACCAGCCTGTTCGCTACCCTTGAAAATTCTGACCGTGGCAAACTCGTTGGCGCGACCTACCAGAAAGGTGTAAGGTAACTGCTTGGAAGGCCAGGAAGTGCCACACAATTTAGACCGGAACCCAATGGGGGAGGCATCCAAAGAGACCGTACCCTCCTTCCCCTACCACAAACCTCTCGGAAGAACTTGCAGTCCCACACGTTTAACGTGATCGTACTCCGCGTGAACACGGCTGCAGTTTTGGCAATGGCGGGAATCGAACCCGGGCCTACCGAGTGAAATTCCCGCGCGCTAACCACTGGGCTAACGTGCCATCCGCGACAATCTCCATAACTTTATTTTTATTCGGCAATTTTGGGAATCGAACCCGGGCCTACCAAGTGCAAATCCCGCGCACTAACCACTGGGGTACTTCACCCTCCGCGATATTCTTCATAACTTTCTTTTTATTCACCCAATTTAGACCGGAACCAAGTGGGAGAAGCATCCACAGGGACCGTACCCTTCTTCCCCTACCACCAACCTCTCGGAAGGACTTACAGACCCACATGTTTAACGTGATCGTACTCCGCGTAAACACGGCGGCAATTTTGGGAATCGAACCCGGGCCTACCGAGTGCAATTTCCGCGCGCTAACCATTGGGCTACTTTGCCCTACGCGACAATCTCCATAACTTTCTTTTTATTTATCCAATTTAGACCGTACCCTCCTTCCCCTACCACCAACTTCTCGGAAGGACTCACGGACCCACATGTTTAACGTGATCGTACTCCGCGTAAACACGGCGGCAATTTTGGGAATCGAACCCGGGCCTACTGAGTGCAATTCCCGCGCGCTAACCAGTGGGCTTCTTCGCCCCCAGCGACTATCTCCATAACATTCTTTTTATTTACCCAATTTAAAACGGAACCCAGTGGGAGAGGCATCCACAGGGACCGTACCCTCCTTCCCCTACCACCAACCTCTCGGAAGGACTTCCGGACCCACATGTTTATCGTGATCGTACTCCGCGTGAACACGGCGGCAGTTTTGGAAGTGGCGGGAATCGAACCCGGGCCTACCGAGTGCAATTCCTGAGCGCTAACCACTGGGCTGCCTCGCCCTCCGCAACTTTCTTTATATTCACCCAATTTAGACGGGAACCCTGTGAGGGAGGCATCCACAGGGACCGTACCCTCCTTCCCCTACCACCAACCTCTCGGAAGGACTTCCGGACCCACATGTTTATCGTGATCGTACTCCGCGTGAACACGGCGGCAGTTTTGGAAGTGGCGGGAATCGAACCCGGGCCTACCGAGTGCAATTCCTGAGCGCTAACCACTGGGCTGCCTCGCCCTCCGCAACTTTCTTTATATTCACCCAATTTAGACGGGAACCCTGTGAGGGAGGCATCCACAGGGACCGTACCCTCCTTCCCCTACCACCAACCTCTCGGAAGGACTTCCGGACCCACATGTTTATCGTGATCGTACTCCGCGTGAACACGGCGGCAGTTTTGGAAGTGGCGGGAATCGAACCCGGGCCTACCGAGTGCAATTCCTGAGCGCTAACCACTGGGCTGCCTCGCCCTCCGCAACTTTCTTTATATTCATCCAATTTAGACGGGAACCCTGTGAAGGAGGCATCCACAGGGACCGTACCCTCCTTCCCCTACCACCAACCTCTCGGAAGGACTTACGGGCCCACATGTTTAACGTGATCGTATTCCGCGTGAACACTTCGGCAGTTTTGGCAGTGGCGGGAATCGTACCCGGGCCTACCGCTAACTTCCCGCGCGCTAATTTACAATTTAAAATGACCATATGCTCTCTAAGCTCTTAATTCCATCATCCTCATTCCATTGTTCCATCATTTAAAATATCCATAAAATTTAAATATCCATCGTTCCATCATTTAAAATATCCATAAAATTAAAATATCCATCGTTCCATCATTTAAAATATCCATAAAATTAAAATATCCATTTAAAAAATCCATATCGTTCCATCATTTAAAATATAAATATAATAATTTCTACAGTGCATATGTTAAGCTCTTATTTCATTTAAAATCGGAAGCGCGGGAAACGGAAAGTAAAAACTAATTCGGTTTCTTATTGTCCCACCCATCGCTATGCATATACAGAACCGTGACGTCACCTCCACCTTGACGTCCCCACCCACCACCTTCCCTGTTTCAGCGGGGGAGAAACGAAGCGGTACGCCGAGCGGAACGCCGAGAAATTTAAAATCATGACGTCTTTAAAATTGCGATCCTGAAGGCAATTTTCATTATTTCTGGACCAGATTAGACTTGTAAGAATGCCAGATATTTCAGCTTTCTAAAAATGTAAATTATTAGTCGAAATTATGAGTACTTTTTACTATGCGAGAATTTAAAAACCAAAAATCGTTTTTTTGAGCCAAAAGTGACTTTTGTTTTAAAATCTTTAAAAAATATTAGAAATCGAAATGGAGATTTGAAATTGATATATTTTTACTCACAATTGTCTGCTCTTTCCGATGGTGTGAGTTGTTTTTTTCTACGACGTCTGGATCGTGGAGAAAAAAGGGCAAAAAAAGGTCGAAATCGCATAAAACATTAAATAAATAAAAAAATAATTAGAATTTTGAAAATCGGTTTTCACGTGTCCCCTTCCCTCCCCCCCCAGGTCTCCGATTGCCAAATTTCGTAGCTCTCCGACGCGCGGTCGCGAAACGTATAGTGTATAAGACAGACACACACACACACAGACATTGCCTTTTATTATTTACTAGCCGCCTTTGGCGACCAGCCTGTTCGCTACCCTTGAAAATTCTGACCGTGGCAAACTCGTTGGCGCGACCTACCAGAAAGGTGTAAGGTAACTGCTTGGAAGGCCAGGAAGTGCCACACAATTTAGACCGGAATCCAATGGGGGAGGCATCCAAAGAGACCGTACCCTCCTTCCCCTACCACAAACCTCTCGGAAGGACTTGCAGTCCCACACGTTTAACGTGATCGTACTCCGCGTGAACACGGCTGCAGTTTTGGCAATGGCGGGAATCGAACCCGGGCCTACCGAGTGAAATTCCCGCGCGCTAACCACTGGGCTACCGTGCCATCCGCGACAATCTCCATAACTTTATTTTTATTCGGCAATTTTGGGAATCGAACCCGGGCCTACCAAGTGCAAATCCCGCGCACTAACCACTGGGGTACTTCACCCTCCGCGATATTCTTCATAACTTTCTTTTTATTCACCCAATTTAGACCGGAACCAAGTGGGAGAAGCATCCACAGGGACCGTACCCTTCTTCCCCTACCACCAACCTCTCGGAAGGACTTACAGACCCACATGTTTAACGTGATCGTTCTCCGCGTAAACACGGCGGCAATTTTGGGAATCGAACCCGGGCCTACCGAGTGCAATTTCCGCGCGCTAACCATTGGGCTACTTTGCCCTACGCGACAATCTCCATAACTTTCTTTTTATTCATCCAATTTAGACCGTACCCTCCTTCCCCTACCACCAACTTCTCGGAAGGACTCACGGACCCACATGTTTAACGTGCTCGTACTCCGCGTAAACACGGCGGCAATTTTGGGAATCGAACCCGGGCCTGGTAACTGGTTGGACGGCCAGGATGTGCCACCCAATTTAGACCGGAACCCAGTGGGGGAGGCATCCACAGGGAACGTACCCTCCTTCCCCTACCACCAACCTCTCGGAAAAACATACGGACCCATATGTTTAACGTGATCGTACTCCATGTCAGTGGCGGAAATCGAACCCGGGCCTACCGCGTGCAATTCCCGCGCGCTAACCACTGGGCTACTTCGCCCTCCGCGACAATCTCCATAACTTTCTTTTTATTCACCCAATTTAGACCGTACCCTCCTTCCCCTACCACCAACCTCTCGGAAGGACTCACGAACCCACATGTTTAACGTGATCGTACTCTGCGTGAACGTGGCGTAAGTTTTGGCAGTGGCGGGAATCGAACCCGGGCCTACTGAGTGCAATTCCCGCGCGCTAACCACTGGGCTGCCGCGCCCTCCGCGACAATCTCCATAACTTTCTACATATTCACCCAATTTAGACGGGAACCCAGTGGGGGAGGCATCCACAGGGGCCGTATCCTCCTTCCCCTACCACCAACCTCTCGGAAGGACTTACGGACCCACATATTTAACGTGATCGTATCCCACGTAAACACGGCGGCAGTTTTGGCAGTGGCGGGAATCGAACCCGGGCCTACCGCTAACTTCCCGCGCGCTAATTTGCAATTTAAAATGACCATATGCTTAATTCCATCATCCTCATTCCATTGTTTCATTGTTCCATCATTTAAAATATCCATTTAAAATATCCAAAAGTTAAAATATACATTTAAAAAATCCAGATCGTCCCATCATTTAAAATATAAATATAATAATTTATATAGAGCAAAGGCGGTCTATTCAGAACCATGACGTCACCTCCACCTTGACGTCCCCACCCACCACCTTCCCTGCTTCAGCGGGGGAGAAACGAACGGAACGCCGAGCGGAACGGCGAGAAATTTAAAATCATGACGTCTTTAAAATTGCGATCCTGAAGGCAATTTTCATTATTTCTGAACCAGATTAGACTTGTAAGAATGCCAGATGTTTGACCTTTCTGAAAATGTAAATTATTAGTCGAAATTATGAGTACTTTTCACGATGCGAGAATTTAAAAACCAAAAATCGTTTTCTTGAGCCAAAAGTGACTTTTGTTTTAAAATCTTTAAAAAATATTAGAAATCGAAATGGAGATTTGAAATTGATATATTTTTACTCGAAATTCTCTGCTCTTTCCGATGGTGTGATTTGTTTTTTTCTACGATGTCTGGATCGAGGAGAAAAAAGGGCAAAAAGATCAAAAAAAGGTCGAAATCGCATAAAACATTAAATAAATAAAAAAATAATTAGAATTTTGAAAATCGATTTTCACGTGTCCCCTTCCCACCCCCCAGGGTCTCCGATTGCCAAATTTCGTAACTCTCCGACGCGCGGTCGCGAAACGTATAGTGTATAAGACACACACACACACACACACACAGACATTGCCTTTTATTATATAGAAGATGTAGCCTCAGTCGAAATAACATGAATAATTATTTGAAATAAAACTGAGAATTCAATTTTTCCGCTTACAGGGTGTCCTAAAAAGATTGAAACGCGTTTAATCCTTTACCTGTTGGAGATAAGTGGGTAATGTAAATTTCAAAAATGTTGAAATTAAGGTAGGAAATAAGTCTACGTTAGTGAAATAGTCCTTCCATTAATTTTCAAAATGTTACACTTTTTAAATATTTATACGACCCCCTTAGACAAATTTGGTCAATCAGAAAATTTTTATCTTTAATGCAAAATTTAAAAAAAACGCATATCTGTATCTTTAAAATTGAGCGAGTTGTATTTTAAGTGAAAATTGAACATTGTGAATTGGGACCCTATATCAAATTAGAAATTTAATTTGTGACATAATCACAAAAAAGATAAAACTGAATGAGAATACATAGGATATCCAACTGCGTAGTGAGTACCACTGCTCTATATGATCTCTGTCTGTGTAATGCTTTATTTAGATGCATTTGTGATAAAAAATTTTGACACATATTAACGTATTTGTGATCTAAACAATTTCTATCGTCAATTTGTTTATGATCCCTATTTTCATTGATGAAACAGCCTTTCACATGGTACGGAAAAGTGGCATAAGTCAGATTTTTTCCTTTATCATAATTCAGTTGATTTTAAAGATACAGATATGCAGTTTTTTTTTTTATGATTTTGTTGCATTAAAAATAAAAATTTTCTGATAAACGAAATTTGTCTAAGGGTGTCGTATAAAAATTTAAAAAGCGTAACTTTTTTAAAATAAATGGGAGGCTATTTTATTAATGTAGTCTTATTTCCTACCTTACTTTCAACATTTTTGCTATTTACATTGCCCACTTATCTCAAACAGGTAAAGAATTAAAGCGCGTTTCAATCTTTTCGGAGCACCCTGTATAACCGCACACACATTCACACAAATGAACATTTTTTCAAATATTTCCAATGAGATCTTAAAATATGCTTTATTCAATCAAAATCTCGAATGCAAAATTTTCCGATAAAACAATACATTTGCAACCTTATTAAACAATATTATAAGAAATCAAATTTTTTCAAAGACCAAATCGTTCTCTGCCCACCTTATAGTAATGTACTCATTTTTACTTGCCTGATATTCATAGTATAATGTACAAGGAAAGTGTTGTGACGGGATCGAATATTCGAATTCGAATTTTCGACGAAAGAGCACGTTTCAAGCATCCCTGAACACAAATCAAACGTTTTTAAGTTGATATCTGTGTGTGTGTGTGTGTGTGTGTGTGTGTGTGTGTGTGAACGTATATCTGTCTGTGTGCGTGTGTGTGACAGTATGTCTGTCTGTGTGCGTGTGTGTATGTCAGTGAGTCTATGGAGACGATATCTCACGAACAAATGGAGCGATTCGAACGACATTTGGTACAAAAATTACAATTTATGAAAACTGAAAGCCTATCGTTTTTAAAATAAAATTTTTATTGAAATTTTGAAAACATCATCAAAAAATCACAACCGTCAATAAAGTTGCGTAAATCAGCATTTCTTATGTAATTTGTGTGAGTCAGTGAGTCTATGGAGAGAGAGAGAGAGAGACGATATCTCACGAACAAATGGAGAAATTCGAACGAAATTTGGTACAAAATTTACAATTTATGAAAACTGAAAGCCTATCGTTTTTAAAATAAAATTTTTATTGAAATTTTGAAAACATCCTCAAAAAATCACAACCGTCAATAAAGTTACGTAAATCAGCATTTGTTATATAATTTTTCATTATAAAACGATTGGCATAAGAATTGGAACGCTAGTGTAAACCGTTCTGAAGATATCCCAACTAGCACACTTACGTTTTTAATTCGTTGAAAA
Organism: Amaurobius ferox; assembly: GCA_951213105.1. Classification (NCBI taxonomy): domain Eukaryota; kingdom Metazoa; phylum Arthropoda; class Arachnida; order Araneae; family Amaurobiidae; genus Amaurobius; species Amaurobius ferox. The sequence goes on from OX578143.1 coordinate 25,417,944, forward strand.
ATCGGAACCCAGTTTCGTTTTTATTTCGTTGAATACGTAACGAAATAAAAACGAAAATATGTCTCGGCACTTCCACTATTTTGCAACCAATTTTTAAAACGTTATTTTTTCGTTTTACACACATAACTTTTGTATGGAGATTTACACGATAACGATATGCATCGCAAAAGAAACGAAAAAGTAACGGAGCGGACGCAAAAGAAACGAAAAAGTAACGGAGATAACGCAAAAGAAACGAGTATGTAACGAAAGTTAACGCAAATAAAGCGAATATGTAACGAAATATGGAAATGCAACGGACGTAAAACAAACGAAAATGTAACGGAACGGACGCAAAACAAACGAAAATGTAACGGAGCGGACGCAAAACAAACGAAAATGTAACGGAACTGACGCAAAACAAACGAAAATATAACGGAACGGACGGAAAACAAACGAAAATCTATCGAGAAAGGTTACGCAAAACAAACGAGTATGTAACGAAAGATAACGCAAATAAAGCGAATATGTAACCAAAATTAAGACACTGAAAGGATATATTTCCTCCAGTCTTTTATTTCAGTTTGTCCAGGCTAGCATATGGGGGGGGGGGGGGGGATAAACCTCGTTATGCCAGTTTTGGGGATTTTTCGATTTGTTACTTGCAAGGATAGATGTTGAGAAATTCGATAGAGTAACTAGATGCATTTCTAATATTTTTGAGCATTGCATCAATTTACAAAAATTTTAGAAACACTGCTCTAATTATTTTATCGATGTTTTAAAAAAGCACAAATTTTCTTTTTTTAGCATTTATGCTTTGCAAAGAACATAGGAGAAAATCCTGAAAACTAAATATTTAGTACTATTTTCCATATGCTAGCATGGAAAAACTGAAACCAGCAGTTGGAAGGAAAATATCCTCTTAATATACGAGTAACATGGTAAACTGAGTAACGTAAAGAATAAGCAAATATTTTAAAGCAAGAAACACCATTTAGAAGAATAACTTTTATGCTCTGTTAAATAATATTTCAAGTTCTAGAAGAAAAAATTCCACTAAAAATTACATTTAAAACGTTATTTACAGAATGCATCTTGTGTTTTTTCGTTGGAAAATCTTTACATATTCTATTTGTTACTGAATTTTGCACACTGTTTTTCAGTTTCTCTGATTTGCTTCCTGGTGATTTAAGACTTACCTTGTAGGAATATATTATTCTACATCCTTGTATATATTATTCTATGTTTTAAATTAAAACATTATTCACATGCAATTTAATTAATATACTAGTGTTAACACTATTGACTTTTCCATATAAAGAAAAATCAATATATTTTCCCCCCTAATTTAAGGTATTAGGAGTGTATAGGACCTTTCAATCTTATTAAATTACATTTACCTAACTAAAATCACTTCAAGTAATAAGGAAAACTTTAGAAGTTGAATAATCATCCCCCTTTGCTGTCTACGCCTGTCATAAACACAGATGTAAAGACATGACCTCCAAAACTACACCCGCATATGAATATTTTCATCTTTCTCTAGTTCCATTTTAAAATCTACTTCTGAACTAGATAGCTAAAACCTCTGACCTCAGTCAATTTATATAGATTTAACATTGAAAATGTGCTTCAATGTTAAATCTATATTTAGCCATGTGGTCAGACATTCATTGTATAATCCCAACAGTAAAGGACTAAATAAAATAAATACCAGTTTCATTTTAACTTTGTAAATAAGATAATTTTAACATTTTAAGTTGTATTTCAGCAATTTTTATGCCCCTGACACCATTTTCGTTGTTTCAAGGCATTGCATGGTGTAACCATTGGTTTTGGAATCCCTGTGTTCTACCATGAATGTTTGCAGTATGCAGATACGCCAAATAGTTTTTGATGATACAGCTCCCTATGCGTGTTCATCTCAGGTTTTATCTGGGATGCTGTTGTCTTGCACCACTTTCTGGCCACAATCCGCTTCAAAGCCTTTCTGTCTCTATCAGTCAGCTTTGACCGTGAGCCACTGTTGTGCTTGGCAGATGATGTCCTTCCCTGTTTGATATAGGCTGTCATTGCGGTCGACACGGTTTTTCTCCCGACACCAACAAGGGTGGCCATTTTCGTTACTGAGACTCCGGCATGATGGGCCCTAACAACCATTTCTCTTTTGAAATATGAGAGGTCAGCCATAGTGAAGTTTTAACGCCTCAATATATTTTGCATCAAATTGCTATCACTGATACTCAGAGAGACTGATGTGTGTACATTCTCGCCCGCTAGATAGCATGCTTCAACGCTAGAGGGTGGGAGTATAAGACAGGTTCCCTCGAGTATTGTTAATACACAGGTGTTCATATTATTTTGTCCAACCCCTGTATATTGTTTATTTATTGAAAACCTAAAAAAGTATCTATGCAATCCATTCTCAATATGAAGCAGCTTCTGCAAAAACAAATGTTTCATGAAATAAACAAAATTTAGATGTTTTTTAAGGTAATTCTTCCAGCATTAATGACTTCACTTATGTATACATATAGTGCACGTGAAAATTATAGTAACTAATGTCTGAGATTGAGGGTTTAAAGTAATAATATTGACCTCTACGCAAGCCTCTAAAACAGATAATTTATTTAAAAATATCACGTAACTTGTACTTGAATTGAAAAGCATCTAAAACATGGCTGAAAAGGAGAAATTACAACTTTTACTCAAAAATAAACTTCAAGGAGTAATAAACTTCAACCATATATATTTATTCATAGGCATGATAAAAGAATCTGCATTTGGAGTCAGTAAGTTCAGATAGGTAAAAGATATTTAAAAGTAATTTCTGAATATTTTAAGATAATTATCAAATTGACTAACAATGTTAAAGATGCCATTGTGGTAAAAATCTATTATATACAAATATCTAGTACAGCCTGCTTCATGTCAACATCCAACTAGAACCAAAATCCTTTTAGTGTCTTTTCCAGTGGATTGAAGAGTGAAAATCACAAGGAGATAGATCTAAACTGTACAGATGTGTTGTCCTCAATGTTGAAACACAAAGTTTTGTAAACGGCTATACAATAGAGTAGGTTCTCTGATCACTACTAACAGCTCACAGGATCCATCGACAGCTCACTTTGCTGTACCCTAGGCTCCATATAATAATTCGAACAAGTTCCATGGCTCCACCATCATCTTTTTCATGTTACTTTCATGATGTTTCTAAAAAATTAACAAAATCATAAATATCTAAAAATGAAGCAAATGCACATGTTAGAGATTATTACACAATTAATTATACATATTAAAGATAGGTTTGAGTATTGTTTCTTTAAACAGCAAGGATTTTTCTCAATATATATATTTAGATCTTGAAAGAAGCATTGTAGTTGTAAAACTAAGTGTCTTTGAAAATAACTTCAAATTTCATTTGGTAGAATACGAAAATTTAGAAAAAATTTCTCTCATAGTTGTAGTAAGACATATAGAAATTTTTTCTATTTATATTTTTAGTCTATTTATGTAGGCCAAATGTATTTATTTTTTATATCTTGATGATATTGTAGGGATTCATGTAGTATTACATTTATAAATTGCATAAATGTGTGCATATTTACAAGGAATATTACAAGGCTATTAAAAATGTTAGGCATCTTTACTAAGGATATTAAAATTTAAAAATATGTCATTATAAATGGGATTTTTTTAAACCACATATAAAGATAAGATTTTAGTTTTATGTAGTAGTACCTCGATTTGACAAGCATATGGCATTTGTTTAATCGAGGTTGCATGATATTATGAGTTTTATTGTTGGTAAAAATTTGCCATACTATATTCTTTCAGAAAAATGTTTTCTTGAAACATCTATTTCCAGGGATCTGCTATAGATAGAGCTCAGATGATGACTGATTTGAAATTAGCATCCTATTTCTGAGAGGTTAGAGGTTCACTATATGGATTTCTACTTATTTATTTCCGGTTCAAAAATTGTCACTTGCAAATTTTATATCTCAAAATTGGCTATATATACAGGGTGAGTCAGAACTCTTGAACCAAACTTTAAGGAGTGATAAATCACATCAAGTAATTTTGTCATACAAAGCAGGGTCGCAACGCAAGAGGTGAACCGCTAAGTGGTAGTGATGATTCTCTCATGAAAAGAGGAAACACAAAAATGACAGAGTAGGCACATAGTACGTTTTACTGACAGAAATTGCAGAATGCATGGACAAAGTTACAGAAACTGTTCAAAAGTACGACCACCAGCAGTAATGCAGGCTTCACACCTGCGATGTAGCGAGCGGCGCACGTTAGCAAAAACACCCAGCATATCTTGCACAACACTGGCAGTAACAGCAATCCTAGCAACAAGGTTCTCGTTGGAGTCGATGGGGTTAGCGTAGATGAGACTTTTCATATGGCCCCATAAAAAGAAGTCGAGACAAGAGAGATCAGGCGGTCGTGCCGGCCAAGCTATAGGACCAACCCAACCAATCCATTGCCCTGGGAATGTATCATCTAAGGTGTGTCGCACATCCACGCTGAAATGGGGTAGTGCTCCATCATGTTGGAACCGCATACATGCTTTAATGTTGACAGGAACATGTTGTTGTTGTTGAGACCCAGACCGTCCGACCTACCAGAAAGGTGTAAGGTAACTGTATGGACGGCCGGGAAGTGCCACCCAATTTAGACCGGAACCCAGTGGGGGAGGCATCCACAGGGACCGTACCCTCCTTCCCCTACCACCAACCTCTCGGAAGGACTTACGGACCCACATGTTTAACGTGATCGTACTCCGCATGAACACGGCGGCATTTGTGGCAGCGTGCAAATCTAGTGCGCAAACCACGGGGATACCGCACCCGAGATGGCCAACAGCACGCGGCGTTCCGAGGTGGTCACCCACCAAGTACTAACCGCGTCCGATGCTGCTTCACTTCGGTGATCTAACGAGAACCGGTGTTTTCAGCACGGTACGGCCGTTGGCCCCAGGAACATGTTGTATAACTGTGGCAATACCTCCTGTAAAAATAGGAAGTATGTTCTACAATCCAGTCGGCATGGTAGAAGATATGGGCCAATCAAATGATCATGGACAATTCCAGCCCAAACATTTATGAAGCACTGCTGGAAGGAATGTGGACATGTGGATTTCTAGATGCCCAAACATGAAAATTGTGCATATTAAAAATGCCCTCATGAGTAAAGGTGCATTCGTCCGTAAATAAAACATGTGCACTAATATCAAGCTGCGCTGCCATCTGTTTCAGAAACCAGTGTGCAAAATCGGCACATGGCTGTAAATCTGCAGGTGTCAAGGCTTGTACTTTCTGCGCATGGTAGGGGTGTAATCCTTCATTCCGTAATACTCGGCAAACCATTCTTTAAGACACATTTAAGGCACGGGAAAGTGCCAGCGTGATGCTTTCCGGACAATCTTCAACCCTCTGCAGAATTTTGTCTTCAACTTGTGGCGTCCTCACACTCATGGAACGTCCTGTATTATGCATACCGCTGACAAAGGAGCCAGTTTCACACAGACACTGATGCAATTGCTGAAAGATTTTTCAGTTTGGCAAGCGTCTTGTCGAGAAACACCCCAGGTATAGTCTTTGGGCTTTACGAGCAGTTTCATCTGCAGTACCATGCATAAAATGCATGTCCACCTTTTCCTGATTTGTGAAACCAGTCATTCCTTCTACAATCCATGGTGGAAATGACGATTAGTGGGAAAAACCACAGCTTTATGCGTTTATTTCTTCCGAGCTTTTATTCTTTCTACCGTTTTTTAACCAAAATTCTGTCAACTAGAATAAACAATTAAAAGCTGTTTCCACAAGTACGTAAAAATCGTCTGCAAACAAAATAATTATTTTCGATTACTTTACAAGAGAATAACAGTGGTGCTGCAAGTTGAGGTTTGCTAGCTAGTTCCAATATTTCCGCTTGCTACGATCGCATTTTTCGCAAAATGCTAACAGACTATCCATAATGTGAAAATGAAACAAGAGGTTTTAGCTTTTTTGCTAAAGAAATTTTAAACTCAGCTTAAACCCTGGCTAGTTCTGACGTAGTCGTTATTGAGTTCAATGTCAGTGACGTCTAGCGGTTCATCTCTAGATTTATGACCCTGCTTTGTATGACAAAAATTGCTTGTAGATATGATTTATTGCCCTTCTTTTCGCCCAAGAGTTCTGACTCACCCGGTATAGCTTAGATGATAACTGATGATATGGAATTCTAGAAGAAGTACGGTTGTTCACTAAGAATTTTTACTTACGGGTTCTTCTGATTTAAGATTTTTCCTTAGCTATTTTTTAGAATTTGCTGTACATAGAGATAATGACTGATATGGAAACAGCATAAAATTCCGAAGTGGATTGGGGGATAACTAAGAATTTCCACCTCCAGTCTTTTCACTTCTGGTTCAAAAAAATTTCTTAGAAAAATTGAAAACATATTTCTTAAGATTGGCTATAGATAAAACTTAGATGATAATGAATACGGATTTAGAGGCGAATTCTAGAGATAATAATGGGTTTCACTATAGCAATGTTTTTCAAACTTTTCTAGTAGCGGAACGCTTTTGAAATATAATTTTAAGGCAGAACCCCAAAATGAGAAAAGTCGTTTGTGGTCCAAATTATGCATTTAAATGTTACTCATCTATTTAATTTTTAAAAAAAACTTACACAAAACCCCAAATACGGTGGAGAAAGCCCCAGGGTTTAGATTTATAAGAATAAGACCAACCCTATTACTCTAGGATTAGCGGTTCGAGATATTTTAGTTTTTTTGCATGTTTGTTACACAAATGGAAATTGATATAAAAGTGCAAATTCAGTGTAATTTAAAAAAATGTGTGTTATTTTGTGCAATTAATTAATAAAGAAATAAAGAGAAAATGAGTTTATGTCTGTAGGGAAAGTTATGTGCTGGCCACATCAGATTTTATATTATATCTTTGTAATTTGGGGATTTAAAATTTCAAAGAGTTTAGTCTTAAATCATACTTCTGCAAAATTTCAAAGAGTTTAGTCTTAAATCATACTTCTGCAATACATTCTAATCTTTTTAAAATGCTAATATTAATATTTAACAAATATGAGGTTTGTCTATTTCCAATAAAATGTATAGACAAATGTTGCTTTGCATTGAAAATTCAATTCAGTCCAATACACAGCAATGTTCAATTTGAAAATACATGTACAGTGAAATCTCGTTAATGCAGTACCCGCTAATGCGGATTTCTCATTAGTGCGGACAAACTCTCATTCACCGTCTTGGTATATAGACATTCAATGTTAAAAGCATTGTTTAATGCATACCGTTAATCAGATAATGGGGACAAAAATTTAAGAATTTATTGCAAAACATGCCTTCTTCAGAAAAATTTTGAGAAAAAAAATTATTTCGAGAGATGTGTTTGTTCACTCACCTGTTTTTCAAAAGAAACCTAACGAATGCTTTTGGATTTTCTTTGGAATCAAAAAGCCAGGATGACAATGGTTTTTTTTTTAAAGTATGTTCGCGAATTGGATAAACGATTCTGTAAAGAGAAACGAAAGGTGGCGTTGTTCATGAATAACTGCCCGACCCACCCTTCACAAATTCCTAGGCTGAAAACAGCAAAGATGATTTTTTTATCACCCAACTGTACTTTAAAGCTTCAACCGAAGGATTAAGGCTTTATAAAATCTTTGAAAGTCCAGTATCGGCGGATCTTTCTGGGACATGCAATTAATGTAAACGAGTACTCCATCACTTCTAATGTGAATGTTCTTCAAGCAATGAAATGGCTTCAGCGGTCCTGGCAGAAGGTTTCGGCTACAACTATCGTCAACTGCTTCCACCATTCACGGTTTGAAAAAGGTGGGGATATGACATCAGACGAGATCACTCAAGACTTAGCCCTGCTCGGGAATACCCAGCAAGCAGCAACTGCAGCTGGATGTGATAAGGAATTGATCCTAAAACTTTTGACGATGAGGCGATTATTTTGGATAAACTCTCAGACAAGAAAATTATTAATGCAGTAACATATGAGACGGGACAAGAAATCTCCAGTGACAGTGAAGAAGTAGAAGACATTCCATCGCCGATGACACATGAAGTCCAGAACATGCTCACAACTCTGTGTCAATATTGTCAGTCAAAAGATGTTACAGATCAAACCTTTGAATGCCTTGCGAACCTGGAGAATAATATAGAAAAAAGATCGTTCTCCCACCTGAAGCAACAAAAGATTACTCATTTCTTTAATCAGGAATAAATTACGAATGTGGAATAGAAAAATGAGTTTGTTCTTTAGATGAAAATAAATGAGTTTCCACCGTATGTATATAAGTACTGTATTATTTGTTTCATTGTAAATGCTTTCTAAGTATGTAGTAGTATTCATTCATGATACATAGTACATACGTACATTAGTATTTATTTTAGTTATTACTGTATGTAGTTCCAAAAATACTGAAATATGTGTCCTGCTCTTTGTGCGGACAAAATTTGGCGGTCCTTGACTGTCTGCATTAAAGAGATTTCATTGTATTTTGTATTTGGAATTTTTGAAATTTGAAAAGTATTTTGTACTTCATGCCCTAAATATATGCATTTTGTATCGAAAATACATTTTCAATATATTCTGCCCAACTCTGCCACATGTTCTGTTCATCCGGCCATCCAAATGGTTTCTCTAAGTCCTCGGACGAGACGGATGGTCTGGGCTTTCGACATGTTCTGTTCATGTTTAAGCTGTGTGAGGTTGTTCAGTAGCTTGTGCCAGAAGCTGTCCTGCTGTATGATTGCCTCCGATTTGCTTGTAAAAATATCGGCCACAAAATAATGGTTCTATGGTGCTGCAATAAGTAAGAGAGAATATTTTTATTCAATTGATCTCTACTTTCAAAATTACCAGTTTCAAAATTTTCAGCTCTTTAACTTCTCACAATTTTGATTAGTTTTGCAGCGCTATCCAACATTTTAATCGTTGGCTCAGTCTTCACATGCTTGTTTGGAAATTGAAATTCAAAATTTATATAAAAGAGCATGAAAAAAAAAGAAACAACAGAAAATGCACTATAAAAAAATAACATGTCGAGATAGGAAATATAGATTCAGAAGCTTATTGGGAAAGAAACACTAACATCAGGTCTCCATCCTCCAGAAAAATCCAACTACTTGGGAGCATTGAATGATGGATAGATGTGATGATATCACTATCACAACATCGACAGATTAAGGGTTATAAGTTAGGACTAACTATGTAAGAGTGAATACTCATTACTTTACTGTTACCTAAACATCTATAGGTACTGTTGCAAAAAAAATGTATATATGAACCCATAAGAAATTGACCTACAATCACAAAACTTGGCATGTAGATATTGTTTGAGGAGATATGCAAATGATTAGATTTTGGGATAAAAAAAAATGCTTTATTATATGCTTTAATATTTAAGAGTAAGTTCAAAATTTTCCAGAAAATCGATATCTCTATTTTTAACTGATGTACGGGTATTTTTAACAAACAATTCATTTGTGAAACTAACTTACCTGCAAACCATTCATAGCCGACACTGCAATAAGACTTGAGATGAATTCTGAAAATTGTCAATTGACACCAGCAGTGGGGTTTAAACCCCACAGTTGCTAAAGTAGATTTCCTAGAATAATGAAGAAAACATTGTGTATAGACAATGGTTCTATACAGATGAAAATATAAATATTCTACTCGAGATCTTTAGATTTATAGGCAACAATGACAATTTTCCACTACAGTCTTTCATAAACCTTTTTTTAATATATTCACCTCTGTATAATTTCTTTGAATATGTTTTCACATTGTGTTCTACAATGGATCTACTCAATCCTGAGATTAATAAGTATCGAAATGCTGTTACTATTGAACAGCTAGCTCTTCAAGTATTTGCTTATAATGTTAATCAAAAATTTTATAAATCTTTATGTGAACTTGTTTCTGAAAAAGATTCTAATACTATCATTATACCATTTTTTCAAAAGGTCAGTCAGTAAATTACTAAAATCCATAGAAAATTTAATTGTAATATTTTGCTTACAATTAGTAAACACAAGTTATCGCAAGCATCTTCTTCCTTACAGTAAGCTCAAGTTTTCCAATCTTATTTTTTTCCCAGTATGGCCTTTGATATATTGATGAAACTAAATATGCTCTCAAAATCTGTATTAAGGAGTATGAAAACTAAATGTGAACTTAAATTTTGAATTAATGAATATAAAACTATGTCACAAAACAGGAAAATATATCCGATTGCTTGCTCAACAGTGTTGAAATTCTGACCATTATTTTCAGATTTCTTGCACTAGTATTATACAAAACTGTTTGTTAATTTATGATTTTGACTTTTATATACCTTTCATATTCAGAAGTTAAGTATTTTAGTTAATGATTTGTTCAGTACTGTATTTTATTTTTCTGTCTTGTTCGGTCCCTAATAATTTTACAAACATTAGTAAACACAAATCAAAACCTTTTGAAACTCTTATGTGACATTTGGAATTGTTTTCACAAGGTTGGGCCTTGTCATTTGACAAATGTCCTTGGGACATTTTTGTAATGTTTTGGAATAATGCAGCTTGTGTGTTAGTTCTATGCTTATAGATTGACTTTCTTTAGTAGATCCTGAATCCTTCTCAATTTTGCTGTGTTCTAATTTTAAATGCATATATACCTCTCTGGCTCTTCTCTTTGTATCGATTTCATCTTTTCGACTTCAGATTTGTTGATAATTTTTTTCACTGATGAAGGGAATCCAGCATATCCTTGAAACAGCTTCATATTTCATTTTTACATTTTGCTTGCTAAGTGCTCTGTTATGTTACATTTTTTGCCCCTGATCTTGTATCTTATATTCCACATAATTATTCTATATGTTCTATCCCTTTACTTTAGTAGATCCGATTTTCTTTCCTATCCATATGATTTGTATGAAGTAATCTACTCCCACCCATTTTAAATCAACTCAATGTCTATGCTACTGTTTTACTTATATTTTAAAAGCGTACCTATAATTTACGTATTTTCTCATGGATTTTATGCAATACAATCTTATATGCATAATAAAATTTTAGAATGGTGTAAATACTGTAAATTATAAACAAAAGAGTAGAAGTGTAAAAGGCTATATATGGACACCCTCCAAATTGAAGTATGTAATGTGAAATTATGTCGGGAACCTCCATTTGGTTCTCATTAGGTTTCTTCAGTTTCCACGTCCCAACTACATGCTCAAAAGAAAAATACTTGTTTGTGTATTTTATGTATTTAACAGTGGTTTGAATAAAACCGTTAAGTTAAAATTTAACAACTGAAAAACATTTTAAATTGCTAAAATAAATATAAAATTGTATTTTAATAAAAAATGTTGAATGAAAATATTATATTTAAAATACTTAGAATTGTTTTTGACCCACTTCTACAAACAACATTTCAAATATAACTTTTTTGCGAATGGAATGTAAAACAGCAAATAGTGACAGAATTATTCTGCACAAATGTAAATTATTAGTTTTGTGCTCAAGTTCAAATATTTACCCAGAAGAAAATAAAAATTAATAGTATCTGTGAACATAAATGTTAAAATAAAATTTGTTGCAAATTTTAGCTATAAATGCATTAAATTAGGAGATAACTAAGGAAGTCACTCCCACTGTAGATAACAGTATTCATGGACTGGTTTCGCACTTATGCGCTCATCAGCAGGGAATAAACGTTAACTGCAGTGCAGCAAGAAAACTTGCTATCTGCCTCAATTTTAGTGGGTACTGATAATTGCAGTCCTTCCAAGTAGCTGATATAAAATTCATTCACAATTTAGCTCAGGCTACACAATTTGCAAGTGCTAAGATCAAAATCACAAGAACCTTCCAGAATATAATAAATAATTCCAAATATAACCTTCCAAAGATAGAATATAACTATCAGAAAAAATATCTGCATACAATAAAAAGGCTAGATTCATATTGTTTTATCCACAAAAATTGCTCAAATTTGGAAAGTACTTGTGCACGTTTTATTATTTACAACTCTTAACTATGTTTCAAATAAATGTTACGAAAATTGAATGTTGTTTTGAATGTCCGATTCGGTGTAAAATTTTATTTTCAAGAGAAAATGTAATTCTTTTAACAGCAAAAGCCATTTTAACAAATTAAAATTGATTTTGTTTAGTAATTCAATTTAGTAAATTATTTTTTTACTTGAATAGTTTATTACCAGTATTTTGTTTTTCAAACTGGTCCGATATCATAAAATATTCTAATGTTGACGCACAAGTACATACCTACTTTCTCAACTTTAGATTATTATGCTGGACAAGATATAAGACTAGCCCTAGTAATTTCACACTACATAAGTATACAATTGATACTATTTTCTACGATGTAGATACATCGTAGATCTATTGTAGATCTACTATGTATCTACAATACATATAAAATAATATTTTATTATATTTTAAATAATTTTAGAAGGAAAAACCAATAATACATACCATAATAGGCGCCAAACCCAAGATAAACACGGTAGTCGGTACACAAAAGAGCTGGGCATGCGCGTTAGAACACAGTTGTTCCACGCCAAGTTGGCAAATACTTTTGGCGCCAATATTTGTGTGGTCACATAGTATTTGGTAGTAGAAACATACAAAAAGCTGCTACAAGGTTACCATATATACATAAAGTAAGGGAGACTTATCGCTAAATAGTGAGATAAATATTAATATCTGATTTTTTGAAGTCTAGATTCTGTCACTGTGTCAATAAATTTCGCAAGATTGTACTCCCACCACATTTCTAGAAATCTACTCAGTCAATTTTTATTATCGCCTTTTTTTAAATGAAAACATTTGTAATGTCAAATATCTGTTAAATGTATAACTTAAATAATATTTTTAAAATGAAATAATTTCAAAGATGTTTACGGGGGGGGGGGGGGGGGAGCTACATGAAAACGTATTAAACCGTAAATTTGTTTCAATACATTGATATTAATTGGGATAATTTGTTTAATGAAATATGTTAAAGATGTGGTTGGAGTATGAAATTAAAATTGTAAGGATTGTGTACAGTCCCTTTCATTACTCTTTTCGAAATCCTGGTTACGCCTATGAGTGGGAGGGGGGGCGTAATTTACCCTGTTAACGTCAGAATACACTATATTAATTCTCCGAAATCGTACATATTGAAAAATGAAATCCAACACATTTGATCGTCGCCCCCCCCCCCCCTTTCTTAAATCCTGGCTACGCCTATGCTAAAATATGGATATTGATTGTCAAATTTAGATTAAATAAACATGATAAAATGCAGGAGAAAAGTAGCGTAACTAATTGTAAAGGAAATATCGAATTTATACATAAAGTTGATATACAGATACAATTCTCCTTCATTAAATTTATTTTGAACATTTTCTTCATATACTGTACAAAAGTAAGAGGAGTGATAATCTCCCCCTCTTCACACCCACACACTGGCTTAATAACGTCGTTTATTCATCATTATCTGAAAATATTTATTACTATCGAAATAATTTGACCGTCGACCCCCATCCCTCATTTCGGCTACTCCAATGTTTAGGTATTGTGTTTATTAGTCCAAAATTTCGCATTTATATATTTCATAGTAATTATACTTATGAGTGTTGGTCAGAATAGAAAAAAGAGGTAATCCTAATCCGTACCCCCCCCTCCCCCCTTAAATGCATTTTTAGTAGAAGTCATAAAATTTTTGATGTCAAAGAACTGAAATAAGAATATTTAACCATATACCTTTTAAAAGCCACGAATATCAATGGTTTAATTTGATTTTTAAAACTGATCATCGTTTGGAAAATTATACTTTAAATTTTTAATAATTTGAAACTCAGTAAAAATAACAAAATATGTATAAAATACAAATTTAATATTGAAAATTTTGAAAACAAAAAACCCATTAAACATACTAAACTCGAACAACACAGTATGTGTTTTACGCTGTACTTATTAGAAAATTTAGCATCCGATAAGTTTTCGGATGAAAATAGGGAGAAATTCTCTGAAAATATGGATTGATTGGAGTTATTCTTTAAAAAAATGGATTGTTTGGAGTTATTCGTTGAAAAATTTGTTGCGAATAATGAAGATAAAACTTTTCAGATAAATGCAACAACATTAAAATGATTTAAAAACGAAATATATAATCCATTTAGCAACGTAATAAATAATTCGTTTTAAAATAATTTTTAAATCGCAATATTTGCAACCAAACGAAAAGGAAACGATAGCAACAAGTTTGCAACGTTTTAAATCCAGATCGTGCTACTTGGGATTATACATTTTTCATATAAATGTATCAAAAAATCAGATGAAATTTAAAACAATATATTAACTATTGTAAAATATGTTCACTTTTCATATGTAATATTATGAGATAAATTTGTTAACATCATTCTCGAAGACCTAGCTCATTCCATTCACGAGAGAAGATACTTTGGGTACTAGTTTTTTATTTGGATGCCAATAGTCATTTACCTACTTTAAAAATAACGTATTTCTCATCCATAACGCTTAGCAAAATTTGGGCGACAAATTTCGCGAAATATCGCCAATTTGGCGAATTTTAAAATGTTGTCAGATTGTCGAAAATATCGCCAAATTGATAAAAATGACCGCTAAATCAATAATGCTATATGAATGAAAATGACGACTAATTGATGAAAATTCAATATCTTGGAAAGAACATAAGAAGCGACTAAAGAATAAACCATTTATCCGTCCGTCCGTAGCGCTAGGTGAAATTTTTGGCATGATGTCGCCAACTTGGCGACTTTTTAAATGGTGCCAAAGTGTTGAAAATGTCGCCAAATTGATCAAAATGTCGGCAAATTGATAAAAATGACGCCAAATGGAAGAAATATGAGCTTTTCAGAGACATTGCGGAATAATGTACAAAAACACTCAACAGCACTGAGAAATGATGATACAACGAAAGGAAAGAGCCCAATATAAAAGGAAGATAATAAGAGATAAAAGAGAAGCATGGCAGAAATTCTACAGTAACACATCCGAAAAATACAGCAGGTTCTCCAAAATGGCACATGGCAAATTTTTAAAACCACATGAAATCAAATGACAATGTACAGACAAAAGTCACTGAAATAAGGAGGAAGCGCATGTAAGACTAGGAGAAACAATTTTGGGAGCACACAACAACAGACAGAGGACACAGCTAGCACACATCTCTACACAGCCCCTTCAGATAAGCAATTCACAAGCACTAAAATAGAATTAGCACTTTTTAGCATAAACCATAACAAAGCACCGGGACCGGACAGCCTTGACTTCATCATTAGACAGGTACACAAGTAAGCACCAGGATTCCTGAAGGACTAACTGAACAGGTGTCTCTCACTTGAATATTTCCAGTAATGCCTTCGGATAGCCCAAGTTGTCTTTTTTCAAAAACAAGGAATATATCCTAAAGATCCTAGGGCTTATGGTCCCATCTGTCTGCTACCAACACTGGGTAAACTGCTCGAGAATTTGACTGGAAAAAGACTGATAGCACACCTAGAGAAGGCCGGACGGATCAGCAAACACCCACATAGTTTAGGGAGAGGCACTAGACTGAGTCAGCTCAGTCCTCACGTCCAGGGCCTCAGATCCAGGAAGCCCTGGAAGCGATACAGGAATGCAAAGAAAATATAACACACAATCTCACTCGATATAAAGGCAGCATTTGACTCTCTTCCGTAGGCCACGTTAAGAAGAAGAATGGAAGAGACAAGATGCCCGGGAAGCATTGCTAGGACATTGTCCACGTACCTCAGTAAGAGAGAGATTTTGGTCAACTGGAGTTCAAGAAGTAAAGTAATTAAAGTCTACAAGGGTCTTGTTTACATCCGCTGCCTGGAACTTGATGCCGATGGGGTACTTCAGACGATGAACAAGAGAGTTGCCAAACTTACTGCTTACGCTGATGATTTTATTATGATAATATCAGGTAGTACCAGGAGAGAGCTAGAGTGGAATGGCCAGGCTACGGTAGATCACTTAATAGACTGGTGCGATAAGGTAAGACTCACAGTGTCCCCCCCCCCCCCGAGAAATATGCGCAAACTGTATATGGAAAGAAAAAGAAGCCCATGTAAAGATCGACAACAATAAGAGTTGGCGGCCGAGGAATTCCAACGAAAAGTACGTTGGATAATCTTGGGCTGACATTAGACCAGACGCAGTCATGGATGCCTCCCATTGAGGCCTTAAAAGACGAAGTTTTACAGATGCACAGGCACCTAGTTAGGCATGCTCCCAGGAAGTGGGGTATTCCACCGAGACTGCTCAATGTATGGTACTTGACAGTGGTTAAGAGAGTCCTTCGTTATACGGCTATGTTTGGGGCACCAATATGAAGGGGCATCAGGAAAGGAAACTGTCATCTGCACATAGTCCTTTCTTGCTCCTGGTGACAAGAGCCTATCGCTCAACTCCGATGGAGACCCCTCAGGTGGTGATACGTGTCATGCACATTCACCAATAATTTCGCAAAGGAAGTATTAATAGCCAAGTTCACCAGACTCGGGGTGGCCCACTAGGAGAGAGGTCTGAACCTTGTTACGGAGGGTTGTTTCTAAACGATACCAAGCTGGACCACACATCCGACCACGGACAGCGTTGGCAAATGTATAACAGAATATCCAAAGAGCAAAACAATAACATACACAAATGACTCAAAGACAAGCTTCGGAACTGCAGCGGCCTTCTGCGTCTACACAGATAACACACTAACACATACGCAGGCTCAGACACCACAAAATAAAAACACCGTCTTCCAGGCAGACATGCATGCGATTTCAGAAGCTCTAACATGGTTGATACAACACAAGTCGCCATTGGAGGTAATTGCCACAGATAGCCTGTCAAGTTTCGAGGCCTTGAAGAAACACCAAACGACATCGGGACAAGTTAGGTATGTCCGGAGAATCTAATTAGAAACTTGGGTTGTAGCATACAGCTGACTTGGGTTCTAGCACAGACAGGAATAGAGGGTAATGTGTGTGCGGACGAGACAAAGAACGCGATGGAACGTCCTTGAGAGACAATTCATACCTGTGTCGAGTCCCCGATTTCAAGTGATTTCAAGTCTTAAAATGTGCCTAAAGTAATACTATATGAAAAAATGGCAGGAATGCTAGACGGCATTGAAAAAGGACTGTAAAGCGCATCCATTTGCATCATAAGTCAGAACAACCTATAAACAGAGAAGCAACAATGTTCTTCACAGGACATGCTCCTTTTCCGTCCTTCCTGTAACAGATACCTAAGAGCGCCACGGACTCTTGTGTCTGTGGGATGCCGGCAAACCACTTCATTGTACATCCACTGACGCACAGATACCATGTTAGAGCATCAGAAACAGGTAGCATTGCGCTCTGGACTGACAGGGCTCTGAGAAACTCAACAGTACGTTTACAAATTTTAGCTCATAAATACAACACCACACAACACACACACACACCAGTCGCAGAAAGCTAATGAAACAGAAGAGAAACGCAGAGCCTTACCATCAAATCAGATGATTGTGTACATAGTTAAAAATTAATACTAGACGAACATAATTTGAACTATACAATTTTATAAAACAAACTCAAAGAACCCAAAATTTGACTAATATCTAAACCGGCCAGGTGACTGCGTACTTCGTAACCAGAATGTACTGTCAAGTACCTGTGCGTGCCTTCTTGGGCTGATATTTCCAATTATTTGCAAACACTCAGCGGACTTATATGTTGCCTACACCAATACCTTGTGCAAGGTTGGCAGTCCGCCTGCGGCGTCCGAGGTAATGTTTTGCAAAGTTTGAATTCCGTCGTATGACGGGCACACTTTCTAGTATGTAAGAAATGCTCTTCTCTCCGTTTGTCTACAGTAAAACTTGAAGATACATTTGGTGACCTTGTGAATAATCTAGCGGGATATCGCCATTCTGGCGATATTTCACCCCAAATTGACAATAATATCGTCAAAATTGCAAAAATGGCGTTAAGTTAATGAAAATGACGCCTAATTAAAGAATTAATTATTAAAATATTTTAATATATAGACTATTGTTTATTCAGGATTCTAACAATATTAATAATTGTTAATTTAGAGTTGCGCGAATTATAAGTTAATTGGGTACTTTGAAATAGTATTACATCTTGTCATCCGGAAAACCGCTAAATGTACAATGCTACATTAAAAGCACTATACTGTGTATCTTATAGATAATTTTTTCTCTGTGTAAGAAATAAATTCAGTGCAATTTACAAGGAAAGTCATGTGCTGCCCACATCATATTTTTTTCGGAGGGGGGAATAAATCGACACAACCAGAGCAACTGGAAAATCCAAATTTGGTATGTTGTTGTCTTTCATACATTTAAGGTACAGCCGGCCAAAAATCATCCGAACATCGCGCAATATTCCAACTTCTCGGGTCGTACAATAAAACCAAATGATCATTAGACTCATACTAATGTCTGATAAATAAATGAGCAAACAATTTGAGTAAAGAGTAGTATTCATATTCAAATTTGCACAAACTCGAATTTTTCGAGGGGAAATTCGACCTTTTGATAACAGATCATGATTCTCCAGGTCAAAGCATCCTGAATTCATACAAAATGTATCTATTTTCTCTCAAACCATTAGGAAGTTATGTCTGCTTGAAATTTCAAGCTCCTAATGTTAAATAGAGGCTGATGTCGTTTTTCTTTTATGCTTTCTGAAATAATTTGCCAATCAAACTTTTTCCTATTTTATATTGTGATACTAAATAACCCAAACAAAATCCAGTTTTCATCTTCAAACAAATTTCTAATGTTAATTACTAATTATAAAAATTATATTTGAAGAAAATATATATGAATTTAAACGTGGAGTACATTTTGACGGCAATTGATTCAGTACTGTCGGAAACCTTGGTGTGTTGAAGACCCAGACCGTCCGACTCGCCCGTGGACAAAAGCAGCTGTTTGGATGACTGGGGAAACCTTGGTGTGTAAAATTCCTTTCAGTAGTTATTAAAATACAGAACTATATTCAAAATTGCATCATTTTGAAACTTTTTGGGCATCAATTTCCGAAGGAAAGTACTCGGAAGAAAATATTTTAAATTGCAGTGCAATGCAGACAAAGTGCAACGAATATGTGCAACTAGTGATCAGACAATGTCACTGCATTTGTGTTCAGAAAAAAATCCATAATGTAGAGTGAAATGTCGAATTTAAATGTCGATTCAGTTTAGATCAAAGCATTCTATGTCTGTTTCTCGTTATACAATTTAAACTTTATATTTAATATTTTATACAAGCTTTTTGAATAAAATAATTTTAATTTCAAATTTCATTCAAAAGTCGAAATCAACAACAATGACGGTAAAATTGAAAATTGAAATAAATGCATATATTTCTTCCGTGTGATGAAATGCCCTTGTAGTATATGCAGGCAAAACTAAATTTGCTTTCTTGGGACTTTAAGTGATATACAAGAGATTTAGACTATCTCATCTAAAATTGAAATAATAATATAATGCTCTTCTTTCGAATTAATTGTATTTAGAATTATGCACTTTATTTATTTTGTTTATTTATTTTATTGGTTTATTTTTTTTTTATTTATTTATTTATTTTTATTGAATGATTGATTAGTCGATTTTTATTTATTTTTTTATTTATTTTTATTGAATGATTGATTGATCGATTTTTATTTATTTATTTATTTAATTTTATTTATTGTTTAATTGATTTTTATTTATTGATTGATTGATTCTTATTGATTGATTGATTGAATTTTATTTACTAATTGATTTATTGAATTTTATTTATTTATTTACTTTGCTTTCAAGCGCATTTTCCATGTATTTTTTCTCATTTTACTTCTCTCTCGCCACACTAGGTGACACCACATTATTAAGTTCTGTCAATTAGCCATTTCTTTGCCAGCACCGTCTAGATCTCAATTGAGCGAGCATTCAGGACCAGGTTTGTTTGCACTAAAGAAGGAAATCCAGTGATTTCCTAAACGTACGTCTGCTTACTTAACTTTATTTACGCAACATTTTACAATGTGCCCTATTTTATTATAAAATTAGCTGCACTCAGAAATATTAAACTACAAATATAAATCATGAACAAAACAAGACCCGATCCAATTGTTGTACAATTTGTCCAAACAAATTTGACTCGGGAAGGAAGGAAAAAAAGATCACTCCATTACTCATTCTAACACTCTCTTTTACTTTTACCAATAATTATTTTAAAATATAAAATAAAGCAGAAGCCTATTAAATTTGAAATGACGTCACTCACACACGGCGCTGCATGCCCTCTCCTTGAGCGGATAATTAAACCGTGTTTAATTAAAAATTCCTCAAGAAAAACTCATAGGAATGTAAATGTTATTGTGTATTTTTCAAACTGCCGTCTTTCTTATTGTTTAGCAAAATTGCTTTAAAGAATTTCAAATATTCTCTTTAGAATGAGTAGGGTTTCAAACGTGCCATTGTGAAATATGTGAAACTAATACACTAGTTGTCCTAAATATTTCAACAAGTCATCTTCTTTTGTAACTTTTAATTTTCATAATTTATTATTTTCCTCATCATAAAGAGTAATATATAGAGAACTCATTAAAATACAGACAAAAATTGGTTTTGACCAATTTACACATTTTGTGTGTTACAGATTATGTATGATTCAGATATTTTGAGAATGAAATCTGCGTATCTACCTGTCTGTGAAAGGTAGGTTCGCATCCAAGCTCAAAAACTGTTCCATATTATTTTATGATATGTTACTTAACTAGCGCATTTTTAAAACCAAATTAGTTTCTGCTGGGCTGATTAGAATTTAATACAGGCTGGAAAATTGAGCTGTCCTTTTTTTTTACTTTATCATACGTAGTATTGAGAAAGTATACAGATTATGTATGACACGCGGACACCTTTTTTTACATTATCATACGTAGTATTGAGAAAGTATTGCTTTCACAAAAATTTTCGATTTTCAGATTTTGATGCCTATATATGTTTAAAGACCTCCTGAACACGTTTTAACCATTTTTGTAATGATGTCTGTCTTCTTCTTCGACCCAGACCGTCCGACCTACCAAAAAGGTATAAGGTATCTGTAAGGACGCCCGCAAAGTGCCATCCAATGTTGACGTTAACCCAGTAGGGGATGCATCCACGGGGACTGTACCCTCTTTCCCTTACCACCAACCTCTCGGAAGGACTTAAGGACCCACACGTTTAACGTGATCGTACTCCGCGTTAACACGGCGGCAGTTTCGGCAGTGGCGGGAATCGAACCCAGGCCGACCTAGTGCAATTCTCGAGCACTAATGATGTCCGTCTGTCAGTCTATGGTCGATGTATTGTATATACGATAGCAGCCAGAAATAATAATGGATTTTCATGAAACTTTATATCCATCTTAATTACAAAAAAATCTAGAACTAGATAGTTTTCGCTCGAATTTAGAAAAAATTTTTTGAAATTTATTCGAAATTTTATATTTTATTAACATGGCAGCATAGGACAAAATTTAACATAATTATGCATAAAAAGGTTTACTTATGACTCACGCGACTGAATAGTTTCAATCATTATTATGAAAAATAGCCGCGATACAAATTTTTTTTCTTTGTGACGTTATTATTGCGTTCTTGAGATATTGCAGTTTTTATGATTTTGACATATAATTCCATTTTAAAATGGGCTGTCGCCCAATGTTTTAAAAACGGCATATTCGTTGTAATTTAAATTACGTATCTATTTTTTTTTTATTGTATATAGTATATGTGTGCACCAGATAGTACTACTGGTGGCTTTCATGCCTGTAAATCTTCATAAAAACTATACGAGTATGAGTCACTACTATTAGAAGATATATGCGGAAACGTCTAAAAAAATCTGATGTGGGCAACACATGACTTTCCTTATATAATGCAATGAATTTACTACTTTTACAGTAAAAAAATATGTTTTTCTCAGAGTAGATACTTATATTCTTTACAAGATATTGAATTTTCGACAATTAGTCGTCATTTTCATTGGTTTAGCGTCATTTTAATCAAATTTGGCGAGATTTTCGTTAATTTTACAGCATTTCAAAAAGTCGCCAAGTTGGCGACATTCCACCAAATTCGTCGCCAAAATCTCGCCAAGCTTTACTGACGGAGAAATAAGTTATTCTTATAGCAGATAAATAACTATTGACGTTCAAATACAAAAGTATCACTGGAAGTATCTTTTCTCATGAATGGAACGAGCTAGACCCACGAGAATGATGTCACCAAATTTATCGCATGGTATTACATATGAAAAGTGAACATGTTTCTCAATAGGAAATATATTTCTTTTTATTTTATATGACTTTTTGATAATTTTTTTGAAAAATGTGCAATATCTCGAGAACGGTCCATGTTAGCGTTCTAAAATTTATGTTAATCGTTTTCTAATGAAAAATTACATAAGAAATGTTTATTTGTGTAACTTTATTAGCGGTTTTGATTTTTTGACGATTTTTTTAAAACTTCACTCGAAAATTTAGGGGAGGGGGGGGTCTGGACATTCGATTACGTTTAAAAACAATAGGCTTCCAGTTTTTGCGAATTGTGATTTTTGTACCAAATTTCGTTCGAATCGGTTCATTTATTCGTCAGTTATCGTCTCCACAGACTCACTGACACACACACACACACACACACATATTTTCACACACACACACACACACAGACAGACATCACTTCAAACATGTTTGATTCGTGATCAGGGATGCTTGAAACGTGCTCTCCCGTCGAAAACTCGAATTCGAATTTCCGACCCCGTCACAATACTTTCCTTATACATTATGTATATAAGGAAAGTAAAAAGCTTAATTTAAAGAATTTTAAAATACTATATCCCTTTTATTACTTTATCCTTTTAATTTTTTAGATTGCAATACATAATCTATATATATATATATATATTGATATTTAGATTGCAATCTATAAAAATTATTATGTAGTAAAAAGTTAATTATATTTATTTTCACAATTTATATCCAGTATTGAAACTGCTATACAATTGAAGCTTTCATATCAGAATTTTATATTCTGTTTTAATATGTTGTTTATCTTAATGTGTTATTATTGTGTTGTTTATAATGTAATGTATGTGTTATTTATAATGTGTTGTTTATAATGTATGTGTTGTTAATATGTATTAATGTGTATGTATTAATATGTTGTATAATGTTACTTTATATAATTCATAATTTATTAAACAAAACACTAAAAATAAAATTATACAACAAATAAATTTTTCATTATATTTTATTCCGATTATATTTCAAGATGGTTATAAACATAGTGACACTGTAGGTATTTACGATGTTTAAATATATAAGACAATGTATTTTGTTGAAAGGCATTTACGTAATAATTGTCATAAAAAATTTTCAATAATGATTTTGGTTTTACTAATTTACAGGAGCTCTAAATTTCAGCTATTAATTTACTAAAGTTGCATAGTAATTATTCGGAAATGCTCTTTTTATGCAATTACCATCATAGTCATTATTTGTCACATTTCGAACAAAAAGAATATGATTTCCGTGATCCTGTAAGAAAACATTCGAAATTGGTTAGAAAATCTTTAAAAATGTCTGTTTATTGATTGCTGAATTTCAAGTATGAAATTTATTCCTGGAGCTTTAGTTCTATATATCAGGCATAAAAAGTTAAGTATGAATCAAGAGATTGCAAAATGTTGGGGATATTATTTCATCAGGAAATTCAAATGAAGACTGTACTCTTAGAATGTATGATACGAGTAAATACACTCTGTTGCAAAATACCAAATCTATAAAAAACCGAGCTACAGTCGCGAAGTTCAGCATGCATGAATCACATGAAGAGGTATGCAAATTGTTAAAATTTCAGAGCGAAAAACATTTAAGAAATTGTGACAAGAAAATGGCATTTAGATGAGTGGTATATTTTCCCATGGCAAATATACAAACCGATATTCGGTGCGGCATAGAGCCAATTAAGATTTCTGTCTCCTCTGCAAAAGATTCTACTACAAATGTTGCAACTGGTCAGTTAATTCTGTGGATGGTAATCTGAGAAAGCTGCAATTGCATGTCCCAGACGTGTTCTGGTCTAGTGGTAATAGATATGGGGACCAAAATGTCCATAAAAGGATATTAAATTCTATAAGACACTATTGAAAAAGTCTTGCTGTATGCAATCGAGAGTTGTCTTGTTGGTAAACGGAACCTGTGAAGCTCGAGCGCATAGGCAGAACCATCGACTGCAGAATATCGTTGATGTGCATGCGAGCTGAGCTTATATGCAGAGATAGGGTTACAGCACAAGTGGACGAGATCGGCTATTCCACGAGATTGCTCCCCTGACTATCATATCACGTGTGATGGCCATGTGCCGCTTGTCAATAAATGCGGGGTCAGAACGCTGACCTGTCCTCCTCCACACACGTATGCGGCGGTCATCAGCACTGAGAGATAAGCGACAACATACCTCCAATTGGGCACCGACCAAGCTGACCGAACTTGGCATAAATTAAACGACTCTGCTTATGTTGAGGGGTCTGTGGTTAGAACCTTAATGGATCTAGTCACGTAATCCCACCTTCTACCAGTCGTCTCTGAGTAGTATCATTTGATACAGGATGCATGGAAAATGGCAAACGTCTTGGAATGACTGATAGCAAGCTCATTAGTGTGGACGGGGATCCTCGCCTAACTGCACAATTCTCTCGAGCAATTGTCTTTCTATGGTTATATGCGACGGTTATATGTGCCTTCTCTGATCCACTGTGCCCAACACGAACAACTATCACATCGCTCCAACCAAGATGGAAACCGATACGTCTGTTGGACCGACCAGCTTACCTTAGGTCTATGATGCGACCTCTCTGTAAATCCGACAATTATTCGTAGCGTCGTCGAATATGCCTCAAACGCATCTTTGTATACAACTTGCAGTATCAAAGCAAAAAATACAGTTCCAATTGTGCCTGAGTGAGAACACCGTTCGTTTTAAGTGCTGCACGATGAGTTATTCTCATGCGCGTTGTATGAGTCCTATAACATCATTGGTACTAACAGTTTGATCATTTGCATAATTCCTAAAACGGCATTTGCCGGCCGAGTTTCGTGCCTGTAGCTCGAAATTTTTATGGAAACATTGCTTTTTCAACCGGGAATCGAACCCTTGATCTTCAAACTGGCTAGTCGACGCCCTACCGTTAAGCTACTGGGACGAAATTGCAAACGCTTATTGTCGAAGTAGACCTGCATTCTCCACCCTCTAATTTCAGATTGGCGTGCAACTGGCAATCTGACTAACCTCCTCCAGCTATTTTTACCTCAGGTTATCCCCCTGATGTTATTCTTCTCCTCCTGGTTAGTCGTTATCCCCTCGATTTGAAATCAGCGCTTAATATTCCAGAGTCCACTAAATCTATGCTAGTCGTACTAGGGTCTATGCTAGTCGTACTAGGGTCACTTTCAGACCTCCGAAATATTTGAACTAACATATAGAGTTAATTTGTTCGGGCATAAAGCACCTTGATGACCCAACCAGAAATCGAACCCTGACTCTTCGAACTGGTCAGTCGACGTTCTACCTTTGAGCTACTGGGATGAAATTAGAAACTCTTATTGTAGAAGCGGATCCTGCAGTATGCATATATGTTTTTGCAACAAAGTGTATATCATTGTTTAATAACAGTTGAAAATCACTTAACTTTTCATTTGTAAAAGTTAAAAAATAAAATTGTGTGAGAGACTTGTGTAAAAACAAACCAAAAATTTTCTAACAAATGGGAAGTTTTGGAACAACAATGGACGTTATTACTATGTGTACCTTATTTCCACGTATAATTTATGTGTTTTATAAAATTGTTATAACGTGTTAAAATTCAAATTGAGTTTCAGTTTTTTATATATACGTACTACCCGACACAGAAAATGCAACACCATGAAAGAGCAAATTGAGTGTGATGTTAAAGGACATACAGACAGAGAGAGCATATATAAATAAATGTTGTTAATTCCAGAAGAATAATGAAATACGGTAATGACATAGACAGAGTGATCAGTAGGCAGTAGTACCACTTCTTGCAGCGATACAAGCAACAACCCTTCTAGGAGCAGAGGCAATGAACGTGCAAATATTTCCCTGAGAAAGGGATAATCATATTCCTTCAACCATCCTCCACAGGTCGTCCTCTGTTTGAGGCGGGAGCACGACAGTCAAACGACGATCAATCACGGTCCATACATACTCAACGGGTGAGAGGTCTGGAGACAGCTGAGGCCACGGAAACAGATGAATACCTTAGAAAGATAGTCTACCGTTGATTGTCATATGCGGTGGTCCATTATTGTGCTGGAAAACAGAATTTTGCAACCGCTGAAGGTAGGGCAGGGCAACCGGCTGCAGCACATCATCCACATATTATCGTGCCGTCATTGTGCTTCTGATACGAACCAGAAGTGACCGGCTATCGAAGCTGATGGCACCCCAAATCGCGATGCCATGTTGTAGAGCAGTATGCCGTTCAATAGTCGCAGCAAGATCGGATATGTTTCCACATCGCCCCCAGACTCTCACATGGTGCCTTTCATTCGACAAACAAAATCGAGACTCGTCACTGAGCAGTACCTTATCGAATTCAGTCTTCCAAGAGACTCGAGCCCGACACCACTATCTTTCACGTCTGTGTCTTGTCGTCAGTTGCAGTTTTCGTAAAAGACGGTTTAAATGTAAGCTGCTTTCGGCCAATCGTCGAGAAACTGTTCTCGCCGATGTTGGAACATCTAATGTACCTGCAAATTCGGCAGAATGTCGACAGTCTTCGTTTGTGAGGCCGCCTCCGCATGCCTTCGAATGCGTCGATCAACGCGGGCTGACGTACGTCTGGATGAACCTGTACCACTGCGACGATCCACACGCCCTTCTTCAATCCATCTTTTCCAATTCCTTTGCACAGTGGACGCATCTGCTTGCGTTTCAGCGGCGATACGTTAGAACGACCACCTAGCCATATGTGGACCTAAAATGAATCTCCTCGTACGATCGTCTAAATGCTGAAACAAACATTTCTTCAACAACACGTGTCTTCTGAAACGAATAACAGCGCGAAAAATGGTTTTCCGTAGGCAACAGACAGCTGCTGGCTCCTCTGTCGTTTCCATCCCTTTTATCCGTCGCTCTAATCACGTGACCTACTTGCATTTCAGATCATTTGCATTCATCGGCCAGTTGCGTTTGTCGCACAATGCACCCAAAGCTTCATGGTATTGATTTTCTGTGTCGGGTAGTGTATCTAGACGTCTTACTTATTCCTGAGCTAGATTCGAACATTTTTAAGGTGATGTGTGTGTGGGCACGATATATATCTGAAATGAATCGTCTGTGTTAATCATATTGACTCAGCAATTTACGTTGGCATTGGCTAATTTACTTTGTGAAAATTCACATACTGCAAATCATTTTATTATCTTCAAACTAGAATGTCTGCCCGTCATATGACTGGAATCAGAATTTGCGAAACCCTACTTCTCATTTGTCGTCATTTTTATCAATTTGGCGACATTTTGTCATGTTGGTAACATTTTAAAAAGTCGCCGAATTCGCGACGTACTGCTAAATTTCTCACGAGGCGTTACGGACGGACTAAAAAATGAATTATTCTTATAGCCTATATTTTGCTGAAAGAAGCCTGAAATATTTGACTAGGTAGCAATATAAGCGTGACACATTTAGTTGAGTGGTATCTCAAATAGAATTTATAAAATGATAAGAAATAAAATAACATCAAGGTTCCACTTTCAGTATCTGATGTCATACATTGCGTAAAGCTCCATGCTTGCAATATACTTTCTCTAGTTGAGTTAGTATCTAAATTGAAATGTTTATCTGTCATTGAAACATCGTTTGGCAACATTTTGTAGCAACGTTACCCAAAGATAGATAGATAGACAGACAGATAAATCAAGGTGTTTATGTTATTAATTCTTAAATATTTGTACACTGTATCAAAATAGAAAATATCTCCCCGCCAAGGGGACACTTTTGGCAGGCTCGCACGTTAAATGGGTCCAAGTCTCCTCTCCGTTCACAACCTCAGCAGCGTAAACCTTGTATGTTTCGGGATCCACTGAAAGACACAGAAAATAAACTTAACTTGGCTTTTTTTTAATAACTCTTTTTGAATAATACACTTTTTGGGCATAGTTAACCTTTTGCTTACGGGTGGGACGACGTCCATCTCAAACGACATTGCACCTGCTGCAGCAGGTGCAATGCTTCTGCCGGCGATTTCCATGGACGCCAATGTCTGCGAAGGGGGTCGAACTGGTTTGGGATAGGGTATGTCAAATACCTGTCTTTATGGGAGGTTCTTCGTTTGAGATGGACGCTATCCCACCCTTAAGCAAAAGGTTAAAAATCAATTTTTAATGAACTTCTCAAGAAGATGAGCTTAAATCGCATCATTACACTCCTCCGCGATCTAAAGTGATCATCACGGTGCAATTCAAAATCGCTCTACACAAAGATTTTGTTTATCGCATTCTTTCAAAACGTAGATGGTGTTTTGAAAGAGTACAATTACCAAAACATGCGCCCTTGGAAAACACAGTGTCATCTTGTACTGTAGAGAGATGCCTTTAAAGTGTGAGCCTACTTAAAGATAATAAATTAAACACACGATAGGTGTAATTTCAATGTTTGGATCTTAAAATCAGAGAAATTCAAAATTTTAAAAATATTGCAACGTATGCTTGGAAATGTTTTACAATGTGTCTATGGAATCCTGCCATTGGTTGTGGAATGGCTAAGGCTAAGGAATAAAATTCCATTTATTCTGAGATATTATTGAAAGTCAAAGTTTAAAAAATACTTCATCTAACATAATAAAAATAGATGTTTTTTTTTTTTTATAATCTGTCTATTTGTTCGCCTTTTGATTACGTAGCAGATAATCTAAGCCACCCACATCTATTTCTGCACAGTGACACTTGAAATCAGCTCCAAAGACCAGTTTGATGAGATTTATTTTTTTAATTTGAACTATATTTTTAGTTATTTTATGTTTAAGTGTAATTTTGAGCGATGTTCACTCAAATCGTTTCCTTGGTGATCAAAAATATTGTCATAGGGTTTCCATAATAACACCATTCGAAAAATTGATGAATGTTTATTTCAACACCGAAGCCATAAAATAATTCTTTCATATTTGAGTAAATTTGAATATAAATCTAAATATGCTAAATTTGTACAATTTCATTTGTACTTTTGATGCCTTCGCATTCTAATAACAAGAAAGATCAATCACGCATAAAGCATTGATTATGAAGCACATTCCAATTGAAATTCAATTCTATTTAAACATCTCTAAAATGCGATACATTCAGCTGTGATATTTTTTTAATTATAACATTCAAACTTCATCGGGAAAAATGAACCTTATTCAAATGGCGTCATCGAAATGTAAATCGTCTGGCTCTCAATGTAAAAGCAGTGAATATTTCATTCATACACTTTTATTGCAGACTCCAGAGTTAAATAATTTCACGTGAAAAAGAATTCTGCAATTCCTATACAAGTCATCTTACGATCACTTCTTTACATTCTGCATCCATTAAAATAAGGCTTCGTTGTAGAAATAGGCAAAGTTTGATGATCATTTAAACTCAAAAATATTGTAATTGCGTTGGCACAAAATATAGATGCACAAGAGATACGCAAAAATAAAGCGATTTTAGGACGGTTGCAACACTAAATATAAATATAACAGAACTTTTAAAATCATGATTTTTACTCTGGGGAAAAAGATGAATGCCATATTTTATTTTGAAATGGGTCACGTGATCTCTTCATATGATATGGGTGTCATTATTATTTTAATTTTTATTTAAAAAGCTACCAAACATATTTTGCTGAAATTTGTTTTATATATTTTATGGGATAATTTGAACATTTCTTAAAATTTTCGAAACAATTTGTGAATTTTATCTACGCTTAAAAACAGTTTGAAAAATTAGTTCTCATAGGGTTCAATGTATTTCACTTTTTCAACCCAGGTTCAATCCAAAACTAATTAGATGATATTATTCATTTACATTTCCATATGTCCCACAGACCGTCTGAATAACATACTAAAATTTCATTTTGATAAAGTCATTTTTATGACAGTTATGGTGCGAACGGGTAGACAGACAAAATGAGCAAAATTATAAACACTTTTCAACTATGTTGTTAAGTGTTAAAAAAGATTTCTGAATTTTTAAGATGGACTCTAAAAGTTGCTATTTCCAATCTAACCTTCAACTACAAAGGCAATGGGAAACCCGAAGGAGTGCCCATTGCTACAGATTTCATCAATATGTGACGAAGAGAGAAATCATGACGTCACATCATGGTTTTTATTTTTATCGAAACGGGTGTATTGGTAAAGCATTTATTACCTTTTCCTAATTCACTGTGCGTTCGGTGGTTTGCATTTTAATCTCCCGAATTATAGAGAACGAATTCGCCTGTGAACTCGATTGTGCTTGAAAATCATTTGTTTATTTGTATTTAAAAAGAAAAATACTTTGTTCTATTTCTATTATAGCTCCAATCTGAGTTTCGGAGTGATTATGGCACCATGTTGCGGGGGTTCCTATGGGTCCGGCAACCAAACAAAAACTTGTCAGTCTGACGTCCACGGGAGTAGGATTTCGTCATTCCTGACGTCACGGACCAGGAGTGTTATTGCCAAAATACAGCAAGTTTTCCTGTTATTACAATTAAAAATTGTTTGTTAATTTTGAAGTGGCAATATCCAGGCGTAAGCAACTTGCGCAGAGATTTTTTTCGTGCTGTGAACACCTACCTCAGTGACATCCAAAGATACTTAGAGACGTCGATGAAGTAGAATGACAGTCGCAGCTAACAAATTCGGTCTCTTCAGAGAGCTCGAAAACAAAATGTGCGCGTCTCCTACTCCAGTGATATCATATGCGCAGTGTCAAAATAAAACAGTCAGTCAGACCTGACACGCACCTCCCCCCACACACACACACTCACCACGACCATCACCACCCCCGGTTACATGTGCGACCATGGAAGAGGTGAAAACGTGTTTAAAAGTTCATGCAAAGCGTAATACTACGCCCGGGTAGCAGACGGTACGCATTGTCGAAATATGTTTTTATTCAAATTAACTTAAAAGTTATACACTTACAAGTCGAAATTCGACTGAATTTTTACATTTTAAAATTAGATAAATCTGAGGACAAAAACGTTATCAGAACTTAAATAGATAACAAAACAAGCATTGTTATAAGGTAGATGTATTCATCTGTTTGATTCCAACATATTTTATTTCAGAATAATAAACACTTGCAATTAAATGCAATTACCTTGAATTAAATGAAATCGGCATAAACATTCACTATTTATACCGTAACTAGAAGTAAAATGTTCTAAAAAAAAAAGGAAATCAGAAACAATTATTTTCAATAAAGCTAATTTTAATTATGCTTTTTTACTCGTTGAGAGTAATTTCATTAGAGAAATAAATAATTAATATTAACGTCTATTGTTTCAGACAGAAAAGATTACATTTAAGAAAATAATTGCCTTACAGTCTTAGAAATTAAGTTTTTATTCATGTTCTAACAAATTTACAATTTGAGGAAATATTTCTTTATGTTAAGTGGATTTTCAAAGAAATTCCTCTTTAAATTGGATTCTTAAATTAAATTTTATGTTTACAATCCTAATAAGGAAATGCAGGATCCGTCAAAATCTAATTAAATTATCCAATTTATAGATATATTTTCACCGGCTTTAGAAATCATTGCTAAAGGAACTCAAATACATCCTAAAATGATTAACTGTATGATTTTTTGTTTAATATACATTTTTGAAAGCGTATGTTAGGTAGTAAGCGCAATTTTCACTTTTTCATACGTAGTGTTGAAAAAGTATTGTTTTCACGAAAATTTTTGATTTCGAGATTTTAATGCGAATATATGTTTTAAGACCTCATGAACACATTTCGACTATTTTTAAATTGATGTCAGTCTATCGCAGATATAGCAACCTCAAATATTAATGGACTTTTACGAAACTTAATATTCAGCTTTGTTATCAAAAAATCTTGAATTTTTATAAATTCGAGTAACAACTTCGAAATGTATTGGAAATTTAATATTTTTTTAACATAGCAGCATTGGATAAAATTTGACATTATCATACATAAAAGGTTTATTTATGTATGATTATGTCATTAATCACGAAATGTCAATAATATAATCAAATAAATATAATAAATCAATAATATAATCAATAATAAATCATAAATAATAATAAATAATATCATAATAAATAATAAATCATAATAAAATCATAATAAAAAAGTCATAAAATCATAATAAAATCATAATAAAAAAGTCATAAACATAATAAAAAACATAATAAAAAATAATATCATAATAAATAATATCAATAATAAATCAATAATATAATCAAATAATATAATCAAATAAATAAATGTCAATAATCACGAAACTTTATAGTTTCAATCATTGCTGAGAAAAATAGCTGCGATATAATTTTTTATGGTGACGTCATTATCCCCCGTTTGGGGGGCACGTTACCTCCCGGAGGGTAAATTGTCAAGCATGGTATCAATGGAAATATTTTTTCAAGCCTTTAAAGTGAAGAGTGATACTGTTGGAAGAACGTAAACAAACGATCGTGATTCATGTTTCTCCTGAACGATGTTCAAAAACACTGAATTATTTTGGCTTACTTCGTTCTCGGGACGACTCATGTTCTTTCAGCTGCAGTCTTTTATATTTCAATGCCGTCATTTGAATGAAGACCATTTTTTTCGATGAAGTTTTAAGTTTTCAAATATAATAAATTAATGTAGTATTGTGATAATTTTTAAAATATTACCGAGGAATGTATCGCATTTTAGAGATGTTTATATAAAATTGCATTGAAGTTTGAAAGTGTTTCATAATCAATGATTTATGCATGATTGATCTATCTTGTTTTAATGATCTTGCTTCATTAAAAATAAAAAAATTCTGATTGACGAAATTTGTCTGAGTGGGTCATATAAAATTTTAAAAAGTGTAACTTTTTGAAAATTAATGGGAGGACTATTTCATTAACGTTGTCTTATTTTCTACCTTACTTTCAAATTTTTTGCAATTTACATTGCCCACTTATCTCCAACAGGTAAAGAATTGAAGCGCATTTTCATCTTTTGGGGACACCCTGTATATGTTTTAGGACCTTCTGAACACGTTATGGCTATTTTGGACTAATATCAGTCTCTCTCTATATCTGTCGTGTGGCCGTGGTCGATATCTTTTGTACACTATAGCTGTCACAAATATTAATGGATTATCACGGAACTTTATATCTGACTTTATTAACGAAAAATCTTAAACTAGGCAGAATTTTTTGAAATTCGGGAAAAAACTTAAAAATCTATTCAAAATTTTATATTTTCTTAACAAGGACAAAATTTAACATAATTATGTATAAAAAGGGTTATTAATGAGTGCCGAAATACAATTTTTACTCTCGTTTTTACGTTCGTGCCGCAATACAATTTTTACGCTCGTTTTTACGCTCGTGCCGCAATACAATTTTTACGCTCGTTTTTACGCTCGTGCCGCAATACAATTTTTACGCTCGTTTTTACGCTCGTGCCGCAATACAATTTTTACGCTCGTTTTTACGTTCGTACCGCAATACAATTTTACGCTCGTTTTTACGCTCGTGCCGCAATACAATTTTACGCTCGTTTTTACGCTCGTGCCGCAATACAATTCTTACGCTCGTTTTTACGCTCGTGCCGCAATACAATTCTTACGCTCGTTTTTACGCTCGTGCCGCAATACAATTTTTACGCTCGTTTTTACGCTCGTGCCGCAATACAATTCTTACGCTCGTTTTTACGTTCGTGCCGCAATACAATTTTTACGCTCGTTTTTACTCTCGTGCCGCAATACAATTTTTACGCTCGTTTTTACGTTCGTACCGCAATACAATTTTACGCTCGTTTTTACGCTCGTACCGCAATACAATTTTTACGCTCGTTTTTACGTTCGTGCCGCAATACAATTTTTACACTCGTTTTTACGCTCGTGCCGCAATACAATTTTTACGCTCGTTTTTGCGCTCGTGCCGTAATACAATTTTTACGCTCGTTTTTACGCTCGTGCCGCAATACAATTTTTACGCTCGTTTTTACGCTCGTGCCGCAATACAATTTTTACGCTCGTTTTTACGCTCGTGCCGCAATGCAATTTTTACGCTCGTTTTTACGCTCGTGCCGCAATACAATTTTTACGCTCGTGCCGCAATACAATTTTTACGCTCGTTTTTACGCTCGTGCCGCAATACAATTTTTACGCTCGTTTTTACGCTCGTGCCGCAATACAATTTTTACGCTCGTTTTTACGCTCCTGTCGCAATACAATTCTTACGCTCGTTTTTACGCTCGTGCCGCAATACAATTTTTACGCTCGTTTTTACGCTCGTGCCGCAATACAATTTTTACGCTCGTTTTTACGCTCGTGCCGCAATACAATTTTTACGCTCGTTTTTACGCTCGTGCCGCAATACAATTTATACGCTCGTTTTTACGCTCGTGCCGCAATACAATTTTTACGCTCGTTTTTACGCTCGTGCCGCAATACAATTCTTACGCTCGTTTTTACGCTCGTGCCGCAATACAATTTTTACGCTCGTTTTTACGCTCGTGCCGCAATACAATTCTTAGTCTCGTTTTTACGCTCGTGCCGCAATACAATTTTTACGCTCGTTTTTACGTTCGTGCCGCAATACAATTTTTACGCTCGTGCCGCAATGCAATTTTTACGCTCGTTTTTACATTCGTGCCACAATACAATTTTTACGCTCGTTTTTACGTTCGTGCCGCAATACAATTTTTACGCTCGTTTTTACGCTCGTGCCGCAATACAATTTTTACGCTCGTGCCGCAATGCAATTTTTACGCTCGTTTTTACATTCGTGCCACAATACAATTTTTACGCTCGTTTTTACGTTCGTGCCGCAATACAGTTTTTACGCTCGTTTTTACGTTCGTGCCGCAATACAATTTTTACGCTCCTTTTTACGCTCGTGCCGCAATACAATTTTTACGCAATAGCCGCAATACAATTTTTACGCTCGTGACGTCATTACCGACCCTCCCATTCCCTGAGGGGTGCATTGTCAAACTTGGTAACAATCGAAAGATTTTTCAGGCTCTTTAAAATGAAAGGTAGCATGCTATAAGTGTGAACATATAGCACAAAAGATACACATTTTTTCAAATAGTTTCTTGCAAAATTTACAAGAAAAAAAATCACAAATGACTTAAAAATGGATTCTGTAATGAGAAAGTCCAGTTGAGACATAGTTCAGCTATATTTTTATCAGTAACCACCTTTATTATGCGTTATAGTCCCGAAGTTTATGTGGTATGAAACTAATCAATCATTAGCGTTTGTAAATAGTTAATATTATTTATTTCGATTCATATTAAATATCATTACGTATTTCCCATATAGTTAATAGTGTAGCTTTATTTGTAAGTTAATAGTTGACTGAAAATCCATGCAGATACTATACATCAGCATTAATACGTATTTTTGTAAGTTAATAAGTGTTGACTAAAAATCCATACAGATACTATACATCAGCATTAATACGTACTTTTATAAGTTAATAGTTGACTGAAAATTCATACAGATACTATACATCAGCATTAATACGCACGTAGTTAATAATTAACTGATAATCCATACAGATACTATAATCAGCAAAACTACGTTCTTTTGTAAATTAATAGTTGACAGAAAATTCATACAGATACTATACATTAGCATTAATACGCACATGGTTAATAGCTGATTGAAAATCTATACAGACACTATACATCAGCATTAATACCTACGTAGTTAATAATTGACTGATATTCTATACAGATACTATACATCAGCATTAATACATTCTTTTGTAAATTAATAGTTGACAGAAAATGCATACAGATACTGTACATTAGCATTAATACGTACGTAGTTATTAGTTGTCTGAAAATCCATACAGATACTATACATCAGCATTAATAATTACTTTCTCCTTACAATTGATACTAATATATCTAGTAGTGGAATTATTAATTAACTGAATAAAAATTCTAACCTTACGTATGAAATTAACTCTATCTTCTCATCAGTTGGTTCTGACACCATATGTCCATACGAATTAAATTATTTATAAAAAAAAAAATACTCATAAAGCAATATTTCATACATTTTATAATCTTTTGGATAAAATTTAATCTCGCTACCACAAGCTAATGTTTTAGTTAGGGGTTTGAGGATACCGTGTTGTTTGAGGCGGGAGGGGGAGGCTCAGTTCCTTTCGACTTGTCTACGGACTTGTAAACAAAAGAGAAAATTCTAGTACAGCATCAACAGTTTAACTTTAGAAAATATTAAATACCTCTCAGTCTTGGGAGTAAGTTATTGAAAAGCATGTCCTTCTTGCCAATATTTCGACAGTTTTTAACAGCTACAATCTCCTTTTCAATACCGTACTTTTGCGAAATAAGCTTATCTATAGAGGCCTAAAAGAAACAAATAAAATTAAATTAAATATAAATTCAAACTACAAAACTTATAGATCCAAAAGGCTTTACTAAATATTTTGGATCGAACTACTGATAATAAACGAAAACTGGATTAAAATTAACTGGAGTGTGAGGATTATCGAGGAGTATCGAGTTGAGGATTATCTTCAAATCGATTTTTTCATACCAGAATCCATTTTTAAGTAGCTTTTCAACACTTTACAACAAAGTTGAAAAGTGTTTATGACTTTGTTCATTCTGTCTCTCTGTCTGTCTGTCTGTCTGTCCGTTAGCACGATAACTGCCGTAAAAATGACTTAATCAAAATGAAATTTAGTATGTTGTTCAGACGGCCTGTAGGACCTATGGGAATGTAAATGAATAATATCACCCAATTAGTTTTGGATTGAACCCGGGTTGAAAAAATGAAATACAATGAGCCCTATGGGACCTAATTTTTCATACATTTTTTTGGCGGATTTAAAATTCACAAATTGCTTCGAAAATTTTAGGTAATATTCAAATTGTTCCACAAAATATATAAAACAAAATTCAGCGAAATATATTTAGTAGTTTTTTAAATAAAAATTAAAATAATAATAATACCTCGTATATGAAGCGATCACGTGACCATATATGAAAGAATCACATGACCCACTTCAAAATGATATATGGCATCCATCTTGTCTCAAAATCGTGATTTTTAAAGTTCTTTTTAATTCATATTGAGTATTGTATCCGTCCTAAAACCACTTTATTTTTGCATAAATTCTGTGCATCTACATACTGAAACAACGCAATTACAATATATTTGAGTTTAAATGTTCATCCAAATTTGATTATTTCTACAACGAAGCCTATTTTTCACCTATGTAAAATGTAAACAGCAAAATATGTAGAATGAGTTGTATTAGAATTGCTGTATTTCTTTAACACAAAATCATTTAGTTCATGGAGTCTGCATAGCTGATATGAATGAAATATTCATTGATTTTTCAAAGAGAAGGACGTTTTTTTTCGATGAAGTTTACTCATAGAGTTTAATTACTTTCAGCTCCTTGGTCTTAAATTTTAAATAAAATAAATTATTATAGTATTGTGATGAATGACATGAATGGGAAATTATTTACGAATGAAATGCTGCTTTTATAGAGAGAGCCAGGCGTGTTATTTTGTCTATGACGTCATTCGAATGAATTTCAGTTGTTTTCGATGAAGTTTTCAAATATAATAAATTATCGTAGTTTTATGATAATTCTAAAATTATTACCGAGGAATGTATAACATTTTAGAGATGTTTAAACCAGGCAATTTGTATTTCAATGCCGTCGTTTGATTGAAGTTCATTTTTTTCGATGAAGGTTTAAGTTTCCAAATATAATAAATTAATGTAGTACTGTGATAAGTTTTAAAATATTACCGAGGAATGTATTGCATTTCAGACTTGTTTAAATAAAACTGCATTAAAGTTGGAAAGTGTTTCATAACCAATGCTTTAAGCATGATTGATCTTTCTTGTTTTAACACTTTACGACGTAGTTGAAAGTGTTTATGACTTTGTTCATTCTGTCTGTCTGTCTATCTGTCTGTATGTCTGTTCGTTACCACGATAACTGCCGTAAAAATGACTTTATCAAAATGAAATTTTAGTATGTTTTTCAGACGGTCTGTGGGACCTATGGGAATATAAATGAATAATATCACCCAATTATTTTTTATTGAACCCCGGTTGAAAAATGAAATACATTGAACCCTATGGGACCAAACGTTTCAAACATTTTTTAAGCAAATTTAAAATTCACAAATTGCTTCGAAAATGTAAGGAAATATTCAAATTATTCCATAAAATATATATAAAAAATTTCAATAACATATATTAGATAGTTTTTTAAATAAAAATTATGTAATATAGGGAGAAAAACAAATTCAATTAAATTCTGACTCTCGTTATATCCTCCAGAAAGAAAAAAGAGATATATTATATAATAAATATCTTTCCAAGAGTTTAATTATTTTATATATAAGAAAGGCTTCACATTTTAAAATAAATATAGCAGATAACAATTTTTCGAATTTTTAAATAAAATAAATTATTATAGTATTGTGATGAATGAAACGATTGGAAAAATGTTTATGAATTAAATACTGCTTTTATATAGAGGTGATTTATATTTCGATGACGTCATTTGAATAAATTGCATTTATTTTCGATGAAGTTTTCAAATATAATAAATTAATGTAGTATTGTGATAATTTTAAAAATATTACCGAGGAATGTATCGCATTTTAGAGATGTTTGTATAAGATTGCATTGAAGTTGGAAAGTGATACATAATCAATGCTTTATGCATGATTGATCTTTCTTGTTTATTTGTGTGTGTGCAAATTTTGCCAAAATTTGCAAAAACATTTTTTGAAAAATCTGTATTGCTGTCCAAATTATCATAATTATAGCCGTACCCTTTATTTTAAAGGGCTTGAAGAGACCTTTCAATTAATACCGAGTTTGACAATGTACTTCCTCAAGGGAAGTAACATGACTCCAAAAGAAGGTAATGACGTCATGAACACAAAATTATATTGAGGATATTTTTCTCTACAGTGATTGAAACTGTTAAGTTTCGTGATTATTGGGCCATAAATATCCCTTATATGCATAATTATGTCAAATTGTGTCCTATGTAAAAAATTATAAAATTTCGAATAAATTTTGATGTTTTCGTTTGAATTTCAAAAAATTCTATCTAGTTCTAGATGTTTCGTTAACAAAGCCGGATATAAAATATTGTTGAAATCCATTAATATTTGTAGCAATTATCGCGTATACAATAAATCGACCCCATACAAACGACAGATAGACGGCTATCACTCTAAAAGTAGTCAAAACGTGTTCAGAAGTTGCTAAAACATATTTTGGAATCAAAATTTCGAAATCGAAAATGTTTGTAAAACAATACTGTCTCTGTACTGTATTCTGTGGTACAAGAAAGTAATTAAACATTAGCTTCTTTGTAGACTACTGTTTCTGATCTTCTTATTAGGGCAGTACTAAAAATATATGTTTCCTATATAGTCTTTGAGCAGGTAATATACAGTTGGCCATACGTATAAAGCAGCCGGTACTTAGGTCTATAACCACAGTGCTGAATGTCTGCCCTTGCTTCTGCTGCCTGCCTTTGCTTTTAAAGCTTACATATTTTTAAAGATAGTGTCTGAAACAACAATTGTGCCAATTTATCGGATTATTCGAAATTGCATGTATTTTAGAGAGACAAAATACCGATTAGGTCCCGTTTGTATAGACAGATGGACGAGTAAATTTTAAACCGAATACTACTATGATTATCCATCATAATTTTATGAAATTCGGTTCAGCCATTCTCCGTTGATGATGAGTTAAACAGGC
Source organism: Amaurobius ferox (assembly GCA_951213105.1). Taxonomy (NCBI): domain Eukaryota; kingdom Metazoa; phylum Arthropoda; class Arachnida; order Araneae; family Amaurobiidae; genus Amaurobius; species Amaurobius ferox. The sequence continues at coordinate 25,458,057 of OX578143.1, forward strand.
ACACAAACAGACGGAATTTCAATTTCATTTATATAAACAAGAGATAGTTGTAAACTTCCATGCTATTTCTAGTAAATCATAGCAACGAGGGCGTATAATACAGTAGTAGCCAAAATTGTGGAGACCTTTTGGAAAAAGTGTATTTTTGAGGTTTGATAATTCATAACGCCACTGCTTTTTGTACCAATACAATAAAATTATATATCAATGGAAAGATAATTTTATCAAGAATACAATAACATTTGCTCAATTATCTGTATTCTATCAAAAGTTATAGCCAAATAACCAGAAAAAAGAAACAGAACTTGCTTCGGTTTATGTGAAGTAGCTTCCCTTCATTTGAATGTAGCCAATGAGCTTGAGTGTTTAGAGAGCAAATCAGGTGTCACCGTGTTTTGGCAATGAGTCAACAAGTCACAGGACATTTATCAGTGTGTTATGTGATTGCTATTAAGTTGGTTGGATTTTTTTTGTTTTTTGATTTAGTAAACCTGTAAAACGTCATAAAATTAAAGAAACGACTCAAAGTGGTCACCCGGGAAGCGATATTAAATAGTGTAATTAAGTGAATAAGGCTATAGTTATGAAGAAATATTGGGGGAAACGTAACCAAAGTTGGCATTTCTAAATTTTTGAAGAGGCATAATGAGACTCAGTCACTACAAAACCAGACTGGTAAAGGCAGGAAAAGGTGCACAACAGCAAGTGATGATAGAATAATTCAGAGACTGTGCCTAGGTGACAGAAGAAAACCATCTCGGTGTATACAAGGTGAAACGGCGCAATGCAATGTGAAGTTGAGTGCAAGGACTGTTCGGCGCAGACTGCATGAATTTAGTCTAAATGCTAGAATTCCACGAAAAAAGCAATTTTTATCTCTCAAACAAAGGTTGAAAAGATTAGTCAACAAACTCATATGGAGGAGGGAATGAGCAGCTTCAGTTGGACCGTGGTGAAGTCTGGAGCACCCTGGACAAGTCCATGGGTTGAAGTCTGTCTTTGCTCCTGATGCCTGCAGGCCTTAGCTGAGCATAATGGAAGGGCCTTCACGCCTTGGGTGACCCTACCAGGAGATTACTCTCCCGACGTGCTTCGACCGTTCCGCCCAGGTACACCCCCTCGCCGGCACTGAGCACACTTTGAGGCGACCTGCAGGACTTGAGGGGGTGAAAAGATTAAATCGGACTGAAGCCCATGTTAACTAGACAACGAAACAATGGGATAGTGCAATTTGGAGGGATAAGACCAAAATCTCCCTGTTTGGTAGTGATGACGTAAAATGCGTAAGGGGAAGAATCGGAGAAGATTTGCATCCTGATTGTATTACACTTACTGTGAAACACCTAGTTAGTGTTATGATCCGGGGTTGTATGACATCAAGAGATGTGGGCAGAATTTGCGTGATCAATGGGAATATAAATGACCAAAGATACATAAATGAAATATTTGATCCCAAACTGCAGCCTTCTGCACGTGATCTTTTCCAAGATAATGAAGCACTTATATTTCAACAGGATTCAGCTCCTTGTCATGTTGCTCGCGTGTGCAAAAAGTGGCTTCAGGATAATCATATTTAACTGCTGGAATGGCCTGGGAATAGCCCAGACCTCAAACCCATCTAAAATCTATGGAGCCGGCTAAAGAAAGTTGGTAGTCAGAAGCAACCCAGCAATAAAACCCAATTAATAGAAGCAATAATTCAATCACATAATAACAGCTGCAGAACTAAAAAAACTTGGTTCACTCCATGGGAAAGTGCTGTAAGGCCGTAATTAAGGTTAAAGGTTACCCAACTAAGTATTAACTGACATGGTGAGAATTTTTGAATATCTCGTTTTTTCGATGTATTTTACTCTTTTCTTTTTAAATGCTGTTTTATTAAAAAATAATTCATAAATGTTATTGCATTACAATCTTGAATAAATTATCTTTCCATTGATATATAATTTTATGGTATTGACATAAAAAAGTGATGTTATGAGCCATCAAACCTTAATACACATTTTCCAAAAGGTTTTCACAATTTTAGCCATTACTATATATATAGCTGATGGTTGAATCGTTAAAAGCCAGATAACTTTAATTTATACCCAACATCTTACACGACTTATTGATATAGCAGCATCGCTGCAGCTTGTTGTCCAATGGAGTTTGAAGACTAATGGCAAATACCTGCTTAATCTCAAATTAGATGAAATTAGGTTATCCAACTAAATACCTACGCCCTCACCATAAATCAGAACACCTAGACCCAATTGCAAACATTATCACACTACCCGAAACGATAAAATTAAACTCAACTGCAGTGAGTAATAATCTTCGGTCACAGTTTTTATTTTGGTTAATCAAACTCCGAACTCGATCTTTATTGACTTATTCTCGCCATAAGTATATATTTTGTAATTAAGCTGAATGTTTGTAAAATCGGTAGGATTTTTACTGAAATTTAAAAATATATATACCTGACTAGCACTTAAACAAAATGTTTCCCCAAAAAAATACCTCAACAGTGAATTCACAAAACATTTCAAAGCCAGTCAACAAAAAATCCCGATCTTTCTTATTCTGTACAAAGCTAAATGGAGTACACTACAGAAGCTTCGAATACATTTTCATAATTTTGTGCATGATGACTGTAAGGTTACTATTTGAAATTAGAATGAACTAACAAGGGAACCTCAACTTTTGTTCCGGCCAGTTTCAGCTAGAATTGAGTGGAAACGGTAGGTACTAGCGAGGAACTAATCTCCCTGAAATCTCTCTTGAATTGAGCGTGGAGATCCGTAGAAAAAAAAAATCCCAAAGTTTACATAGATTAGCATGGGAAAAAAATTTTCTTCTCTTTTTACTATTCTGAACACATTTGAATGTACATTTATGGCTGGTACAAAACTAATTAATGGAAGTCATTATGCTAATAATGTATATAATTTCTGTATATAATAATATATATAATTTCTGCAGATCACAATGGTGAGTATATACACCCTATGAATGTTGTCCAAACAGTTACCTTACACCTTTCTGGTAGGTCGGACGGTCTGGGTTTTCAACCCTATGAATGTTATTAATCTGCTACGTGAAGCGTACAACATCACTGATGAGAGGCAATAGCCACCAGTTAATGGGCACGAAATAGACTTAGAGGAACTTATACAGGAACATAAACATACCACATGTACGTTTGTTTCTGCTTAATCACACACACTATGTAAATATACATATTATACTTCAAATAAGAGCTACCAAACATGCTAATCCATGTAAATTTTTGGATTTTTTTTCTACGGATCTCCACGCTCAATTCAAGAGATATTTCAGGGACATTAGTTCCTCGCTACTACCTACCATTTCCACCCAATTCCAGCTAAAACTAGCAGGAGAAAAAGTTGAGATCCACTTGTAAATACTGCATTAAAAGGCAAGTGTTATTTTTTATATTTACCTTATTTTCGTATCAATCATCAAATAACAATAACATTAGAGATGAGCCAATTCTTTGCTCAATTTTGTGTATCATTGTCATTCCTTTCTGCGCCAAAATCAAGCATTTTTAAGGCAAAGAATATTGCCACGCAGGTATTTTTTAAGTTCTTAAGCCTCTTAACGATTTGTCTTAACTTGTCTTGATTTCGTCTTAACGAAATGTCATAAAATATAAATCTAATTTGAAAATGTCTGATATGAGCAGCATATGACCTCAACACAAAATATAAATTTAAAAGATCCTTGAATATTAAGATGATTACACACAGAAAAAAATCTGATGTGGGCAGCAGATGACTTTCCTTATATAATGCAATGAATTTACTACTTTTACAGGTCGTCATTTTCCATGTCGTCATCATCAATGAGTCGTTATTGATTTAGCGTCACTTTTATTCATTTGACGAGTTTTTCGTTAATTTAGCAACATTTAAAAATGTCGCCAAGTTGGCGACATTCCACCAAATTCGTCGCCAAAATCTCACCAAGCGTTATGAACGAAGAAATAAGTTATTCTTACAGCAGATAAATGACTATTGGCTTTTAACTACAAAAGTATTACTCAAACTATCTTTTTTCATTAATGGAACAAGCTAGATCCACGAGAATGAAGTCACCAAATTTATCGCATGGTATTATATATGAAAAGTGAACATGTTTCTCATAAAGAATTTTTTTTTTTTTTATATGACTTTTTGATAATTTTTTTTAAAAATGTGCAATATCTCGAAAACGGCTCGTGTTAGCGTTCTAAATATTATGCCAACGCTTTCTAATGAAAAATTACATAGGAAATGTCTATTTGCGTAACTTTATTAGCGGTTTTAATTTTTTGACGATTTTTTCAAAATTTCACTCGAAAATTTAGGGGGGTTCTGAACATTCGACTACGTATAAAAACAATAGGCTTCCAGTGTTTACGGATTGTGATTTTTGTACCAAATTTCGTTCGAATCGGTCCATTCGTTCGTCAGTTATCGTCTCCAGAGACTCACTGACACACACACACACACACACACACACACACATACTTTCACACACACACACACACACACAGACATCACTTCAAAAATGTTTGATTCGTGATCAGGGATGCTTGAAACGTGCTCTCCCGTCGAAAACTCGAATTCGAATTTTCGACCCCGCCACAATACTTTCCTTATACAGTATGTATATAAGGAAAGTAAAAATCTGATGTGGGCAACACATGACTTTCCTTATATAATGCAATGAATTTACTACTTTTACAGTAAAAAAAATAAATTTTTATAGTAGTTATTTATATTCTTTCCAATATATTGAATTTTCGTCAATGAGTCGTCATTTTCCATGTCGTCATCATCAATGAGTCGTCATTGATTTAGCGTCATTTTTATCCATTTGGCGAGTTTTTCGTTAATTTAGCAACATTTAAAAAATTCGCCAAGTTGGCGACATTCCACCAAATTCGTCGCCATAATCTCGCCAATGAATTATGGACGAAGAAATAAGTTATTCTTACAGCAGATAAATGACTATTGGCTTTCAAATACAAAAGTATTACTCAAAGTATCTTTTTTCATGAATGGAACGAGCTAGATCCACGATAATGATGTTACCAAAATTATCGCATGGTATTACATATGAAAATACATAGGAAATATTTTTTTTTATTTTATATGACTTTTTAATATTTTTTTGAAAAATGTGCAATATCTCAAGAACGGTTCATGTTAGCGTTCTAAAATTTATGTCAATCGTTTTCTAATGAAAACTTACATAAGAAATGTCTATTTGTGTAACTTTATTAATGGTTTTGATTTTTTGACGATTTTTTCAAAATTTCACTCGAAAATTTAGGGAGGTTCTGAACATTCGATTGCGTATAAAAACAATAGGCTTTCAGTGTTTGCAGATTGTGATTTTTGTATCAAATTTCATTCGAATCGGCTCATTCGTTCGCTACTTATCGTGTCCACACACACACACACACACACACACACACACACACACACACACACACACACACACACACACACACACACACATACATACATACATACACACACACATACAAACACACACACACACAGAGTCCGGCCGTCCAACTAGTTACTCTAAGTCCTCTGGACGAGTCGGACGGTCTGGGTCTTCAACACACACACACAGACATCACTTCAAAAGTGCTTGATTCGTGATCAGGGATGCTTGAAACGTGCTCTCCCGTCTAACACTCGAGTTCGAATTTTTGACCCAATCACACTACTTTCCTTATACATTATGTATATAAGGAAAGTAATAATGAGAAAAAAAATCCTATTGAGATAAAAAATCCTATTTATAAAAAATCCTATGTAAAATCCTATTGAGAAACATGCTCACTTTTCATATATAATACCATGCGATAAATTTGTGACATCATTCTCGTGGATCTAGATCGTTCCATTCATGAAAAATGATACTTTGAGTAATACTTTTGTATTTGAAAGCAAATAGTCATTTATCTGCTGTAAGAATAACTTATTTCTTCGTCCATAATTCATTAGCGAGATTTTGGCGACGAATTTGGTGGAAAGTCGCCAACTTGGCAACTTTTTTCAATGTTGTTAAATTAACGAAAAACTCGCCAAATGGATAACAAGAAAGATCAATCATGCTTAAAGCATTGATTATGAAACACTTTCCAACTTCAATGCAATTTTATTTAAAAAAGTCGAAAATGCAATATATTCCTCGGTAATATTTTAAAACTTATCACAATACTACATTGATTTATTATATTTGAAACCTTAAACCTTCATCGAAAAAAATTAACTTCATTCAAATGACGGCATTAAAGTATAAATTGCCTGGTTTAAACATCTCTAAAATGTAATACATTCCTCGGTAATAATTTTAGAATTATCATAATACTACGATAATTTATTATATTTGAAAACTTTATCGAAAACAACTGAAATTCATTCAAATGAAGTCACAAAAAAATAACACGCCTGGCTCTCTCTATAAAAGCAACATTTCATTCATAAATAATTCCCCCATTCATGTCATTCATCACAATACTATAATAATTTATATTATTTAAAAATTAAGACCATGGAGCTACAAGTAAGTAAAACTCTATGCGTAAAACTTCATCGAAAATTATCGTCCTTCTCTTTCTAAAATCAATGAATATTTCATTCATATCAGCCATGCAGACTCCATTGACTAAATGATTTTGTGTTAAAGAATTACAGCGATTCTAATACAACTCATTCTACATATTTTGCTGTTTACATTTTACATAGGTGAAAAATAGGCTTAATAGTAGAAATAATCAAATTTGTATGAGCATTTAAACTGAAATATATTGTCATTGCGTTGTTAAAGTATGTAGATACACAGAATTTAGGCAAAAATAAAGTAGTTTTAGGACGGATACAACACTCAATATGAATTAAAAAGAATTTTAAAAATCACGATTTTGAGACAAGATGGATGCCATATATCATTTTGAAGTGGGTCATGTGATCGTTTCATATCATGGACACGTGATCGCTTCATATAAGAGGTGTTATTATTTTTTTAATTTTTATTTAAAAAACTACTGAATATATTTCGCTGAATTTTTTTTTATATATTTTATGGAACAATTTGAATATTGCCTAAAATTTTCGAAGCAATTTGTGAATTTTAAATCCGCTTAAAAAATGCTTGAAAAATTAGGTCCCATAGGGCTCAATGTATTCCATTTTTTCAACCCGGGTTCAATCCAAAACTAATTGGGTGATATTATTCATTTATATTCCCATAGGTCCTATAGACCGTCTGAACAACATACTAAAATTTCATTTTGATTAAGTGATTTTTACGGCAGTTATCGTGCTAACGGACAGACAGACAGACAGACAGACAGACAGAATGAACAAAGTCATAAACACTTTTCAACTTTGTTGTAAAGTGTTAAAAAAGACATTTTGCTCTTAAAAATGTAGTTTTTACTGTTTATAGTAATGCTAACATCTGAAAATGCAAAAATAATAAATATGAATTATAAGAAGTAATTTGTATCCTTCTGAAATACCTACAATGATATAAAACTGGATTTTGGATCAGATTCTTAATTTTTAAGCTAAAGTGGTTATAACTTCGACATTTTAGTATTTTGAACTATTTTGAAAAGGTGGTTCTAATTTCGATATTTTAAAATTTTGAACTGTTTTGTGAATGTCATAAAAAGATAAGCACTCCCAAAGAAATATGCTATTCATGCAAAATCAATTGGTTTCTATCGAACTGGCGCCACTGTAGATATTTTACTCTTCCTACAACTAACAACATATTTTTTTGCCTATAAACAATGGGTAATTAATATTTATTTGTAATAACATTGGTAATTGCAATTTAGTATGGCTCAATTTTCTATTCACATTTTAGCTCTATTGAAAACTTAGCATATTGGACTTATATGGCTCTCATTTTCACCTCTAGTTATCAACTAATTCGTGCTGAAGAGCACTATAAAGCGCAAAATAGGCCTACGGATGCTGGCTTCTGCAATGAGAGAGCGTGACTCTTGAATAAAAATTTGTTTGAATTCATTACTCTCGTATTATGTAAATAAATAAGTAAGCTCACCTGTGACACAAATACACAAGAATTTCTAGAGGGACTTTTTCCATAAGCTCCAAACATCTTTCGATACCTGACGGGTTCAACTGTTGGAATAGAAGCATTGGCCAGCCCTATATAACGATTCATAGATTCATAAGTTGCTATAATCCGATCATATGACAAAGTCAATTTTATAATAAGAAAGATATGCATTTTACCCATTATAGAACAAGCAATTTGACCGCCTTTTAGAATCATAGCTGGCTTTGTACCGAAAAAGGCTGGATTCCAAAGGACTAAATCAGCCAACTTTCCCACCTGTAAAATATGCATATTTTATTTCAGAAAAGAGTACATCAAGACTTTTTGCAATATAACTGTGGTAATCTGCAGTATTAAAACGTGACTTCATCGACTTTTTAACACTGTACAGCAAAGTTGAAAAGTGTTATGACTTTGTTCATTCTGTCTGTCTGTTAGCACGATAATTGCTGTAAAAATGGCTTTATCAAAATGAAATTTTAGTATGTTTTTCAAACGGTTTGTGGTACCTATGGGAATATAAATGAATAATATCACCCAATTAGTTTTTTATCGAACCCGGATTGAAAAGATGAAATACGTTGAATCCTATGGGACCTAATTTTTCAAACATTTTTTAAGCGAATTTAAAATTCACAAATTGCTTCGAAAATTTTAAGAAAAATTCAAATTATCCCATAAAATATATAAAAAAAATTTCAGTAAAATATGTTAGGAAGTTTTTTAAATAAAAATTATTTAATATAGAGAGAAAAACAAATTCAATTAAATTCTGACTCTCGTTATATCCTCCAGAAAGAAAAAAGAGATATATTATACAATAAATATCTTTCTAAGAGTTTAATTATTTTATATATAAGAAAGGTTTCACATTTTAAAATAAATATGGTATGTAACAATTTTTCAAATTTTTAAATAAAATAAATTATTATAGTATTGTGGTGAATTAAACGATTGGAAAAATGATTATGAATGAAATGCTGCTTTTATATAGGGGCGATTTATATTTCGATGACGTCATTTGAATAAAGTTCCTTTGTTTTCGATGAAGTTTTCAAATATAATAAATTATTGTAGTGTCATGATAATTTTAAAAATATTACCGAGGAATGTATCGCATTTTAGAGATGTTTAAACCAGGCAATTTATATTTCAATGCCGTCATTTGAATGAAGTTCATTTTTTTCGATAAAGTTTTGAAATATAATAAATTAATGTAGTACTGTGATAATTTTTAAAATATTACAGAGGAATGTATCGCATTTGAGAAATGTTTGTATAAAATTGCATTGAAGTTGGAAAGTGTTTCATAATCAATGCTTTATGCATGATTGATCTTTCTTGTTTCTTATCCTACTTGGTCTACTCTGAGACCAAGTAGAATAAAGATCAAATCCAAAGATCATCAATTTTAAGTTCGTTTAAAACCAGTATTGGACTTTTCATAAAATCCACTCTGGTAGAATTAATACAGGAAAGAAGATGCCCCGGCAAAGCCCGGGTAGCTATGCACTAGGTACAAAGTGGGTATATCTTTTCGCCTCGTACAATCTTCATAAGTTCCTAATGCCCAATTCTGAATCTTGAACAGGCCTTTTGAATGGTCTCCTCTGTCTCTGATAACTCGAGGGTTTCAGAAGGTAGATGGCCTAGAATCCAGTCCTGTCCAAGTGACTTCCTCTAAACCACGTTTTTCAAACCCCTTTGCTTTTATGCATATCTCCTGGAAAGTTAACATAGGAGTCGATGGTAATGGTTCTAGGCATCGTGGTGATTTGAACGTGGTGAAGTGATTGGTTGTCACCTCTGTAGAAAATCTGTTCGTAAGATTTCTCTCATGTTACTAGTGGTCCGTTCCTATGGATATTGTAAGTAAAATTGAAACCTATGGATATTGTAAGCAAAAAACATGTAACAAAATTTGGTTTTTGTTAAAGAAACATTTATATATTCATGAATATACGTTTTTGTTTTACGAAAACACATTGAACAACACATTCTAACATATACACATAGCATATACACATATACACATACACATATAGCTTATACACATTCTGACGTCCAAAGTACCCGGATGGTTTTGATCATATAGTGTACATTATGTGTCTGGTCATTCTTTAGTTATAGCTCGAAGAAAGTTGGAACAAAAATTTGTGAGATTCATAAATTTTTTGAACAAAATTCCACGATTTTATTTTACTTTTCTCACTACTTATAAGTGAAGTTCCGAGTATCCCGAGTATATGTAAAATTTTGAGTTTCTACCTTTAAAAATTTGGGCTGTAAATTCATCATTTAATCAATCAGTCAATCTCACGCGGCTGTCTGATATGGATACTGGAGTGACTCGCAACTCTTTTCGTTAGCCATTAACCCTTCCTTTCATGGAGGAAAATAGGTAATAATTAATAAAGGTATTATATAATTCAGATGTTTTTACTAGAAATTTCCATCAATAAAACAATATTTTATGCATATTCCTAGTTAATTTTGAATTGCTTGATCAATACAAATTTCAGGAATAACAGACGAAAGTAGAGTATAAGCAAAATGTGTGCGTTTATTTGTTGTATGTCCAATATAAATCGAGAAGAAATATAAGTATCGGCGTAAAATTTAAATTTGTGAAAATTCCCAGAACTTTAAAAAGTATATTTTTAATTTACACATTATATATCACTGTTTGTGGTCAAAAGGATACAATTACCTCTACAGATCCGATCACATGGGAGACACCTTGGGCTATCGCCGGGTTAATAGTATATTTAGCAATATACCGCCTGACACGGTAGTTATCGCTTTCAGATTTATCTTCAGAAAGAGGGCCCCTGGACTTTTTCATTTTATCTGCCGTCTGCCATGTACGACCAATAACTTCGGTTACTCTTCCCATGGCCTAAAATAAATGTTGAGTTGGTTCAAAGATTTTTTCTATGTTCTTGATATGAAACTGATGATACAATAATCACAGGAAATAAATTGATACTTAACTGTTAAATATATCTCCCTAATATATGTTTCGTATAATTAATTTTGAAGCGAACGCTCACATAGCCGTAAAAAGTGCATCTTCGACCTAAAGATTCCTTTAGCTCAATGCTGTAATGCTGGCATATAAAACTTTGGTATTGAGTTCAATTCCCGGCACTATCTTAAACAGTCTCCCGGGTTCACACTACAATAGTGACCGTAGACGAGTAGAAAATATGTTTCTCTCTATGCTATTTTTAATTATTCATCCTTCTAGAAACATTTTATTATAAAAATATACCTTCAGTACTGTCCGCGAGATAGCGCCAGGAGATAGCTGGACAAAAAGTCAATATATTATGCGCTTTCGTCATCGTCACATGATCGGTAAACCAATTCGATACAGGCGCGCGTCATCACGGCCTCGTGGCTGCTTTTTTCTTTCAATTTTAAGACTACACACGTCATGTACAACCCTACAGCAACTTTGTCCGACAAACCTCACTAGAAGGGGAAGTATTGTAACGAACGCTCGAAAGGTCCTTGAGTTGGAGACGCCTTTTGCTCAAATCTATAATGCTTGCTTACAACTCTCTTACCTAGCGTTCAAATCTCAACCTCGACAAATTAGTGAATCACGCTTTCACAACTATTTTAAATATTCCTTAAAAAATACCATCACTGTACAATCATTCATACAAAAGCACTGAACAGTAAAATTTACCTCTTTAAATTAATTGTACTCTGTTGTTACTTACATTCATGCAAATGAGATATAATCATTATATTGCACAAAACAATATTTTAAATAAATGGATAAAATAACGCAGAATACATATCGTTGCTTTTTGTGGTATGTTTTAATTTCTTAGATTTTGAATTTTACCGGCCCATTTCATCCTGAACAAGATTTAAGGATTCCAACATTTATCTTAAAATGAAATAAAATTTAGAATACATGCAAGAAAAAAAGAAGTTGGGATCCCCTATTTTATTTTAAAATAAAATGCTTTAAAACGAAAAAACATCTAATTTCTCATATTTTCATAACATATAATAAAAGAGGGGGGCTAGAAATTTTGTAAAACTAATATTTCATTATAATTCGGTAGGTTCCAAAATATCACATTTAAATGTATAGAATCATTAATTTTAAACATATAATGGTCATAATGATTACATATATTGAATCAATGATTCCGTACATTTACTTGTGATATTTTAAAATACAGGGTACCCCAAAAAGTTTGAAACTCGCTTTAATTCTTTACCTGTTGGAGATAAGTAGGCAATGTAAATTGCAAAAATGTTGAAAGTAAGGTAGGAAATAAGACTACGTTAATGAAATAGTCCTCCCATTCATTTTCAAAAAGTTACGCTTTTTAAATTTTTATACGATCCCGTTAGACAAATTTGGTCAATCAGAATTTTTTTTATTTTTAATGCAACAAGAGAATTAAGAAAACCGCATATCTGTATCTTTAAAATTGAGCGACTTATATATAATTGAAAATTGAACATTGTGAATGGGGACCCTATATCAAATTAGAAATGTGAATTTGTGACATATCACAAAAAAGATAAAACTGGATGATAATACATAGGATACCCAACCGCGTCGTGAGTACCACTTCTTTATATGATCTCTGTCTGTGTAATGCTTTAGAAGCATTTGTGATAAAAAAATTTCGACACATATTAACGTATTTTTGATCTAAACATCAATGATCCATCGTTAATTTGTTTATGGTCCCTATTTTCACTGATGAAACTGCCTTTCATATGGTACGGAAAAGTAGCATAAGTCAGACTTTTTTCCTTTATCATAATTCAGTTGATTTTAAAAATACAGAAATGCGGGGATTTTTTTAATGATCTTGTTGCATTAAAATTAAAAATTTTCTGAATGACCAAATTTGTCTAAGGGGGTCGTATAAAAATTTAAAAAGTATAGCTTTCTGAAATTTAATGGGAGGACTATTTCATTAACGTAGTCTTATTTCCTATCTTACTTTCAACATTTTCGCAATTTACATTGCCCACTTATCGCCAACAAGTAAAGAATTAAAGCGGGTGTATACTGAATTGTAATAAAATATTAGTTTTATAAAATTTCTAGCCGTCGACTTTTATTATACGAGATGAGAATGTGAGAATTTACTTTTTCGTTTTAAAGCCTTTTTAAATAAAAGAGCGGAACCTGAAACTTGTTTTTGCTTGCTTGTTAAGTTTCACTTTTCATACGGCAGACGCATTTTTGCTGCCGAAAAGTCCCCCAAATTGCAGGTACAGAAATATCTCAAAATCGGTTTAGCCTAGCCTGTAAAAAGAATAGTTTCATTCCTTGTTATCAGAATTCAAAACTACAATATTTTTTTAAATAGAATAGCATATTGCAATAAAAATCTTACATAATGTTGCTTGTAAGATAAAAACTTGCAAAACTTCCTTGAATAAATCAAGCATATGTCAGTAAAGTGATGACAATTGTTTTGATGGCTTTAGAGCCCCTTCGTCAGGCCAAATGAACGGGCAATGCAGTATGCGCCCTTAGTCACTGCCAAGAATGAACTACGACAAAACAAGCGATGAACACTTTAAACAGAGCTAGAACACACACAGCGAAAAAATTTGCAAGTGAGCAATAATTCATTATCAACCATGTCATCCGTTATTAACCATGAAAATATCATCACGGTCGATAAAGAATCCCTCCTCCGCTCACGAAGACGGGGGGGTGGGGGTGAGGGGTTGTAAATGAAATCTTAAGCATTGTTAGGAGATTTAAAGTAAAACAGAAAGAAAATGTATATAAACCGTTGATTTATTGGTGAAAAAGTGAGTTTAAATGGAAGAAATAGGGTGAAACCCTTGTAAAGGACCCCTGCCTCTTTCTTCTGTAATTTATCATTCTTCCTTTGAAAGGGTTATGATTTTTACGCTGTGTGTGTTTTAGCTCTAAGTGCTCATCGTTTGCTTCGTCGCAGTTTGCTGTTGGCCATGTCTAAAGTCGCATACTATTCCAACTGTTTATTTGATCTGAAGAAAGGTCTTATAACGCCCTCGAAACAATTGTCACCACCTTACTGACATACTATCCTTGCTTTACTCAGGGAAATTTTGTAAGCTTTTAGAATAGCATATTTTTATTTTTCGTATTTTTGTAAAATGTGTTACATTTACCATTTCGCTCTGCGTCCATAATCTAACCATATATATTTTTAAGGAAAAATATTCGCTACGATCAGAAACTGACAAATAAGAATAAACAATATTCCACAATTGATCATTATGTGAAAAGTACGCATATTAAAATGGCACATCTATTTAATGGTTAACCGTAAAATGAGCTAAACATACCATCATCATAGCTGAAAGAAAGCATTTACCTGCGAATCGGAGGACATGATACTAATTGCTCCCATATCGTGAAGAATGTCTTCAGCAGCAATAGTCCCCGTTCGTATTCGAGATTCAGCAAATGCCAAATCTTCCTTCAAATTTCTGTAAGGATCAAACATTAAAGCAATAGGAGTTGACTTTCTTAAAAACGCGCGAATTATATAAATAACAGAAATAAATCTCACGTTATAATGAATATTAGTAAATGCTCCATAATAAACACAGTACCTTATAAGTAATCTTACCATATGTCCCGTTTGGGCCGGGATTGTCCTGGTTTAAAGATACGTGCTGAAATACCAGCTAGTTTGTCATTTTGTACCGATTTGAAATTTATCATTTGGAGTAAAATTTTGATGGGAAAGGACAATTCTTGTGGTTAAGGGATAGAGATATCACATTGATTACAATTATTGATTACGATAAGCTACACATATATTACTTGATTACAATCAATCAGCTTCAGAATAAAATTGATGAAGCACTTTAAAATGCTGTTATAAACATAAACGAATTGTTTGATGAACTAGTGATTACTAAAAATTGTCTTCAAACTGCGACACGTGAAAAGTAATGAAATCAAGAAAGATCAATCATGCATAAAGCATTGATTATGAAACACTTTCCAACTTCAAAGCAATTTTATATAAACTTCTCTGAAATGCGATACATTCCTCGGTAACATTTTTAAAATTATCACAATACTACATTAATTTATTATAATTGAAAACTTAAAACTTCACCGAAAAAAATGAACTTCATTCAAATGACGGCATTGAAACATAAATAAATTGCCTGGTTTAAACATCTCTAAAATGTGATACATTCATCGGTAGTACTTTTAAAATTATCCTGATACTACAATAATTTATTATATTTGAAAACTTCATCGAGAACAAATGAAATTTATTCAAATGACGTACATCATCGAAATATAACACGTCTGGCTCTCTCTATAAAAGCAGCATTTCATTTATAACCTTTTTCCATTCATTTCATTCATCATAATACTATAATAATTTATTTTATTTAAAAACTTAAGACAATGAAGATACAAATAATTTAACTCTATGCTTAAAACTTCATCGAAAAAATCGTCTTGTTCTCTGTCTAAAATCAATGAATGTTTCATTTATATCAGCTATATTGCAGACTCCATGAGCTAAATAATTTTGCGTTAAAGAAATGCAGCAATTCTTATACAACTCATTCTACAGCTTTTAGTATTTACATTTTCCATAAGTGAAAATTAGGCTTCGTTGTAGAAATGATCAAAGTTGGATGATCATTTAAATTCAAATATATTGTAATTGTGTTGTTTCAGTATGTAGATGCACAGAATTTAAGCAAAAATAAAGCGATTTTAGGACGGATACAAACTAAATATGAATTAAAAAGAACTTTAAAAATCACAATATTGACACAAGATAGATGCCATATTTTATTTTGAAGTGGGTCACTTGATCTCTTCATAATGGTCACGTGATCTCTTCATATAAAGTGTGTAATTATTACTTTAATTTTGATTTTAAAAACTACTGAATATATTTTGCTGAAATTTTTTTTAAATTTGATGGGATAATATGAATTTTTCCTAAAATTTTCGAAGCAATTTGTGAATTTTAAATTCTCTAAAAAAATGCTTGAAAAATTAGGTCGTATAGGGTTCAGTGTATTTCATTTTTTGAACCCGAGTTCAATCCAAAACTAATATGGGTGATATTATTTATTTATATTCCCATAGGTCTTACAGACAGTCTGAACAACATACTAAAATTTCATTCTGATAAAGTCATTTTTACGACAGTTATCGTGTAACGGACAGACAAACAGACAGAATGAACAAAGTCATAAACACTTTTCAACTATGTTGTAAAATGTTAATAAACAGTAAGAAAAAAAGAAACTGCAAGAACTCAAATTTAAAGAAAAAAAGTTGTGATCAAAAAATGTTAACACTGATTTTTAGTTGAGTTATGGAATATAAATTTCATCTAACAGACACTTCCGCTCCTGTTGAAAGGATGACTGTTCTCCATCATGAACATGTTCAATGTTCCTTCTGAAAAATGGGGTAGAATTGCCTAAAAATAGATCTAGAATGTTCTATGAATAAATAAGGAACCGCAAGTATTCCGTTAAAAATTTCACTCTATCAACAAGTATACGAATAGTAGAAATCAAAAGATTAAAGCCTCATGTTTCAATTAAGTTTTCCTGTGTTCAATAAATTATTTATTTAGCTGTTTTACTTTGTCCCCGTTTGGAAAGCAATTTATATGGTAAGCCTAGTTATAAATAATGTAATTACGAATTTAACTTTCTCATACGTCGTATTGAGAAAGTGTTGTTTCCCGAAAATTTTCGATTTCGTGATTTTGATGTACATATATGTTTTAAAACCTACTGAACACGATTTGACTATTTTTGAAGTGATGGTCATCTGTCTGTCTGCCTGATGTCTGTGGTCGATTTACTGTGCACACGATAGCAGCCACAAATATTAATGGATTTTCACGAAACTTTATATCCGGCTTTGTTGTCAAGAAATCTAGAACTAGATAGATTTTTTTTAAATCCGACCGAAACTTTGAATTTTATTCGACTTTTTATATTCTTTAACTTAGCAGCATAGGACAAAATGTGACACAATCATGCATACAAGGTTTATTTATGGCTCAAAGATCCTGAAACTTAACCATTTGCTTACTGGTGGGTCAGCGTGTTCAGCGTCAAGAGCCTCCTAAAAAGACAGTCCGATCCCCCTTTGCAGGCATTGGCGTCCATGGACGCCAATGCCTGCAAAGGAGGATCGGACTGCTTGAGATAGGGTATGTCAAATACCTATCGTTTTGGGAGGTTCTTCGTTTGAGATTGACGCTGTCCCACTCGTAAGCAAAAGGTTAATAGTTTCAATCATTGTTGCGAAAAATAGCCGCGATACGAATTTTGTTTTGCTAGTGACGTCATTAGTCCCCCCCCTCCCCTCACACTCACCTTGAGGGCAAATAACCCCATAGTGGGGTACATTATCAAGCATGGTATCAATCGAAAAAAATTTTCAAGACCTTTACAGCTAAAGGTAATACGATATAGTTGTAATCATTTGGATCCACAATACCGATTTTTCAAATTTTTTCTTGTAAAATTATTTGAGAAAAACAATGAATTCTGGTATAAGAAAGTCTAGTTGGACCACGTTCCAGTTAATTTTAACAAAAGTTTGAACTACTTACTTGTCGAGATGATGGCACACTAATAGCATGTCCAGATGCTCATCCATGGTATTCCTGGTGAAAGGCCTGGTCGGGTTGGTAGAAGAAGGTATGCAGTTGGGCTCGCTACATACCCGGATGATGTCAGGGGCGTGACCACCGCCTGCTCCTTCCGTGTGGTATGTATGAATAGTTCGACCCTTGAAAGCTGCTATGGTATCTTCCACGCATGAAGACTCGTTGAGAGTGTCAGTGTGGATCATTACCTGGAAGAAAGTAATCTATTCAATAAATCCGGATTGTGATAACTTTATTACGCTCTAAAACTAAAGTAAAGAGAAAAGAATATTTTCCTGAAAAAAATTATTCATATTTAGAATGTTAAAGAAGAACAAAATTAACAAATTCAATTCGTATTTGCGATTAAAGTATGTGCATTGAGAGGGCGACTTAACATCGAAATAAAATTAAATAGAGTAGTTACGACAAGTGGTGCAAATTGCTAAATAATCTAATAAATACACCAATGCCTTCTAATTATATTAATAGCTAAAATAATAGCAATGTAAAGAATCTTGCTGCCCCACCCGAGAATCGAACCCTGGAACTTTGAACTGGCCGATCGACTCTCTACCGTTGAGCTACTGGGACGAAATTGCAAACTCTTATCGTCGAAGTGGACTCTGCATTCTCCACCCTCTAATGTCGGATTGGTGGTAACTGACAACTTGACTGACCATCTCCTGCTATTTTTACCTCAGGTTAGCTATCCTTTAATTATATAAATCAATTTTATATATGTACATCCCTTACTGTAACTTTTAAATTACTATTCTTACCCAAATTAGTATCCTGCGTCCTCCTAATTTAAAACCGGCGCTCCATATCCAAGAGTCCACTGATTCCATGCAAGTCATACTAGAGTCACTTTTTCAGACCTCAGACATATTTATACTAACCAGGGTTGATTTATTCGGGCGCCATTGTAAAGAACCTTGCTGCCCCAACCGGGAATCGAACCATGGATCTTCGAACTGGTCAGCCGAAGCTCTGCCGTTGAACTACTGGGACGAAATTGCAAGCTCTTATCGTTGAAAGTGGACTCTGCAGTAAGTGTTCAATGTACAATTTTTAATGTAGTACAACATACAGTCATATGTCGACCTTAGTGGAAGCAGAATTATACCTAATTTAAGTAGATGCATTCAGTAATCACTGAAAATTGAATCAAAATTGCTCAATATTTCAGTAAAAACGTCAGCACCAATTTATAGATAATTAAAATATTTGTGCATATTTTCCTCTGTGAGGTAAAACAATATGCAATAAGATATCAATATTGGTGACAACAGAATGCTTCAGATTTTATTGGATGCATTTAATAATCACTGACATACGATACAGATGCCTAAAAAATTTAATAAAGGCTTCAATAACAGTAAATTTATTAATAACTAAAATAGTAGTACTTATTTAATATGTCCTTTAGAACAAGATAGTACAGCTTACAGACATATAATACCAACATCGGTGGCACATAAAGCATCCGATTTGATTGAATGTATTTGATAATAACAGGCAGGTGCTACAAATATCTAAATAATTCAAAAATAATTCTGCACTAATTAAGTTTATTTATAACGAAATAGTGTGGTCATTGTGTCTTCATCTTGAAGTTAACTTCCAATCTTTAGCTTGGAATCAGATATTAACAGTAGGTACTGTAGAATACATAAAATGTGATTCAAAAGAAGCGATTTCTTGTTGAATAGCATTTTTAATGCTAGTTCATATCAAAAGGCCTTGTTTAAGAAATCTGCATTTACATAACTCCATAAACATAAAATCACAGATACAGGTTTTAATTCAGAACACCTTAAATCCTTAATTATATATATCAGTTTTATGTATGCACATCCCATATTATAACTTTTTAAGCGCACTGTATATGAAATTTTGATTAAGTAATTACTCTTCCAAAAATAATTAACCCATTATGCAGCTAGTTTAGAGCTAATTGCAATTGAAAATATCTGCACTTTTTTTTCGCAGTTCTTTTTTGTAAATTTTTGAAATATCAACAGACTTACGTCATCTTGTGTAACTAACGCCTACAACATTTTAAGCAAGAAATGACACAATTGGCCCTCCCTGTTTACTTTCCTTGAATGGTGGTTTTGGGCTGTTTGTCAACAAAGGATAGGCGATAGGGTTTTGAGAAAGCACAAAATAGTTTTAAAGTAAGAATCTTATCTTATTTGTGGCGCAATTAAAGAAACTGTGACGCAATGAAAGAAACTTTTTTAACCCTACAACCATCGGAGAAAACACTCTGACTGTCCCCAGTAGCAGATAGACAGTTTTGGCGTCCCTACGTAAAACCTTATTCGACGGTCCCATGACATCATTGTTTAAAGGACGTCATAAATTGTGACGTCATGTAGTTCAGTGATGTCTTCAACGAGTTATCATTAAATCATGGGGATATTTTAAAGATCCTGTACGCTTCTGCTATACATTACTACCATATGTCTGCCTTCATACACAGTTATTAAAGTTAAAAAAATTATATAGTTATATTCACAGAAGAAACTGATTAATTTGAATTCGTAGAGCAGGAACAGGGGATGGACATCAAAAATAGCTTTCCAAGCATATTCCAATCCTTACAACACTGTGCTATCAAAGTAGTGTTATTATTAATATTATTGTTGTTGTTGTTATTATTATTCTGATCTTAAGAGCCGACCCAGTGGGTCTGTGGCTATAAAAACCTAAATCGTCTGATACTATAGGCGGTGAACGCGCGGAGAGGATTATGATAGACGACGATAACTGAGAATGTTATATTTACACTTATACTAGTATTAACAATTAAAAATCAAATTTTAGTTGTTTCGTAACCATGTTGGGGGCTTCGATACGCGCAGACATCTAACCCTTTGCAAGAGGAGCTCTACTAGGAAGTCCAATTACAAGCTATTAAAGAATTAAACACTTGCAACCAGGGTCGGCAAATAGGGGGCGCGAGAGGGCGCGGGCGCGCCCCCAAATTTTTCCTCGTCGTGTATCGGCTTCTCTCTTTTTATCGACTGTCCCACTGGTCAGTTTTCTCACATTATGGAGCTTCAAAAGAGCCGACCTTCACAGTGAAGCTTCTCTCTTCCGATTGGAACGAATCCTTTTCAACTTGAAAAGATTGGGGTGATGTTATACTTTTCACTTGAAAATTTCAAGTGTCTGATTAAATTTATGTGTAGTTAGTGCATGCTCATCCATTCCTTCTGCTAGAAATACATTTCAGCAGCTCAATGCATTATATTCTTTCATAGAAACATCCTATAAAAGACATGCTATTTTCGAAAAGATTCACTCATCAACAAATATTTTATCAGGAGGTCTTCAACTATACAGTAACTAAGTGATACGAGTTGGTCTTCCAGAGTTAAAGTCATAAAAGCACTACTTGATAATTTTGAAGTGGGGATTTTAACATTGGAAGAATTATATGAAAACGATTCTCTCAATGGTGGAAGAGCCAAAGCACTTTTAACATGCATGACATCGTTCGAATTTTTGTTCCCTCTGTTTGTATTGCCCAGTGTTTTTGATCAATGCAATACTCTCTCAAAGCATCTTCAGTCATCTGATTTTAATTTTCAGACTGTGCAAACTTAAGCTAAAGCTACTATTGAAACTATTAGCTCTTTTTGCCCTGATGCATATTTCAATCAAGTGTGGAGTTTTGTGACAGAACTTTGCGAAAAAAATTCTTATTCTGGACAAAAACTGAAAAAGCGTAAGAAAATTCCAAGCGAATTCGGAGGCGGTGAAAAAAAGCCCCATGATGGTGTTAAATCATATCACAGAATCAATATTCAATGTGAAACTATAGATTCAGTATTTAATGAAATTGAGACAATATTTAATGAGAACAATATATCTGTTTCATTTGCCCTTAGTTCTGTATTATCCGGATCAGATGTCGAAAAATAAAAAGAAAATTATTCAACCATATGCAAAGTAAATAACTTCCAGAAAGAGGAATTGTTATGTGAATTGCGACTGTTTTATTCAATGGTGAAAAATGAAAACATAGACCATCCCAATTTTAAAAGTCGCCTGGATTATTTTAAAGAGCGGAATTTTAAAAAATGTGTTTGCTGTCATAACATTATTAGTTAAATTGTTTTTGACTGTGCCAATCAACTCAAACAGTTGTGAAAGGTCTTTTTCGTATCTCAAGAGGATGAAATATTATTTTCGCAGTACAATGGGACAAGAAAGACTTTCATCTTTAGCTGTTTTAGCTATAGAACGAGATATACCACTGGATTATGATGATATTGTAACAAAATTTTCCCTTCTTCCTGACTCTAAGAACCTGCGTTTAAAACTTCAATAAAAAGTAAATAAATATAGATATTTGTATTTAGAAAAATTATGTCAACAACAATAATGTTAACACAATTATGTACAAAAATTATGTTAACAACAATTATTTGTCTCAACATCAATTCAATTTTGTGATCCCTCCCCCTCCCCCTATAAACAAACATTTTATTTATTCCATATTGTAGATATCCATACATATAAATCTCGCACCCCCGAATGAAATGCTGAATTGCCGCCCCTGCTTGCAACCTTGTTCATAAGTAATGCATATATGGATTGATAACACGATAACAAGTCAATAAAAACATCCTTTTTCAGGGGCCATAAAATACGTATAAGTTATTAGATTACTTTAATAAAACCTTCTGTAAAATGAGATTATAATCTATTGAAATACGATTACATACATCATCCAGTTGTCAGAACAGACTGTCCCATTGAGAAATTTCTAAAAACAGATCGGCAGGAGAGGAGGGGGGAGGCTCTAGTCCGAAATAGCCTAAATGGTTTTACACGAATAACGTCTTGTAAAATACAACTCTTATAAAGTTCAATAAATCTCTTCGTTGTTTCCAGTCTAATTGAAACAACGCGATCTTTCTATAAGAGCAAGTATAAAATTTATGCGATTTGGCCATGCACAGCAGATTTTACAGGATATGCTGAGACATAAACATCCAAGGTGTTTACATGTTTTGTAAAGCTCTGATTTCAGGCATCTTCAAAAGAAAAAAAAATCACTGAACTTCTGAGTAAAACCAACCTCCCAAAAAATTGTTGAACCTGCAGCAAACGGGATAAAGCATGTCACATTGCTCCAGTTTACTAAATAGATGATGCCTTGTTTTCACACTGTAAAACATTTGCAAGCATGTTACTGAAATTTTAAGGAGAATCAGCTGTCCGTAATGGGGAGTAAGGTTCTTGATTATTATGGTAATATGTATATAACAAGAAATATCAATCATGCATAAAGCATTGATTATGAAACACTTTCCAACTTCAATGCAATTTTATTTAAACATCTCTAAAATGCAATACATTCCTCAGTAATATTTTAAAACTTATCACAATACTACATTAATTTATTATATTTGAAAACTCAAAACTTCATCGAAAAAAATGAACTTCATTCAAATGACGGTATTGAAATATAAATTGCCTGGTTTAAACATATTTAAACTGCGATACATTCCTCGGTAATATTTTTAAAATTATCATAATACTGCAATAATTCATTATATTTGAAAACTTCATCGAAAACAAATGAACTTTATTCAAATGAAGTCATCGAAATATAAATCGCCTTTATATAAAAGCAGCATTTCATTTGTAAACATTTTTCCAATCCATTTATTCATCACAATACTAAAATAATTTATTTTATCTAAAAATTTAAAACCATAGAGGTACAAGTAATTTAACTCTATACTTAAAACTTCATCAAAAACATCGTCTGGTTCTCTGTAAAATTAATGAATGTATCATTCATATCAGCTACATTGCAGGCTCCATGAGCTAAATAATTTTGCGTTAAAGAAATGCAGCAATTCTTATACAACTCATTGTACATCTTTTGGTATTTACAGTTTCCATAAGTGAAAATTAGGCTTCGTTGTAGAAATAATCAAATTTAGATGATTATTTAAACTCAAATATATTGTAATTGCGTTGTTTCAGTATGTAGATGCACAGAATTTAAGCAAAAATGTGAAAATTAGGCTTCATTGCAGAAATAATCAAATTTGGATGAGCATTTAAACTCAAATATATTGTAATTGCGCTGTAGATGCACCGAATTTAAGCAGAAATAAAGCGGTTTTAGGACGGATTCAACATACAACACTAAAAATATGAATTAAAAAGAACTTTAAAAATCACGATTTTGATACAAGATGGATGCCATATTTTATTTTGAAGTGGGACACGTGATCTCTTCATATAATGGTCACGTGATCTCTTCATATAAAGAGTGTAATTATTATTTTAATTTTTATTTAAAAAACTACTAAATATATTTTGCTGAAATTTTTTTTATATATTTTATGGGATAATTTGAATATTTCCTGAAATTTTCGAAGCAACTTGTGAATTTTAAATTCGTTTAAAAAATGTTTGAAAACTTAGGTCCCATAGAGTTCAATGTATTTCATATTTTCAACCCGGGTTCAATCCAAAACTAATCCGGTGATATTATTCATTTATATTCCCATAGGTCCCACAGATCGTCTGAACAACAAACTAAAATTTCATTTTGATAAAGTCATTTTTACAGCAGTTATCGTGCTAACGGACAGACAGACAAAATGAACAAAGTCATAAACAGTTTTCAACTATGTTGTAAAGTGTTAATAAAAGCACAAAAAATAACGCTTCGGCAGACGATAATTAGCTGAACATTTCATAAATGAAGAGGGAATGTTCATAAACGCCTATAATTGTGGGGGTTTTTTATCAGTTTACCATATTTATCAATAAAGTAGCTAAATAAAATGAGCAAAGGTTACAGAATGTTTTACAGTACATGAAAAGTACTCATGTAATTCCAAATTTCTTTACTCGAAAAAGTATTTTGTAAAAACTGGGTCATCAAACCTTTCTGTTTAACTGAGATTACAAATTTTAACTTTCATTGGCTTTATAGAAAATCAGCCGCTGATTGTCAGAAATAACAGTAAAATACTTCTTAAAACAGGATGTTACAAATAAACTAGAAAGCTATGAGGAAAACCTGACCAACGTATTTAAGCCCAAATAAAAAAATCTAATATGGGCAGCACATGACTTTCCTTATATAATGCAACGTATTTACTACTTTTACAGGAAAAACAAAATAGATTATTCTTATAGTAGATACTTATATTCTTTCCCAGATATTGAATTTTTGTCAATTAGTCGTTATTTTCATTGATTTAGCGTCATTTTTATCCATTTGGTGAGATTTTCTTTAATTTGGTAACATTCAAAAAACGATTAATTTAAGCGACATTTCTCCAACTTCGTCGCCAAAATCTCGCCAAGCGTTATGGGCGGAGAAATTATTTATTCTTATAGCAGATAAATGACTATTGGCGTTCAAATACAAAAGTATTACTCAAGATATCTTTACTCATGAATGGAACGAGCTAGATCCACGAGAATGATGTCACCCAATTTATCGCATGATATTACATATGAAAAGTGAACATGTTTCTCAATAGGAAATATTTTGTTTTTATTTTATATAATTTTTTAATATTTTTTAAATGTGCAATATCTCGAGAACTGTTAATGCTAGCGTTCTAAAATTTATGTTAATCGTTTTCTATTGAAAAATTACATAAGAAATGTCTATTTGCGTAACTTTATTGCGGTTTTGATTTTTTGACGATTTTTTCAAAATTTCACTCGAAAATTTAGGAGGGTTCTGAACATTCGATTGCGTATAAAAACAATAGGCTTCGAGTGTTTATGGATTGTGATTTTTGTACCAAATTTCGTTCGAATCGGTCCATTCGTTCGTTAGTTATCGTCTCCACAGACTCACTGACACACACATACACACACACACACACATATACTTTCACACACACACACATATACTTTCACACACACACACAGACATCACTTCAAAAATGTTTGATTCGTGATCAGCGATGTCTGAAACGTGCTCTCCCGTCGAAAACTCGAATACGAATTTTCGACCCCGTCTCAATACTTTCCTTATACATTATTTATATAAGGAAAGTAATAACAGTGAAGACAGCTTTTGAATAATTCTGAGATCAATTATTCCTAAGCTGTTGCTATCGAATGTGTTTCTCTCCTAGAATTATCGACCGTGCTATACAAAAAATTTCTAAATTTCTAAATCTTCCTGTAAAATTATTTCCGAAATTAATTTCGACAACATTATCAGTTTACTAAGATTTTCCAAAAGTCAGTCAACATATTGCTAAAAATTATTAAAACATCAATTTTAATGTTGTGTTTACACCTGTACTAATATACTCAAGTTTTCTAATCTTGAGTTTTAAATAGAAGTTTCTAATAGTTGTGGTATTTACAGTATTTCATGTTAGTATGGTCTTTCTTATTTTGGCCAAACTAACTGTGTTTTAAAATTTCGTATTAAGAAACAAGAAACATATGTCAAAAAGCAGAAATTTAATATTATTTAATTTTAACCGTATTGTGTTTGCTTCCGCAAGAATTATGCAAATATGCACATAGATCTATGATCTTGACTTTTTTAAAACCTTCGAAATTCAGAAAAATTCTTGTAATTTAATTAACTTATCCAGTACTCCATTTTTGTCTACGGTCTGGCGAGACGCACCATCTTACTTTATCTTTGTTCCATTTCTTAGACTTTAGGAGTTTTGTGTGTCATTTTTCGTCTTATTGGGACTTGTGTAATCCTATTCCGGCTTGTCCCGCCTTGTTGAAACATTTCTGTTGTGATTTGGCGTACTACAATCTTGTGTGTTAGTTCTAGGTGTCAGATTGGCTGTGATATTCTTTCTTCTTTCTGATTGGCTTTCTCAGGTTGGCTCTTATATATAACCATATGTTTCTTCTATTCCACTTAGTATTTTTTACTTTCCTTATATACAAAATGTATAAGGAAAGTATTGTGACGGGGTCGAAAATTCGAATTCGAGTTTTCGACGGGAGAGAACGTTTCAAGCATCCTTGATCACGAATCAAACATTTTTGAAGTGATATCTATGTGTGTGTGTGTGTCAGCAAGTCTGTGGAGATGACACGAACGAATGGAGCGATTTGAATGAAATTTGGTACAAACATCACAATCCATGAATACTGCAAGCCTATTGTTTTAAAACACAATCGAATGTTCAGAACCCTCCTAAATTTCCAAATGAAATTTTGAAAAAATCATCAAAAAATCAAAACCTTTAATACAGTTACACAAATAGACATTTCTTTTGCAATTTTTCCTTAGAAAACAATTGACATAAATTTTAGAAAGCTAGCATGAACCGTTCTCGAGATATTGCACATTTTTCAAATAAATTTATTAAAAAGTTCCATAAATTAAAAAAATATATTAACTGTTAAAAAACATGTTCACTTTTCATATGTAATATCATGCGATAAATCGGGCGACATCATTCTCGTGGATCTAACTCGTACCATTCACGAGAAAAGATACTTTGAGTAATGCTTTTGTATTTGAACGCCAATAGTCATTCATCTGCTGTAAGAATAACTTATTTCTCCGTCCATAACGCTTGACGAGATTTTGGCGACGAATTTAGCGGAATGTCGCCAACTTGGCGACATTTTTAAATGTTACCAAAATTAACAAAATCTCGCCAAATGGATAAAATAACGCTAAATCAATGAAAATGACGACTAATTGAAGAAAATTCAATATCTTGGAAAGAATATAAGTATCTACTATAAGAATAACATTTTTTTAACTGTAAAAGTGGCAAATTCATTGCATTATATAAGAAAAGTCATATGCTGCCCGCATGAGATTTTTTACTTCGGGTTTGTTGGTTCTCTATCACTTGCGAAAGAGATCCAGCATATCCTCGAATTCGCTACATGATGTATTGTTTATTAACTTGAACTTAATTATCCTACATTGTTATTCTATTTGTGCTCGAGTTTTTCTCATTTTTTTACTAAAAGTGTTTTTTACTTATTGAACTAGAAAGAATTCATATGGCCATCCTTTCTCCATCCTTGAGTTTTGATTTCGCTGCTTTTTCCCCTTCGTTAGCAAAAGATAATTTAGTTTTCCTAACAAACTTTCAGCAAAAGGTAGTTTAGTTTTCCTAACAAACTTCTAGCCTTGAGTGTTTATCATTGTAAAATCATATCACATATATATAATTGCCTAACGTCTTTTATACAAGATTTTGTCTTTCCAGACCTCCTTCTCGAGGCTGAAACTTTGCACAATTACATTATAGACTACGGTTCAAAACCTAACGTAGCTGAATTATTGATTTTCCCTGCTGGGGACAGAGAAACGAAGAATTGGAAAGGTCTAAAAGCCCTTTTAGACATTTTAGAAGAGTTTCTGGTGATATAGAAAGCTAAATCTTTGCACAATTATAGTATCAAACAGCAGACAAAAGTCAACGTAAGCAAATTTTATATTTAGCCCCCCTCCCCCCCCCACACACACACAGAGGAGAAATAGGGTTTTTCAAAAAGTATTTTTAACCCTCCAGAAATTTCCTGGAGCCTGACTATTTTCACATTTATAACATTGACTATCGGACAGAACCTAACATAGCTGGGTTTCTAATCCCCTCCCCTAGGAACAGAGGTTATGGCTTTTTTCAAATGTATTTCCAGACCTTCCAGCAGCCTTTCAGTGGCTTATAAGGCTGAGCCTTCGCACACTTATAATATCGAGCACTGGACTAAACCTAGCAAAGTCCAATTTTCGATATTTCTTCTAGAGTTAACAAAATAAGGGGGGGAGGGGGTAAAGTCTATCCCAGAACCCTCAAGAAATCCCACCTGGGACATAAAAATCTGAAACTCGACAACAGGATAGAACATAACACGTCCCATTTTCAGCTACTTTTGAGGCTGAGCACCACATACTGTTAAGCAAGATGAAACTATTAAAGACAAAAGTTGCAGTCTAATATTTTTAGAGTGTTACTTTTCCTGTCTTTGACAGACTTAAATACTAGTTCTGATCAATGAAGAGGGAAAAGTGCAGGTAATCATTTACCTGAATATCATACGCTTCTGCAACCTTGAGGCAGCAGTCGATAGCAGCTGGCGTTGATCCCCAATCCTCATGCACTTTGAACCTTTCATTGCAAAAGAAAACGTTTTAATAGTCAAAACAGTTTACATGTTGAAATGCATACTGAAACAATTGAGTTAGAGCTATTACTGTACACAATGTCTTGAAGTTGGTTTGAGCCAGTGGAATACGACGTCCAATCAAGACATGTACAGCACGTTTCCG
Source organism: Amaurobius ferox (assembly GCA_951213105.1). Taxonomy (NCBI): domain Eukaryota; kingdom Metazoa; phylum Arthropoda; class Arachnida; order Araneae; family Amaurobiidae; genus Amaurobius; species Amaurobius ferox. Next base: position 25,487,094 of record OX578143.1, read on the forward strand.
GGTTGGTTTTTCACGGGAAATCGTCCGGCAGATTTATTGCGCGGGTGATTATGGCCATCCTCTATATGTAAAATTATTAACATTATTTGCAGAGCATGTGCAGTTCTCGAGATATCGTATTTTTATTTATCCAGAACAAAAACAAATATTTTTTTTAAATAGGATTAGTCTCACTATTATCAAGTCAGTGATTAATTTATTATTTCTTTTTTGAAACCAATGTTAAGGAGTTATCACTCGCTATTCTTTAAATACTAGAAGATAACCCTTTCATATGATGGAATTCAAAATTTGCAAAATATTACCTCCGATTTGGCGTCACTTTTATCATTTTGGCGACATTTTTATCGATTTGCCAATAGTCAATTATTTGGCGATATTTTAATCGATTTGGAGACTTTTTAAAATTTCGCCAAATTTGTCGCCCTAGTGGGGCGGTTGGACTGACAGACAAACGCTACCGAAACATAATTACAACCCTATCCCCTTTCAAAACAAAATTAATTTCATTAATTCGCGTCATATTTATCAATTTGGCGAAATTTTTATTGATTTGTCGACATTTTATCGATTTGGTGGCATTTTAGTCAAATTGGCGATATTTTTATAAATTTGACGGCATTTAAAAACTCGCCAAATTTGTCGCCAAGTGGAATGGTTGGACTGACAGATAAATGCTTCCAAAACATTATTACAATACTATCGCTTTCAAAACAGAATTAATTTCATTAATTTGGCGACATTTCTATCAATTTAGCGATATTTTTATCGATTTGCAAGCAATTTTAATGGTTTGGCGAGATTTGATAAATTTGGCGACATTTTAAAAAGTCGCCAAAGTTGTCGACAAATGGGATGGTTGGACTTGACAGACAAACGCTATCGAAATATCATTACTATACTATTCATTGATTTGGAGTCATATTTATCAATTTGACGTCATTTCTATCGATTTGGCGACACTTTCGTCAATTTCGCAACATTTAAAAAATAAGTCACCAAGCTGTCAATATCTCGCCAAATTCGTCGCCAAAATTTTTGCCACGCGTTACCCAGAGATAGATAGATGAACACACAGATAAATCGAGTTGTTTATGTTATTAATTATAGATAAGTATATAGAAACTGATTTTATCTGATATCCCACAAAATCGAAATTCACTAGCTTGTAGAGAAAAAGAGATGTTAAGCGCATCCCATTTTCTATGGCATAAACGTATAATAAACTTTGTGTTTTACATAATATATATACCTAAATTTTCATTTCATTTATTTACATTTAACGGATTTAAATCTAAAATACTTTTAGTTTTCTTTTCAATAATTCAATTATTTATATTTCCAAATATTTTGCCAGATTTTAAAACATTTCAAAATGCCTTTCTTTACTTTTCAAAAACTTGAATGTTTTAAATTTCAAATGTGTTGCCGTCGAATAGTTTTAAATTTTTATGCATGTTTGTCTATTCCGAATTTAAAATATTTCAAATATTTAGTTTTTGTTATACATACAACAATATCCTTATCACAAAATGATAACATTTTAAACAGGAAATGTTTAGAAGCAATTCGGCGTTCGATTGAAATTGAACCTTTTTATTGTTGCCCAAATGCGCTTCAAAGTCGTGCACTCAACAAACCATGCTTACCCATAAAATTTACAAGCAATGAAACCTCAACATTCGCCGCATTTTTCATTGACTTTTCTATCAGTAAGGTTATAAGGATTGAATATCTTCACCAAGATTTTACTCTGTTAAGTTTGATGCAAAGCCTTCTTTTGTTTGCTTTTGAATTATTTAAACTTTAACATTTTTCTTATTTTCAATAAGTTAAATTTTTAAATCTTTTGTTACTTTCCTTATATGCATAGTATAATGTACTATAAGGAAAGTATAATGACGAGGTCGAATATTCGTATTCGAGTATTCGACGAGAGAGCACGTTTTAAGCATACATGAATACGAATCAGACGTTTTTGAGGTGATGTGTGTATGTGTGTGTGTGTGGAGACAATATCTCACGAACGAATGGAGCAATTCGAACGAAATTTGGTACAAAAATTACAATCAGTGAATACTGGAAGCTTATTGTTTTTAAACGCAATCGAATGTTCGAAACCCCGCAAATTTGATAAAATCATTAAAAATTCAAATCATTAAAAATTCAGGTTTAATTTGTTGCATTGCCACACATTCCACAAAATCTAAATTACTACATATTTCCATTCGACGAGCTGGTACTGACACAGAACAGTCTTCAGGAGAGGATTCAGATGTCACTTTGACAACTAATAATAGCTATATGGAACTATCAAATGTAAGTCAAACAGATAAGTTTCAAACTAGACTATATATGTTTAATATATATTGCTTTATAATATATTTTGCAAAAGGTTTCTTTCATTGCATTCCCACACAAAATTTAATTACTGCATATTTCCATTCGACAGGCTACTCCTGGCAATGACACTAAACAGTCTTCAGGAGAGGATCCAGATGTCCCTTTGATAGCTCATAACAGCTATCTGGAATTATCAAATGTAAGTCAAACAGATCAGTTTCAAACTAGTATATAATTTGTATACATATTGCTTTATAACATATTTTGTAAAAAATTGTGTTTATTGTATTCCCACACTTTCCATAAAATTCAAATTACTACTTATTTCCATTCGACAGGCTACTCCTGGTACTGACACAAAGCAGTCTTCAGGAAAGGATCCAGATGTCCCTTTGATAGCTCATAACAGCTATCCGGAATTATCAAATGTAAGTCAAACAGATCAGTTTCAAACTAGTATATAATTTCTGTCTATATTGTTTTATAACATATTTTGTAAAAGATTGTGTTTATTGTTTTCCCACCACTTTCCACAAAATTCAAATTACTACTTATTTCCATTCGACAGGCTACTCCTGGTATTGCCACAAAGCAGTCTTCAGGAGAGGATTCAGATATCCTTATAACAACTGATAACAGCTATCTGGAATTATCAAATGTAAGTCAAACAGATCAGTTTCAAACTAGTCTATATTTTGCATGTACATTGCTTTAAATTTTTTGCAAAATTTTAATTTATTATATTCTGACATGTTCCACAAAATTCAAATTACTACATATTTCCATTTGACAGGCTACTTCTGGTACTGACACAAAACAGTCTCCAGGAGAGGATCCAGCTATTACTTTAAGATCTGAGAGCAGCTGTCCGAATTTGTCAAATGTATGTCACACAGATAAATTTCTATCTAATTCACATTTTGTACATATATTTTCTGATAGTGTAAGGAAGTATTGTGAAAGGTGTTTAACTTATTGTATTCCCATATAGTCCATAAAATTCGAATTACTACATATATTTCCTTCCTTTCGGTAGACTGCTCCTGGTCTTATATTAAAACTGTCTGCAGGAGAGGAGTCATTATTAGGAGAGGAGTCAGACATTAGTTTGAAAGCTGAGGACAGATATTTGGATGCATCAAATATATTAGTCACATGGATCAGTTTCAGTATTTCTATATTCTGTATATATTTTGTTTGATTATATAATAATAACATGTTTTTAAAATGTTTTAATTTATTGCATTTCCACATATCCCACAGAATTCGAATTATTAAATATTTTCTTCCTGGTCTTGCCATGGAACTGGCTCTAGAAAAGGAATTTAGGGTTTTAAAAGTTGATGGCTGCAATCATACATTTTTCAAAAGTAAGTCTGTTAAATCTATTTCACAAATAACATTAAAAAAGACTGCAAATTTCCTTCCAATACAATACTCCTCGTGTTGCACAAGAACTGGGTTTTAGGGCAATCGGTTTGTGCTTTAAATTCCTACACATAACTTCTTGGATTTTCGAAATATAAGTTGCAAAAATCTGCGAGTTGAAAACCCAATTGAAAAATATTGAAAACCCAAACTTTCTACCCATAGAAGACTTTTAAGCTTGAACGTCCAGCAGTGTACGAAAGGGTTTATTTTGTAATCTTCAGATCCATAGTAGTCGGGATTAAATTCCATGTACTATTGGATGACCTCTGTGATCGTAGAAATTTAGAATTCTTTTTATTCTGGAATTCATGTAGCTTCTGATCAAAGCTACTCTCTTTCATAGAAAAATAGTCGCATAATGAAAAACATTTAAATACAGTCTTTTTCTAGAGCTACAAACACTGCCCATAGAAAGTTGACTTAGTACATAGTTTTTACAGTGTATATACTATATATAACAACTTGTATAACGTAGTGTAATGACCGAAACAATTTTTATGTAACCTACTCTTAACATATTTTTCATTTTCTATTGTCACTAATATCAGTCTAATAATATACATTTATTTCAAATAGGCTACTCCTGAGCTTCCAGCAAAATCGGCTGCAGGAGAGGATTGCCATCCCAATTCAAAAATTGATGATTGTCTGGGATTCAAAAATATGAGTTGCAAAATCAGCTTAGATTATTCTAACCATTATTCAATTTCGCTATATTCTGTATGATGCAAACTTATTAAAATAATGAATACTAAATTGAGTTTTTAACGTATTTGAACTACTATTGGAAATAAACATATACACCCTTTGGAAAAAAAAACGAAGCACCCTTAAAAAATTATCCGATCATCTCGAAATTTCGCATGCAAATTCCTTTATACAAAGTATGCAAATGATTAAATTTCCAAGACCAATGAGTGTTAACTTCGGTTATAGCGCGCGTTTCTACTGCGCAACTAGCATCCTATAAAACAGGTTTAAAATGTGGACGGTTTATCTTTGCTCATTATCGGCGTTGCAGTTCCGGGGAGACACAACCAATAATGCCGTTACGACGTTTCCGAAGACCTTATAAGCAATTAGACGCGTTCGAACGTGGTCGTATAGTCGTGATGCGTGAAGCTGGCTGGTCATACCGAGCAATAGGCAGTCACCTGCACCGAACGGACACTTCTGTGCAAAGATGTTAGCAGCAATGGTTGCTGCAATGAACTCATCGGCGGAATTAAAGCTCTGGAAGGTCAAGGTGCACGAATGCAAGACAAGATCGGATGATTGTGCGACAGACCCGAACTGGTTCAACGGCATCATTGTCCGCAATCCAACGTACTACAACCTCTTCCATACCACCAGTGGTACCTTCCACCATCTCACGACGCTTAACTGAGGTGGGGTTACGCTCACAGTGGCCTTTAAGACGTCTGGCCATAACCCCACAACATCGACAGAGTCGTTTGGAGTGGTGTCGTAGCCGAGCATTATGGCTGCCAGCAGACTGGCATCGCGTACTGTTCAAAGATGGATCACGCTTCAGTCTTTCAGGAGATGACCATCAGGTACTTGTGTGGAGGCGCCAGGGCCATCTGTCCCAATCAGCCTCTGTTTTACACAGACACACAGCCATTACCCCTGGTGTGATGGGGTGGGGTGCTATTTCTTACAACAGCAGGTTACCCCTAGTCATCCTACTTGCAACTTTAACAGCTTAACGATATGTTGATGAAATCCTGCGGCCGTTTACGTTACCCTTCATGGCACGTCATTCTGGGGCCATTTTCCTACAAGATAATGCCACGCCACATACAGCTATCATATCTGTGGACTGTTTCCGTGCTGTTGATACTGTTTCTTGGCCAGCAAGATCACCATACCTTTCGCCAATCGAGCATGTATGGGACATGCTAGGCCAGCAGATTCGGGTATACTGAAATATAGCAGATCTGGAACAACAATTGAGGAATGGCTGGCAGAATGTATCGCAGGATGACATTAGGAAATGAGTATCATTACTCCTTACCTAGACTATACAAGCATGCATTATCACCAAGGGGGGTTCACCAATTACTGATTTGAAATATCAACGTGCAATTGCTATCTATTGATGGGTCCTACGGCCTTGATTTTGTAATCATTGCATTACCTGTATATGAGCTGTACGCATATTTAATTTCGATAAAAAACAGTCACTTTCTTCATAGTGCTTCGTTTTTTTTGTGTTGTTGTTATTTTTTTTTTCAAAAGAGTGTATAACTCCCATCAGACTTTGAGCTACTCCTAATTATTAATACGAATATCACCTGTCTGGCAAACTTTTATTTTATTCACTAACAGTGCATCTTAGAACCGTCCAGGTATTTTATACATTAAATTCCATGCAAAAATAAATATTTTCAATGATGAAAATTTTCCTTTGCATACCTTTTTAACTTTGCTGGGAAATCATAACATTCGCTGGAAAATCAATTTGATAATCTACCTATTATACAAGAAACTATTGTGGGATAAACCATACCTGTGCTTTCTTACAGATAATCACCCAAAACTGTTTGGTAAATAATCTCCTAACGACATATAATGGCCATTACTTATTATAAATTACTTTGCTGTATTTTTATGCCATTTTTTTCTTTCTGAATCTAAGTGCATTTCATTCAATTTTTCCAAGTAGTTGCCATGTTGTAATGGATTGCTTTCCATTGATTTTAAAGAATTACAAAAATAAACGAATTATATGAAATTGTGTATAAAGCCTTTATGGCGATTATGAAATTTTAAAAGTATATTCTAATATAACTTTTGCTTGGAAATTTGAGATTTGAATTTAGAAGAATTAGGATTGAAAATCTCATAACTCTTATAGAAAAGTGCTGCTTTTATTTGCAATAAAAGTACTTCGTTAATAACTGCATAAAAAGTTGATAAAAATATCAACTGGTTTCGAAGACAATAAAGAGCCTTCCTCGTCAGGATATAGAGACAGAACACCAGTTCATAGAGAGGGAGACCAGAGAAATTTAAGAAAGCGTCTGCCACTAAATAGTTGTATCAAGTGACCGAGGGATCGTTGCCTTACAAGATAACTTAAATACCCTATAATACTCGTAAAATAAACGGGGAAACAATCGGTTTCGAAGGATCCTTGAGCAAGATAGTTAATCAAAAAAAATAGCGCAAAAATTACTATAAACATACTTGTGCATAATACTACAAAACTATGCAGTTACGAAACAAAATGAAGGAAACAAGCTGTTTCCAAAGCAAAATGGGCTAAGTTCGTCAAAAATCTTCACGGAATATCCTTTGAAAATATTGTAACAGTACCAGTTCTTAAAATATAACAAAATTTGAGAATAACAATATATTGGAAAAACAACCAGTTTTGGAAAACTACTTCAACTAAATCCGAATAACATGCCATCAAAATGCATTAAACATACCAATAAATATGCATTTCTGTTTAAAACTTATGGATATTGCAGTTAATTGCAAAAGGCTTTTTAGAGTTGTTACTGTACAGCTCAATTGTTTGTAATGAACATTTCTTACTGAAGGGACCTTATAAAAATTTAGACCGCTTATTTTTATGAAAATATCTCCCAGCGGAACAAAAATTTATACAAAAAATTTCGCATTTAATTTTAACAAACTTCCATGTTGGAAATAAAGACCAATTGCCAAAGCTTAAAAAGTGAAGTCAACTATAACCCTGTATATTCACTTCTCGCGTTACTACTATAAAGCCATTGCACGTAAATTGGGTTATTTTTAAAATTTATCAAGCTATCTGAGTTTTGAAGACTGGATATGGTACCAAATTCTGTTTACAATAATTTGCTTTCTAATCGTGTAGGGTGCATATACGATAAATCAGGATTCATTTTATTAATAGATATTTTTTAGTAAATACGAATTGAAAAAGCTGAAAGAATAATGGGTTAGAGTATGATTCATGTAGTTCCTTATATAAGTTATACTGAGATACAAGCTGCCCAAACAATTTTCAATATTAATATTGCGTTAAAGCATAACACAACTGTATAGTATCATTGAAAAATCGAGAAAATCAAATTTTAAAATCATATAATGTACCAAGAAATTGAAATAGTAATTTTTTTTTTCAGTTATGTGGCGCTAATATGCCCTCAGAAATTTTTCAGAAATATCGTCTGCTGTTTTTAGTAAATACGAATTGAAAAAGCTGAAAGAATAATGGATTAGAGTATGATTCATGTAGTTCCTTATATAAGTCATACTGAGATACAAGCTGCCCAAACAATTTGCAATATTAATGTTGCGTTAAAGCATAACGCAGCTGTATAGTATCATTGAAAAATCGAGAAAATCAAATTTTAAAATCATATAATGTACCAAGAAATTGAAATAGTAAATTTTTTTCAGTTAGGCGGCGCTAATATTCCCTCAAAAATTTTTCAGAAATATCGTCTGCTGTTTTTAGTAAATACGAATTGAAAAAGCTGTAAGAATAATGGATCAGAGTATGATTCATGTAAGTTCCTTATATAAGTTACACTGAGATACAAGCTGCCCAAACAATTTGCAACATTCTCAAACAATTTGCATTTTGCGTCAAAGCATAACGCAACTGTATAGTATGATTGAAAAATCGAGAAAATCAAATTTTAAAATCATATAATGTACCAAGAAATTTAAATAGTAAATTTTTTTTCAGTTAGGCGGCGCTAATATTCCCTCAAAAAATTTTCAGAAATATCGTCTGCTGTTTTTAGTAAATACGAATTGAAAAAGCTGTAAGAATAATGGATCAGAGTATGATTCATGTAAGTTCCTTATATAAGCTACACTGAGATACAAGCTGCCCAAACAATTTGCAACATTCTCAAACAATTTGCATTTTGCGTCAAAGCATAACGCAACTGTATAGTATGATTGAAAAATCGAGAAAATCAAATTTTAAAATCATATAATGTACCAAGAAATTGGAATATTAAAATTTTTCCAGTTAGGTGGCGCTAATATACCCTCAAAAATTTTTCAGAAATATCGTCTGCTGTTTTTAATATTCCAAATTATCATTACGAACTTCTTTTTTATCCATCGAAGAATTAGGGGTTTTTAAGTGAAATAATTTTGTACAACAATATTTCTCTATTTGTCATTCTTATAAGAGTGTCGTTGAAGAGCTATGGAAGAGTTCACTGAAAAAAAATTTAGCTAAGCAGTTCTCTATTTCAATAACTTATACCGAGTTAAAATAGAAAACCTATGTGTTCCCGCTTTGTCTGCAACAGATGCAGTAGCTCGAAAAGTTGTCATTATCCTCGTAGTTGTTGAATTAGGGTTTCAGATCGTGTATATTTCTTCCAACACCGTACAGTGAAACTCTCATAAGAATAGCTAGAGAAATATTGCTCTAAAATTAAACTAATTATTTCTCTCTTGAAAAACGCAATATTTTTTGATAAATAGGAGGTCTATAATGAGGTTGGAAAGAAGGAAATGAAACACTTGAAAATCCCATAATGATTTGAGAATTATACATAGGTATCGCTAGTATTAGTAAAGTAGTCGCTATTGTAAGTTGACATAATAGAAAGGCGTAGTATTTAGTATATGTATTTTTGATTACTTTTAAAAGGCTTTCTAATTTTGAATTTAATTAACCAGTATTTTTTCAGTTGTAGGATAAAGTACAGAATATAGAGATAAAAACAAATTGAAAGGTGAAATGATTTTGAATACGGAAGAATATCCTTTATTGTTTCAGTTCTAATTTGCATTGCGCTAATTTATTTTTACAAAATTGACGGTTTAGATAAATATTTTAGGCCTTTCGCCATAGAAATACACACAATGCAGGACTACTTTATCTTACCCCAGCTCCACCTGAATTATAACACTCCCCTCCAAAAACCAAGCACGAAAATGAAAATAAGCACAAATCAGGAAAGACTGTAACAATTTAAGTACAGTAACATAGAGTAGGACTCTGCCTACTATTTGCATACAAAAACGAGAGTTTCGAATGTATACTCTACACATTATACAGAAATTAACAAATTATGGAGAAAAAAGGTAGGTCATCGTTTTGAGTGTGAAATGTCTACCATTAAGGAATATGACCTCCTCTCATACTAATGCAGACTTGGCAACGACGATTCGTGCCACCGATTAAGAGCTCAATGAGGTCGGAAGGCAATAATCGCCACTCTTGTATGAGAGCACGTTTGAGCTCTTTGGTAGTGTTTGGAAGAGTTTGTGGGAAAGCTACAGCTCTCCCGAGAACATCCCATACATGCTGTATCGGGTTTAGGTCTAGGAAATACGCTGGCGACTTCATTTACTGGATTCCCTCTGTCATCAGGTAATCGCTTACGATAAGTGCATTATAGTCCGGGCATTGTCGTGCATAAGAACAAACTCAGATCCTATTGAACCCGCTTAAGGGCGAACATAGGTATCAAGGATTTCGTCTCGATGTCATTGCACAGTCACAGTACCGTTGAGAAAGAAATAGAGGTCAGTACGTTCGCCATAGTAAATTCCAGCGATATAAGGATAGCACCACCAGAAGCGATTAATATCGTCCAGAGTGGCTCTGGATGATGTTAATCGCTTGATACCGTGTACCAGCCTCTCTCCACAGAAAAATCCGTTGATCGTCCGACTACAAAGCGAATCTGGAATAATCGGTGAATAGAATGGGACCTTCATTGCTCCAATCGTCTATAGTCCAACTGATGTGTTCCTGACACCATTGGTTACTGACTGCTCTGTGCCTCGAAGATAATGGAACACGAATGCCTCGGCGTAGAACAGCCATGTGCGTGCAATCTCTTTCTCTCAGTTGTAACGAATACAGACCTACCTGTAGCTGCAGCGAGGCTAGAACGTAAAGCAGGTGCTGTTCTTTGCCTGTTGCGTCTGACCAATTACGTTAAGTAGAAGTCCTGGGAAGATGTTGTAACTCGAGGGCTACCCGAACCTGGTCTTCTGCTGGTCCTTTGTTTTGGAATTGGGTACATAAGCGTGAAATCACACAATGGTGGACTCTGAAGAATTCAGCAACTTCTCCAATTGATTGACCGGATTCTAATCTGCTCACGGCTTTCCATCACTGACGATTATCTAAACGCCCTTTTTGGGATATATCGAATAAAATGGCTTTTTCGGATTTTCACCCTAACGTCCATAGTAGAAGTAAGGACGAACAGAAAGAAACACCTGCTTTTACCAAGACGTTGATTTATATACTTAGCACAGAGCCAATTGCTATTATAAACGTATTTCTATATTTGCATATTGAACTCGAAGTGTACAGCAAGTGTCATCCAATAAGAGTGATTCGTTCGCTCATGATATGAGAATTTGCATTCCGTGCTTATTTTTTGGAGGGGAGTGTATATCAAACGATATTGGCGTTTTCTTAATATGAAGTTTTAACTCCTTACATTTACCTCCATGTCTATAATGATCACCTGATGTATAAAAACCACAGACAATGTATTTGATATATTTTTAGGGTATATCAGTACAATCTTACTGAAAGAAATCTATTATTTTCATATATAGGTGCATTTTGTGATTTCAAAATTTAATATACGTAACTCTTCGATCATCCTCTAGTAAGAGACAAAGGTGCTTCGGTTTTAAATAATTTTAAAGAACTCCATTAACCTCCAAAATAAGCTGTCGACGCAAATAATCATTTGGAGACATTTATTTAACATTTAGTCGCGGCAATGTTGTGAAAAGTCGGTGGGTTTTTGCCATAAATAGCAGGCATTCTTATCAATTGACATGAATTATAATTCTTGAGATGTGAGTTATATACTTTGTTATAATTGCTGAGAACAATATTATTTTTCCCTTACAGCTCTCAATGGATCTTTTAAAACCAAAAGAGCTCCCGGAACTTGATGATATATCCTTGCATGATTGCTTCATATGGAGACAAAATGAGTAAGTTTTGAAACATCGCCCTCTTCTAATGAGTACTTATTTCGAGCAGTAAATGACATTCCTTTCAAATATTTTTAACTTGTTGAATGCACATACATAATACTTATGCCATTTTGTGTCAGTGGATGTTAAAAATCTAATAAGAGCATTAAATGACATTCCCTTTTAAATATTTTTAACTTGTGGAATGCACATACATAATACTTATGCCATTTTGTGATTAGCGAATATTAAAAATCTAATAAGAGCATTAAATGACATTCCCTTTTAAATATTTTCAACTTGTGGAATACACATAAATAGCACTTATGCCATTTTGTGGTTAGTGAATGTTAAAAATCTAATATGAGTATTAATTGATTTTCCTTTTAACTATTTTTAACTTGTTGAATGCGCATACATAACACTTATGTTATTTTGTGGCTAGTGAATGTTAAAAATCGAATATGAGCATTAAATGACATTCCCTTTTAAATATTTGTAACTTGTGGAATGCACATACATAATACTTATGCCATTTTGTATCAGTGAATGTAAAAAATCTAATAAGAGCATTAAATGACATTCCCTTTTAAATATTTTTAACTTGTGAAATGCACATACATAACACTTATGCATTTTGTGATTAGCGAATATTAAAAATCTAATAAGAGTATTAAATGACATTCCCATTTAAATATTTTCAACTTGTGGAATACACATACATAGCACTTATGATATTTTGTGGTTAGTAAATGTTAAAAATCTAATATGAGTATTAATTGACTTTCCTTTTAAATATTTTTAACTTGTTGGAGGCGCATACATAACACTTATGTTATTTTGCGGCTTGTGAATGTTAAAAATCTAATAAGAGCATTAAATGACATTCCCTTTTAAATATTTTTAACTTGTGGAATGCACATACATAATACTTATACCATTTTGTGATTAGCGAATATTAAAAATCTAATAAGAGCATTAAATGACATTCCCTTTTAAATATTTTCAACTTGTGGAATACACATACATAATGCTTATGCCATTTTGTGATTAGCGAATATTAAAAATCTAATAAGAGCATTAAATGACATTCCCTTTTAAATATTTTTAACTTGTGGAATGCACATACATAATACTTATGCCATTTCGTGATTAGCGAATATTAAAAATCTAATAAGAGCATTAAATGACATTCCCTTTTAAATATTTTTAACTTGTGGAATGCACATACATAATACTTATGCCATTTTGTGATTAGCGAATATTAAAAATCTAATAAGAGCATTAAATGACATTCCCTTTTAAATATTTTCAACTTGTGGAATACACATACATAATACTTATGCCATTTTGTGATTAGCGAATATTAAAAATCTAATAAGAGCATTAAATGACATTCCCTTTTAAATATTTTTAACTTGTGGAATGCACATACATAATACTTATGCCATTTTGTGATTAGCGAATATTAAAAATCTAATAAGAGCATTAAATGACATTCCCTTTTAAATATTTTTATCTTGTGGAATGCACATACATAATACTTATGCCATTTTGTGATTAGCGAATATTAAAAATCTAATAAGAGCATTAAATGACATTCCCTTTTAAATATTTTCAACTTGTGGAATACACATACATAGCACTTATGCCATTTTGTGGTTAGTGAATGTTAAAAATCTAATATGAGTATTAATTGACTTTCCTTTTAAATATTTTTAACTTGTTGGATGCGCATACATAACACTTATGTTATTTTGTGGCTAGTGAATGTTAAAGATCTAATAAGAGCATTAAATGACATTCCCATTTAAATATTTTCAACTTGTGGAATACACATACATAGCACTTATGCCATTTTGTGGTTAGTGAATGTTAAAAATCTAATATGAGTATTAATTGACTTTCCTTTTAAATATTTTTAATTTGTTGGATGCGCATACATAACACTTATGTTATTTTGTGGCTAGTGAATGTTAAAGATCTAATAAGAGCATTAAATGACATTCCCATTTAAATATTTTCAACTTGTGGAATACACATACATAGCACTTATGCCATTTTGTGGTTAGTGAATGTTAAAAATCTAATATGAGTATTAATTGACTTTCCTTTTAAATATTTTTAATTTGTTGGATGCGCATACATAACACTTATGTTATTTTGTGGCTAGTGAATGTTAAAGATCTAATAAGAGCATTAAATGACATTTCCATTTAAATATTTTCAACTTGTGGAATACACATACATAGCACTTATGCCATTTTGTGATTAGCGAATATTAAATATCTAATAAGAGCATTAAATGACATTCCCTTTTAAATATTTTTATCTTGTGGAATGCACATACATAATACTTATGCCATTTTGTGATTAGCGAATATTAAAAATCTAATAAGAGCATTAAATGACATTCCCTTTTAAATATTTTCAACTTGTGGAATACACATATATAGCACTTATGCCATTTTGTGGTTAGTGAATGTTAAAAATCTAATATGAGTATTAATTGACTTTCCTTTTAAATATTTTTAACTTGTTGGATGCGCATACATAACACTTATGTTATTTTGTGGCTAGTGAATGTTAAAGATCTAATAAGAGCATTAAATAACATTCCCATTTAAATATTTTCAACTTGTGGAATACACATACATAGCACTTATGCCATTTTGTGGTTAGTGAATGTTAAAAATCTAATATGAGTATTAATTGACTTTCCTTTTAAATATTTTTAACTTGTTGGATGCGCATACATAACACTTATGTTATTTTGTGGCTAGTGAATGTTAAAGATCTAATAAGAGCATTAAATGGCATTCCCATTTAAATATTTTCAACTTGTGGAATACACATACATAGCACGTATGCCATTTTGTGGTTAGTGAATGTTAAAAATCTAATATGAGTATTAATTGACTTTCCTTTTATATATTTTTAACTTGTTGGATGCGCATACATAAAACTTATGTTATTTTGTGGCTAGTGAATGTTAAAGATCTAATAAGAGCATTAAATGACATTCCCATTTAAATATTTTCAACTTGTGGAATACACATACATAGCACTTATGCCATTTTGTGGTTAGTGAATGTTAAAAATCTAATATGAGTATTAATTGACTTTCCTTTTAAATATTTTTAACTTGTTGGATGCGCATACATAACACTTATGTTATTTTGTGGCTACTGAATGTTAAAGATCTAATAAGAGCATTAAATGACATTCCCATTTAAATATTTTCAACTTGTGGAATACACATACATAGCACGTATGCCATTTTGTGGTTAGTGAATGTTAAAAATCTAATATGAGTATTAATTGACTTTCCTTTTAAATATTTTTAACTTGTTGGATGCGCATACATAACACTTATGTTATTTTGTGGCTAGTGAATGTTAAAGATCTAATAAGAGCATTAAATGACATTCCCATTTAAATATTTTCAACTTGTGGAATACACATACATAGCACTTATGCCATTTTGTGGTTAGTGAATGTTAAAAATCAAATATGAGTATTAATTGACTTTCCTTTTAAATATTTTTAACTTGTTGGATGCGCATACATAACACTTATGCTATTTTGTGGCTAGTGAATGTTAAAAATCTAATAAGAGCATTAAATGACATTCCCTTTTAAATATTTTCAACTTGTGGAATACACATACATAGCACTTATGCCATTTTGTGGTTAGTGAATGTTAAAAATCTAATATGAGTATTAATTGACTTTCCTTTTAAATATTTTTAACTTGTTGGATGCGCATTCATAACACTTATGTTATTTTGTGGCTAGTGAATGTTAAAGATCTAATAAGAGCATTAAATGACATTCCCATTTAAATATTTTTAACTTGTGGAATACACATACATAGCAAGTATGCCATTTTGTGGTTAGTGAATGTTAAAAATCTAATATGAGTATTAATTGACTTTCCTTTTAAATATTTTTAACTTGTTGGATGCGCATACATAACACTTATGTTATTTTGTGGCTAGTGAATGTTAACGATCTAATAAGAGCATTAAATGACATTCCCTTTTAAATATTTTCAACTTGTGGAATACACATACATAGCATTTATGCCATTTTGTGGTTAGTGAATGTTAAAAATCTAATATGAGTATTAATTGATTTTCCTTTTAACTATTTTTAACTTGTTGAATGCGCATACATAACACTTATGTTATTTTGTGGCTAGTGAATGTTAAAAATCGAATATGAGCATTAAATGACATTCCCTTTTAAATATTTGTAACTTGTGGAATGCACATACATAATACTTATGCCATTTTGTATCAGTGAATGTAAAAAATCTAATAAGAGCATTAAATGACATTCCCTTTTAAATATTTTTAACTTGTGGAATGCACATACATAACACTTATGCATTTTGTGATTAGCGAATATTAAAAATCTAATAAGAGTATTAAATGACATTCCCATTTAAATATTTTCAACTTGTGGAATACACATACATAGCACTTATGCCATTTTGTGGTTAGTGAATGTTAAAAATCTAATATGAGTATTAATTGACTTTCCTTTTAAATATTTTTAACTTGTTGGATGCGCATACATAACACTTATGTTATTTTGCGGCTTGTGAATGTTAAAAATCTAATAAGAGCATTAAATGACATTCCCTTTTAAATATTTTTAACTTGTGGAATGCACATACATAATACTTATGCCATTTTGTGATTAGCGAATATTAAAAATCTAATAAGAGCATTAAATGACATTCCCTTTTAAATATTTTCAACTTGTGGAATACACATACATAATGCATATGCCATTTTGTGATTAGCGAATATTAAAAATCTAATAAGAGCATTAAATGACATTCCCTTTTAAATATTTTTAACTTGTGGAATGCACATACATAATACTTATGCCATTTCGTGATTAGCGAATATTAAAAATCTAATAAGAGCATTAAATGACATTCCCTTTTAAATATTTTTAACTTGTGGAATGCACATACATAATACTTATGCCATTTTGTGATTAGCGAATATTAAAAATCTAATAAGAGCATTAAATGACATTCCCTTTTAAATATTTTCAACTTGTGGAATACACATAAATAGCACTTATGCCATTTTGTGGTTAGTGAATGTTAAAAATCTAATATGAGTATTAATTGATTTTCCTTTTAACTATTTTTAACTTGTTGAATGCGCATACATAACACTTATGTTATTTTGTGGCTAGTGAATGTTAAAAATCGAATATGAGCATTAAATGACATTCCCTTTTAAATATTTGTAACTTGTGGAATGCACATACATAATACTTATGCCATTTTGTATCAGTGAATGTAAAAAATCTAATAAGAGCATTAAATGACATTCCCTTTTAAATATTTTTAACTTGTGGAATGCACATACATAACACTTATGCATTTTGTGATTAGCGAATATTAAAAATCTAATAAGAGTATTAAATGACATTCCCATTTAAATATTTTCAACTTGTGGAATACACATACATAGCACTTATGCCATTTTGTGGTTAGTAAATGTTAAAAATCTAATATGAGTATTAATTGACTTTCCTTTTAAATATTTTTAACTTGTTGGAGGCGCATACATAACACTTATGTTATTTTGCGGCTTGTGAATGTTAAAAATCTAATAAGAGCATTAAATGACATTCCCTTTTAAATATTTTTAACTTGTGGAATGCACATACATAATATTTATACCATTTTGTGATTAGCGAATATTAAAAATCTAATAAGAGCATTAAATGACATTCCCTTTTAAATATTTTCAACTTGTGGAATACACATACATAATGCTTATGCCATTTTGTGATTAGCGAATATTAAAAATCTAATAAGAGCATTAAATGACATTCCCTTTTAAATATTTTTAACTTGTGGAATGCACATACATAATACTTATGCCATTTCGTGATTAGCGAATATTAAAAATCTAATAAGAGCATTAAATGACATTCCCTTTTAAATATTTTTAACTTGTGGAATGCACATACATAATACTTATGCCATTTTGTGATTAGCGAATATTAAAAATCTAATAAGAGCATTAAATGACATTCCCTTTTAAATATTTTCAACTTGTGGAATACACATACATAATACTTATGCCATTTTGTGATTAGCGAATATTAAAAATCTAATAAGAGCATTAAATGACATTCCCTTTTAAATATTTTTAACTTGTGGAATGCACATACATAATACTTATGCCATTTTGTGATTAGCGAATATTAAAAATCTAATAAGAGCATTAAATGACATTCCCTTTTAAATATTTTTATCTTGTGGAATGCACATACATAATACTTATGCCATTTTGTGATTAGCGAATATTAAAAATCTAATAAGAGCATTAAATGACATTCCCTTTTAAATATTTTCAACTTGTGGAATACACATATATAGCACTTATGCCATTTTGTGGTTAGTGAATGTTAAAAATCTAATATGAGTATTAATTGACTTTCCTTTTAAATATTTTTAACTTGTTGGATGCGCATACATAACACTTATGTTATTTTGTGGCTAGTGAATGTTAAAGATCTAATAAGAGCATTAAATGACATTCCCATTTAAATATTTTCAACTTGTGGAATACACATACATAGCACTTATGCCATTTTGTGGTTAGTGAATGTTAAAAAGCTAATATGAGTATTAATTGACTTTCCTTTTAAATATTTTTAACTTGTTGGATGCGCATACATAACACTTATGTTATTTTGTGGCTAGTGAATGTTAAAGATCTAATAAGAGCATTAAATGACATTCCCATTTAAATATTTTCAACTTGTGGAATACACATACATAGCACTTATGCCATTTTGTGGTTAGTGAATGTTAAAAATCTAATATGAGTATTAATTGACTTTCCTTTTAAATATTTTTAATTTGTTGGATGCGCATACATAACACTTATGTTATTTTGTGGCTAGTGAATGTTAAAGATCTAATAAGAGCATTAAATGACATTCCCATTTAAATATTTTCAACTTGTGGAATACACATACATAGCACTTATGCCATTTTGTGATTAGCGAATATTAAAAATCTAATAAGAGCATTAAATGACATTCCCTTTTAAATATTTTTATCTTGTGGAATGCACATACATAATACTTATGCCATTTTGTGATTAGCGAATATTAAAAATCTAATAAGAGCATTAAATGACATTCCCTTTTAAATATTTTCAACTTGTGGAATACACATATATAGCACTTATGCCATTTTGTGGTTAGTGAATGTTAAAAATCTAATATGAGTATTAATTGACTTTCCTTTTAAATATTTTTAACTTGTTGGATGCGCATACATAACACTTATGTTATTTTGTGGCTAGTGAATGTTAAAGATCTAATAAGAGCATTAAATAACATTCCCATTTAAATATTTTCAACTTGTGGAATACACATACATAGCACTTATGCCATTTTGTGGTTAGTGAATGTTAAAAATCTAATATGAGTATTAATTGACTTTCCTTTTAAATATTTTTAACTTGTTGGATGCGCATACATAACACTTATGTTATTTTGTGGCTAGTGAATGTTAAAGATCTAATAAGAGCATTAAATGACATTCCCATTTAAATATTTTCAACTTGTGGAATACACATACATAGCACGTATGCCATTTTGTGGTTAGTGAATGTTAGAAATCTAATATGAGTATTAATTGACTTTCCTTTTAAATATTTTTAACTTGTTGGATGCGCATACATAAAACTTATGTTATTTTGTGTCTAGTGAATGTTAAAGATCTAATAAGAGCATTAAATGACATTCCCATTTAAATATTTTCAACTTGTGGAATACACATACATAGCACTTATGCCATTTTGTGGTTAGTGAATGTTAAAAATCTAATATGAGTATTAATTGACTTTCCTTTTAAATATTTTTAACTTGTTGGATGCGCATACATAACACTTATGTTATTTTGTGGCTAGTGAATGTTAAAGATCTAATAAGAGCATTAAATGACATTCCCATTTAAATATTTTCAACTTGTGGAATACACATACATAGCACGTATGCCATTTTGTGGTTAGTGAATGTTAAAAATCTAATATGAGTATTAATTGACTTTCCTTTTAAATATTTTTAACTTGTTGGATGCGCATACATAACACTTATGTTATTTTGTGGCTAGTGAATGTTAAAGATCTAATAAGAGCATTAAATGACATTCCCTTTTAAATATTTTCAACTTGTGGAATACACATACATAGCACTTATGCCATTTTGTGGTTAGTGAATGTTAAAAATCTAATATGAGTATTAATTGACTTTCCTTTTAAATATTTTTAACTTGTTGGATGCGCATTCATAACACTTATGTTATTTTGTGGCTAGTGAATGTTAAAGATCTAATAAGAGCATTAAATGACATTCCCATTTAAATATTTTTAACTTGTGGAATACACATACATAGCAAGTATGCCATTTTGTGGTTAGTGAATGTTAAAAATCTAATATGAGTATTAATTGACTTTCCTTTTAAATATTTTTAACTTGTTGGATGCGCATACATAACACTTATGTTATTTTGTGGCTAGTGAATGTTAACGATCTAATAAGAGCATTAAATGACATTCCCTTTTAAATATTTTCAACTTGTGGAATACACATACATAGCATTTATGCCATTTTGTGGTTAGTGAATGTTAAAAATCTAATATGAATATTAATTGACTTTCCTTTTAAATATTTTTAACTTGCTGAATTCGCATACATACATAACACTTATGTTATTTTGTGGCTAGTGAATGTTAAAGATCTAATAAGAGCATTAAATGACATTCCCTTTTAAATATTTTCAACTTGTGGAATACACATACATAGCACTTATGCCATTTTGTGGTTAGTGAATGTTTAAAATCTAATATGAGTATTAATTGATTTTCCTTTCAAATATTTTTAACTTGTTGGATGCGCATACATAACACGTATGTTATTTTGTGGCTAGTGAATGTTAAAGATCTAATAAGAGCATTAAATGACATTCCCTTTTAAATATTTTCAACTTGTGGAATACACATACATAGCACTTATGCCATTTTGTGGTTAGTGAATGTTAAAAATCTAATATGAGTATTAATTGACTTTCCTTTTAAATATTTTTAACTTGTTGGATGCGCATATATAACACTTATGTTATTTTGTGGCTAGTGAATGTTAAAGATCTAATAAGAGCATTAAATGACATTCCCTTTTAAATATTTTCAACTTGTGGAATACACATACATAGCACTTATGCCATTTTGTGGTTAGTGAATGTTAAAAATCTAATATGAGCATTAAATGACATTCCCTTTTAAATATTTTTAACTTGTGGAATACACATAACACTCAAGTTATTTTGTGGTTAGTGAATGTAAAAAATCTGATGTGATCAGTAGATTTCATTCTCTAAAGATTCAAATATATTTCAATTCTCAAAATATTAAACATTTTCTTAATAAATACTCGTGGGATGATATTCTGGAGTTTTTGTGACTTGTTGAAACTGCATCAAATAATGCCTAATCCATTTTGTAGTTAGTGAATGTTAAACATCTAATGCGAGCAGCAAGTGACATTCCCAACAGATTCATATATGTTTAAATCCTCCAATTAGTAAACTTTTAAATGCTCGTGATATGATATCTTTCCATATTTTTAATTCGCAGATAAATATTTAATCTATTTTTAAATGTTCCAGATCTCAAAAAAGTTCGTAGAAGAACCTCCTCCTGAGCCATTAGTAAGTATTAATCATTCTACATATTATTTATGTCCTCATGAAAATGGATAGCCAAATACATGAAATGCATGTGCAAAAATAAGCGCTGTACAGTACATATACTAACAGATAAACTGTGTATATTCATTTATATAATATAATCAATTAGCAGGGCAAGAATTTTTTGAACTTGGTGTTCATTTTTGAATCTATGATTATATGTTTTCTCTAGTTTTATGCAATTAAATAATCGCATCTACACAAAATTGATGAACAATTTTATCTTGCTAGCTATCAGCAACGTCATGGACATTAATTTGCATTAGTGCGCAGGTAATTGAGCGCAGTAAGAAAATAAGCTCTATAGGTTGGCGTACGGATTTATACTGCAGAAGACCCAAACCGCCAGACTCATCCAAGGATTTAAGTAGCAATTTGGCGAATTTATAATGCGCCAAAGTTTAAAAATATATATATATATATCTTTTTGGAAATCTCATAATCTTATTTTGAGAATTTTAATATGTGGAAAGTTATTTTAATTCCTGGTTAAAATCACTTGTAGGTCTTTCGCTCATTTTATAATAATGAGCCTATTAAATTAGGATTTTTTCCATTTTAGATCAAAAGAATGTAGCACCTCAGGAACGGTGCATGTTAGTGTCATGTACATGCCATTCGCATTTAAATAACAAATCACGTATAAACTACCTATTTTCATAACATTTTAAAATAATTATTTATATAACGATTTTCAATTTTTAAAAAAAATAAAAATGTGTCCAAAAAATTGGTGGGATTTCCCTAATCTATTCACTCTGAAAATTGACATAGACTGACGTTTATCAATTGATACGAGTACAATATTACCAAATACTTTTCAATTTTTTCCATTTGTTTGAGGGATATCTTATCCAGACAAACATACATATTGAAAAATTGTCTAATTTGCTTTCAAAACGGTCCAAAACGTGTAAATCGATCAAAATCAGAGTAAATTGTTGACTATCAGAATACGCCCCCCTTTACATATAGGGTGTTCAGTACTATCAGTGCCCAATGGCTATTTCCTCAACCGTTAGTCACAGAGATAGACTTCCAATTGCAAAAACGTTTTAAATTTTAAAATCTATTATCTTAGAAACAGTTTAAATCAAAAATTACATTTCTGAAAGAAATACGAAATATACATTTTTATACGGTGCCCCGGTCCTACCAGTTATATTTAGGAAATTCATCCTCATGCAATTTCATGCAAAATAAAAAATAAAATCTTACGACGAAAATTCACCGAGTTATGAAGCATTAAACTTTATGACTTAAGTCGCTTTTCCACGCATAAAAAATGTCTCGTTTCAAGCAACCAACCAATCAGGGACCGTATTGACCATTTCTCCAGGCAATCAACCTATCAGGGACCGTATTGACCATTTCTCCAGGCAATCAACCTATCAGGGACCATATTGACCATTTCTCCAGGCAATCAACCTATCAGGGACCGTATTGACCATTTCTCCGGGCAATCAACCTATCAGGGACCGTATTGACCATTTCTCCAGGCAATCAACCTATCAGGGACCGTATTGACCATTTCTCCAGGCAATCAACCTATCAGGGACCGTATTGACCATTTCTCCAGGCAATCAACCTATCAGGGACCGTATTGACCATTTCTCCAGGCAATCAACCTATCAGGGACCGTATTGACCATTTCTCCAGGCAATCAACCTATCAGGGACCGTATTGACCATTTCTCCAGGCAATCAACTTATCAGGGACCGTATTGACCATTTCTCCAGGCAATCAACCTATCAGGGACCGTATTGACCATTTCTCCAGGCAATCAACCTATCAGGGACCGTATTGACCATTTCTCCAGGCAATCAACCTATCAGGGACCGTATTGACCATTTCTCAGCACAAAAAGTGCTCAATTTTAAACAGCTATAAGTCGGTCAATTTTGATCGTAAAAGGATAATTTTTTTTTATTTTGCATAAAATTGTATGAGAATGATTTTCCTAAATATAATTGCTAGACCGGGGTACTGTATAAAAATTTACATTTGGCATTTCTTTCAGAAATACATTTATTAATTTAAACTGTTTCTAAGATAATAGATTTTAAAATCTAAAGGATTTTTGCAATTGGAAGTGTATCTCTGGGAATAACGGTTGAGGAAATAGCCATTGGGCACCGATAGCACTGGACACCCTGTATACTATTTATTACAGGAAGAGTAAACAGAACGGGCAACTCCTACAACAGTTACTTAAAATGTTCAACTGACATACGGAGAAAAATACACTTTAATTCTGTATGAATAAATATTAATAATGAACTGTATTTAATAATTTCATTTATTTATTTTCAGCCCCAAAAAAGGAAGCGATTTAAAAAATTGAGGATATTCTGGAATGGATTATCCTGCCTCAAGAAAGTGAGATAATCTTACATATTAGCTTAATTAATTAAGAATAGAATTCATATCATTTAATAAAAATACAGTAACGATCTATATTTAAAAAAATAATAATCAGTAAATCCAAAATTATTTTTGCTATGTCTACAACTTTATTTGTAAAAATATATGCACGCAGGTGTTTTAATCAAGTTCCATAGCGATATCTCCTATTTGATCACAGATCACAGATTGCTGACTAAAGCGATTGAGGTTCCTGCTGGAGTGGTAGAGGATATGCTATAAATTTGACACAATAACCTGAAACTCTTCAAATTACACAATCGATTTATTCTACAGTTACAGAACCCGCCGATAGGGAGAATTCTAATAGCTTTGAATCACGTTCCTAGTATAGGGACCATTAGTTAGCCATTTTAGAGTTCTTAATGACACTCTAGAACTGAATAGCAGATAACTACACTAGTCCATGGACTGGAAATACAATTCCAAACCCCATAAGCCAATTCTATGACTAGGAATATGACCATTGTAGACTGTGACCATTGCACCCAATCATCATTAAATTTTAACTCGGCTGTATGTTATGACTAATGCTTTAAAGACTCTGGAAAAATTGAATTTTTGATAGAAAAATCGAGTTTATTTTTCCAAAATTACTTGCTTTCGGAAATTTTGGACTTTTTGGAAGAAAAAATTGAATGATATGCAATTTTACATATTTTGTATATTTTTTAACATATTAGAAATGTTGCATTTTATGGAAATTATATTATTTTCTTTATTTATAAATATTAAATAACTATAATAAACTTTACTTAAGGAGAAATCTTCCACAAGAAGTTATCTTAAACAGTATTCTTCCGTAATTTCACTTACAGAGATTATCGTGGGCCTTTTATATTTAAAACTAATTTAAATCTTTTAATTGATTAATATTATTTTCAATGCCACTAAGGCGTAAAATATTAAACTGCGCAAAACATAGTACAAAACTGTAAAATCTATGCACTAAATACTGAAATCAGACGCCTCTTCAAAGAAATCAATCATTGAAACCCACATTTTTAAACTTAACACATTACACATTGGTAAAATCTCAATTAAAAAACCCTCCGGATTATTTATTATTATGAACAGCTGGTCAAAATGTGTAATCATTGTAGCTTTTGTTTGCGTAAAACATTGTAAAGAAATAAAAATAATTTAAAGTTATCTATCTCGAATGATATCTATCTCACTTAATTTCCGCACTCAATCGGCATCGCTAGCACATTTTTCTGCATAATGAAAAGCACTAATATTTATATCCCCCACTTGATTTCACGAGTTTAAGATTGTTTTTAATGCTTGCGCTCTAATAACCACCTGTATAGGTTTCTAAATCAAAGAACTCTAGGTGCCTATAATTTTATTCTGATAATAATTACGTGAGTTTGGATCTTACTAATTTAATGTTAATGATACTTTAATATATATATATATATATATATGTATATATAGTTTAATAATACTTTAATAAATATAATTTAATATTGCAGAATTGTTTTAAATATTCTGGAAAGAAATATTTTTAAATATATCTCGCTCGGATATAGGGGGCCCCCTACGAGGGTGCAGTCAGCGGCGTCCTGTACGGTGCAGAGTCGACTTTGACTAAAAGAACTTACAATTCTGTCCCAGGATCTCAACGTAGAGTATCGGCTGGCCAGTTCGAAGATTCAGGGTTCGATTCCCGGTTGGTGCAGCAAGGCTCTTTACAACGGTACAATCATAGGTTTAAGAAAATCGCACGTTTTGAAAAAGCGATCAAACTAGTAGCCGAAGACGGACAAAAATTATTAAAATCATAAAATACAACTAAACCCTTATAAAGGCTTTACAGTCTGTGCACTTTGCATCAGTTGTCACAGTTTGCATGAAGCCTATTATCTGAAATTATACCATTATACTGTACATTACAGCGCGTTTTAAGAAGTTTTAATAGAATATTTTATTGTTGTTGTGTTTCATTACATAATTATTGTCTTTCTGTTTCAGAACAAGGAGGATTGAAAAAATAAGATCATTCCTACTATAGTCATTTTTCTAAAACAACATCCAGGCTATATGACTAAACAAAAAAATCTGTGCAATAGCCTATCTTGTACATCCAAAACAATGGAAAATTAAAAAAACAATAGTACCTCTTCCTGGCTTATGTTTTTATTTTCCTTTAAAACATTTCAAAATCAATTCGATGCAGTACTCAACATCGAATGTATTGTCGGTTGGGAGGTTAGCTCGAAATTCTTTCATTGCGGCTGACTAAAGCATTAAATCAAAAGTATTGTGCAAACAAATTACCCCAATTTCCAATGTTTTTACAGATTACTATCAAACAGCCTGAAGTCAGTGAAAAGAGAGATAAATTGTTGAATATATTCAAACAAAATCAGCTACCTTTAATTTTGCAACATGAACAGTCATAATACAGTCGAATTCGCTTTAAGGGGACAGTGGAAGTGGAAATGATCAAAAATCGATTAAAAAAAGTTTTTTTTTTTAATATATAACATTGTTTTACACATTTAACCTTATGCTTACGGGTGGGACAGCGTCCATCTCAAACGAAGAACCTCCCAATAAGACAGCAGATGCAATGTTTCTGCCGGCGATTTCTATGGAAGCCAATATCTGCAAAGGGGGGTCGAACTGTTTGGGATAAGGTATGTCAAATACCTGTCTTTTTGGGAGGTTCTTCGTTTGGGATGGACGCTGTCCCACCCGTAAGCAAAAGGTTAAATGCATTTTTTTTCGAAACGGAATTTTCAAAGGTGTTACATTTTAAAAATGCTCCATGCGTCTTAATTTTTGTTTGAGATGCATGAAATTTGGTAAGAAGACACCTTTCATACTTTTTAATGAAACTGGGTATGCATTTTATAATTGAACCCAATTAAATGATGAAAATTACGTTTTAATGCAGAAAAATATTTTTAAAAACTTAACTTTCTAAGGGATTTAAAAATGAATACCCAAATTTGTTCATAATGTGTTTTTGAGTGATCATAATGTAAAATATTAATCAAAAATGTGAACAAATGGCACGCAAGGAGCATTTTCAAATTTTCGTTAAAAAAATTAAATTTAAAAAAATATGTAAAATTATAACAAAATTGAAAAAAATTGAATGGTATTTTATATAATAATGTTAAGAAGAATATTTATTCAAATTTTCACCATTCTAAGTCAATAAATGAATAAAAAATATTTCAACGTCCACCATCCCCTTAAAGAATATAGATAATGAAATATCCCCTTTTTACAATAGCATTCCAAACTCCAAAGCTTTTAAAATTCCTAACAAAACACGATGTTCCACGGTTGCAGCAAATAAGTTTTCTCGTCACCAGGAGTATCAACTATTCAATACTGAACTGGTCCATCAATGCTGCATTGAACACTTTTTAGCGCCCTTTAACCTTAACCTACCAGGAACATATGCCAAGTTTCAACACTGAATAGCTGATAATTACACTGTAAAACATTCTACAACCTTTGCTCATTTTTTCAGTACTTTGTTGATAATTTCGGCAAACTATCAGAAAAGCTGCAATTATAGGCGTTCAGGAACTTGATTTGTATTGCAACTTCTCATATGTATTTGGTGACTGTCTCAATCTAACAACGCGGCCGGCACAAATTTTTCTTACAGTCACTGAAGTTATCGACTATTTAGTGTGCTAACTTTCATGACTATGGTATAAATAAATTGTATAAAATCAAAGAGTTAACGGTTAATGTCCCGTTTAATACTTCGTGACCAGATGGCTATTGCCATTAATCACAAAGACTGCCATTAGTCATTAGTGGTTTGACTATGTTCACAGATAAAGCAGTAGCATAGAATTTTCAGTGAAATGATACCTGTACTAAGGCAATTACCCTATTGCTCCGGCTTCCACTTGCTCTATGAGTGCTTGGGACAACTGGCCTGTTTCTGAGGTATTTCCTTTACCTGCATGAAGAAATACACATGAAAAAAAAATCTGATGAGGGAATCATATGTGTTCCTCTATACATTGAATTTACACCTTTGATAGTTTAATAAATGAGCCTCAAGAACTTGTTTGTACAAGTTTCCTAGGATTGCCCTTATGCATCCCACTAATTTTGTAAGGAAAGAGTGTGCACGTTAGGTCTACCTATAGTAAACTGGCTATGCCCTATTGAATAAAAAGGATTACAGAGCACCTAGTGAAGAATTTAACAAGAAAGATCAATTATGCATAAAGCATTCATTATGAAACATTTTCCAACTTCAATGCAATTTTATTTAAACATCTCAAAAATGCGATACATTCCTCGGTAATATTTTTAAAATTATCACAATACTACATTAATTAATTATATTTGAAAACTTAAAACCTCATCGAAAAAAATGAACTCCATTCAAAGGACGGCATTAAAATATAAATTGTCTGGTTTAAACATCTCAAAAATGCAATACATTCCTCGGTAATATTTTTGAACTTATCATAATACTACAATAATTTATATTTGAAAACTTCATCGAAAACAAATTAAATTTATGCAAATGACGTCATCGAAATATAACACGCCTGACTCTCTCTATAAAATCAGTATTTCATTCATTTCGTTCATCACAATACTATAATAATTTATTTTATTTAAACATTTAACACCATGGAGGTACAAGTAATTAAACTCTATGTTTAAAACTTCATCGAAAAAATCGTCCCTCTCCCTGTAAAATCAATGAATATTTCATTCATATCAGCTATATTGCAAACTCCATGAGCTAAATAATTTTGCGTTAAAGAAATGCAGCAATTCTTATGCAACTCATTCTACATATTTTGCTGTTTACATTCTCCATAAGTGAAAAGTAAGCTTCGTTGTAGAAATAATCAAAGTTGGATGATCCTTTACACTCAAATATATTGTAATTGCGTTGTTTCAGTATGTAGATGCACAGAATTTAAGCAAAAATAAAGCGGTTTTAGGACGGATACAACACTGAATAAGAATTAAAAAGAACTTTAAAAATCACGATTTTGAGACAAGATGGATGCCATATTTTATTTTGAAGTGGGTCACGTGATCTCTTCATATAATGGTCAGGTGATCTCTTCATATAAAAGGTGTAATTAATATTTTAATTTTTATTTAAAAATCTACTGAATATATTTTGCTGTAGATTTTTTTATATATTTTATGGGATAATTTGAATATTTCCTAACACTTTCGAAGCAATTTGTGAATTTTAAATCCGCTTAAAAAATGTTTGAAAAATTAGGTCCCATAAGGTTCAATGTATTTCATTTTTTCAACCCGAGTTCAATCCAAAACCAATTGGGGGATATTATCCATTTATATTCCCATAGGTCCCACTGACCGTCTGAACAATATACTAAAATTTCATTTTGATAAAGTCATTTTTACGGCAGTTATCGTGCTAACAGACAGACAGAATGAACAAAGTCATAAACACTTTTCAACTTTGTTCTAAAGTGTTAAAAACGGGATTATTAACTAAGCAATAAAGCGAGATGAAGGATAAAAGCCATGGACTTTTAGCCAACTTTGTAATTGCAATTACAAAGTTGTAAGGAAATATCGAATAAATTGTGATCTACACCAGGAACACGTGAAACGAAGGCAAATACCTGTTAAAAGTCGTATCATCAAGGACTGTAACATGCTCCTACTTGCTCCATGCTTTAACACCTATAATGACTATCAAAACATACGGTAATATTCTTTTTCGGATTCTGTGCATTGTTGCTGACGGAAAGGGGGAGTGCATTTTGAGCAGGCTGTGCATTAGATTCATGTGCATGTAAGTATTTATTTTAGCATTTCTGAAAAAGACATATATTCGCCAATAACTCTATTGTGTCAAAATAAGTATCTGTTACAGTTTTATACTCATTAGACAATGCTCTACAACTTCGTGATTGGATTTTTTTCGTCTATCTCGCTAGCCGAGTGCGGTATTGCAAATTCCTAAATTATCAGCTAGGGGCCCTCGATCGAGCATGGTCACTTTTAATAAGTAAAAAATAATTTGTGCAAAGGAGAAGGAAAACGTGAACAACTTATTTAAGCACAAATCAGATAATTCAGCATACGGTTGTTTCAAAGATATGCTGGCTCTCTTTCGTCAGTGCAAGAGAAGCAATAAACACATATCGTCTGTTGTTTCTCTTGCACTGACGATGGGAATCCAGAGTATCCTCAGAACAGCTGTATACTGCATTATTATCTTATTTTTGCTTAAAAACATTGCTCAAGTTACCCTTATGATCACTTTGTAGGTATTTGATCCGGAACCAGGCCCGAACCAGGGACCCGGTGCTTACCAGACCGACATTATAAGGTTAGAGCACAAGCTAGCTTCGACTCCGAACTTATAATTTGGGTACTGTTTCCTAGCATCATCGGTCGATGGTCTTTGGCAGGAGCAGAGTCGGCTGCTGCCACACACTCCACCCCCTGATGAGAAGCCCCGGTCGAATTTCGCCGAGGAGGGGGCCACCCAGAAAACCCCCGCGAGTCCCCATCCGAAACTCAGTCGAGGGACTGAATGGTCGGGAGGCGTGTCGTACCTCAGGCGTGACGTCAGTCGTGGTCAACCAGGGAGGGAGTGATCAGCTCCTCTACTCAGCGTGGTGCTGCCATCTCTTGTTGAGAGGTGAGATCGTTGGAGAGAGAAGGTTGCGTGCTTCAAACGTCCAGGGTCATCATTGTAGGTATTTGATCCGGAGTCAGGCCCGAACCAGGGACCCGGTGCTTACCAGACCGGCATTACAAGGTTAGAGCAGAAGCTAGCTTCGACTCTGAACTTATAATAAGGGTACTGTTTCCTAGCATCTTCGATCGATGGTCTTTGGCAGGAGCAGAGTTGGCTGCTGCCACAACTTTTTCTATAGATAGGCAGACCTAACGTGTACACTCATGAACCAATGGCGGCTCGTCAGGAAACGCTGGTGAAACGCTTCTTTACATAAAATTATCGGCTGAATATTTTTTTTTTATTCATAAAATTTTTTATTTTGTCTATCAAATTTAAAATGTGATCGTAAAAAAAATTTGAAATTTTCTTTTGATCCCAGCCAAAATTATTTTTTTATTATTTAATTACTTTATCTTAATTAGAATTAACTTATATTTACGTTTTGTGACCACGTAATCTTAATATCAAAACATCTGACTCCCTACTACTACTTTTAAAACAATGCTAGCCATTATGCCTGCAATATGAAGCAGGATTCAAGACAACTATATTCTGCATCTCCTTTAATGCTATTGCTATTGGATGGTTGTTGACGACGACTACATGTCAATGTGATAAGTGATACAGATTTTAAACCCTGCTGCATATGCGAGAAGTTGGTGTTCGGTGTTTAGTTGACTACTTCTCGCCAGTTAAGCTGCTTTCAAAGTATATTCGTTATGCGTATACTATATTCTTTATCTCTTTAAATTATTTTACCTTGATCATTACAATAATTTTGGACATTTGTTTGCTTAACTATGAAATGAAGAATTGGTAATAGAAATGAAGAAATAGTTGAATGTGGCGCAAACATAATGTATAATTTTTCTCTTCAAATTTTTTCATAATGCAATTGTGATTGAAACAAGAAATTGTAATTAATTATGAAATATACAATATTTCAAAAGTAAATAAATAGTATAATAGTTAATTAGTTTTCCCTTGGCTATTTTTTTATCATTCGGCGAATTTTCAGACTCGTTTGGCTATTTTTAGAAAATATTTGGCAACACCGGTGCCAGTGGTGCTGTAAGGACAAGGTACTTTAACCATAAGTAGGTCAGAGAGAGGGGGTTGCTTTTCGACCGGGAGAGCAACTTGAAGTAAGGCTCCTCTATATACGAGCTGACTCGTCAAGCATATTAAAGCCCACCGAGGCCAAAAGCGTAATCTATTAGCATTAGCTCTATTCGTATTTTCACTTTAGGAAGTACTATTGACATAATTTTTGGTGGGTGTTCTGCACCAAACTGCTCTAAACATACTAGAAAAAGGTTTAGATAATTTTCCTTTCCCAGAAATGAAGCGGGAATTAAAAAAATGGCTTATAAATAGTCGACAGAATCATTGGATACCCGGTATAGGAGCATACTTGTGAAAGCTAAATTTTACAATAATGTAATTGAAACTTCTATTTTTATATAAAGTATTTATTTTAAACACTCATTTTATAATTTCGATAACTGTAGTATGTATTATTATTGACATTTATTTGTTATAGTCTTATCTAGTAAAAAAATAATAAGAAAAAAAAATGTCCATCTATTGTAAACATGATTTGTAGTCCTGAATGTGTTATTCTCTCTTCCAAATTTAAAAGTATAATTGCTTCAAATTATATATATATTAAAGATTTATTCATGTTACACCAATATCTTTCAAGTTTTATACACTTTATTGCATTTTTAGAGTATAATGAATCATAAAATTGTTGAATCGTACTATTAACAAACCGTCGCCAAGCGGAAATCTTACCACATTATAATAATTATGTAAACATAAGGTAAAATAGTAAATAAATCGAAATGCATTTATCATAGAAGATAATGGATGATGAAATAGGATTTTTTTACTAAAAACTGATAGAAATTATGTCTGAATGACTCGAATTTACTTTGGAATGGCACTGATATTTTCATCGCCAAGACGATGATTGGCGCCAGTCATTTGATGTAAACATTGGCGCTATGTTTAGAGGATCCAGTTTAGACGATTTCCTCAATATTATCTTTTAAAGCACTTCAATTATTTTGTACTAGGCATAAAAAAATATATCGTTTACAATACAGATTTATATAATTCATTAGTATTATTAGGATTTTAAATGCTGTATTTATCTAATCTATACATCCACAAGTTTATAACAAAATTGCTCCTCTTTAAAATTTTAGTACCTTTAAAATTAAGTACACATGTTTGTTTTAAAGTGCCAATCCCCCCCCCCCCCCCGGTGTAATTCGCATACTACTATGTATCATCATAAATATATATATTTCAAAAACAACTTTTCATTATTTAGTACAGGCATTTCAAATAAATCAAGGTCTTTCTGAGCTCATAATAAGACCATGTTTTATTCTGTATGATATTAGAACTGTGACAGATGTAAAATAGAAATATACATCAAAGTATTTCATAAATTTTAATAAGACCGGATTTTTGTAAAAAAATAATAAGAAAAAAAAATGTCCATCTATTTGTTAATCTGCTTATAGAGTGAGAATCATATTTTTGATTCTTGTTAATAAATATCGCGTAATTAAAAATATTACTCCAATCTAATTCATATTTATAAAAATATAACTCAATTGTATATTTGTTAACATTATCAAATACCTGTAAAAATCAATATTTGGAGCATGTGTTAAACCGCCAAATATGGTAACCCATATATTTGTAGAAACCTTACTGGGCTTCAATATGCTTGATGAGTCAGCCTGTAGTATAAGAGCTCTAACTTGAAGTAGAGCTCCTCTACTACAGGCTGACTTATCAAGCATATTGAAGCCCATAGGGTTCTATACTACAGTTACAGAAATTATAAAATAAGTGTTTAAAATAAATACTTTATATAAAAAAAGAAGTTTCAATAAGAATATTGTAGAACTTAGTTCGCACAAGTATGCTCCAGTATCGGGTATCCAATTATTTATTAGCCATTGTTTTCTTCTTTCTTCGTTTCTAGGAAAGCGAAATAGCCTAAAACCCTTTTTTAAATGATTAGAGCACTTCGACGCAGAACAACCACCCATAATTATTTCAATTATACTTACTAAATTAAAAATACGAATAAAGCTAATGCTAATGGGTTGCGCATCCAGCCAACACCCTCCAGTGTTGATCCAGCTAGGGTGGGCTTCAATATGCTTGATAAGTCAGCTCGTACATAGAGGAGCCTTACTTGAAGCGTGACGTCACTGACTTACAAGTCAAGAATAGGGGACATAGAGTATATAAGTATAAAGTTCAGAAAGTTCGCGTTTATAATTCGAAAAGGAGATAAGGTCATTCGTAATAAAATTTTAGAAGAATGAAATTAAATTATTCTACTCATACATGCATAGGGCTATCATTAAAATATTATAATACATATATTATTTATAATAAAAGCTGAAATATATCATGAAAAGTGTAGTAAATATAAAAATTACATTTCAAGTGTTTTAATACAGATATGAATAAATATCTTATCATCGGATTTTTAAAAATATAGTATCCATTATCTTAAACATTGATAATACTTTCTACATGTAATATAAATATGCATTTCAAAAATATCTAATTGCGTAAAAAATCCCACATACATATAATATATATTGATGACTATGAAATATCATCATTATAGTAGTTACATAACTATATATTATATTAAAAAGCGCAGATCGGATCTTGGGGAAATGGGGTGTTGACGGTCGAATGGATGGTCAATGGCAGTAGATTTATTTTGTTTACCCAACAAAAAGACGATGCATTTTGTGAACTAGTAGAATATTATGACTCTGTAAGAACAGGTATCACTGTACGGACAGGTGTGTGTTTGGGGGGTATCTCACCACCAAATCTGCTTCACCTATTCTTAAAGTCACAAGCCGCCATTATTATCACCTAATCTTAAAGTCACTAGCCGCCATTATTATGAACCTTTCCTTACTAAGTTATTGCGGTGCTTAGGAACTTTCCAAAGAACTCTGTTGATAAAGTACTATTGCGGTATAAAATATTAATCTTTTAATAGAGTATAAAAGCCTCTGAGAATATTAGATTTTTCTCTCCATATCACATGAATCCTTAAATTCATGTAGAGACAGTCAGTCTCTTTACAAATCTTTATAAAGGGACTTTATAGTCATGTCCATGGTGCTGCCATCTAATGACGACAAAAGAAAACTTTTAGACATATAGAAAGGTATGAAAATATTTCAAATCGATAATTTAGTTGCAGACTGTGCAATGGGAGAACGATTTTTGGGAGTGTACCTTTTATGCGGGTTTTATAAATCAGAATTCAAATATCGATTGATAAAAAATACGAACCTGTAAATCCAAAATTCATCGAAAATTCATCCGTGCTTTGTATTATTGATCTAAGATTAGAAAAACAATAATAATAATAATAATAATAATAAAATACCATTAATAGTGGCAGAAAACATTAGGAATTATGTATTTAGATGCAGTTACATTACAATCATACATTTGAATTTACAATTCAAATTCAAATAACTATGAAGAATATTAGTCAATTTGTAC
The DNA here is from genome assembly GCA_951213105.1 of Amaurobius ferox. NCBI lineage: Eukaryota > Metazoa > Arthropoda > Arachnida > Araneae > Amaurobiidae > Amaurobius > Amaurobius ferox. Next base: position 25,522,265 of record OX578143.1, read on the forward strand.
AATACATATACCCTGTTACTTCGAATACTTTCAATGTACAAATTTAAAGTAGGTATCACTTTTACGTATTTAATGAAGTTTATATTACTTGAATTTTATCTATATCTCAGTTCATTTACAATTAATTTTTATAATCTTTTTTTAACATTAAAACTTAAATGAACATCGTTATTTGTTAAAACAGCATTATTCAAGCCCATTGTCATTTCGAAAGAAGCAAATATTGTATCCGGAAGCGTTTTCCCTTTAATCGCAAGTAAATTGCTGTAAATTAATTGCAAGTGAAAATTGTGATAAATTAATCGCAAGTAAATTGCGGTAAATTATTCGTAAGTAAATTGCGATAAATTTATCGCAAGTGAATTGCTGTAAATTAATTACATGTAAATTATGGGAAAATAATCAGAAGTAAAATGCCCTCTTGTCTGAGGCAAAATTTTAGTTGTTATTAATTTGCTAAAATAAAAGCATAAATAAGAACCAAGATCACATAATGAATAACACATTTTAAACAACAAAATTGCATATATTACATTTCGCGCTATTTTGATGATTGTACCATAATCGCAGAATGAACCACAAAGAATGCAAATAAGAATTTAATTAAGGAACATTGAAAAGCAATATGTATTAGGAAATATTTCGAAAATATTAGTTCTGGATGAAAAAATATGAAACATGATATCACTTTTTTATGCAATTACAAAAGTGACATCAATCATCATGAATAGAAAATTTAAACACGCAAAAGACATGTTCTAAATTTCAAAAATTATTAAACTCACCTGGGATTTCCTGGCGAAGATATTTAACAGATACACGCATTTAAAAGTGCAGATTAATTAGTTTCACTGCAATTCACATTTTACTTCGCACAACAGCTTTTGATTTTCAGTTCCATGACATGGAAATTGGATTTCACTTTCAATTACACTAAACAATTCATGCAGGCAAGGAATATCAGACTAATTTTTCACTAAGTGTTGAAATATTGAAAGAGAAGAATAATAGCCATCACCGGAAGAGATTTTAGAAAATCTTTAACACAAAGCAAGCAAATTTACATAGCAACTTCTATGCTTTGAATTCCATAAATCGTGACCGAAGCAATCTTTGCAAAATAACATCCCCATCCTTGTTTTCTTATTTGAGAGGTGTTGACTAAGGTCATTTCATGGATGACAACATACCAAACAAGATCAAAACTTTCGAAAGTATTATTTAGTTGTTCGAAAATAGATTATGTATCAACTACTAATAGTCTTTCGAAACAATCTATATAAATAATACTGAAAATCTGACTGTTTGTCTCATCGTCACAGGAGAACGGCTGCACAGAATTTCCTAAAACTTTTATATGTATCCACGGTATGGTCCCACTTAAAATTAAGGCGTCCTTCTGTCCTTCAATTTCCCTGTTCTCATGTCCTTCTGACTGTTTTTAGTTCCATTTATAAACAAAGTAGTTACAGCAGACGATTTTTTTATTATATGGGTTATTTTCTGTAACCGGGAGTTTTACATGTCCCAGGTGTTTTAATAAAAGTTCGCATGATTTGGGACTGATTTGGGACATTAATCAGTTTTACTATATTGTAATTCATATTTATCACCCATTCTTTAAAAAAACAATTTATATTTTTAATATTTAAAAATTTAGTTTTTTTATTAAATTTCTTTCTCCTGTGTGTCCCAACAGCCAAATAATGAAATCACAACTTCATGTACAAGCCTTCATTTTCTAGTTTTCCTTTAATTTGATATTTTATATTAAATTAGACAATTTAAAATACAAACAGTAGTAAAAATCCACTATGCATTAGAGCATTGAAATTCTTTTTTTAAAGCTGTCCTCTAGCTTTTTTGTCATTCACCTGTCATTAAATTTTAACACCTCTTTCTATACATGGATGACAATGAAATATAATTAAAGTATTATTTTTTATTCATTTGAAGAGTTTGACTATGTTCTAGCTATCATTCTGTGCAGGGAAATATTAGAAAATTGAACAATTTTGGTTAAGTATTTTTATTCCTGCCATTCACCTGTCTTTAATTATTCTCAGAATAAAAAAGTAAATATATATATATACTTTTAACATATATGTGTGCCTAGTTAGTGTAGCAAACTGAATACCAAGTTAGGCTCAAATGCAAATAAAACTCCTATGCTCAAAAGTGAAATCACATGATTTGTCATTCCCCTGTCTTCTTGGTAGACAAGGGAATGACATTAGAACAGGTGAATTACATTTAAAAACTAGATTTCCTTTTTAGAAGATAAAACAAATAAGAAGATAATTCTAGATTGCAATTAAAGCAAAACAATTTTTTTATTTTTCTAATGATATATACAGAGTGTCCCAAAAAGATTGAAGCGCGCTTTAACTCTTTACCTGTTGGAGATAAGTGGGCAATGTAAATTGCAAAATGTTGAAAGTAAGGTAGTAAATAAGACTACGTTAATGAAATAGTCCTTCCATTAATTGTCAAAAAGTTACACTTTTTAAATTTTTATACGACCCCTTTAGACAAATTTGGTCAATCAGAATTTTTTTTTCTTTTAATGCAACAAGATCATTAAAAAAACCGCATATCTGTATCTTTAAAATCAACTGAATTATGATAAAGGAAAAAATCTCACCTATGCCACTTTTCCGTACCATGTGAAAGGCTGTTTCATCAGTGAAAATAGGGATCATAAACAAATTGACGATGGAAATTGTTTAGATCAAAAATACGTTAATATGTGTCAAAATTTTTTATCGCAAATGCATCTAAATAAAGCATTACACAGACAGAGATCATATAAAGCAGTGGTACTCACTACGCGGTTGGATATCCTATGTATTATCATCCAGTTTTATCTCTTTTGTGATATATCACAAATTTACATTTCCAATTTGATATATGGCCCACATTCACAATGTTCAATTTACAATTAAATAGAACTCGCTCAATTTTAAAGATACAGATATGCGGGGTTTTTTTAATGATCTTGCTGCATTAAAAATAAAAATTTTCTGATTGACCAAATTTGCCTAAGGGGGTCGTATAAAAATATAAAAAGTGTAAATTTTTAAATGGGAGGACTATTTCATTAACGTAGTCTTATTTCCTACCTTACTTTCAACATTTTTACAATTTACATTGCCCACTTATGTCCAACAGGTAAAGAATTAAAGCGCGCTTCAATCTTTTTGGGACACCCTGTATATGTATATACATACTAACAAAGTAGTTGCCTATATTAAGTGTCATTCCCCTCTCATGCTGCATTTACTTGTCTTTAAAATAAAAATTCGCATTTTCTATTTAATTTCCCCAAAATAATCACTGCTACTGTGTTTTTTTTTTTTTTTCTTGTTTTTTTTTTTTTAAATCACCCATGTTAATATATAATACAGAAAACAGGTTGCAAATTGGAAAAAAATATATTGTAACAAGAAAAATGTAAAAACCCATTTAGAGAAAATGACCTATATATTACCAATGAATTTATTTATAATTTTTTGCTCCATTGTGGTAAGCATGGAATTAGAAAGAAGAAAATAAAACGCCTATGAATGAAACACTTGAAATTACCACAATGCTTTGAGAATTTTATCTAAGCGTCCATAGTGTTAGTAAAGTAGCTGCTATTGTTAGTTGACAAAATAGAAAGGCGTAGTATTTAGTATATGTATTTTTGATTATTTTTAAAATGAGGGTTCCTTAATTATTTGTATACCAGTACTAATAATTAACTATAACTAGTACTATAGCCAGTAGTTTATTATAGCTGTAAGACAAAGTATAGAATATATGAAGATAAAAATAACTTGAAAAGTAAAATAATTTTAAATGCGCAGGAATAGTATTTATTGTTCTTATTTCCATTGAGCTAAAAATTTATTTTTACAAAATTGACAGTTTGAAATATTTTAGGCCTTTCGCCATAGAAATGCATGCAATGCAGGACTACTTATCTTATCTCACAGTCACCCGAATTACTGTCTCAAACGATATTGGCATTTCTTATTATTTAATAAAAGTTTTAACGCCTTACTTTTACCTCCATGGTGGTAACTATAGTAACCAAGTTACGCTTCAAATAAAGAAATCGTCTGCTGGCTATTATTTTAATCAAACTATTTAAAAATAATGTTACAGTTAATTGATTATTGGATGGTTAAAACGTTGAAAATAAGAAAATAAAACAACAAACAGCGATCGGAAATGAAATATAGTTTTACATACCACAATTTCGGTGTTAATTAAACAATAAAATGTGCACCATTTTTATGCTTAAATTTAAATTGATTGTGTGTGTTCAGACCATTTATTAAGTGTTGAAAACCCAGACCACACGACAGACCCGAAGGTTTACTGCAGCTAAGTGTGTGGCCGGGAACTTTATTTTAGATCCAAAACATTACAAAACAGGTTAAAATTGAATCACAACACAGTTACAAGACAAAAAAAAGAAAGGCAACGACAAAACAAAACATAAAAACAATACAATACAATACAATACAATACAAGAGAGACATAAGAAGGAAAAAAAAGAAAAGAGGGGAAAACCCCGAAGGGAAAAACCCAAGCACAAAAGTAGTAAAACCAACTAAAACAAAACAAAACGAAACGAAGAACATGAAATACATAAAATACACAGAAATACAAAAAAAAGCACAAAAATTACATATAAAATTATATATACAAAAACACATGACAGTTGGGGGATGAAAAACCAAAGTATAAGTTGAGAAACCGAGGATGTAAGGGAATAAAGTCAGGGTGAGAAAATATAATTATAAAAATCCGGGTTAGGATGTATGCAAAGTATATATACATAATGGGTGTTTTTGATACATACCGAAAAGATTAGGTATATATTCTTTAAGGATGATACATAGAAGACGACACATATTAGGTATGGATGATACAAATTAGATATGGATGATATATAATGGATGATACATATTAGGTATATATACAAAAAGAAGCATGATCAAAGTATATATACACAATGGATGTTTTTGATACATACCGAAAAGATTAGGATTGATATAATGTTAATGTACAAATATAAAAACTAAACCATATGAGTTACAGGAGGTGGTGAATATAAAATCTTATAGTGCCCAAGGCACAGGGAGCAGGTTTTATAAAACAGATTTAGAAAGTGTGGGGAGCAGTGAAGGATTCACAGACCAGGGGGGACCCCCAGGCTGATCAAGCAATTTTGTTAGAAATCTCCCTAGCAGCGAGAATACAGTTTTTAATTTTTGAAATAGAAGATTTGTTTTTAAGAACCCTGGAAAACCAAGCCGCAGAGTTGGCATCAGTGGGACGGGAAAGGTGGAAGGGGAGGGTAAAAGGACAGTTAAAGACAAAGTGGTCGGCATCACCATAAACATTACAAGTGCAATTAGATGAAGATTTATGCTTAAAAAAATGTAAATAATCCAAAAAGGGGCCGTGACCCGTTAAAAAATAAGTTAAACATTGATTGGAAATTAAAAGATCAGGGTCAACACAGGGAAGAAATTTTGAAATTCTCGCAGGGTCATGGGTTCGGGGGGAGATATAATCGTTTAAATATGACTGCCAAAGATTTTTAAGAAGAATTTTACAGTGCTTTTTTAGAAGGGAGTAAGGGAAGGGGATGTGTAAGGGAGAGCCAGAAGTGGTTGCTAATTTAGCATGATGATCTGCGACCTCATTACCAAGGTTATTCGCGTGGGCTTTGACCCAAGAAAGATTTATAAGTTTATTGGAAATATTAGCTTTAGTTTTAATTTTTTGAAGAAAGTTAGATTTGTTATTGATTGATTTGAAAGCCATGATCGAGGAGAGACTATCGGAGAAGATGTTAACTTTAGTGTTGTTATCGGTTGCCCAGGATATAGCGAAATCTATGGCTGCAATTTCGGCCTGGAATACTGTATTCTCACCATCTAGTTTGAATGAATAGACCCTGTCCAGGACATCATGTTTGAAGATACACACTGCAAAGCCTGTATTGCCTTCAAGAGAAGAGCCATCAGTAAATATATTAATATTTGAAAAAGTAAGGGGGTCTGAGGATTCCAGGAGGGCGATACGTTTTGAGGGGGGAGTGCCAGAAAAGGGGGAGTTTAAATCAAAGAGGGAAGGGGCAGGGATATTAGAATTAGAAAAAAGATTTTCACGACGTTTCCAAAAGGCATATTTTGAATGTAAAATTTTTATGACAAGGTGAATGGGGGGAATTCCAGTAAGAGAAAAAAGAGAGATGTTAGAAGAGGTCCTAAAACCTGAAGAGATTTTGAGGAGAAATATCCTCTGAAGAGAAAGAAGAGTTTTAAATTGAGCCCCCGTTAATTTACTACCCCAGACACCCGCCCCAAAGGAGACAACCTTTTCAATTACAGTTAAGTACCACTCTTTTAAAAATGATTTATTTACTCCCCAGTTACACCCGGCAAGTTTACCGAAGGTTGTAGCAATCTTATAGCATCTCTCTTTGAGGTGGAAGATGTGGGCGCTCCATTTCAGATTATCGTCAATGATAATACCGAGGAATTTAAGGTGTCTGGAAATGTTGACTTTGACACCATTGATTTTGAAGGAAGGATTTTTCTTAATTTTGGAGCGGGTTTTATTAAAAATGATGGCATTGCATTTCGAGGGGGAAATATCTAGTTTTAGATTAGCCAAAGATTCCGAAAGTGTATTTAAGATGGAGTTGTTCTTAATGGCTAGAGAGTGAAGGTTAGGAGCGAAGGTAACCACCGCGAGATCATCTGCGAAGGCCTGTAAATAGTGTTGATCATTGTTAAGAAGAAGGATATTATTAAAATAGATATTCCATAATGTGGGAGAAATTATAGAGCCCTGAGGGGCTCCACGAGAGATTTGTTTTGTATGAACGGAGGGACCATCAATAAAGGAGATTTTTCTATTTTGTAGGTAAGTAAAAATAAAATTTTGGAAGGAAGGTGGTAGGTTAATTCTGTTGAAGATACTGGGAAGGATTGTCCAATTTAAATTATCGAAAGCTCCGCAGATGTCCACGGTGGTGAGGGAAACATAATGTCCTGGTCTGAACCCATTGATGGTGTTGATCAAACTGAGGGTTGCATCCTCGCAACTACATAGTTCTCTAAATCCGAATTGGAGAGGGTGGAGAATCTCTCCGGAGGAGAGCCAAAAGTTAAGTTTGTTGATAAATAGTTTCTCTAATATTTTGCCAAAGGTTGGTAGTAAGCAGATTGGTCGATAGGAAGAGCAATGGGAAGGGTCTTTGCCCGGTTTATTAAAAAATAGAACATTAGCTGTTTTTAAACACGAGGGGAAGTGACAAAATTTGAAGCAAAGGTTACAGATTTTAATAATAAGGGAGGGAAAAGCTTTATAGAATTTTTTCCAAAGGGTAAAATCAATTTTGTCAGGGCCAGGGGCCCTTCCACTCTTTAAGTTATTGAAGACTATGAAAAGTTCCTCCGGAGAAACCTCACCCAAGCCAGTGGCTGGCAAGTCAAAAGAGGGAAAACCTGAAAAATCTGCATCTTCCCTGAAGCAATGGTCCAAAAGCCTATCAACTTTTTCATAGTGATTTAAGTTAATGTTATCTGGGAATTGAAGTTCTATACAATTGATCTTACGATGCTTTTGAAATGCAAATTTGAAATGGGTGCCAAATGAGGAGTTACTGTTAGAACAAAAGGATTTCCATGAGTTTAATTTTGTTTTTTTAATTAGTTTTTTATACTTAGCCCTGTTTAATTTATATTTAGTAGAGGTAGCTGAGATTTCCTCCGGGGGTGCTGAGTTATTTTTTAGAGATTTAATACGTTTATATAAAGCGGATATAAAATTACGTTGTTTTTTCAGTTCAGAGTTCCACCAAGTGAAACCCTTAGAGGTTGAAGTTTTCTTTTTCTTGATGTAGGAGAAAGCACTGTTTTTTATCAAGAGGGTGAAGTTAATAAAGAAATCATCGAGGGAGAAAGTATCATTAATTTTTCCAAGGAGAGAATCGAGGTAGTTGATGTGTGATCTGAATTTAAAGATAAATCTGCCAATATTGTAGTTTGTTTTTAGATAAAAGTCACAGGGGACAGAAGAGTTAAGGTTGATTGAGATCTGTATCATTCGATGATCACTAAGAGTGTCGTCAGGGATTGAGATCTGTATCATTCGATGATCACTAAGAGTGTCGTCAGGGATTGAGATCTGTATCATTCGATGATCACTAAGAGTGTCGTCAGGGATTGAGATCTGTATCATTCGATGATCACTAAGAGTGTCGTCAGGGATTGAGATCTGTATCATTCGATGATCACTAAGAGTGTCGTCAGGGATTGAGATCTGTATCATTCGATGATCACTAAGAGTGTCGTCAGGGATTGAGATCTGTATCATTCGATGATCACTAAGAGTGTCGTCAGGGATTGAGATCTGTATCATTCGATGATCACTAAGAGTGTCGTCAGGGAGGATCTCCCAGCTGCGGATAGTGTCAAAAAATGAAAAGTTGGTAAGAGAGAGGTCAGGGTAACCTACACCAGAATGGGAGACAAAAGAAGGACCAATGCTAGGGTCGTTGCAGATCAACAAGTTGTTTTCAAGACAGAAATCAATTAAATCCAAACCCCTCCGGGTCCTTAACATTTATTAAGTGTAGAGATGTCGCATTTTTAATGAACTCTATAAATAAAATTAAAAATTCATATATTGTCTTATCAACACGGACACACGATTACCCCAATTTAATAATATTTTGATGGGTAGCCTTGGTAGGATCCCCTTAAAATTTAGGATTTCGCCTATCTGCCTTCATGTCCTAACAGTTTCTTCAATTTGAGTTTCGCCCAATCGTTATATGAGTCTCCAAATAAACGGGCCTAATCGTTATCTGAGTTGTCAAAATAACATGACCGAACTAGTTTTTTAACCTCACAATAAATGCAATTCAAATTCCGATAACGTAATACGTTTCCCGCTCTTCGTATGTGAATATACAATATATATATATATATATATATATATATATATATATATATATATATATATATATATATATATATATATATATATATATATATATATATATATATATATATATATATATATATATATATATATATATATATATATATATATATATATATATATATATATATATATATATATATATATATATATATATATATATACCGGGTGGTCAGAATTAAAACACCCCTACTCTGAGCTTTCTATACATCGAACTACTCAGTGTAAAGGCTCCAAAATTGTTGAACCGACTATTCAAGACATGGGGAAAGGGATTACGCGAAAAAAAAAATTAGTTCCAGAAACACCGATAGGTGGCGCTGTAGAACAGAAAATATGCTAAAAGACACAAAATAATTACAAAAAAAGCAAACACATGCGATATGGAAATTTTCCTTTTTAATTTCTTTTACTGATATGAAAAAAAAGAAGATAAAAAAGTGAAGATACTTAAACTGTCATTGTAACTGCAATTTCGCACTGTAAGCACAAAACTTTGCATAAACCCTTGATTTGCAGCTACTATGTTCTGGGCATAAAAGGGGATAAAACTGGGAAATTTTCATTCTTATCAGCGATGGCTGTCACACTGCCAGAACGCGCTTTGCTTGTGAAGCTGTTTTATGAAAACCAAGGACATGCTGCAGCTGCACTTCGAGAGTTTCGTCGACTTTGCGCAATTTTTCGAGAGTTTCGTCGAATTTGCGCAAAGGACTATTACTTCCACAAGTTCTCAGGAGAATGATCGCTCGATTCGAGAAAACTGGACATCTTGCAGTTCAGCCGGGTCAAGGACGCAAATCGACTCGTTCAGATGTCGTTGACGATGTTGCCACCGCTATTGTTGAACAATCAATGAATAACGTTATAGGCTGTAGTAGTGCACGTGGAGTGTCACGACACTTGGGTGTTCCCTACAGCACAGTGCGGAACGTACTGAGAAACATGGTGCATTTTTCCCGTACAAAATTAGTCACAATTACCACTTGTTGACCATCGACAGGGAGAAGCGACTGACCTTTGTATTGACATTTCTGGCTAGAGTTGAAGTGGATGCATCGTGGCCATGCCAGATTCTATGGAGCGATGAAGCGCATTTCCATCTAAGTGGAACAGTCAACACCCATAACTGTCGCATTTGGGACACGGAAAACCCTCGTACCTTCCAAGAGATTCCACTTCACTCACCGAAAGTTACAGTCTGATGTGGATTCACAGCCACATTCATTCTTGGACCTTTCTTTTTCGAAGAGGCTACTTCCAATGGCCCTGTGACATGCGCCGTGACGGCTAAGAGGTACAAAAACATGCTCGAAAATTTTGTACCCCAACTACAACAACACCAATGTCTTGATTCAATTACCTTTATGCAAGATAGAGCGCCACCACACATTGGACTCTGTGTAAAGCAGTTTCTTCGGCAACATTTTACTAATGGTAGAGTAATTAGTCGTGTGTTTCCGACAACCTGGCCATCTCGTTCTCCAGATCTTAATCCCTGTGATTTTTGGCTGTGGGGATACTTAAAAAGTCTTGTTTATCGAGGACGTCTGGTAACCTTGGCAGATTTGAAAGACAATATCACTCTGCATGTGAGAAGCATCTCAATCGACCAATACAATCCGCAGTTGAACAAGCTGTCCACAGACTGCAGATTTTGCATCTTGAAGAAGGGAACCATTGAGCAGCATTCCCTGCATCGATAAGGTCCTTGTGATATGAATATTTGGTACGTTCGAATAAAATGTGTTACAAATGTGTATTTTGTGTCTTTTCAGCATATTTTCTGTTGTACAGCGCCGCCTATCGGTGTTTCTGGAACTAATTTTTTTTTTTCGCGTAATCCCTTTCCCCATCTCTTGAATAGTAAGTTCAACAATTTTGGAGCCTTTATACTGAATAATTCGATGTATAGAGAGCTCAGAGTAGGGGCGTTTTAATTTTAATATTTATATATATATATATATATACAGGGTGTCACAAAAATATTGACCTCGGCTTTTATTCCTTAAATATTGATCATAGACATATATAATAAATTACAAAGTTGAGTAAAACAGGGTACAGAATTTTATGAAATCGATAAAAATTTTCAGGAGATTAAATTTGAAGAAATACAAAATTTAAATTTTTATACGGCCCCCCGTACAAAAACATTTCCAATGAGTAAAATGTGCCCCATACACTAATAAGGTGATGTACAAAATTTCAGAATTTTATCATAAAATGTCCCAGAAATAAGTTTAAACAAAGTTGGTGAGGGATTAATCACAAATTAAAATGTAAATATTTACGGCAAGAGTGCAAATGACGTAACGTAGAAATACATCATAGACAAATAATAACATTTTGAACAAGCTTTGTAATCTTTGTGTAAAGTTATTATTTCTACACAGTGTAGATACTTTTGTACCAATAAATAGCAAGATCATTATTTATTTGTGTAATCATTGTTTTCTTTCGTAATTTGTGTATGACACCTGAAACGCGATCTGCCAACATGATTTTTCCCCTCTGAGAACTCAGTCCATGCATCGAAAAGTGGCTTAAATCAGCATTTTTGTCGTTTCATATCTCTGGGACATTTTATGCTGAAATTTTGTACATCACCTTATTAATGTATGGGACACATTTTACTCATTGGAAATGATTTTGTACAGGGGCCGTATAAAAGTTTAAATTTTGTATTTCTTAAAATGTAATGCCCTTGAAAATGTTAATCGATTTCATAAAATTTTGTACCTTTTTTTTACTCAACTTTGTAATTTATTATATCAAGATCAATATTTAAGGAATAAAAGCCGAGGATGTTATCACCTCATGTCTTCACTCAAGATGAACTGAATGATTTGGTAAGGGACTTAAATCTTTCAAAAAAGTAAGCAGAAATATTAGGGTCTCAGTTACAAGGTTGGAATCTTTGAATATAAATGTAAAAATCACATCATTTAGACATAAGCAAGCAGAATTTGAAAGGTTTTTTTCAATTAGCGACGATATAGTATATTGTAGCAATGTAGACGATTTATTCTTAGCATTCAGTCAAACTCATAATCCATCTGACTGGTTCTTGTTCATTGATTCCTCCAAATTCAGTTTTAAAGGTAGTCATTCTTCATAATGGTAATGCCTACCCTCTCGTACCATTAGCTCATTCTGTACACATGAAGGAGTCCTATGAAAATATGCAGAGATTGCTGAGTGTAGTAGACTACAACAAGTGTCTACAAATAAGCATAAATGACATATTTGTAGAGATTAAGGTCATGGGACTTCTTCCTGGCATGCAACCAGGTTACACCAAGTTCTGCTGTTTTTTGTGTGAATGGGACAGTCCTGATAGACCCAACCATTATGTCCGCACAGAGGGGCCCCAAAGAAAGGAATTCATGTCCGTACAGAGTGGCCCCAAAGAAAGGAATTCATGTCCGTATAGAGTGGCCCCAAAGAAAGGAATTCATGTCCGTACAGAGTGGCCTCAAAGAAAGGAATTCATGTCCGCACAGAGTGGCCCCAAAGAAAGGAATTCATGTCCGCACAAAGTGGCCCCAAAGAAAGAAATTCATGTCCGCACAGAGTGGCCCCAAAAAAAGGAATTCATGTCCGTACAGAGTGGCCCCAAGGAAAGGAATTCATGTCCGTACAGAGTGGCCCCAAAGAAAGGAATTCATGTCCGTACAGAGTGGCCCCAAAGAAAGGAATTCATTCCAGGCCAGGAGAATGTATCTCATGAACCGTTAGTGAATGGACGAGATGTTTATCTTCCACCATTACATATTAAGCTTGGACAGATGAAAATCTTTGTTAAGGCTCTAAATAAGGAAGGACCAGCAATCATATACTTAAGAAACACATTTCCTAGATTGAGCAATGGAGGTCAGAAAGAGGGTGTCTTTATTGGGGCGCAAATAAAGGCTGTGCTTAAGGACACAGAATTTGCAAGTACACTAGACAACACACACAAAAAAAAAGCATGGGATGCATTCAAATCTGTCTGCAATAACTTTCTTGAAAACAAAAAATCGGAAAACTATAAAGAACTTGTAAACGAATTGCTCAAAACCTATCGAAATATGAAATGCAATATGTCGTTAAAATTGCGCTTCTTACACTCCCATTTAGACTTTTCAAAATTTAGGAGCATTCAATGACGAACAAGGGGAAAGGTTCCACCAGGACATCGCCTCCATAGAAAAGAGATACGCTGGAAGGTGGAACACCACAATGCTAGCAGATTACTGCTGGAATCTAACTAGAGACAGGGAACAAGCTGAATACAAAAGAAAAAGACAAAAAAAAAACATTTTAAAGAGTTGTAAATTTAGGTATATATGTGAGTTAATTGCAATGTAAATATGACTTCATACTGCTATGATTGCAATGTAAATGACCTTATATATATTTTTTTTTCTATTGAACACCAATATATATCAATTAAACAGTAAAAATGAAAAATTGCGTTTATTGTTCCATGAAAACTGTGGGTGATAGAGCAATTCTGATTTCGGATTGGAAATCAGCACCCCAAAATTAGTCAAAATAACCCCTATTTCATTCAAAGGGCAGAAAAAAAGTGTAAAATTGTTGTACTGTGTTATTTACACACTAAGCCTAACGTAGCTTTCGTAATCCCTTTCCAATCACAATCTTCCTTGACTACATTTTTGATCTCCAATACATGGCGGATTATACCAAAAGGCGGCTGGGTAAACTAAAGTTGTCCCAGACATTCTAAAAGGCGAACAGAACAATTCTAAAAAGGCGATGGCTCCCAACCGGTAGTTTGCAAACCTTTATGTAGTTCGAGGAGCATATTGAATACAAAAAAATGAAATAGTTTGTGATATACTGCAGTTTTTCTGTTGCAATTTGGACAGAAATTGCAATTCTGCTAATATTGTCTTGCTTTATTGAGCACTGCATACACATGATTCAGGTGCTGCCATCTGCTGACAACTTTCAGCGCTTTTTCTCTTTATAGTACTTGCAGTTCTCTTTACTAAAGGGATTTATTTTATCTCTTTACAGTTCTTAATGCAGAACACGATATATGCCAATTATTCTTAACCTTTGAGCTGTTTGGAAGTTCTAAATGTGTACTTTGTTAATTACTTGTATCGCCCAATTACTGAACAGAAATTGCTTTACTCATATAAGAACACCTCTAGTTTTGTAGATAGTGAGTGGGGTAAAAATATTCACTAAAGTTTTGGTGCTGCCATCTATTGACAACGTTCGCATTTAATTTCTTTGTGGGTATCTGTTTAGAGAATACTGTCAATGGTACCCAACTTGTTCGCGAATTTAAAGTACATTTTTGCTCACTTGTATCGTCTAATTATTAGACAGAATTCGCATCACTCATATATCCTGAACGCACATAGACGCTGAGTGGGATTTAATACATTCCTCTGCACTGTCGCTGACCAGTAGTAAATATTTCAATACTTTCATAAAAATAAAACTAGATATCCTTGGACTAACGAAGCTCTGTGCAGACAGATCATATCCAGAGGACTTCATCTGAGGCTCCTTGAGTTATTATATTTATTTTATTTATAATACTTTTTCTTTCTCATCGCGAAGAGGGGGGGGGGAGGATCAGATTAGATCAAACCCAATGCATGCTATTTATCAATGACATATACAACAAATAAAAATCCATAACACGTTTTACATCGCAAGAACATCCAGGACTATTAACTGTTACAGATTTTATTTAGTTGTGAGTATTAAGCTGCCTTACAAAGTTATTAGAGTGCCTGCATATAGAGACTTAGTTGTTGTTGTTGAGACCCAGACCGTCCGACCTACCAGAAAGGTGTAAGGTAACTGTATGGATGGCCGAGAAGTGCCACCCAATTTAGACCGGAACCCAGTGGGGAAGGCATCCGCAGGGACCGTACCCTCCTTCCCCTACCACCAACCTCTCGGAAGGACTTACGGACCCACATGTTTAACGTGATCGTACTCCACATGAACACGGCGGCAGTTGTGGCAGCGTGCAAATCCAGCGCGCAAACCACCATGTTACCGCGCCTGAAAAGTGCCAACAGCACGCGGTGTTCCCAGGTGGTCACCCACCCAAGTACTAACCGCGCACGATGCTGCCTGACTTCGGTGATCTAACGAGAACCGGTGTTTTCAGCACGGTACGGCCGTTGGCTATATAGAGACTTAGTGTCATACTTTAGTGTATTCCTTGTTAAAGAGCTGTGGAAGTGTGAAACCCGTCCTAGAATGAGGGAAAAAATAAACGAGTGAGCATATCCATTTTTGCTTGTCACATTTTGGATCCGATAACACTTCTCCATACATACATAACGGAGAGAAATGATCCCCTCTCCCATCGCATCACGCATGGACCAGTTTCACTCTTATTATACGTCACCATGGAATAGCCAAAAACTGCAATGGCAGCAAGAAAATTTGAAATATATGCCATAATTTTATAAACTTTTAAGGCCATTTAGCATCCAGCTTAATTTATAAGGAATGAACTTTAGTTGCACGGGTCAAGTGCATTGGCCAAATTCATACTCACAAAAGTTTTGATGCAAGTTGCATAGAAATTCGAACACAGCAAGCGTAAAACCAGTCCATCAATACTGTGTTTATACCGTTTTCCACAATAAGGAACGCTTCTTATTGGGGATCTCCAATAAGGAACGTTCCAATAAGGAGTGTTCTACAAATGTAAAATCAGTCCATGAATACTGTTATCCACAATAAGGAGCGTTCCAATAAGGGACATTTCTGCAAACGTAATACTAGCCCATAGGTACTGTTGTCCACAATAAGGAGCGTTCCAATAAGAGGCGTTCCTACATACGTAAAGCCAGTCCATGGTTACTGTTATCCACAATATGGAGCGTTCCAATAAGGGGCGTTCCTACAAACGTAAAACCAGTCCATGAGTACCGTATTCCACAATAAGGAACTTTCCAGTAAGCGGCGTTCCTACAAGCGTAAATCCAGTTCATATATAATGTTATCCACAATAAGAAGCATTCCAGTAAAAGGCGTTCTTACAAACGTAAAACCAGTTCCTGAATACAGTTATCTACAATAGTGAGCGTTCCTAACTTTAGGAACCCCCCCCCCCCCCCCCCCACTTCATTGACGATTTCTATAAGTCTGAATAAATAGAGAGCGAAAAAGCACAAAACCAAATACCCTACCTAATGTGGAAAGGCCCGGGACTACAAGTTGTGGCTCTTGATCCTGTCGTTGGACCTGTGCCTCCACCTATGAGAGTTGTAATTCCAGAAGCTATGGCGTTTTCTATTAACTGTGGGCATATGAAATGAATATGGCTGTCTATGCCACCTGCAGTTACGATGAGGCCTTCACCAGCTATGACTTCAGTCGACGTTCCAACCACCATACCGGGAGTAACTTGATCCATAATGTCTGGATTTCCAGCTTTGCCAATCCCAGCGATCTTGGTACCCTGGGAGATATAAAGGGGTCGTCGGTTTTTAAGAATAGAAAATATATAAAATTCTTTAAATGACGTTTCTTAGTCAAAAAACTCATGGCGATATTAGCGAGACAGATTTATATGGTCCGTTTATCAATTAAATAGTAGTCTGCAAACACAAGTACACAAAGTACAGTAAAGCTTTAGTTTGTGGATGGTCCCTAAATTCTTTCGAAATTGTTTAGTAAAAACTTAATTTTTTGGTGAAAGTCAGGAATTTTATTTTATTTTCCGCGCTTAAATTTTAAAGATGCAGATTCCAAATTAGCTAATTATTGCATTAAAGTTTATAAACAGTGTGTGTGTGTGAAATGAATGTTTCCACTCTAATTTAAAGACTGAACAAATTTAATAAAATTTTACAGGTAAGTCACTTGTGGGTGACCCTGGTGCTGATTGGATTTTGGTACGATTCGGGATAAAAGAACCTGCCTTTTTTTATGAAATAGCTCACAAGAATTGTCTATATCCGCCCTAGCTAAAAAACTAATGGGTCAAATTTCATAACATTTGGTGAATAAGTAAGTCACTTGCTGGTTACCCTGGTGTTGATTAGACTTTAGTATGATTCCGGAAAACAGAACTTACTTTTTTCACGAAACGGCCCACAAAAATTATCAAAATTTAAAATAAAAGTCTGCGTATGCTCAAAAATATCAATTAAATGCCTGTTTTATACGTAATTTCTGACGATGAAAATAATAAGACCACCTCCATTACTCCTGGACTAACTGTGCTCGAGATATTCTAGAAATGTACTATTTAAGTAGCGAGCGCTTAACTAGGACTCGGGAAACGCAGGGCAATTCTTTCTAGTACATCATATTTACATTGAGAAAGAATTTACAAAATGATTTATTTACTTTTATTCCAATATCTGCTTTGACCACTCCCAGCACAGCGTCTACAATTAGGCAGTTTGTGATGACTGTGTCCAGAGAATCTTTACTGGCAACAAAACATGCTTGACCCATACCATCCCTCAGCACCTACAGATATATATAATAGGAAGGAATAAATAAATAAAAAGGTACAACTAGAAAGTATATTTATGAATGAAAAGAATATTTATTATAATTTAATTCAATCGAAAAATTTATTTATTAATCAGGACCTTATTAGTCAAAACAGTAGTATAGACAATCTATAAAATTAAGCTAGACAATTTTAATCAACAATTATTAGTCAAAGCTATATATTTTGTTTAATCTTTCATTTTCTTTTAAACGTATTAATAGCCAATTTTGACTTTGTACTTTCTCACGCTATAGACTATAGTGAGGAAGTATTGTTTTCACGAAAATTTTAGACTTCGAGAATTTGATGCCAATATATGTTTTAGGAACTCCTGAACACATTTTGACTAATTTTAGAGTGATATCCATCTGTCTGTGGTCAATATTTTGTGTTAATGATAGCTGCCACAAATATTAATGGATTATCACGAAACTTTATATCCGGCTTTGATGACGATAAATCTAGAACTAAAAATAATTTTCTGAAATTCAAGCAAAAACTTTGAAATTTAGAAAGAGTTATTTATGGCTCAACGATCACGAAACTTCACAATCTCAATCATTGTAATAAAAAATAGCCGCGATACAATTTTTATGTTTGTGACGTCATTATTCTATGTTCGGAAGAAAAGGGAAGGGGGGGGGGGGGGTACATTGTCAAAATATCAAATACATTTTCAAGTCTTTTAAAATGGGGGGATAACATTCTATAAATTATATAAATTATCTAAACAAAATATATATTTTGTTTAACATATAGCGCTTAGGCTCGAATTAGGCGCTTAGGCTTTGTATAGCGCTTAGGCTCGAAAATTATAGTCTCATACGAAAAGAAAATTTGCTCATTTCGTTTCTGTCCCGTGGTGTGCAGTGTTTTAGTTTTCTATTTTATTGACGGACTTCTAGAAAATCTGGAAAGGTTTTTCGACATCGTGTTAAACCATCCGTAGAGGAGGAGGGGAAATGAAAATTCGGCTCCGCAAAAAATATTGTCTTGTAGTTGGTAGTATATGTATGTAAAGATATAGCCTTCTTTGTCACTGAGGAGCTTTCTGAGCGGGGGGGGGGTCTGTAAAGACTTCATGATAAGAAGCATTTCTCAGACTCCCCTCCCGTCCCCGTCCCCCCCCCCCCCACACACACACACGGGGGAATCAAAATTCCGCAACCCTTTAGATTCTGTCTCGTAGTTGATATTATAATTGTGCAAAGTATCTTCTGGGCCATTGAGGGACTTCTGAAGTGTCTAGAAAGGCGAAAACACGCTATACAATTATTATCAGACCCTATACAGGTTCATATGTGTACCCACCACCATTTAGAAAGGAAAAAGCTAACTAACAGTAGCTTTTGAGCGTAATTTTAAAAATTGAAATTTGATTTACCTTGAATATCTAGCGGTAAATTTTAAAACATTGATATTTGTAATTTAGATAAATACATTAATTAACTGAGAACCATTAACACTTGAATTCTGTTAAAGTCAACCCCGTCACATATAATATATAAAATAACATAAACGCATACCTCCGCAATTATAGTCTTTACAGATATTCAAAATTTAAGCCTCCTTAGAACGTAAATTTAGAAAACAGGATGTATTTCCCCAAATCATATATGACGAATAAAATTTCAGCCATTTTTCACTAAATTAAATCAGCAAAATTTATATATAAGAATTTTTTGTTTATTTGTTTGTTTTGTTTTGTTCTGTCTTCTTCACTCAACAGACTCGAAAAAGTCTCTGAGAGATCTGTTAAGGGTGAGCGTCAGTAAATCTTCTGCCCTATCCGCGCTTTGTTAACTTTAGCGGTACACGTTTTTCGCCGAAATTCTGCTCAAACAGTTGCGAAATATTTTCTGAAAGATAAAATGCAATGCTTAGATTATATTAAAACTAAATTTAATACCCAATAAAACATAGAATATATATTTTATTTTAATCCAAAATATTTTTAATGCTGCCATCTGTTGTCGTCAATTAATTCATACCGATTACTTTCCTTTTTTAATCAACATTTTTAAATATCTATTCCTTCTAATACAGTATTAAATACAACAACAGACCATATATAATAATGTCACAATCACAGAAAGGTAATTTCTCATTCTATAAATTTGATAAGGGAATCTGAATGTACATCACTGAGAACTGCAGCTTTGTGTTCAAGTTCCTTTATCTTCAAGTCCAAGTTCAATTACGTTTTCGTGTTTGTGGCATTATTATATATGATCTATTGTTGTATTTAATAGTGTATTAGAAGGAATAGACATTTAAAAATGTTCATTAAAAAATAAAAATAGTCGGTATAAATTAAATTACGACTACAGATGGCAGCACCAAAAATATTTTGCATTAAATTAAAAAATATATTCTATGTTTTATTGGGTATTAAATTTAGTTTTAATATAATCTAAGCATTGCGTTTTATCTATCAGAAAATATTTCGCAACTGTTTGAGCAGAATTTCGACGAAAAACGTGTGCCGCGAAAGTTAACAAAGTGCGGATAGGGCAGAAGATTTACTGACGCTCACCCTTAAGGATAATTATGTAGTTAATTTTAAAATAAAAAAATCTTGTATCTATTACTTTTTGTACGACATTTATAACAAAGATTAAACTTTCAGAAGGGGAGTCAAACCTTTCCTCCGCCGAACTTGCACTCCTCTCCATACAGAGCAAAATCTTTCTCCACTTCGATAACCAGGCATGTATCACCCAAACGGACCTGAAAAATAGTAGTAGAATATTAAACAACTCGTTATTTAAGCATGTTAAAGACAGGGAAAAAACATTCTTGAAGAAATTAAAACAAAAAAAACATTCATGAAGAAATTAAGCTGCAAGTGTTTATTTTAACAAGTTTTATTTTGTGGCGCTTAGCGTCGAAAATATTTATCCCAATTAAAAGTTGTCCCAATTAGATGCTGTCCGGACCAAAGAGTATGAGTATCACCTCCAAGGTCCGGACTTCAAGGGGGATTCTGAGAGGAGTCTTGTAGTGCTGCCATCTATGAGACGAAAGTAGAACTCAATCCCATAAAACAAAATTTTACATTAAATGTTTCTAAAAATTTTAAATTTAAAAAGAAATCATCGGCTACTATGTTCTTATGAATCCAGTTCATCGATTCTAGTGGCTGTACTACGAGCACGGTTCCTGGTTTTAATTGCTGTCATATACAATCTGAGCTGATTTTTCTTTAAATTTGCAGTAGCCCATATGATTCTCATAGGGGTTTATCGACATAGCAAATTTTCCTGCTGCTCGTACAGTTTTTTGTTATTTGGAACTAAAAAGTTAAAAACAAGAAAGATCAATCATGCTTAAAGCATTGATTATGAAACACTTTCCAACTTCAATGCAATTTTATTTAAAAAAGTCGAAAATGCAATACATTCCTCGGTAATATTTTAAAACTTATCACGATACTACATTGATTTATTATATTTGAAAACTTAAACCTTCATTGAAAAAAATGAACTTCATTCAAAAGACGGCATTGAAATATAAATTGCGTGGTTTAAATATCTCTAAAATGCAATACATTCCACGGTAATATTTTTAAATCTATCATAATACTACGATAATTTATTATATTTGAAAACTTCATCGAAAACAACTGAAATTAATTCAAATGACGTCATAGAAAAAATAACACGCCTGGATCTCTCTATAAAAGCAGGATTTCATTCATAACTTTCTCCATTTCATTCATCACAATACTATAATAATTTATTTTATTTAAAAATTAAGACCATGGAGCTACAATTCATAAACTTTATGCTTAAAACTTCATCGAAAAATATCGTCCTTCTGTTTATAAAATCAATTAATATTTCATTCATATCAGCCATGCAGACTCCATGGACTGAATTATTTTGTGTTAAAGAAATACAGTAATTCTAATACAACTCATTCTACATATTTTGCTGTTTACATTTTACATAGGTGAAAAATAGGCTTAATTGTAGAAATAATCAAATTTGAATGAGAATTTAAACTCAAATATATTGTCATTGTGTTGTTTTAGTATGTAGATGCACAGAATTTAAGCAGAAATAAAGTAGTTTTAGGATGGATACAACACTCAATATGAATTAAAAAGAACTTTAAAAAATCACGAATTTGAAACAAGATGGATGCCATATCTCATTTTGAAGTGGGTCATGTGATCGTTTCATATCATGGTCACGTGATCGTTTCATATAAGATGTGTAATTATTATTTTAATTTTTATTTAAAAAACTACTGAATATATTTAGCTGAATTTTTTTTTATATATTTTATGGAACAATTTGACTATTACCTAAAATTTTCGAAGCAATTTGTGAATTTTAAATCCGCTTAAAAAATGTTAGAAAAATTAGGTCCCATAGGGCTCAATGTATTTCATTTTTTCAACCCGGGTTCAATCCAAAACTAATTGTGTGATATTATTCATTTATATTCCCATAGGTCCTACAGACCGTCTGAACAACATACTAAAATTTCATTTTGATTAAGTCATTTTTACGGCAGTTATCGTGCTAACGGATAGACAGACAGACAGACAGACAGACAGACAGAATGAACAAAGTCATAAACACTTTTCAACTTTGTTGTAAAGTGTTAAAAAAACCGAAGCCGGACCATTGACGCTAGTTGCTGTACTGGGAACACATTTAACTTCTGATAAAATAGTTACGTTTGTAGCATTTTTAAACAAAATTAAACATTAACATTTACATCAAAATTTAACATTTTTAAACAACAACAACAACAACAAAATATTAAAGGTCATTTCCCAGTTCGTTCACCCCATATTCAAATGACTTTTGACGTTTATTAATTGAAATAATCGCACCCAATTTCATTCGATTTGCTCAATTTAATCAAGAGCTATCGTGGCTAGACTCAGACAGCCATCTTTTTCAGAAACTGTTGAAAAAGATGAGACTGATATTCAGGGAGTATCAATACATGAAACTCTGTTAAAATCCGAGAGTTAGATTTTAGACCCATCACAATAATTTCCCAAAACATATATTATGTATTTCAGGAAAGTAAAATTATTAATTTGTAAAACAGTTATAAAATTAAAAGCACCAGTCAAAATATTCATAACAGTTGCAGGGTCCACTTCGACAATAAGAGCTTGCAATGAGCGGTTTTTTTTTTTTTAATTTTTATCGTGTAGTAGAGAAAAAATCATGAATGATAGTATATTTTTTTTTAATTTTTGAACTTAGATAGTTAATATAAAAATGTTTAAACTCGCACTTAGCAATCCGGCGCGAAAACGCTGTTTCTGTAATGGCCGCTCTTGTGACGTCACTATGCATGTAAATAAAGAGCGCAATACATTGTTTACTGTGGATTCCGAGAGGTGCTCACTTGATTCTCCGACAAAATATTTTATTTATCATATTTTTATAATGAGTGAGATTCTAAAACCGACCTACAAAAACTGTTTAGTACCTTGATGCACAAATACAACGGTTAATTCAGTTGATAAGCCGTTTTTAAATGTTCCAAAAGATCCAATTAAACGAAAAGCATGGACTAAACTAAAGCAATAACAAGAAAGATCAATCATGCATAAGCATGGATTATAAAACACTTTCCAACTGAAATGTAATTTCATTTAAAAATTTCTAAAATGTGATACATTCAGTGGTGATATCTTTTACATTATCACAGTATTACAGTAATTTATTATACTTAAATATTTAAAACTGTATCGAAATATAAATCATCTGATTCTTTATGCAAAATCAATGAATATTTCATTCATATAACTTGTATTCCAGACTCCAGAGCTAAATAATTTTGTGTGAAAAAAATTCAGCAATTCTTATGTAATTCATCTTACAATCGCTTGAGTTATTTGCATTCTGCATATGTTAAAATTAGGCTTCGTTAAAGAAATAATAAAAGTTTAGGGATCATTTAAAATCACAACTATTGTAATTGCATAGGCACGGAATTTAGATACACAGATAATACACAGATGCACAGATAATATATGTGTGTATGTGTATGTACTCAAAGTACTGGAATCGTGCCGAAGATCGGAACTCGAATTTTCAAAGGATCTACACGTTTTGGGATTTCTAGAACACGAAAAAACTATTTTTAGGAAGACGTCTGTGTGTGTAAGGGTGTATCTGTGTATGTTTCTGTGTGTCTGTGTGTCTGTGTGGATATTACATCCACTCTAATTGAAAAACTAATGGACCGAACTTCATACAATTTGGTAGGTATGTTTGTTATGGGAAATCCTGATGTTCATTAGATTATAGTACGATTCGTAATAAAAGAATCTGCCTTCTTTGCGAAATGGTCGCAGAAATTGCCTTTATCCACTCTAGCTAAAAACTAATGGAACAAATTTAACAAAATTTGGTGTATAATATTTCAGTAACCTACAAGTGATTTATATACCAAATTTAACAAAATTTTGCATATAAATCATTTGTAGGTTATTCTAGTACGATTCGAGAAAAAGGAACGGGCTATTTTTGCGATATGGCCCTCAAAAATCGTTATATATAAAAATAAAAGACTACGTGTGCTCAATTATATTAATTAAATTCCTATTTTATACGTTTTTGTGTGAAAAAAATTCAGCAATTCTTATGTAATTCATCTTACAATCGCTTGAGTTATTTGCATTCTGCATATGTTAAAATTAGGCTTCGTTAAAGAAATAATAAAAGTTTAGGGATCATTTAAAATCACAACTATTGTAATTGCATAGGCACGGAATTTAGATACACAGATAATACACAGATGCACAGATAATATATGTGTGTATGTGTATGTACTCAAAGTACTGGAATCGTGCCGAAGATCGGAACTCGAATTTTCAAAGGATCTACACATTTTGGGATTTCTAGAACACGAAAAAACTATTTTTAGGAAGACGTCTGTGTGTGTAAGGGTGTATCTGTGTATGCTTCTGTGTGTCTGTGTGTCTGTGTGGATATTACATCCACTCTAATTGAAAAACTAATGGACCGAACTTCATACAATTTGGTAGGTATGTTTGTTATGGGAAATCCTGATGTTCATTAGATTATAGTACGATTCGTAATAAAAGAATCTGCCTTCTTTGCGAAATGGCCGCAGAAATTGCCTTTATCCACTCTAGCTAAAAACTAATGGAACAAATTTAACAAAATTTGGTGTATAATATTTCAGTAACCTACAAGTGATTTATATACCAAATTTAACGAAATTTTGCATATAAATCATTTGTAGGTTATTCTAGTACGATTCGAGAAAAGGGAACGGGCTATTTTTGCGATATGGCCCGCAAAAATCGTTATATATAAAAATAAAAGACTACGTGTGCTCAATTATATCAATTAAATTCCTATTTTATACGAGATTTTTTGACAACAAAAAGAATAAGACTAACCCCATTACTCTGGGACTAGCCCTTCTTGAGATATTCTATTTTTTTTTTGCGTTTTCGCTACGCCACCTTTGACAATAAGTCCAGCTATCAAATGAGAACCAAATTTAAGTTTAACGTGTAAATCCAATATCATTCAAAATACTTATGGTTGTTATTTTGTGCAGATAAACTCAAATTATTATTGAAGAAATAAAAAGAACGAATATGAGTCTGCAGGGAAAGACATGTGCAGTCCACATCAGAATTTTTAGCAATATTACAACTTTGTGATTACAACTAAATGATTTATAGAAGTGAACGGGGATTATTTTCAGGCCATTTCGAAAAAAATGTAGGATCTATATTTAAAGATCCATCAAATTTTTGACGAATAAAATTTTCAACAAATTTAAGCTGTGTACCAAATTTTAACTCTCTAGGACGTAGGAAAGTGCATTAAAAATGCCATCAAATAAGTATATCATGAAGAGTTATATAAAATTTCTAAAAAATGAAAAATTGTTATCTACCAAATTTATGTTAAAATGTGAAGCCTCTCCCATATGCAAAATGTTTAAACAAATGGAAAGATATTTATTATACAATATATCTCTCTTTTCTTTCTGGAAGATATCCCAAAGTCAGAATTTAATTGAATTTGTTTTTTTCCCTATATTAAATAATTTTTAATTAAAAAACTACTTAACATATTTTACTGAATTTTTTTTTATATATTCTTTGGGATAATGTAAATATTTCCTAAAAATTTCGAAGCAATTCGTGAATTTTAACTTTAATTAAAAAATGTTTGAAAAATTAGGTCCCATAGGGTTCAATGTATTTCATTTTTTCAACCCGGGTTCAATAAAAACCTAATTGGGTGATATTATTTATTTATATTTCCATAGGTCCCACAGACCGTCTGAAAAACATACTAAAATTTCATTTTGATAAAGTCATTTTTGCGGCAGTTATCGTGCTAACGGACAGACAGACAGACAGACAGACAGACAGAATGAACAAAGTCATAAACACTTTTCAACTTTGTTGTAAAGTGTTAAAAAGGGACGAGCAGAAAAATCCAAAATTATCGAATAAAACATCTCTTTGGTGTTGTGAAGATCATTTTTCGGTAAGTAAACATTTGCTTCTATTTAAATATTATTTACTTGGATTTATGGCCGTAACCAAGGGTTTTTTTCGGGGGTTCAAACCCCCCAAAATGAAAAAGTTAACATTGAAAAGGTAAAGATCCATGAAAATTTGAAATGTGGGTTTAACACCCCCCCACCCCCACCCCCGAAATCAAATCCTGGATACGATCTTGCTTGGATCAACAATAAACTATATATAAATAATCCTGTGTAAATAGCAATTTAAAATTAAAGAATTTTGTGGTCAAGTTAGGGATTGAACAATAAAACATATACTCTATCTTGTATCTCAAAATAATAAGTTTTAAAAACATAGAATCAACCTTAAAAATATATCACAATTTATTAAACAGGGGTGGCGCTAGAACCTGCCCGAGGGGGGGGGAGAAGTGGCAGTAATAAATATCTTAAAATGACGCCAGCGTTTTTGGCGCCACTCGTTATTAAGCCAAACAATTTATTGAAATAAACAATGGCACATTAATTTATTATTATTTCTTTTTGATGATATCTATTGTATAAATAGAAATGTTAACATTATATAGTAATTTATAATAATAAATGGTTGTCATTCCTTGTGTAACAAATAAGTTGTGATCATAGATTGTGCAACCCTCATTTGTGAAATAAAGATATATCTTATCAATATTTATCTGATATATATATATACTACTTTAACTATTATTTGTCAGTATAAATGCATTATATCATCAACTTATGCAGTGCTTATACAGTAATGGTTCTATCAACTTTTGTCCCCATATACAGAACACAAAATCTCAGTGTCCCCCCCCCCCTTCATCTGCTAAATAAAATATTCCTATTTTTGGAGGGGGGGGGGGGGAGACGAAAAATTAAATGAACTATCTCTTATAATGCTTTTATTGTTCCAATTATATCAAAATAATATAATTTGACATATTACAGAATATTCTATGAAATTTTTTTTAAGTTTCGATAAATCTTTTTAACTTTGTAATGGGAGACATTAAATCAAACTATAAGTGTAACTGTTTTTTTAGAACTGTTTTTTGATTCCTCTCTATATTTCAGTTAAAGAAAGATATGGAGAATTATTGGCAATGGAACCTCACAAATCAGACTATGTCATTCAAATTTGGTTTTTTGTAGTTTGTATTGTATTTAAATTTCTTGAGTATTTCAGGCACGCTTTATTTGTCTTTACATAATTTCAAATTACAATATAAATTACTATAAAATGTCAATCATCAGCTTAAAAGCAGAATAGGACATTGTAGTGTGCGACTATTTCCACGTGCAATCAAAATTAAAGTTTTAAATTTAAAAGAATTATTCATGCATTTGAATTAGTTTTAGATTTATTTGTCAATATTAATGACTAGCCGCCTTTGGCGACCAGCCTGTTCGCTACCCTTGAAAATTCTGACCGTGGCAAACTCGTTGGCGCGACCTACCAGAAAGGTGTAAGGTAACTGCTTGGAAGGCCAGGAAGTGCCACACAATTTAGACCGGAACCCAATGGGGGAGGCATCCAAAGAGACCGTACCCTCCTTCCCCTACCACAAACCTCTCGGAAGGACTTGCAGTCCCACACGTTTAACGTGATCGTACTCCGCGTGAACACGGCTGCAGTTTTGGCAATGGCGGGAATCTAACCCGGGCCTACCGAGTGAAATTCCCGCGCGCTAACCACTGGGCTACCGTGCCATCCGCGACAATCTCCATAACTTTATTTTTATTCGGCAATTTTGGGAATCGAACCCGGGCCTACCAAGTGCAAATCCCGCGCACTAACCACTGGGGTACTTCACCCTCCGCGATATTCTTCATAACTTTCTTTTTATTCACCCAATTTAGACCGGAACCAAGTGGGAGAAGCATCCACAGGGACCGTACCCTTCTTCCCCTACCACCAATCTCTCGGAAGGACTTAGAGACCCACATGTTTAACGTGATCGTACTCCGCGTGAACACGGCGGCAATTTTAGGAATCGAACCCGGGCCTACCGAGTGCAATTTCCGCGCGCTAACCATTGGGCTACTTTGCCCTACGCGACAATCTCCATAACTTTCTTTTTATTCATCCAATTTAGACCGTACCCTCCTTCCCCTACCACCAACTTCTCGGAAGGACTCACGGACCCACATGTTTAACGTGCTCGTACTCCGCGTAAGCACGGCGGCAATTTTGGGAATCGAACCCGGGCCTGGTAACTGGTTGGACGGCCAGGATGTGCCACCCAATTTAGACCGGAACCCAGTGGGGGAGGCATCCACAGGGAACGTACCCTCCTTCCCCTACCACCAACCTCTCGGAAAAACATACGGACCCATATGTTTAACGTGATCGTACTCCATGTCAGTGGCGGAAATCGAACCCGGGCCTACCGCGTGCAATTCCCGCGCGCTAACCACTGGGCTACTTCGCCCTCCGCGACAATCTCCATAACTTTCTTTTTATTCACCCAATTTAGACCGTACCCTCCTTCCCCTACCACCAACCTCTCGGAAGGACTCACGAACCCACATGTTTAACGTGATCGTACTCTGCGTGAACGTGGCGTAAGTTTTGGCAGTGGCGGGAATCGAACCCGGGCCTACTGATTCCCGCGCGCTAAATACTGGGCTGCCGCGCCCTCCGCGACAATCTCCATAACTTTCTACATATGCACCCAATTTAGACGGGAACCCAGTGGGGGAGGCATCCACAGGGGCCGTATCCTCCTTCCCCTACCACCAACCTCTCGGAAGGACTTACGGACCCACATATTTAACGTGATCGTATTCCACGTAAACACGGCGGCAGTTTTGGCAGTGGCGGGAATCGAACCCGGGCCTACCGCTAACTTCCCGCGCGCTAATTTGCAATTTAAAATGACCATATGCTTAATTCCATCATCCTCATTCCATTGTTTCATTGTTCCATCATTTAAAATATCCATAAAATTAAAATATCCATTTAAAATATCCAAAAGTTAAAATATACATTTAAAAAATCCAGATCGTCCCATCATTTAAAATATAAATATAATAATTTATATAGAGCAAAGGAGCTCTATTCAGAACCGTGACGTCACCTCCACCTTGACGTCCCCACCCACCACCTTCCCTGCTTCAGCGGGGGAGAAACGAAGCGGCACGCCGAGCGGAACGCCGAGAAATTTAAAATCATGACGTCTTTAAAATTGCGATCCTGTAGGCAATTTTCATTATTTCTGGACCAGATTAGACTTGTAAGAATGCCAGATATTTCAGCTTTCTAAAAATGTAAATTATTAGTCGAAATTATGAGTACTTTTTACTATGCGAGAATTTAAAAACCAAAAATCGTTTTTTTGAGCCAAAAGTGACTTTTGTTTTAAAATCTTTAAAAAATATTAGAAATCGAAATGGAGATTTGAAATTGATATATTTTTACTCGCAATTGTCTGCTCTTTCCGATGGTGTGAGTTGTTTTTTTCTACGACGTCTGGATCGTGGAGAAAAAAGGGCAAAAAGGGCAAAAAAAGGTCGAAATCGCATAAAACATTAAATAAATAAAAAAATAATTAGAATTTTGAAAATCGGTTTTCACGTGTCCCCTTCCCTCCCCCCCGGGTCTCCGATTGCCAAATTTCGTAGCTCTCCGACGCGCGGTCGCGAAACGTATAGTGTATAAGACAGACACACACACACACACACAGACATTGCCTTTTATTATATAGAAGATCATACATACCTCTTAGTTTTAACTCCTCGCATTTCTGCTCCAATAAAATTGGGATTCGTTCCCAAAAACGAAAACATACATATAGCGTTAATTTTAGGAAGATTATCGGATTGTCCTTTGACAAATCCCGGAAAAATCAACATCTTAAACAAAAATGAAATGGATGGGTTATACAATTAAAATATACGGTAAAATTACAAAAGATTATAAAATTTACGGCTCAAATAATGATTTCTAGACTATGAATGCGAAGAAGCGAATTGATCTAGCGTTGTTTTTAAAACGTAAACACTGATACTTCATGCACAGTGACGTCAGAGCCAATCACGTAGCGTTTCAAGATCACATGACATCGCGTCATTTTTCGCTTATTTAAACTTTAATTTTTAATTTATTCAAAATCCTTTTGACATTTAATGTGACATATTTGAAATTCGTAAGCCTAAATTTACCAGGAAAATATAAAATTGAGCATTTTCCCCACGTGTGCCAATTCCTCATTCTGTCCCAGAAGCTCATCGGTAGAAAGTCGTCAGGCCAGTTCGAAGGTCCAGGGTTCGACTTCCGGTTGGGGCAGCAAAGTTTTGTACAATGGCGCCCGAACAAATCAACCCTGTAGATGAATGCAAAGAATGCGTTCTGAAAGTGGCCCTAATACTACTAGCACGGATTCAATGGACTTTGGTATATTGAGCACCGATTTCAAATCGAGATAACGAAGCTAACCTGGAGGTTAAAAATAGCATCAGAAGACTAACCTGAGATAACAATAGCAGGAATTGGTAAGTCTTATTGGCAGTTGCACACCAATCTGACATTAGAGAGTGGAGAATGCAGAGTCCACTTCGACAATAAGTTGCGGTTTCTCCCCAGTAGCTCAACGGAAATCGTCGGCTGGCCAGTACCAAGATCCGTGGTTCGATTCCCGGTTAGAGAAGTAAGGCTCTTTACACAGTGTCAACCGTTAACTGCCGTAAACCCCTGGGTTGGCTGCATGGTCTGGGCCTTTCACAGTGTCAACCGTTGTCGAAGTCGAAAACAGTCTTCTCCAAAACAAATTCAAATTCAAATCCACCTCACGTGAAAACCGTTTTGGTTTTCTTCTTCGGGACAAGCAAGAAGCACGACTTATTTAATGGACAATTCCGATTTTTTTTTAAGAAAAGATCTTAAAACCAATTGATACTTATGGGGAATTTTTTCTGATTTCAAATGTCCAAGCGAAAATCTGTTTAATTATTTATTTAAATATCAAGAAATAAAAAAGCGCAAAATCTACTCAAACCCAAAACGGCCCGTGATTGGCTATGACGTCACACGGCCTGTTCGAGCTGTCATACAACATTCTACTATGTGCTTTTTCTACTAAGATATTTGCAAGTAGTTGGCGTTTAATTTTGTTTACAATTTGTTTATAATTATTTTATCCGTTTGTTCTTGGTCTGTTTGAATTTAAATTATTTGTTCCTTATTTTATTTTATTGTGAACATGGATTCTGGTTTTGTTAAAGGGCAATCAGACAATTTGCCTAAGATCGATTTTACTGTGATGGCGTTCTCTTTCAGAAATAATAAATGTTTTGTGACAGCTGAAACTCGAAATGTAAACTTGATACCCTTTTCTTGAAGGTTTATAATAATAATAATTGTTATTATTATTATTATTATTATGTGAATTACATTTACGTTTAAGGTATCTGTGGTGGAAATCGGAGCATTACGAAAAATGCAAACACTTTGGACGCCAATTTCTCCGAACGTGATATATAAAAATGTACATAATTTTTTCTTGTTTCGTTGGTCCACATTATGAATATATGAAATAATTTTAATACTTTGGAACTTTTTTAGAAAACATTTAAAGCGTCTATCCGAGCAAGTGGGTTTTTCATTTTTCCTACTTTCATTCGAACTTCAAACGATAGATATAAATAGTAAGCGACAAAAATATGTATTAATAAATTTAGTTTCTGAATCTACTTTTTGAGGGAAAAAAAACTAATATATTAAACCTTACTGACTTAATTTTCGAATAATCGTCTTGACAAGTTGAAAAAGATTGAAAAATTTTCGTTTTACAAGTTTGTAATGCTTATATCTCAATAACTAATAAAAACTTTTGTATTTTGTACTTCATTTTGAAACATTTCAAACCGAATAAAAAAATAAATAAAAAGAGGCCGGAATTGTCCATTCAAACAAGTTCGACATCTGCGATAGAATAGTACACGTGGTAGAAGAAAAATTACCATCGCCACGAGGAGAAATGTAAACAGGTAAAACCAAGAAAGCCAGAAATGAGTAGCAGGATACTACAAATGAACAGTACAAACCACATAGGAAAGAAAGAATAGCAGAAATCGCAGAATGAACGGAAATAAACGAGGGCGGTAAATGATCTGTTAATGGAACAATTAAAAACAACTGATTAGGGCCTTCAAACAAGTTCGACATCTGCGATAGAATAGTACACGTGGTAGAAGAAAAATTACCATCGCCACGAGGAGAAATGTAAACAGGTAAAACCAAGGAAGCCAGAAATGAGTAGCAGGATACTACAAATGAACAGTACAAACCACATAGGAAAGAAAGAATAGCAGAAATCGCAGAATGAACGGAAATAAACCAGGGCGGTAAATGATCTGTTAATGGAACAATTAAAAACAACTGATTAGGGTCTTCGTTTCTTTCCATTCAGTTTTTGTCTTCAGCCATCCTTTCTTCCATCTGTGATTCAAACCGTTCGTTTATTCGTGGTATGGTATCCTGTCACTCGTTTCCTACCTCCTTGGTTTCGTCTCTTTTATTTCTCTTTGAGACGATGATAACTTTTTTCTACCTTGTGTGCTATACCGATTGATGCTCTATTTTTTTTTCTTTTTTTTTTTTAAGAAAACTCGTTAAAGTATTAGTCCTTTCAAAAACGTTATTGTTTTCAGCACCATGAATCAAAAAGATATAAATGCCACCAAGCGTTATGACTATGAACGTTGCTAAAAAGCATAGAGATTCGCTTTTATAGATTTCATCAATTATTAATGTTTAGAAGAGTACAACTGAAAATAATAATAATAATAATAATAATAATAAAACTCACTCTATCTCCTACTGTAGGACCATAATTCATGGCGTAAAGGAATCTTGAAATTTTGCAAGGCACTGGACACAAGAGTCGAGACTGAAAATTTAAATTTTTAAACAGAATTATTTAGGGCACAAAGGAAGCAATTATTAGAAAAATTATATTTATACACACTCACATTCATAAGTATGTTTTTATAAGTACACAGCGTGTCAAGAAAAGTCATGGGATAGGCCAATACGCATTCATAAGTATGAGTTTATAAGTACACAACGTGTTAAGGAAAGTCATATGAGCTAGGTCAATACACATTCATAAGCATGCTTTCATAAATACACACCATGTCAAGAAAAGTCATGGACCATGCCAGTACTCATTCATAAGTATGCTTTTATAAATACACAGCGTGTCAAGAAAAGTCATGGGCCAAGGTCAGTAACTCGAAAATTATCAAGATAATCCTATATTTTTATGCAGGTATGTAGGAAACCACAATGACGCTATAGGATGACTCAACTTTAGGGGGCAGGCCCTCTTTTTCGATGGGAAGGGGGGGTGTACAAAAGTATGATATTTAAAAAGGGAAGACTATCTTGCTTCCTGTAAAATCAATTAGAAAGTTTTAAAGCATTATATAATTAATGCAAAGTATTTTTACTCCCCGCAAAAGACAAAGAGGAAGCCTGAAAACAAGTGTAAATAATATATCCCCTCCCCTAAAAAACTCGAACATTTAAATAATGCAGAAGACTAAATTGACTTTATTACACATAAAACACAAAAGGTTCACCATCAGAAATGATGCATACGTGTAATAAGATATCTCCGCTTGTTCTCTAATTTTTCTACATTTAAACTGTTACATGCATATTAATAAAGTCTCTTAAAATCGTCATCTAAATAATTATTTTGCGGCTTTTAATGTGGAACAAAAATGCTTTGTACTAATTTTGCAACTGTCTGCAACTTTGCAATTGACTTTTTTCCTCTATCTCTAACAGGAAGCGTATCTTTTCGTACCCCTCTAAAACAGGACAACCCTCCTAAAGTTATCTTCTCGTGTAACGCGAAAGGGGGTTTACTATACACCTGAATAAAAAATTTAGCATAGCCTTAATCCTTCTCAAATTATTGATAAGATATATGGCTTGCCTTGACATCCTGTACAAGTTTGGGTTTTACTTATTAAAACTATCTCAGTATGATTAGAAAACTCACAAAATAATATTTTAAATTATGACCCTGAATTTAAAAAAAAATTGTTTCATTATAACGAAAAATTTACCTGCTCTTTATGTCCAAAGCCTCCACTCTTAACTCTTTGCAGTGCAGCAGAAATGTTACAGTCTTCAATTTTTCCATCACAAATGCTGTTGCCGCCTCTGACAATTCTAAAATGTCGCTTTTATAAGATCAGAGTAAGTCTTTCGGAAAATGAGGAAACATATTTAAAAAGTATATGTAAATATACAAAATTATGGTATAAGATCAAACTCGTTTAAAACGTTTGTTAAGTTCTTCTCTTTCAAAGCTTTCATTTTACGTTCCATATCGTCTGCTCTTAAGCTTAAAGTCAATTTTTCACATCTAATCCAAGAAGATCCGGTCTAAAGTTCGTTATCGTTTGTAAGAAGTTTCCTTTTATCTTTCTATTTAAATAATCACCCATCTGCTTGTTGCTCACCCTTAAGGTAGGCATCAAAAGACCATAAAATGTGAATTTATTAAATTTTATGTAGATGATGTTCAATTTAACTTGCATAAGATCCTGTAAAATCGACATGTGTTCAAACTTGTATAGTTTTGATATTCTCTTAGAAATATTAAATTATTTCTATTATGCATCTTATTTTAATTGCCATATTATCTGTTGTGGGCAGTGCAAATCAGACCAAAAACAGCGAATACGCGAATTGAACTTTATTTAAGTTTTATTTCATAAGACGTTATTCACGCAAAACCATTTCGGCTCCATCGGACTGAAGCCACCGCCTACTTTTTCTGTCAGTTCCGCACTAAATTTTGCAATGCTTTAAACGTGAATCTTCTGCCCTTTCCGCGCGCTTTGTTAACTTTCGCAGAACACATTTTTCGCCGAAATTCTGCTCAAACAGTTGCGAAATATTTTCTGAAAGATAAAATGCAATGCTTAGATTATATTAAAATTAAATTTAATACG
Source organism: Amaurobius ferox (assembly GCA_951213105.1). NCBI lineage: Eukaryota > Metazoa > Arthropoda > Arachnida > Araneae > Amaurobiidae > Amaurobius > Amaurobius ferox. Next base: position 25,557,276 of record OX578143.1, read on the forward strand.
CAATAAAATACAGAATATATTTTTTATCTTAATCCAAAATATTTCTAGTGCTGCCATCTATTATCGTAATTTAATTCAAATCGACTATTTTTATATTTTAATGAGCATTTTTAAATGTCTATTTCTTCTAATATGCCATGAAACACAACAACAGATCATACATAATAATGCCACAATCACGGAAAGGTAATTGAACTTGGACTTGAAGACAAAGCTGCACTCCTCAGTCATGTACATTGAGGTCCCCTTATCAAATTTATAGAATGAGAAATTACCTTTTCGTGATTGTGGCATTATTATATATGATCTGTTGTTGTATTTAAGGGTGAGCGTCAGTAAATTTTCTGCCCTATCCGCGCTTTGTTAACTTTCGCGGCACACATATTTCGCCGAAATTCTGCTCAAACAGTTGCGAAATATTTTCTTATAGATAAAATGCTATGCTTAGATTATATTAAAGCTAAATTTAATACCCAATAAAACATAGAAAATATGTTTTATTTTAATTTAAAATATTTTTGGTGCTGCCATCTGTTGTCGTAATTTAATTCATACCGACTATTTTTAATTTTTAATGAACATTTTTAAATGTCTATTCCTTCTAATACGCTATTAAATACAACAACAGATCATATGTAATGCCATAATCACGGAAACGTAATTGAACTTGGACTTGAAGACAAAGGAACTTGAAGACAAAACTGCAGTCCTCAGTGATGTACATTCAGATCCCTTATCAAATTTATAGAATAATAAATTACCTTTCCGTGATTGTGGCATTATTATATATGATCTGTTGTTGTATTTAACACTGTATTAGAAGGAATAGATATTTAAAAATGTTCATTAAAAAATAAAAATAATCGGCATGAATTAAATTACGACAACAGATGGCAGCACCAAAAATATTTTGGATTAAAATAAAACATATATTCTATGTTTTTGGGGGCATTAAATTTAGTTTTAATATAATCTAAGCGTTGCATTTTATCTTTCAGAAAATATTTCGTAACTGTTTGAGCAGAATTTCGGCTAAATATGTGTGCCGCGAAAGTTAACAAAGTGCGGATAGGGCGGAAAATTTACTGACGCTCACCCTTAATACTGTATTAGAATAAATATATACTTTAAAATGTTTATTAAAAAGTAAAAATAGTCGGTATGAATTAAATTACGGCAACAGATGGCAGCACCAAAAATATTTTGGACTAAAATAAAAAATATATTCTATATTGTATTGAGTATTAAATTTAGTTTTAATATAATCTAGCATTGCATTTTATCTTTCAGAAAATATTTCGCAATTGTTTGAGTAGAATTTTCGGCGAAAAACGTACTCTGCGAAAGTTAACAAAGCGCGGATAGGGCAGATTTACTGACGCTCACCCTTAACTTGGAAGTTGAAAGAACTCATCGGATGTCTTTGTAAAAAAGGGATTAATTCCAAAAAATACAAGAAAATTTGACTTTTCTTTAGATTTCAATGTGTTGCGACAGAAGAAAGCTCGTAAAAAAGACTAAATGTGCGCCCATTTAGCCTTTTTGGAGTTTGTGGGTCTGCTTAGGCCTGAAAAAGGGGATCCGACTTATCCTCGAAACAGCTTGTGCTGGTTTGTTCATTAATTTGTGCTTTATTGCATTGTTTAAATTTTTCCTTTTCTTTTGCGCTTGTTAGTGTTATTACTAATCCAACCTGGTCTAGCGAGGGGCTAGACCAGGTCCATGGGTCCCTGTATCAAAAATCATAAACCAATTAGGGACGCCCGAAAAGGATTCCTCATTAGATAACCCCAAACAGTACAAGAGATAATCTGGGGGGTGCTTGTTTAATACCATTTGGAGCAAACTGTACAAATATTGTGCCCCTGTACGAATTTAAAACACTTTAAATGTCCACTAACAAATCTAGAATTGATGATTTGCAGATTTTAATTTTCTTTTGCGCTTAATCACATATATTAAATACTAATCCATTTGTCTCAGAAAACCAAATTTTGCTCATGTGTAGGAAAAATCGTACATTCATCATATCTGAAATTTGTTTTCGGTTTCCAACAAAATCGAACTTTTTTGCTTTCTTTAAGGAATGTATTAGCCGCATCACTGAATTCTTATGCGAGTCTCTTATCGAACATCTTAAGCGAGTTCAACTGCCACTTCAAAATACTAAAAAGACTTTAACTTACTTTCGGCCACCGATTTCAACCAGGGTGACTTCTTTAACATCTCCCGGTTCGAATCGAATTGCATTCCCAGCCGGAATGTCCTGCCAAAAAATTACCTGCACTTTAAACACCGCAGAACGGTAGGGGGGGGGGGGGCACATAATGCAAAATCATAGTACCAGTACAAACTTACTAGTCGCATGCCGTAGGCCAATGCTCTGTCAAAGATGAGGTGCTTGTTTGACTCTATAAAGTTATAGTGGCTTCCAACCTGCAGAAACAGTGCAACCCACTTGCTTTAAATGGTACTTGTTTATTTATTGGAAACACAACAGGCAAAATACAATTACAGTGCAATCACAAAAGAAAATGCGAACAAAATATAAATTACAAGCTAAACATTAGACAAACTTTTAAAATTATACAGACATTTTAAAGGATAACACTTCATAACAAGACTCTGTATTTGATCACATTAATAAGATGCTATATCCACATTAAAATCACTTTGCTTTCGGATGTCAAACGTCCATCCTCAATATATCTTTCAATATACTAAATTTTCATCATAGTTAAAAATCTACTTAAGATATACTTTGTATTTGGAACACTAATTGACAAACTAACGAGAAACATGCATTTTTATTAACACTTTACAATATAGTTGAATGTGGTTTATGACTTTGTTCATTCTGTCTGTTTGTCTAATTGTCTGTCTGTCCGTTAGCATGATAACTGCCGAAAAATGGCTTTATCAAAATGAAATTTTAGTATGTTTTTCAGACGGTCTGTGGGACCTATGGGAATATAATTGAATAGTATCACCCTATTACTTTTTTATTGAACCCGGATTGAAAAAATGAAATACATTGAATCCTATAAGACCTAATGTTTCAAACATTTTTTAAGCAAATTTAAAATTAAGAAATTGCTTCGAAAATTTTAGGAAATATTCAAATTATCCCATAAAATATATAAAAAAATTTTTAGTATAATATGTTGGGTAGTTTTTTAAATAAAAATTATTTAATATAGGGAGAAAAACAAATTCAATTAAATTCTGACTCTCATTATATTCTCCAGAAAGAAAAAAAGAGATATATTATATAATAAATATCTTTCCAAGAGTTTAATTATTTTATATATGAGAAAGGTTTCACATTTTAAAATAAGTATGGTAGATAACAATTTTTCAAATTTTCAAATAAAATAAGTTATTATAGTATTGTGATGAATTAAACGACTGGAAAAATGATTATGAATGGAATGCTGCTTTTATATAGAGACAATTTATACTTCGATGACGTCATTTGAATAAAGTTCATTTGTTTTGGATGAAGTTTTCAAATATAATAAATTATTGTAATGTTATAATAATTTTAAATATATTACCGAGGAATGTATCGCATTTTAGAGATGTTTAAACCAGGCAATTTATATTTCAATGCCGGCATTTGAATGTTCATTTTCTTCGATGAAGTTTTCAAATATAATAAATTAATGTAGTATTGTGATAATTTTTAAAATATTACCGAGCAATGTATCGCATTTGAGATATGTTTGTATAAAATTGCATTGAAGTTGGAAAGTGCTTCATAATCAATGCTTTATGCATGATTGATCTTTCTTGTTATAGTATTGTGATGAATTAAAAGACTGGAAAAATGATTATGAATGAAATTCTGCTTTTATATAGAGGCGATTTGTATTTCGATGACGTCATTTGAATAAAGTTCATTTGTTTTCGATGAAGGTTTCAAATATAATAAATTATTGTAGTGTTACGATAATTTTAAATATATTACCGAGGAATGTATCGCATTTTAGAGATGTTTAAACCAGGCAATTTATATTTCAATGCCGTCATTTGAATGAAGTTCATTTTCATCGATGAAGTTTTCAAATATAATAAATTAATGTAGCACTGTGATAATTTTAAAAATATTACCGAGGAATATATCGCATTTGAGAGATGTTTGTATAAAATTGCATTGAAGTTGGAAAGTGCTTCATAATCAATGCTTTATGCATGATTGATCTTTCTTGTTATAGTTCTGTACTTCACACTCACAAATTACTTGCCCAATGGAATTCCAATGCATTTTCAATGTTTTCATCATTTATAAGTAACAGGTTTTGAACCGATAATAAGGTTACTTGGCAATTAATTTTTTAGCGTCGGACACACATATAATTGTATTTCACGAAATATAAGAAAAAAGAACAACCTGGATGGGTCTGTCGCAAACACTGGCTACAGTGATCGCCACTCTTCGACGGCCTTCATTTATGGCAATCACACGTTTGCTTTTATCGGGGTAAACACAGCCAGGAGGATGGTTATGAAGTCGTGAGTCTACATCGAGTTCGTCTTTCTGAAACGAAGAAGGGTTGAACTGGATATGAACTATAATCAAAAAGTTCTTTAGAGGACGATAAATAAAAATCACCATTTCTTAAGTTTCACATTAAATATTGTTACCAAACGAAAAATCTGATTTGGGCAGAACATAACCGTCATATATCATAGCGACACTTTTAATATTTTATTTATTATTAACACTTTACAACATAGTTGAAAGTGTTTATTTTATGACTTTGTTCATTCTGTCTGTCTGCCCGTTAGCACGCTAACTGCCGTAAAAATGACTTTATCAAAATGAAATTCTATTATGTTGTTCAGACGGTCTGTGGAACCTATGGGAATCTAAATGAATAATATCGCCCAATTAGTTTTGGATTGAACCCGGGTTGAAAAACTGAAATACATTGAACCCTATGGGACCTAATTTTTCAAACATTTTTTAAGCGGATTTAAAATTCACACATTGCTTCGAAAGTTTTAGGAAATATTCAAATTATCTCATAAAATATATAAAGTTTCAGTAAAATATAGTATTCAGTAGTTTTTTTAAAAAAAATTAAAATAATAATTACATCTTTTATATGAAGAGATCACGTGACCACGATATGAAGAGATCAAGTGACCCACTTCAAAATAAAATAAGGCATCCATCTTGTGTCAAAAACGGGATTTTTAAAGTTCTTTTTAATTCATATTTAGTGTGGTATCCGTCCTAAAACTACTTTATTTCTGCTTAAATTCTGTGCATCTACTTACTGAAAAAACGCAATTACAATATTTTTGAGTTTAAATGATCATCAAACTTTGATTTTTTCTACAACGAAGCTTAATTTTCATTTACGGAGAATGTAAATACCAAAAGATGTAGAATGAGTTGTATAAGAATTGCTGCATTTCTCTAACGTAAAATTATTTAGCTCATGGAGTCCGCAATATAGCTGATATAAATGACAGAGAAGCAGAGAAGCTGTTTTTACACAGAGAAGCAGACGATTTTTTCGATGAAGTTTTATGCATAGAGTTTAATTACTTGTACCTCCATGGTCTTAAGTTTTTAAATAAAATAAATTATTATAGTATTAAGGCGAATAAAATGAATGGAAAAAAGTTTATGAATGAAATCCTGCTTTTATAGAGAGAGCCAGGCGTGTTATCTTTCGATGACGTCATTTGAATAAATTCCATTTGTTTTCGATGAAGTTTTCAAATAGAATAATTTATTGTAGTATTATGATAATTTTAAAAATATTACAGAGGAATGTATCGCATTTTAGATATGTTTAAACCAGGCAATTTATATTTCAATGCCGTCATTTGAATGAAGTTCATTTTCTTCAATGAAGTTTCAAGTTTTCAAATATAATAAATTAATATAATATTGTGGTAATTTTAAAAATATTACGGAGGAATGTATCGCATTTTAGAGATGTTTAAATAAGACTGCATTGAAGTTGGAAAGTGTTTCATAATCAATGCTTTATGCAGGATTGATCTTGTTATTTATTTATTTTAAAAAATGTAATAAAAATAAAAATAATAAATGTAATAAAAATAATAAAGAAATGTAATAATAATAATTATAAATAATTACCCAGCAACAGCGTGCAAAATAAAATACAATACAAATTATACAGATTAAAACATAATAAAATACATTAAAACGCAAACTATTGACAACAAATGATTTTCATAAGCTCCTGCAAATGAATAATTACATTGAAATATAAAAGAGTTACAACAAATAATTTTTTAAAGCCATTTCCGATTAATAAAAAAAATCAAGGTTATCGGGGAAGTTGTTTTATAGTTTACAAAAATTGCTTATCGCTCAATAAAAACCAATATTCGTTACTATAATTCCTTTCAAAAAATAAACTCATGCTCCTGGTTGAATACTGGAAAACAAGAAACCCGGTCTTCCCCAAGACAGGGGAACAACCAATTCTGTTACTGAACAGATTCCTGAAGAAAGAAAATAAAATGAAATCCCTTCTGTTCTGTAAGCTTTTAACATTCAAGATATCATGAAAAAAAGTAGGAGATAAGGCATAACAAAAAAAAATCTGATGTGGGCAGCACATGACTTTCCTTATATAATACAATGAATTTACTACTTTTACAGCAAAAAAAATAGGTTATTCTTATAGTACGTACTTATATTCTTTCCAAGATATTGAATTTTCGTCAATTAGTCGTCATTTTCTTGATTTAGCGTCATTTTTATCTATTTGTCGAGATTTTCGTTAACTTAGAAACATTTAAAAAAGTCACCAAGTTGGCGACATTCCGCCAAAATCTCGCGAAGCGTTATGGACGGAGAAATAAGTTATTCTTATAGCAGATAAATGACTATTGGCGTTCAAATACAAAAGTATTAGTAAAAATCTTTTCTCATGAATGGAACGAGTTAGATCCACGAGAATGATGTCACCCAATTTATCGCATGATATTACACATGAAAAGTGAACATGTTTCTCAACAGTTAATATATTTATATATTTTTTTTAATTTATGGGATTTTTGATACATTTATTTGAAAAATGTACAGTATCTCGAGAACAGTTTATGCTAGCGTTCTAAATTATATGTCAATCGTTTTCTAAGGAAAAATTACATAAGAAATGTCTATTTACGGTACTTTATTGAAGGTTTTTGAGTTTTTGACGATTTTTTCAAAATTTCACTCGAAAATTTAGGGGAGTTCTAGAACATTCGATTACGTATAAAAACAATAGGCTTCCAGTATTCACGGATTGTGATTTTTATACCAAATTTCGTTCAAATCACTCCATTCGTTCGTGATATATCGTCTCCACAGACTCACTGACATACACACACACACATACTTTCACACACACACACACACAGACATCACCTCAAAAATGTTCGATTCGTGATCAGGGATACTTGAAACGTGCTTTCCAGTCGAAAACTGGAATGCGAATTTTCGACCCCGTCACAATACTTTCCTTATACATTATGTATATAAGGAAAGTAATACCAGCTTTTCTTATAATACAGATATCTCAAGAATTTATTTTGAATAATTTCGATCTTGTTTGCATGAACAGCATGAAAAGGCTTCCACATCACAGACGCGTTCTGAAGCCCAGAGGTCCATCTTGTTGGGGCAGAACTCAGACAGAAGGCTCGTAAGTCGTAAGTGGATATCATCTTCATCTTTCTGAAACGGACAAAGGTCGAATTGGATATGAACTATAATCCAAAGCTTTTCAGAAAACGATAAACAAACAAGAAAGATCAATCATGCATAAAGCATTGATTATTAAATACTTTCCAACTTCAATGCAATTTTATATAAACATCTCTGAAATGCGATACATTCCTCGGTAATATTTTTAAAATTATCACAATACTACATTAATTTATTATATTTGAAAACTTCATCGAAGAAAACGAACTTCATTCAAATGATGGCATTGAAATATATATCGCCTGGTTTAAACATCTCTAAAATGCGATACATTTCTCGGTCATATTTTTAAAATTATCATAATACTAGAATAATTTATTATATTTGAAAACGTCATCGAAAACAGATGAACTTTATTCAAATGACGTCATTGAAATATAAATCGCCTCTCTATAAAAGCAGGATTTCATTTATAAATATTTTTCCAATTGTTTCATTCATCACAATACTATAATAATTTCTTTTATGTAAAAATTTGAAAAATTGTTATCTACCATATCTATTTTAAAATGTGACACCTCTCTTACATATAAATAATTCAACTCTTGGAAAGATATTTATTATATAATATATCTCTTTTTTCGTTCTGGAGGATATAGTAAAAGTCAGAATTTAATTGAATTTGTTTTTCTCCCTATATTAAATAATTTTTATTTAAAAAACTACTTAACATATTTTATTGAATTTTTTCTTATATATTTTAAAGGATAATTTGAATATTTTTTAAAATTTTTGAAGCAATTTATGAATTTTAAATTTGCTTAAAAAATGTTTGAAGAATTAGGTCCCCTAAGGTGTATCAACCAAGGTTCAATCCAAAACTAATTGGGTGATATTATTCATTTATATCCCCATAGGTCCCACAGATCGTCTGAAAAACATACTAAAATTTCATTTTGATAAAGTCATTTTTACGGCAGTTATCGTGCTAACGGACAGACAGACAGACATACAGACAGAATGAACAAAGTCATAAACACTTTTCAACTATGTTGTAAAGTGTTGAAAACGGTATTTTTTACATTAAATATTTTTACTAAACAATATATCCAATGTGGGCAGCACATGACCGTCATTTATGGCAATGACACTTTTTCTCTTATTAGGGTAAAAACAGCCAGGAGCAACATTTTATGACTTTAATTGAGAAGAAATTTAGTATAATTCTGAAGCAATATGATGATGTATGAACTATTGCATTTTACATAATTGTTTTACTCTCAAAACTAACATGAAATTATTAAATAAATGTAATACAAATACTTAAATATAGAATATTCATAAACATTATATATAGTGGTTATTTTGATGTAGAAACAATTTAAATTTAACCAAAAAAATTTTAACCAAAACTAAAGCAATAACAGTATTTCAAATGTTTTTCCATCAAATGAAATATATAATAGTCCGATTAAAAATGGAATGCATCCATATAAAAATTCCACACATTAAAAATAACTATTTCTGTTATACAAATTATAATATAAGAAATTACTGTTAATACTATTTCTGAAGGTGCAAGGTATTTGGAGCAGTTAGAAAAATAAAAATGTGATGTGGGCAACACATGACTTTCCTTATATAATGCACCGAATTTACTGTTTTTCAGTTTAAAAAAATGTTATTCTTATAGTAGATACTTATATTCTTTCCAAGATATTGAATTTTCTTCAATTGTCGTCATTTTCATTGATTTAGCGTCATTTTTATCCATTTGACGAGATTTTTGTTAATTCGGCAACAATTAAAAATGTCGCCAAGTTGGCGACATTCCGCCAAATTCATCGCCAAAATCTCGCCAAGCGTTATGGACGGAGAAATAAGTTATTCTTAAAGCAGATAAAGGACTATTGGCATTCAAATACAAAAGTATTACTCAAAGTATCCTTTTTCCTGAATGGAACGAGCTAGTTCCACGAGAATGATGTCACCCAATTTATCGCATGGTATTACATATGAAAGTGAACATGTTTCTCAATAGAAAACATATTTTTATCATTTTATATGACTTTTTGATAATTTTTTTGAAAAATGTGCAATATCTGGAGAACGGTTCATGTTAGCGTTCTAAAATTTATGTTAATCGTTTTCTAATGAAAAATTGCATAAGAAATGTCTATTTGCGTAACTTTATTAGCGGTTTTGATTTTTTGACGATTTTTTCAAAGTTTCACTCGAAAATTTAGGGGGGTTCTGATCATTCAATTGCGTATGAAAACAATAGGCTTCCAATGTTTACGGATTGTTATTTTTGTACCAAATTTCGTTCGAATCGGTCCATTCGTTCGTCAGTTATCGTCTCCACAGACTCACTGACACACACACGCACACACACACACACACACACACATACTTACACACACACACATACTTACATACACACACACACACACACAGACATCACTTCAAAAATGTTTGATTTGTGATCAGGGTTGCTTGAAACGTGCTCTCCCGCCGAAAACTCGAATTCGAATTTTCGACCCCATCACAATACCTTTCTTATACATTATGTATATAAGGAAAGAAAAAATTGAAATGCACAATATTAAAAATAAATTTTGTTTAAAATTCTGTGCTAATAAAGTATTAATTCAATTTATGCACAATTTCAGTAATTCATATCAGATTATTTAATAGACTATTAATAATGCTTGCTATTACGTCACTCAATACTGTGTGATTAAAATACATTTTAATTTAATAAATAAATAAGGTATAAGTAAGTTGGTATCACGTCTGATTTCAACCAAAAAGGACAGACAGAAGGTCTGAAGATTAAGGATTTAGACAGAAGGTCTTTTATTAAAACTTCTTATAGGACGTGCAAAGTAAAAAATGCTAGAGCACTTTCGAGCATTAATACGCTCTTCATCAGTGGCTACATGGAAAACAAAAAGGATCGTTCATATATTGGCCAGTAACATAAGCAAAATTGCATAAATAAATATAAAATTAGTAAATGAACAGACGATTATTCAAGAAATATACACAGAAAATATAAAATATATTTTAAACGGATTCAAAATGTCAGCATATCACGGAAAAAGTACAATTGTAAAATATTATTTTATTACAGGAAAAGTGCAAATTCGAAAGGACAGTCAAGCCCGATCTTTATCAGAATGACGTCAAATATAACTATGAAGAGACTTGAATTGCATAGAGTCGAAAATGAGTCGCCAAGCATGAATTTGAACGGGTTCGAAATTACAAATCGACGCACGGTAGATATAAATAATAAGAAAGATCAATCATGCATAAAGCATTGATTATGAAACACTTTCCAACTTCAATGCAATTTCATTTAAACATCTCTAAAATGTGATACATTCCTCGGTAATATTTAAAAAATTATCACAATACTACATTAATTTATTATATTTGAAAACTTAAAAGTTCATCGGAAAAAATGAACTTCATTCAAATGACGTCAATGATAACATAAATCGCCTGGTTCCTCGCTAATGTTTTTAATATTATAATAATACTACAATAATTTATTATATTTGAAAACTTCATCAAAAACAACTGAAATTTATTCAAATGACGCCATCGAAATATAACACGCCTGGCTCTCTCTATAAAAGTAGCATTTCATTCATAAACATTTTCCCATTCATTTCATTCATCACAATTCTATAATAATTTATTTTATTTAAAAACTTAAGACCATGGATGTACAAGTAATTAAACTCTATGCTTAAAACTCCATCGAAAAAAATCATCCTTCTCTCTGTAAAATCAATGAATATTTCATTCATATCAGCCATGAGCTAAATATTTTTTTTGCGTTGAAGAAATTCAGCAATTCTTATACAACTCATTCTACATATTTTGCTGTTTACATTTTACATAAGTGAAAAATAGGCTTCGTTGTAGAAATAATCAAATTTGAATGATCATTTAAACTCAAATATATTGTAATTGCGTTGTTTCAGTATGTAGATGCACAGAATTTTAGCAAAAATAAAGCGGTTTTAGGACGGATACAACACTCAATATGAATTAAAAAGAACTTTAAAAATCCCGATTTTGAGACAAGATGGATGCCATATTTCATTTTGAAGTGGGTCACGTGATCTCTTCATATAATTGTCACGTGATCACTTCATATAAGAGGTGTAATTATTATTTTAATTTTTATTTAAAAAACTACTGAATATATTTTGCTGATTTTTTTTATATATATATATATTATGGGATAATTTGAATATTACCTAAAATTTTTGAAGCAATTTGTGAATTTTAAATCCGCTTAAAAAATGTTTGAAAAATTAGGTCTCATTGGGTTCAATGTATTTCATTTTTTCAACCCGAGTTCAATCAAAAACTAATTGGGTGATATTATTCATTTATATTCCCATAGGTTCCACAGACCGTCTAAACAACATACTAAAATTTCATTTTGAAGTCATTTTTACGGCAGTTATCGTGCTAACGGACAGACAGACAAACAGACAGAATGAAACAGACAGACAGACAGAATGAACAAAGCCATAAACACTTTTCAACTTTGTTGTAAAGTGTTAAAAAGGGATTCATAAAGGAGAATATTACATGGTTTATTACAACTCATTAAAAGGAAAGTTTTTTCAAAGATGGATAGAAAATTATCATTAACAACATATCGAACAAGAGCCGTAGAAAGTTTACCACCCTTGTCATCACGAGCGTGTTCTGCTAAACGGATGCCAACATTACGTTTGGTACTGCCAATATAAAATATATAGTCACCATCGGGAGGCAACAGGAGAACCACATACACTCCAGCATAGCTTTTAAAGTCATCCATATCCCCAAGTTTATCAGAACGAATACGGTTAAATAAAGTGGTAATATTAGTGTGAGCAGGCTTGAAATCAGATTCATGACAGAACTGAATAAAGGGACGGAAGATCTTAGGATGGTAAGGAAAACTAGATTTATAAGCTAAACGATCTTTTAAAGCAACAAGTTTAGTATGAATTTGAGTAAATTTACGGCGAACATGGGCGAAAATCTTATGTTTACACTAGCCGCCTTTGGCGACCAGCCTGTTCGCAACCCTTGAAAATGCTGATCGTGGCAAATTCCAACCGTGGCAAACTCGTTGGCGCGACCTACCATAAAGGTGTAAGGTAACTGGTTGGACGGCCAGGATGTGCCACCCAATTTAGACCGGAACCCAGTGGGGGAGGCATCCACAGGGAACGTACCCTCCTTCCCCTACCACCAACCTCTCGGAAAAACATACGGACCCATATGTTTAACGTGATCGTACTCCGCGTGAACATGGCTGCAGTTTTGGCAGTGGCGGGAATCGAACCCGGGCCTACCGAGTGAAATTCCCGCGCGCTAACCACTGGGGTACTTCGCCCTCCGCGACATTTTCCATAACTTTCTTTTTATTCACCGAATTTAGACCGGAACCCAGTGGGAGAGGCAGCCACGGGGACCGTACCCTCCTTCCCCAACCACCAACCTCTCGGAAGGACTTACAGACCCACATGTTTACTCCGCGTGAACACGGCGGCAATTTTGGAAATCGAACCCGGGCCTACCGCGTGCAATTCCCGCGCGCTAACCACTGGGCTACTTCGCCCTCCGCGACAATCTCCATATCTAGTTTTCCTTACCATCCTAAGATCTTCCGTCACTTTATTCAGTTCTGTCATGAATTTTGTTTCAAGCCTGATCACTCTAAAGTTCTAAGAATGTTTGATGATCAGTTTAGTACTTTAAAGCTTTTATGCAGCTCTCTGTGGTAAGACAGAAGTTTAACTGTATTCCTGAACGCTTAGAGTTTTATTAACGACTACCGGGGCTAAAAAACGCCCTCCATTGTTATTGGATTCGAAGTTACAATACTTCTATTAGAAAAATTCTGAAATTCTTGCTTTAAGATGCTTTGTGCTTACTGGTCATCTCATCGCTTGCACTGTGCTGACGAACGGCAATGGCCGCGAAACCATGTTCCACGGGTGGTGATGGATAATCGGTTCAACACTTTCTTGCTTTTATTTCAACTGCTCCACTCATCCAAGAGATATAGTGTTCAGTTTCTCAAAAGCACATACTCAGTATAATTCAGTTTAATTATTTCAAGATCATTATAGATTCGATAGATGGTTTCCACGGCATCGCCTACTAGGGCTTAGAAGCCTTGGAATATGGGTCTCCGGACAGCTAATATGTTTTGCAGCAAAACCACAACCGCTGGACGGAGCTCGACAGGATCATTCACCGGGCAGGGGCCGAAGATAGTTCCGCCGAGTCTTGACCGCAGTCGCCGACGGGTTTACGCTCAGGCTATGAATAGGCACAGTCCGGCCCCACGTCATCTGGAAGAGTACGAGTTTTGGAATACCGCTCACCCGGATTAGTGTTCCTCATTAGAGGAGGAGGGTCAGAGTCTACCGAGCCAACACCCAAGATTATTATAGATATAAATAAACAGAACATAGGTTTATCTTACTGTTTGGAAAACACTGATGTCCGGTACAGGCAAAAAACTTCCTTCCAAAGCGAGGGCTAAATCACCATTTTCTCTTCCAATCGGGTTATGAACCGGCACCTTAAACGAAAGAATCAACCATAAACTAAAATAACACATACCTTCTTATTAAAAAATAATTTCATAATGTTACTTGGGCTCTTTTTTCCTTACTTTGGACTGTGCTCCTTGAATCAAGTTCTATACCGCTTTCATATAAACTTTTAAGTCCCACTTGTTACCAACTTCCCTTAACTACACTGTACAGCAAATCCTGAATTTTGTGGACCTCTGAGATTAAACCAAGTTACCTCGATGTTATAAAACTAAAATAACTTTATTGAAAGCAGTATACAATGCAAAAATAATAGTATCGACTGGTTTCGAAGACAAGAAAAAGACTCCTTTGTCAGGACACACAAGAAGCGCAACCTTCATTCGTGATACTTACACCTGATGCATTCTTTCGTGACACACCCCCTGATACATACACGCCCATTATAAAAGTAGTATACATAAAATTTATATGTTGCAATTTGAAATTTTATCCCCAAGGATCACAAAAATAATTTACCCCTCATAACAGTCACCAAGCAAAATTAATTAAACGAAAATTTTCAATTTTCTAAGTTATTTTAAACAGCAGAAAACAGCAACTTTTTAAGCAAAATTTAGATTCATTAATTCTAAAACCTATCTTCAATTTATTAAGTGGTCAGCAGCAAAGTTGTAATTTTGATTATAAGAGCTTGTTTGCAAGAAAACTCAGTCATAATACAAGTGAAGGTTGTACTTCATGCGTGTCCTGTCAAAGAAGGCTATATTTTGCCTTCGAAACTGGTTGATACTATTATTACTTTCTTTATATACATAATGTATAAGGAAAGTATTGTGACGGGGTCGAAAATTCGAATTCGATTTTTCGACGGAAGAGCACGTTTCAAGCATCCCTGATCACGAATCAAACATTTTGAAGTGATGTCTGTGTGTGTAAGAAAGTATGTGTGTGTGTGTGTGTGTGTGTGTGTGTCAGTGAGTCTGTGGAGATAACTGACGAACGAATGGACCGATTCAAACGAAATTTGGTACAAAAATCACAATCTGTAAACACTGGAAGCCTATTGTTTTTATACGCAATCGCATGTTCAGAACCCTCCTAAATATTCGAGTGAAAATTTGAAAAAATCCTCAAAAACTCAAAACAGCTAATGAAGTTACGCAAATAGACATTTCTTAAGTAATTTTTCATTAGGAAATGATTGACATAAATTTTAGAACGGTAACATGAACCATTCTCAAAATATTCCACATTTTTCAAAAAAAATATCAAAAAGTCATATAAAATAAAAAAAAATATTTCCTATTGGGAAACATGTTCACTTTTCATATGTCATACCATGCGATAGATTTTGTGACTTCATTCTCGTGGATCTAGCTCGTTCCAGTCATGAAAAAAGATACTTTGAGTAATACATTTGTATTTGAACTCCAATAGCCATTTATCTGCTGTAAGAATAACTTATTTCTTCATCCATAACGCTTTGCGAGATTTTGGCGACGAATTTGATGGAATGTCGCCAACTTGGCGACTTTTTAAATGTTGCTAAATTAACGAAAATCTCGCCAATTGGATAAAAATGACGCTAAATCAATGACGACTCATTGATGGTAACGACTTGGAAAATGACGACTCGTTGACGAAAATTCAATCAATATCTTGGAAAGAATATAAATAACTACTATAAAAATAATCTATTTTTTTTTTTTTTGCTGTAAAAGTAGTAAATTCATTGCATTATATAAGGAAAGTCATGTGCTGCCCACATCAGATTTTTTTTGTATTGTATGCTGATTTTAACAAATACTTTTTAGTTTTATTACTTTAACAGTAGTTTGAGCTGCAGGTACCTTAATGTTGTTTGATCTTCTGAATATGAAATCGGCCTCTGAATCTCCATATAACGTATCTGTAGTTTTTGAAATATCTATGGAATAAGATTTACACTTTTGCTTATACGTGCCCTGTTATAATCCTCATGCAAGCAACCTGTTGTTTACAATGCATTTTTGGATCGTCTCCCTACATTCCATTTCCCTTAATCCTGTTGAAAGAAGTTCTGATGAGAACGAAGAAGTTCTGATGAGAACTGTGCTCGTCCACGACAACACCGTAGTTCGATGGAAAAAAATCAAGATGAGAGGGCAAAAAGTGTATTTTAAACAACCCCTCGTCGTTCTAGTTGCACTTTAGTCTCTTGTAGCCCTGCAAGAGAGTTTCTACAAAGATTGCAAGTATTTAATTCCCACTGAACCATATCGCGAAAACTACATCTAATCCGCAATTTTTATTACTTTCCCTGCAATACATGGTAATGTATAGGGAAAGTATTGGAATCATACCGAAAATCATAACTCAGTTTTCGACGGATTTACGCATTTCGAGACCTCTAGAATACGAAAAAACCATTTTTAGCGTGTCGTCTGTGTATGTGTCTGTGTGTCTGTCTGTGTGTCTGTCTGTGTGTCTGTCTGTGCAGATTTTTATCCACTCTAATTAAAAAACTAATGGACCGAATTTCATAAAATTCGGTAGGTCAGTCACTTGTGGGCGAATCTGGTGCTGATTAGTTTTGGGTACGATTCGGGATAAAGGAATCCACCTTTTTTTTAAGAAATGGTTCGCAAAAGCCTGTATCCACTCTAGCTGAGAAACTAATGGACCGAATTTCACAAAAATTCGGTAGATAAGTCACTTGTGGGTCACCCTGGTGCTGATTAGATTTTGGTATGATTCGAAAAACAATAACCTGCCTTTTTTTACGAAGTGGCTCGCAAAAATCGTCAAAATCTAAAATAAAAAACTACGTATGCTTAAATATATCCATTAAATGATTGTTTTATACGTAATTTCTAACGCAGAAAAGAATAAGACCAATTCCATTACACCAGGACTAGCCGTTCTCGAGATATTTTAGTTTTTTCGTTTTTTCTCTACGCCACCTTTGAAAATAAGTCCAGTTGCCAAATGAAAACGAAAATTGAATTAAAAGTGAATTAAATTTAATTAAAATAAAGAAAACGTGGATATAAGTCTGCAGGGAAAGTCATGTGCTGCCTACATCAGATTTTTACTTTCTCACACGTAGTATTGAGAAAGTATTGTTTTCACGAAAATTTTCGATTTCGAGATTTTAATGCCAATATATATTTCAGAAATACGCTTTGACTATTTTGGGAGGGATATCCGCCTGTCTGTCTGTCTGTCTGTGATCAATTTATTGTGTTCGCGATAGCTGCTAAACTTTATATTCGGCTTTGATAACGAAAATTCTAGAACCATATAGAATTTTTTGAAATTCGAGCAAAAACTGTATATTTAATGTATATTTAATTCCCATTCATTGTATGTATATTTAATGTACATTGAATAATATTGAATAATATAATTAAATTACATTGTATGTATAATGTATATTTAATTCCCATTCAGGAAATGTATATTTAAGAAAATTTATATTTTCATAATACGGCAGCATAGGACAACATTTGATATAATCATGCACAATAGGGGCTATTTATGGCTCAATAATCACGAAACTTCAGTTGTTGGGAAAAAAGGCCGCGATACAATTTTTGTGTTCGTAACAATATTAGTCCACCCCCGGGGGTACATTATCAAACTGAGTATTAATCGAAAAAATTTTTGAAACTCTATGGAGGGCAACTTGCTATATTTGGGATCATTTGGAACAACAATACAGATTTTTCAAAAATTTTCTTGTAAAATTTACCAAAAAAAAATTACAAACTACTTAAAACTGGATTTTTATATTAGCAGGTCGAGTTGAGCTTTATCGTCGATTTATTTTCTTTCTTTGTCCATGATTTATTTTCTTTAGGCATTTTCAAAACAGTTCAAAATGACAAAATATCGAAATTAGTACCAACTTTTGAAAATAGTTCAAAGAACCTGATCCAAAATCCAATTATATATTCTTCTAATACTTTCAATGGTCAAAATTTTGCTTCTTATTACTTATCCCTAAGACTTTTTGTTTTCGAGACATAAGCAATATAAACTAAAAAAACGGAAATTTTTCAATCTTCTTCAACTTGACAAAACGATTTCTCGAAAACTATAAGAGCTTTGAAACAATGTATTAATCTATCACTTAAAGTTAATCAAGTCAATCAGTTCAAGCTAGTCAGTTCGCAGCATTTGGTCGGTAGTTCAAAATTTAGCAGGTTGGCTACTCTTGATGTAAACAGATTCATCGAAGTCCACAACATAATTTGCAATATCAGTATCATTGGAATATTCGACATTATTATATTCACAGTTGTAATTTTATGATTACCAGGAAAATCCCCTTTACAACAGCTCCAAAATTTTTTAGAATTATTATTAAGTTCAATTTCAACAATATGATTAGAAAAATCAATCTTGATTCCATTCTTTACCAGCTTGTGTAGTTTACGAAATTTCAGCAAGTCCCCCCCCCCACAGACACACACACGCACACACTAATTCTTTCATCTCCAACTTTAATAGATTTATTACGAAATCTATTTCTTTTTTTAATTTAATAGTATGAATAGTATCCGAAAAGTACCGCGATGTATATTTAGCCTTTGTAAAAATTAGGGATATTTAGGGATATATAAGTCAAAAATTTTGTAGATACAATCATAAAAATCTGGTGTGGGCAACACATGACTTTCCTTATATAATGCAATGAATTTACTACTTTTACAGTAAAAAAATAGGTTTTTCTTATAGTAGATACTAATATTCTTTCCAAGATATTGAATTTTCGACAATTAGTCGTCATTTTCATTGATTTAGCATCATTTTTATCCATTTGGCGAGATTTTCATTAATTTGGCAACATTTCAAAAAAGTCGTCGCCAAGTTGGCGACATTCCGCCAAATTCGTCGCCAAAATCTCGCCAAGCGTTATGCACTAAGAAAAAAGTTATTCTTACAGCAGATAAATGACAATTGGCGTTCAAATACAAAAGTATTATTCAAAGTATATTTTTTCATGAATGGAACGAGCTAGATCCACGAGAATGATGTCACTCAATTTATCGCATGGTATTACATATGAAAAGTGAACATGTTTCTCAATAGGAATTTTTTTTTTTATGTGACTTTTTCATAATTTTTTTGAAAAATGCACAATATCTCGAGAACGGTTCATGTTAGCGTTCTAAAATTTATGTCAATCGTTTTCTAATAAAAAATTACATAAGAAATGTCTCTTTGCGTAACTTTATTAGCGGTTTTGATTTTTTTACGATTTTTTCAAAATTTCATTCGAAAATTTAGGGAGGTTCTGAACATTCGATTACGTATAAAAACAATAGGCTTCCAGTGTTTACGGATTGTGATTTTTGTACCAAATTTGGTTCGAATCGGTCCATTCGTTCGTCAATTATCGTCTCCACAGACTCACTGACACACACACACACACACACACATACTTTCACACACACACACACACACACACACACACATACACACACACAGACATCACTACAAAAATGTTTGATTCGTGATCAGGGATGCTTGAAACGTGCTCTCCCGTCGAAAACTCGAATTCGAATTTTCGACCCCGTCACAATACTTTCCTTATACATTATGTATATAAGGAAAGTAAAAATAGGTTTTTCTTATAGTAGATACGTATATTCTTTCCAAGATATTAAATTTTTGACAATTAGTCGTCATTTTCATAGATTTAGCGTCATTTTTATCCAGATGGCGAGATTTTCGTTAATTTGGCAACATTTCAAAAAAGTCGCCAAGTTGGCGACATTTCGCCAAATTCGTCGCCAAAATCTCGCCAAGCTTATGGACGGAGAAATAAGTTATTCTTATAGCAGATAAATGACTATTGGCGTCCAAATACAAAAGTATTACTCAAAGTATCTTTTCTCATGAATGGAACGAGCTAGATCCACGAGAATGATGCCACCCAATTTATCGCATGATATTACGTATGAAATTGAACATGTTTCTCAACAATTAATATTTTTTTTAATTTATGAGATTTTTTGATATATTTATTTGAAAAATGGGCAATATCTCGAGAACGGTTCATGCTAACGTTCTAAAGTTTATGTCAATCGTTTTCTAAGGGAAAATTACATAAGAAATCTCTATTTGCGTAACTTTATTAAAGGTTTTGGTTTTTGGATGATTTTTTCAAAATTTCACTCGAAAATTACGTTTAAAAATAAACGTTTACGTTTAAAATTCGATTACGTTTAAAAGAAATATAGGTTTCCAGTATTCACGGATTGTGATTTTTGCTCCAAATTTCATTAGAATCGCTCCATTCGTTCGTGAGATATCGTCTCCACAGTCTCACTAACAGACACACACACACACGCACGCACACATACTTTCACACACACACACAGACATCCCCTCAAAAATGTCCGATTCGTGATCAGGGATGCTTGAAACGTGCTCTCCCGTCGAAAACTCGAATTTGAATTTTCGACCCCGTCACAATACTTTCCTTATACATTATGTATATAAGGAAAGTAAATACTCGATATAGCATTATCAACATTAGTGTAGATGTTTAAAAAGTTCCAATCGATATTACAGAAGTAGAGCCATCTTAAAGTTGGTCAGTTCCGCTGTAACTGACTAACAATCAATACAAGATTTATGGCTTCTTTATACCAGAAAACATTTACTAAAAATGGCAAAGTAAAACTTTATGCTTTAAAACATTTATTACCTATGGTATCATATAGCCGTTTTGAAAAAATAATTTCTTGTTATACATATACCTCTATAATTTCTTTTAAAAATTATGTAACTGATGTAACGCAATTGGACAAGATGTAATTGCTGATTAGTAAAAAGTAAAATACTATCAAAATGTTAAAGCTAGAATGGTGTTTTTTGTTTATAAACAATACTAAATAGCTAATAGACTAAATGCATATCGACTTATATTTTATTTATCAAACATAATTTCTAAAATTACATCTTTTGTAACTGACGTAACATGCTTCTGTAACAGATGTAACAGTATCAATTTCTTATGATGTCAGTTATACTTGTAGCGCATTTGTATTCCTCGATATTGTTATATGAAATCTAAACTGTTTTGCTAATGCACATGAACAATCTAAAAATTTAAAATCCTCTGAAAATGGGCAATAATCTGAGCAACTATTTTGGGGGGAAAATGAGACTTCTATGTGGTTATATACAGTTATATTTCATACTAATATTAATTCAGATTTTTGCTCATCTTTTCAATCAATATGAATCCCTCCAAAGCAGGATTATATAGATTCTTCTTCACGAAACTTAAGTCTAAATATTCGATACAAATTGACTTATTGCACTTGGATAAAATAAAGTCAGGAGTTTTACCATACTCATTACAAATAGTGTTGATCTGATTGAGATTTGGGGGAGCCATGAAGATAATAAGGAAGATTTAACTTGAGTATGATTAGCTAAAGTACCAGTGCTTAGTTGGCTGAATTTTACAGATGGAAGATTAAAATCTAGAAATACAAACCGAGAAAAAATGAAAAGCGTCTTCGATATCTTTAATAGAAAAATTAAATACAAAATAAAATTGTTAAATTGTGACAAAGTAAGTAACGAATTTCATAATAACAATTTTGAAGTTAATTAAATCCTTCAATAATAAAAATCATAAAATTTTGGGGTATTTTCAAGTAGCAAAACTTCTTTTTAGAATCCAATTTTTTCACTCGTTTGCTTAACCCTGTATATCACAACTTATGAGTACAGTAGACCATCAATGCAACGACCCCTCATGGGACCAACAAGAGACGGTCGTTATAACGAACGGTCGCTATAACGAACGGTCGCTATAACGAATTTGAAAAAAAAATTCTCACATAAATTAAGCAAAGAAATACATACATTCATAGAAGTTATTTATATAAAAAATCATAGCTACAGTTATTTGAAAAATTCCATGATTGTTGACTGCTTCAAAGTGGTCTGTGAAGTTTTTGCAAAAAAATTTCCCATTGCAGTTATTTTTTTTAGAAAGTCGTCAGCACTCTTCTCTCTTTCAAAATACCTGCGCAATATTTCTATTGAATCGGAGGCAGCTTTCATAGTAGGCCTCTCAGAACAACTGTCAACAGATTCTTCTTGATCGTCATTAGAATCATTGATATATATGATCATCATTTTCAGTAATTCGTGCAATAAGTTCGTTCTCATAAGATAATTCCTCACAGCAATGAAAATCATTATCCATCATAACAAATTCGGCAAAAGGTAAATGTCCGGAAAAATTATTTTTCCCAAAAAGTTTCGGATCCCCTGTAAGTTCTTCATCATCGTTGATCTGTACCTGTGGCGGGGTTTCGGACGGTCCTGCTGACTATCGGACTTTGGAAACCTAGGCTGCATCCGATTCTTTTTCGATTTCTTCTTTAGTTTCGAAGCCAGCACGGTGAAACAGTTGGCTATTTTTTTTTTTAGGTACATCTCCCCATGCCGCTTTTGCTAGATGCATGGCCTCCAAGAACATCAATTTCATATGATTTTTTTATTTTCATGTCCGGCAATCATTCTTCTGACGATCATTACTCGGTAGATTGATTTAAAAATTTGAATGACTCACTGATCCATGGCCTGAAGCACGTTAGGTTTAAGAAATTCTACTTGCACTGCCTTCAACTTAGTAACAACGGGATATGCAGTGCAGTTGTTAATGATCAGCAGAATCTTTCTTTTATTCACAGTCATTTTCCGGTCGAGATCCTTGAGCTATTTTTCAAAAAGGACGCTTATCATCCATACTTGTTTATTGTTCGTATATGTCGTTGACAAACTTTTTATTCTTTTGAAACACCTCAAGTTCGCGAACTTCTCTATGGTCAGCAGAGGCAATTTTTCACTTCCAGTCATGTTAGTTGCAAGAAGTACAGTTATTCGTTGTTTTCTCATTTACCACCGTATCAAGTCTTACCTTTTAAAACAAGTAATTTATCGGATACTAATTTATAATTAAGAACTGTTTCGTCAGCATTAAATACGCCTTTTGACTCCAAGTTTTTTTTTTCTACAAGACGTTTCAATCACTTACGCAGTCAAGATCTAGCGCGAATCACTTTCTCCACAAGAACGTATCCAGAAATTTCATTTCGGGGGGGGGGGGGGGGGGGTCAAAGTATAGCGAACTTTCAATCCAAAAAAAAGTTTGAAAAATCCAACTGAACTTGACTAAAACTTAAATAAATTGATACTGGATCACAATTGAACGAGAAAACGTGAAAACTCAGGCAAGGACGTATCCAGAAATTTCATTTCGGGGGAGCGGGGAGGGCGGACCCACCGGACCCCCTCTATGAATACGCCATTATTCTCCGCACAGTCTTTTGAATAATAGACCGTATCTGTCTTTGAACTTCTCAAACCACGCATTAGAAGCTTTTAAATCCACATCGATGTTCATCTTTTCAGCAAATGTTTTAGCCTTTTCCTTCGAAAAACTGCCGTCGATGGGAGAATTCGTAGAGCACATGAATTCCAGTTATTCTATAAGGTCTGCAACTCCAGAAGAGGGAATTTTTCATTTCTCGAAAGAATTCTTAATTGTGAAACGCCGGTCACACTTTCAGCAAAAATCGTATCCCGGTTATTCAAGATTGTGAAGAAAGTAATGTTTTTGATGTCGAACATTCTGGCAATTTCTGAATTCGAAACTTTTTTCCTATTGATTTCAGCTATAATTTTAATCTTTTTATGTGTCAAACTCGTCAAAAAATGTTCCTAATTATTAAGATCTCACTAAAAATTAAACAACTTATCACTAAAGAATTAAGAATCAAATGGAGTGATTCACATTAGGGACCTATAATTTAAAGGGAATTTTGAACCACTACGAATATTTGTGCATACTCAGGGCTCGCCCCTCCCCCCTTTATAGTACCCGGAATTCAAACCCGCCACTTGTGACTCCAAAAGTCAGCACATTAACTACTCAACCATGATAGCAGATGCAGGCGAAAATAATTTCCAAGTCTTCATTTTAATATAGGCAAACACTTAAATACTAAATGACAAACACGAAATTTATATCCAAACTTTCATTTTCCACATTATAATACTATGCTGTTAGAAGCTATTTTAAAATATTCCTATAGATTTTCTTTTACATTTCTACTGGAATTTTAACATTTGAACTCTCGATTATAAATTAAGCTCTATTCGTGGCAAGTTTACTTTGCAATAAAAGCTGCCTTGTGACATTAACAATCATTGTAATTAACGCTCATAACATCGGTTAAAAAAATAGCCAAAAGGCTGAGTTGTGATTAATAAAAGTATCACAAACATCAAAACTCTTGAATTTAAGAGTTAATCTACTTGCTACATAAATTTCAAAATAAATTTGTGCAGCCCAAGCATAATTTTGTATAGAATGTTTTACGTCCTTTTTACACCCATTTCTCCCAACGCTCAAGTTTTGACGTCCAACCACAGTAAGAAGAGACAGCAAACGCAAAAGTTCACCCGAACATGAAAAATTTTACTTTTATCAATTCCACATTGGTCACGCATTCGATGTAAAGTCAGCTTAGTCCTTCGGAACCAACCCTTTGACTAAGCATGTGCTCAATAACCGAGTAACGACCTAGCAATGTTAACAGCAATGCTATGTTCATATGTAAGACTGAATGAAGATCTATTGAAAAAAGCGGATGCTGTTGGCATAGTAAGTGTCTTATTATTTCTAATGTATAGCTTAAGTTATTAAGTACCAGTTTTGTCCCATCAAGAAAGGTGGCTTCGACTTGAACGTCATGGATAAGATCTTCTACACCATTCATAACTTGCTTCCGTCCTGCAATAATACGGAAAATCCATTTAATACATATAATTTGACGCGAAGGAAATTTTGAAACATATTATTAAGTATCAGCCGTTATATTTCATTTCTTGGATATCGATCGCAATATTCGTCATTGCATAGTAAATGATTTGACGATTAAGAAAGTAAATTATTTGACGAATAAAGAGGAGATTTTGAGACCGTGAAGAAACTAATGATGTAACATTGTTCAAAAGATAATGTGTAGAAGACACGATTTGATGGATTCTGAACTTGAAATGACCGTGAGCGCTCGAAAGCAGCAGAGGAATAAAAGTTCTGCGTCAGAGCTCGCAGCCATAAGTGAGGTTAAGCTCCCTCATTTTTGAGGAGGAAAACATGTATCTCCTTATTTCGAGGAAGAAAAGTATATTTCATTTTTTAGGAGGATAGGTAACATTGGCGGGCTAATTTTATTGATAAAGACTGAAATTTTTGAAGAGTGGTGAGAGTGATGCACATTTTACGATAGCAACGAAAAACTACACTTTGTTGCAAGCAAATATATGCATCTAAAAGAGGTTGATCCACAGCCGCGAAACTCGGCATTTATGGATCGTTTCAGAAGATATGCAAATGATTAGAATTTGGGAGCAACAAAATATTTTTTAAGAAATGGTGGCAACACGAAGATGGCATTTTAGTAAGTGGTAAATCCTCCCCTGTCAGTTATACAAGCCGGTATTCGGTGCGGCATAGAATCTGATAAATTGCGTATGTGCCTCTGCGTAAGATTCTGTCATAAATGTTGCAACTGGTCAGCTAATCCAGTGGTATTCTCAGATAACTGAATTTGCAGTCCCAGCCTGTCCCGGAAGTGTTCAATTGGTGATATGACTAGGCACCTGATTGGTCATGGTAGGGTATTAAATCCTTGAAGACATTGTTAAGCAAGTCGTGCAAGTATGTGGTTGAGCGTTGTTTATAAATAGCACCTGGGCAGCTTGACAACATAGGTAGAAAATCGGCTGCAGAATATCGTCGATATACAGGAAATCGGCTGCCCCACGAGATAGCTCCCCTTGCTGTCACACCACATATGATGGTCATGTGCCGCTCGACAACAAATGCGGGATCGAAACGCTGTCCAATCCTCCTCCACACACGTATGCGTCGGTCATCAACATTGAGAAATAAGCGGGATTCGTCGCTGAAGACAACATGCCTCTAATCGAACACTGTCCAGGATAACCAAGATCGGCACCAATCCAGACGACTCTGCCTATGTTGAAGGGTCAGTGGTAGGCGCCTTAATGGACATTATTACTTAATTCCACCTTCTGCCAGTCGTCTCCGAATAGTATCTCTTGATACATGATGCATGGAAGATGGCAAATGCCTTCGAATGGCTAGTAGCAGAGCCATCGGTGTGGACATGACTTCTCTCCTGTCTGCACGATCCTCTCGAGCAGTTGTTTGTCTGTAGCGTTCTGAACCTCTGCGATGGTTATATGAGCCTTCTCTAATCCCAACGAGCAATTACGATATCATCTCGGTCAAGATGGTGGCTGATACATCTGTTGGACCAACCAGCTTCCCTTAGGCCTATGATGCGACCTCTCTCTAACTCCGCTAATTGTTCGTAGCGCCGTCGAATACGTATCAAAGACATCTCTGTACCCAACGTGCAGTATCAAAGAAAAAAATCCGGTTCCAGTTGCCCCTGAGTGAGAACACCAATCGTTTAATATGCTGCACGATGCGTTGTTCCCGTATGGGCTGTATGAGCCCTATAAGTTATCATCATTGGTCTACCAGTTTGATCATTTGCATAACTATTAAAACGATATTTGCATGTCGAATTTCGCGGCTGTAGTTAATTTTTTTATGGGTGTATATACGTTTTTTGCAACAAAGTGCATTATTTGTGGTGATAACAAGAAGTGCAATCTTTTACGATAGAATACGATGTGTCATGAGGAGTAACTAACGAGGAGATTTTCCAGAAATCAAACGGAGGGTCGCGCTTCATAATGAGTATTTCAGGAACTAGAGTAAATTTTTTATATCTTTAAGATATTAGATCTAAAAAAACTTTTTGTTGGTGTTAACGACTTTGATATTTTACAAAATTTAGCGGCTTTAACAGAAGGTGCGCTTCATTGTGAGTATCTCTCTCTCTCTCTCTCTCTCTCTCAGGAACTAGAGTAATTTTGTCTCTAAGAATTTTAGATCTAGAAAAACTTTTTTTATTGGTATTAATGACTTGGATGATATCTAAAACTTTTCCTTATTTTTATAGACAGTGACGCCCCCTAGTAAGTATTTTACGAAATTAGAGTAAAATTTTAGTCTTTAAACATATTTTGATATGGGTAACGACTTTGTTGCTTTAAAAAAGTTTTGTATTTTATAAAAGGTGGCGCCTTATAGTGAGTATTTCGGAAACTAGGATAAAAATTGTCTCTTTAAGGATGTTTTCACTTAGAAAAACTTTTTCATTAGTTTTAACGACATGGATGTTTTGCAAAGCTGGGTTACTTTTATAAAAATGGCGCTCCCTAGTTATCATTTTAGAGAAGTAGGGTGAATTTTCCGTCTTTAAGGGCACGAGTGTTTATGAACAAACACCGTAACACTTTCTTATTTCTATGGCGTATTTTTTAACTCTAAAAAAACTCAACAATTAACTACTAACTTGATTGATTGAGAGTCAATTTTTACATTTAAACATGATCCACGAGTTGTATTGGGTTAAATGTTAATATATTCGCAAATACGTTGGATATGAATTAATTTGCAATCTTTTATAAATAACTATAAAATAAAAAACATAATCATGAATTTCGCCGTTACGTCCAAATGACAGATTTAGAATATATTTATAAAATATATCATAATTGAAAAAAAAATCTGAAAGTTTTGTTACTGTTAATGAATTGATAAGAAACACAATTGAGTTAATGGAACTTCATACGAAAACATTCAAGATCTCTATCACAGAACAAAAAAATCTGATGTGGGCAACACATGACTTTCCTTATATAATGTAATGAATTTACTACTTTCACAGTTAAAAAAATCTTATAGTAGATACTTTATTCTTTCCAAGATATTGAATTTTAGACAATTAGTCGTCATTTTCATTGATTTAGTGTCATTTTTATCCATTTGGCGAGATTTTCGTTAATTTGGCAACATTTAAAAAAGTCGCCAAGTTGGCGACATTCCGCCAAATTCGTCGCCAAAATCTCGTCAAGCGTTATGGACGAAGAAATAAGTTATTCTTACAACAAATAAATGACTATTGGCGTTCAAATACAAAAGTATTACTCAAAGTATTTTTTTTTTTATAAATCGAACGAGCTAGATCCACGAGAATGATGTCACTCAATTTATTGCATGGTATTACATATGAAAAGTGAACATGTTTCTCAATAGGAATTTTTTTTTATATGACTTTTTGATAATTTTTTTTTGAAAAATATGCAATATCTCGAGAACGTTTCATGTTAGCGTTCCAAAATTTATGTCAATCGTTTTCTAATGAAAAATTACATATGAAATGTCTATTTGCGTAACTTTATTAGCGGTTTAGATTTTTTGACGATTTTTTCAAAATTTCACTCGAAAATTTAGGGGGTTCTGAACATTCGATTGCGTATAAAAGCAATAGGCTTTCAGTGTTTACGGATTGTGATTTCTGTACCAAATTTCGTTCGAATCGGTCAATTCGTTCGTCAGTTATCGTCTCCACAGACTCACTGACACACACACACACACAGACATCACTTCAAAAATGTTTTCTTCGTGATCAGAGATGCTTGAAACGTGCTCTCCCGTCGAAAACTCGAATTCGAATTTTCGATCCCGTCACAATACTTTGTTTATACATTATGTATATAAGGAAAGTAACATACTCATCGTTTCAAAATTTTATGCGATTTTGTGAAATAATGAAAAGTTCAATTGTTCCATAAGTTTAAATATGAAATTTTTTATAATAATAAAAAAGCACACATTTTCCGTATTTAAAATCCATTACTTGCGAAATCTGTTTTTCATTTCGTGATATCGTTGTTTTTACTGAAAATGGAATTTTGATGCCCTTATGGATTACACATTTTTATGCAGCGATTAAAAAACAAACAGAAAATGATTTGGAAAATAAAGTAAACTAACTTAAATCATATGGTTTTTTGCATTAATATCGTGTTAACAGTTTTGAAACTTATCAGACTAACCCTACCCATATGTCGTCACGACAAGATAACCAAAGCCAGAGTTCAAAGTGTATTATCAGTTAAGGATGACAAACACTGAAGGATTTGCATGTTGTTTTTTGTCATTACGTAAGACAATTCAAAATAAATTAATAATTTAATGAATACTTACATGATAACCATACGATAGAGACATCATTTGTAAAGTGGATAGTTTTATATAATTACTGCAATGCAAAATAGCAGTCCTAACAAAATTTAATCAAAACTTTTCCCAAAAATATATTATTCTATAGAGTTGGGACTAATAATTATAGATGCTTCGAAAATTTTTATTTAGTGATATTTTTTCAAAGCATTAATTTCGTGTTTTTTAAGTTTTTTCATACTTCATAACAAACATGTGTGAATTTCGCAAGCATTGCAAATGAAATGTTATTAAAGTGTGTAGTTTTTTCCAAATTGTCTGAACCCTACAAAATGGCCCCATTCCTATTTGTCACCTTTCATGGTGATGCCTGATTTTTTAAATGTGACATGTAGTAAGTGTTCTCGCACACATTCTCAGCTTTATCGAAGCATATTTTTATACAATACAAGCCTCAGTTGTCATGTGAGTGAAATAAAGCGGAGCAGACAGCGCACACATGCTAGCAAAATTACCTGGAGTGTGATTCAATCCGACATTTTCAAAATACCTATTTAAGACACTTGTGATTTTTTTTCAAACTTTACAAGAAAAATTTAAAAAATCTGTATCGATGTTCCAGATGAGCACAATTATAACATATTACCCTTCATATTAAAAAGCTTGAAAAATTTTTTAGATTGATACCAGGTTTGATAATGTACCCCCGGGGGTAACTTGCACCCCCATCCCACCCCCACCGAGGAGGGGGGGGGGGTAATTGCGTCATGAACACAAAACTTGTATCGCATGTATTTTTCATTATATTGAAACTCTTAAGATTTATGATGATTGAGCTATAAATAATCCCTTTTAAGCATGATCATGTCTAGCTTTATCCTATGCTAATAGGTTAAAAAAATCTGATGTGGGCAACACATGACTTTCCTTATATAATGCAATGAATTTACTATTTTTACAATAAAAAAATATGTTTTTCTTATAGTAGCTATTTATTTTCTTTCCAAAACATTGAATTTTCGTCAATTAGTCGTCATTTTCACTGATTTAGTGTCTTTTTATCCATTTGGCGAGATTTCCGTTAATTTGGCAACATTTTAAAAAGTCGCCAAGTTGGCGACATTCGGACAAATTTGGCGCAGAAATCTCGCCAAACGTCATGGAAGGAGAAATAAGTTATTCTTATAGCAGATAAATAACTATTGGCGTTCAAATACAAAAGTAATTCTCAAAGTATCTTTTGAATGGAACGAGCTAGATCCAAGAGAATGATGTCACCCAATTTATCGCATGATATTACATATAAAAAGTGAACATGTTTCTCAACAGTTAATATATTTTTTATAATTTATGGGATTTTTTGATAAACTTATTTAAAAAATGTACAATATCTCGAGAACGGTTCATGCTAGCGTTCTAAGGTTTATGTCAATCGTTTTCTAAGGAAAAATTACATTAGAAATGTCTATTTGCGTAACTTTATTAAAGGTTTTGATTTTTTGATGATTTTTCAAAATTTCACTCGACAATTTTGGGGGGTTTTGAGCGTTCGATTACGTTTAAAAACAATGGACTTCCAGTATTCACAGATTGTGATTTTTCTACCAAATTTCGTTCGAATCGGTCCATTTGTTCGTCAGTTATCGTCTCCATACGCTCACCGACACACACACACACACATACTTTCACACACACACACACACACACAGACATCACTTCAAAAATGTCCGATTCGTGATCAGGGATGCTTGAAACGTGCTCTCCCGTCGAAAACTCGAATTCGAATTTTCGACCCCGTCACAATACTTTCCTTATACATTATGTATATAAGGAAAGTAAAAATATAAATTTGGAATAAATCATTGAAATAAATTGTGTTTTGTTAGGAGATAATACTGTAATGATGTATCGGTAGCGTTTGTCTGGCAGTCTAAGCGTATCAGAAAAAATCGCTGTTCCAAATTATTACAAATATAGCATGTTACCTGGCAAGGTTGTAAAATTTAAAAAAAAAAATCACAAGCTGTTCAAAAATAGATTCTGGTATGCGAAAATCGAATTCAGCCACAAACCCAGTTAATTTATTATACAATTAAAATTTTGGATCAGATAATGAAGCATTAATACGGCAAATAAAACATACTTACCCAACAGTAAACGGCCTTTGCTCATAAGTTCGGCTACTGAGCAGCCGTTTCTTGCAAATTCTTGTATCTGCAATTAAAAAAAAAAATCATAAATAAAAGAGAAAATGTAATAACGTTTAATAATAATTATTATGGACATTAGCAGTAAATTTACTGCACAGACACTAAACGGACAACTACAAAATGTTCAAGTTAAAACATTTTAACGTCTATATCTGGCTGTATCTTTTTATACCTCTCATAACGATAAAACATGAGTGTATCTTCTTCTACAGATCAAAGGAGCAAGTAAGTAATCGATAAAACATCCAGAAAAATTAATCATGCATAAAGCATTGATTATGAAACACTTTCCAAATGAAATGCAATTTTATGTAAACATCTCTAAAATGTGATACTTTCAGCGCTGATATATTTTAAATTATCACTGTACACTACAATAATTTATTATATTTGAAAACTTTATACTTCATCGAAAAAAATGAACTTTATTCAAAAGGCGTAATCGAAATATAAACCGTCTGGTTCTCTATGTAAAAGCAATGAATATTTCATTTATATCACTTATATTCCAGACACCAGAACTAAATAATTTTGCATGTAAAAAATTCAGCAATTCTTATACGATTCATCTTGCAATTACGTGTTTACATTCTGCATCCATTAAAATTAGGCTTCGTTGTAGAAATAATCAAACATTTTTGATCGTTTAAATTCAAAAATATTGTAATTGTATCGGCACAGAATACAGATGCACAGAAAATACACAAAAATAAAGGGGGTTTTGGACGGATACAAAATATACGTATACAAAATATACGGATACAGTACGGATATACTAAATATAAATTTTAAAGTACTTTAAAAATCACGATTTTTACACTTGGAAAAAAGGATTGCCATATTTAACACTTTACAACAAAGTTGAAAAGTGTTTATGACTTTGTTCATTCTGTCTGTCTGTCTGTCTGTCCGTTAGCACGATAACAGCCGTAAAAATGACTTAATCAAAATGAAATTTTAGCATGTTGTTCAAACGGTCAGTAGGACCTATGGCAATATAAATGAATAATATCACCCAATTAGTTTGGATTGCACCCGGGTTGAAAAAATGAAATACATTGAGTCCTATGGTACCTAATTTTTCAAACATTTTTTAAGAGGATTTAAAATTCACAAATTGCTTCGAAAATTATAGGTAATATTCAAATTGTTCCATAAAATATATAAAAATTCAGCGAAATATATTCGGTAGCATTTTAAATAAAAATTTAAATAATAATTACACTTCTTATATGAAGCGATCACACGTGACCATGATATGAAAAGATCACATAACCCACATCAATATGATATATGGCATCCATCTTGTCTCAAAATCGTGATTTTTTAAGTTCTTTTTAATTCATATTGAGTGTTGTATCCGTCCTATAACGACTTTATTTTTGCTTTAATTCTGTGCATCTACATATTGAAACAGCGCAATTACAATATATTTGAGTTTAAATGCTCATTCAAATTTTATTATTTCTACAACGAAGCCTATTTTTCCCTTATGTAAAATGTAAACAGCAAAATATGTAGAATGAGTTGTATTAGAATTGCTGTATTTCTTTAACACAAAATTAATTAGCCCATGGAGTCTGCATAGCTGATATGAATGAAATATTCATTGATTTTACAAAGAGAAGGACGATTTTTTTCGATGAAGTTTCAAGCATAGAGTTGAATTACTTGTACCTCCATGGTCTTAATTTTTAAATAAAATAAATTATTATAGTATTGTGATGCATGGAATGAGTGGGAAAATGTTATGAATTAAATGCTGTTTTTATAGAGAGATCCAGGCGTGTTATTTTTTCAATGACGTCATTTGAATGAATTTCAGTTGTTTTCGATGAAGTTTTTAAATATAATAAATTATCGTAGTATTATGATAGTTTTAAAAATATTACCGAGGAATGTATCGTATTTTAGAGATGTTTAAACCAGGCAATTTATATTTCAATGTCGTCATTTGAATGAAGTTCATTTTTTTCGATGAAGGTTTAAGTTTTCAAATATAATAAATTAATGTACTAGTTGGATAAGTTTTAAAATATTACCGAAGAATGTATTGCATTTTAGACTTGTTTAAATAAAATTGCATTGAAGTTGGAAAGTGTTTCATAATCAATGCTTTAAGCATGATTGATCTTTCTTATTTTTTTTTAAGTGGGTCGCGTGTTTTCTTTATATAATATGGGTGTAATTATTATTTTAATTTTCATTTTAAAAACTGCCGAACATCTTTTACTGAATTTTTTTTATATATTGTATGGGATGATTTGGATATTTCCTAAAATTTTTGAAGTAATTTGTGAATTTTAACTTTGCTTAAAAAATGTTTGAAAAATTAGGTCCCATAGGGTTCAATATATTTCCTTTTTTCTTTCCGGGTTCAATCCAAAACTAATTGGGTGATATTATTCATTTACACATTCCCATGTGTCCCACAGACCGCATCAACAACATACTAAAATTTCATTTTGATAAATCATTCGTACGGCAGTTATAGTACGAACGGACAGACAGACAGAATGAACAAAGTCATAAACGCTTTTCAACTACGCTGAAAGTGTTAAAAACGAAGCCGTTCGATATTTCTATCTTTTATTGTTTTTTTAGATTTAATGTTTTAGATTAAGTTCGAAAATATAATTGTCATATATAAAAAGATCTATAGGGAAATACCCGTAAAAATGTATTACATATTGCATTAATCAAAATTATATAAGCATTATGTAAGTTTAGATGTTATTTCAAAAACAATACTAAAGTGGAATTAGAATTTCAGACTTTAAGCTGTTATAGTTCAACCTAGAATAACGAAGATTCAAACAAATCCCCCCGCTTGATTAAAATCACACAAATTTTACTGATTTTTAATGTATTTAAAATTCAAAACCGTTTGCTAGGTCAGAACCTACTTCTCCTATCACGTTTAGGAAGTTTTCACGTATAATTTTGATATTTTTTATATATTTATCCTGTTTTTCATGTTGAACTCTGTTACAAATAAACTTTTCTAACCCACTGACGCACAGAGCCGGATCAACGGGATTGCTACGTCAAATATACTAGGGCAGTGTCCCTTGGAATAGAAATTGCTTTTAAGGTAAAAATAGCATTTGTTTCTTACATTTATATACATTTAGAATATTCATAAGCATTAGTACATGTATATGTTGCATTTATTTTTTTGTTTTGTTTATTTTTATGTTATATTTATTAGTACATGTATATCTTACATTTACTTTCCTGTTATGTTTATTTATATATTACATTTACTCATGTATATGTTACATTTATTTTCTTATCTTTATAAATAAAATTGAAAATCTGGCTGTCTGTCCCATCATCACGGCAGAACGGCTGAACTGAATTTGATGAAATATTATGGGCAACCTTGAAATTGCCCCGCTTGAAATTTAGTCTTATGTTGTGGCTTTCTATGGCCCGTGGTTCTCGAGATATTAGTGAAAAACGAAACTTTCGTTTGTCTCATCATCACGAGAGAACGACTGAACCGAATTTACTGAAATTTTATGGGTAGCCTTTAAATAGCCCTACTGAAAATTTTGTCCTAGTTTTGAGTTTCTAAGACTAGTGGTTGCTGCGATATTAATGAAAAACGAAACTTTTTTCCTTGGAGTTCTACTCTCTAATTCCCTAGTTCCTCCGAACGATAAAGGTTGGAAATCGCTGGTTTACGTAAAAGTGAATTAAAACTCTATATCTGAGTTTGGTTGGAGTTTATTGCGCTTATAAGTCACTGTTAAAAATCGCAGGTTTGAAACATGAATTAAAATGGAAACTCTTACTATGGTTTATTTTTCACAGGCTCTTACTCAACAATGAAAGTATTAAGAAATGAAAATGGTTATTTGATTATCAGCATTTTATGAGAAATATTCTTTCTTATATCATGTTGCTCAGCAACGCAATTAAATCATATGTGTTAATTTTTATTATTATTTTTTCGAGTTGAATAATAAATAAATGGATATAAAAATATATCTTATAAATCAACGGTTTGATTTTTCTTTTAATTATATCAATTACGGACTGAATACATCTCATTTATTTTGGCCAAGAGTTTTCAAACTTATATATTGCACATAGAGTGGTAGCACACATCAAGATTTTAAATGATTTAATTAAATTAAAGACCACCTTCTATCTATCGCAAATCCACCTTCACTATCACTTGTATTCTTAATTATTTTCATCCCACCTCGTCTAAAACAAATTCTTTCAACGCATACTTTAATCGTGCTTTTAATGTCTGTTCCTTCATTTCATCTTTAAATAACGAAATTGACTTTGTCTTTAAACTTGGTCAAGATACGTCTTACTCTTTTGAATTCGTTTATAAAAAAATTTCTCAAATTCACCGAAAGTATATTCAACCTAATTAAAAACTGAATTCTATTGACGACCGCACGCCGCGCCGTTCAAAGGTAGTTTTCCGTAACACCCAAAAATGTGTCCTCCCCTTATCGAATTTTGCACCGGATTTTAATTTAGACCTGCTCACTCGATTGTGATCACTATGTTTAATCGCATTCGCACTGATAAATTTAGGGAAAGGAAAAACTTTAAAAGTCAAGCTGGGGTATATGTGGTACCTCTTCTATCTCCTGATAATGATTTTAAATTACTTTCCTTAAATACATAATGTATAAGGAAAGTATTGTGACGGGGTCGAAAATTCGAATTCGAGTTTTCGACGGGAGAGCACGTTTCCAACATCCCTGATCACGAATCAAACATTTTTGAAGTGATGTCTGTGTGTGTGTGAAAGTATGTGTGTGTGTCAGTGAGTCTGTGGATACGATAACTGACAAACGAATGGACCAATTCGAACGAAATTTGGTACAAAAAATCACAATCCATAAACACTGGAAACCTACTGTTTTTAAACGTAATCAAATGTTCAGAACCCCCTACATTTTCGAGTAAAATTTTAAAAAAATCGTCAAAAAATCAAAACCGCAAATAAAGTTACGCAGATAGACATTTCTTATGTAATTTTTCACTAGAAAACAATTAACATAAATTTTAGAACGCTAACATGAACCGTTCTCGAGATATTGCACATTTTTCAAAAAAATTATCAAAAAGCCATATAATATTAAAAAAAATATATTTCCTATTGAGAAACATGTTCACTTCTCATATGTAATACCGTGCGATAAATTTGGTGACATCATTTTCGTGGATCTAGCTCGTTCCATTCATGAGAAAAGATACTTCGCGTAATACTTTTGTATTTGAACGTCAATAGTTATTTATCTGCTATAAGAATAATTTATTTCTCTGTCAGTAAAGCTTGGCGAGATTTTGGCGACGAATTTGGCGGATTGTAGCCAACTTGGCGACTTTTGAAATGTTGTCAAATTAATAAAAATCTCGCCAAATTGGTAAAAATAACGCCAATCAATGAAAATGACGACTGATTGTCGAAAATTCAATATCTTAGAAAGAATATAAGTATCTACTATAAGAAAAACCTTTTTTTTTACTGCAAAAGTAGTAAATTCATTGCATTATATAAGGAAAGTCATGTGTTGCCCACATCAGATTTTTTTATATATGTAGCACTAAACGTACGGTAGGCATACATTTGGCTGAACATGTCCGAGACGTTAAAATTAAAAAACAATCTACTGCTATTTCCCAACTTGTTGTCAAAGATAATTTTCAGCCCCTTTTCGAAAAAACTTTCCTTTTGATTAAATGTAGTAATCCACGCTCCATTTTAATGTATGAATACATGTTTATTTATTTATACCGTGCTGAGATCTGTAATTTTAATCCTGTTCAAGTTTTGAGTTATGCTTGGCGACTCGCTCTCGATTCCATGCGCGTTACGCATTTAAAATCCTACCTCTGATAAAACTTTTAAATTCCGAAATTATTGAATGTATACGTGTCATACTTGATATAGAATTTTATCCTTTTTAATTTTGCAGTATAATTGCCTTTAATTTAATTTTTTTGCTCATGATTTATGTTGATGCCTTATCATACATGTAAATAAAATATACAATTTTGAGAAGAACAAAGATACAAAGATGTACAAAAAAAATATAAAAGTTCAAAGATATAAAAAACAAGAAAGATCAATCATTCATAAAGCATTGATTATGAAACACTTTCCAACTTCAATGCAATTTTATGCAAACATCTCTCAAATGCGATACATTCCTCGGTAATATTTTTAAAATTATCACAATACTACATTAATTTATTATATTTGAAAAATTCATCGAAGAAAATGAACTTCATTCAAATGACGGCATTGAAATATAAATTGCCTAATTTAAACATCTCTAAAATGCGATACATTCCTCGGTAATATTTTTAAAATTATCATAACACTACAATAATTTATTATATTTGAAAACTTCATCGAAAACAAATGAACTTTATTCAAAAGACGTCATCGAAATATAAATCGCCTCTATATAAAAGCAGCATTTCCTTCATAATCATTTTTCCAATCGTTTAATTCATCACAATACTATAATAATTTATTTTATTTAAAAATTGTTATCTACCATATTTATTTTAAAATGTGAAACCTTTCTCGTATATAAAATAATTAAACTTTTGGAAAGATATTTATTATATACTATATCTCTTTTTTCTTTCTGAAGGATATAACGAGAGTCAATTTAATTGAATTTGTTTTTCTCCCTATATTAAATAATTTTTATTTAAAAAACTACCTAACATATTTTACTGAAATTTTTTTTATATATTTTATGGGATAATTTGAATATTTCCTAAAATTTTTGAAGCAATTTGTGAATTTTAAATTCGCTTAAAAAATGTTTGAAGCATTAGGTGCCATAGGATTCAATGTATTTCATTATTTCAATCCGGGTTCAATAAAAAACTAATTGGGTGATATTATTCATTTATATTCCCATAGGTCCCACAGACCGTCTGAAAAACATACTAAAATTTCATTTTGATAAAGCCATTTTTACGGCACTTATCGTGCTAACGGACAGACGGACAGACAGAATGAACAAAGTTATAAACACTTTCAACTATGTTGTAAAGTGTTAAAAAGGGTTACGCCTTTATTTCTGAATAAAGTTTTCAGTTAAAAACAAGCTGGCATATTAAAGCGTATGACTTAAATCAGTTCGATGAAATGGTATTATTTACAGCTAAAATGCAGATATAGAGAACATTCAAGAATGGAAAGCTGATCTCCTGAAAATATCTCGTGGCCCTTTATAAACGAACTGAACTTGGTGAAGAGATTCGATCGATAAAAGACAAGCTTCCAAACGATTAAATGGGGTGCTAGATAGTGAGGTGTTTCAAAAAGACGATAAGAAACCATTTAAAAAAGAAGCAACAAGGTCGCCGATGAGACGAAAAGGATGCAAAGCAAAGGAGCCCAGGAGGGTTGGGGGCAAGAGTCTCATAAACAGTTTATGACAAAAGATCAATAACTTGTAAAATAAGGTGAAGTAGGGGGAGGCGTATTTGTTGCATAAATTCTTTCGGCAGCACCGAAAATCTATTCCCAAAGTTGACACACGCTTTGTTTGTCATCCGAAGAGGAGCGACATTTAGCAAATACCTCTTTCAAATTGGGGACATTTTTACCTTATTCTACAAGGGATCGTAGTCTCCCTACTAAACATTAACGACACGAGTGGAATTGTGTACAAGTTTATGTGCTAAAAAGAGCAGAGAAGTCAAAGATACCTAAAAGCCGGGCAACAGAAACCCCTCTTTTATTTTCTTCCAGGAAAATTAAAAAATTTAAAAAACAATTTAATAAACTCAAATTAAAGGTATTATGGAGATTTACTTATAAAAACCAAGCAATTTTTTTACATAAAATGGGAAAGAAATTTTCCGAAAATTACGAAAACAAAAAGAAGGGACATCCCCATCCAATCCCGAGTTGACGGTAGTGAACTTAATTTCTTAAAAATTTCTTAAAATTGCACTTCACCTGGCTAGCTATTAAAGCGACAGCTTCTGGATGGTTGAGCTTACACCCTCTGGCGAGTCTTTTTTGCGCCAAGAAACCAGCTTGGTGTATAAGGAGGGAATCCAGCTCTCTGGGGCTCAGCTTCATTGTTTATTCTAAAAATTCACAAAATATCATTAACTTTTGTTAAAGTAACATTGCTATTTAAATTGAAACTAAAATAATATTTAATTTTAAAGTATTTATCAAGAGCATTATTAAAAGTCTTACACCTTTTATATAAATTTTCTAATCTTATATCACACATTTCTGCCTAAAAAATGGCACAATTTATTTTTTGTAGTTACAATTAAGCTACTTAAATATCACCCTATCAATTAGCAAAACAACAGAAAATTTATCTTCTTAATTGAGCGGCTAGATATATGGGTTGCTATAGAAATTTATTGATGATGATTAAATAACGATCCGGTCGTCCAGGCGGTGAAGTGGATAGCGTCTTCGGTTGCTGTCTTGTGGGCTCGGGTTAGAATCCCGAATAAGGCATGGATGTTTCTAGAGGATAAAGTCAGTCTTCAGCCTTCTGGGTCCTCGTCTAAATATCAAGCTGCACCCCCTCCGACCTTCGTCAGTGATGTGTTCCTGTAATAAACTTTGTTCTCTCGTCTTGTGTCTTTCTTCTTTCTTTACTGCTTCCTGCGTCACTGGTCTTGAATCGGCTCCACCGAAACAGGAGGTCATCAGTAACAACAACAACAACAAGCAACGATCCACTAAAGGGCAGTATTTAGTAAAAGTGCCATAACTATAAATAAATTTACTTTTATGTGTCTCTACAGGGTGATTCGAAACAGTCTGTGCAAACTTAATGGAAAATAAGGAACACACAAACCTTTTCCATTAATAAATTTATGTCCGCAAAAATCACCTTATGGCACTAGAAGGCGCATTGCACTAGACGACGTGGCAATTGGCTATTTTTGCTATCATCATTCGTAACACGGACAACATTCAGTATTTCACGAAATCTAAGGTGGCTAACATGCAGCTGGTGTAACAGATACTAATGGAAAAGGAAGAACTGCTGTAAGGTTATTAGTACAATCTTGAAGCAAACAGTATTCCGTTTCTATGGGCTACCCCATACGCTTGATGCATGTCAACCATAATATCTAGACCATCCGAGCTACCCGAAGGTGTAAGGTATCTTTATGGATGGCCAAGAGAGAAAGAGCCACCCAATTTATATCGCAACTCAATAGAGGACACCACAAGAACCGTACCATCCTTCCCCTAACCCATCGCATCTTAGATGGGCTTTTGCACCTGCAGATTTATCACGCACATACTCCAAGTTGATAGGTGTAGGTTAATTTTTAGCGTCCTCGAGGATCGGAGGCTAACCGTGTACAACCCTCCCGCCATAACCATTGCACTATTTCGGTTTCGATGGGTCGACCATCTCATCATTCCTGAAATATCCCATTTTAAAGTCCTCGTTACGAATGTCGACGTCGAAAAATAGCCAATTTCCGCGCCATCCAACAGTCATCTTTCCCACTAAAAAGTGACATCTACGGATATACATTCATTAACAGGAAATATTTGTTTTAGTGTTTCTTATCTCCCATTAAAGTGTGTACAGAAAGTTTCGAATCAGCCTGTATATATAAATAACAAGAAAGATCAATCATGCTTAAAGCATTGATTAAGAAACTTTTTCCAACTTCAATGCAATTTTATTTAAACATGTCTAAAATGTAATACATTCCTCGGTAATATTTTAAAACTTCTCACAATAATACATTGATTTATTATAGTTGAAAACTTAAACATTCATCCAAAAAAATGAGCTTCATTCAAATTACGGCATTGAAATATAAATTGCCTGGTTTAAACATCTCTAAAATGTGATATATTACTCGGTAACAATTTTAGAATTATCATAATACCACGATAATTTATTATATTTAAAAACTTCATCGAAAACAATTGAAATTCATTCAAATGACGTCATAGAAAAAATAACACGCCTGGCTCTCTCTAAAATAGCAGCATTTCATTCATAAATAATTTCCCACTCATGTCATTCATCACAATACTATAATAATTTATTTTATTTAAAAATTAAGACCATGGAGCTATAAGTAATTTAACTCTATGCTTAAAACTTCATCGCAAAAAATCGTCCTTCTCTTGGTAAAGTCAATGAATATTTCTTTCATATCAGCTATGCAGACTCCATGAGCTAAATTCT
The DNA here is from genome assembly GCA_951213105.1 of Amaurobius ferox. NCBI lineage: Eukaryota > Metazoa > Arthropoda > Arachnida > Araneae > Amaurobiidae > Amaurobius > Amaurobius ferox. Next base: position 25,599,113 of record OX578143.1, read on the forward strand.
TTTGCATTAAAAAAATACAGCAATTCCTATACAACTCATCCTACATATTTTGCTGTTTACATTTCACATAAGTGAAAAATAGGCTTCGTTAGAGAAATAATCAAAGTTGGATGCTCATTTAAACTCAAATATATTGTCATTGCGTTGTTTCAGTATGTAGATGCACAGAATTTAAGCGAAAATAAAGAGGTTTTACGACGAATACAACACTCAATATGAATTAAAAAGAACTTTAAAAATGACGATTTTGAGACAAGATGGATGCCGTATTATATTTTGAAGTTGGTCACGTGATTGTTTCATATCATGGTCACGTGATCGTTTCATGTAAGAGGTGTAATTATTATTTTAATTTTTATTTAAAAAACTACTGATTATATTTCGCTGAATTTTTTTTATATATTTTATGGAACAATTTGAATATTACCTAAAATTTTCGAAGCAATTTGTGAAATTTAAATCCGCTTAAAAAATGTTTGAAAAATTTGGTCCCATTGGGTTCAATGTATTTCATTTTTTCAACCCGGGTTCAATCCAAAACTAATTGGGTGATATTATTTATTTATATTCCCATAGGTCCTACAGACCGTCTGAACAACATACTAAAATTTCATTTTGATTAAGTCATTTTTACGGCAGTTATCGTGCTAACGGACAGACAGACAGACAGAATGAACAAAGTCATAAACACTTTTCAACTTTATTGTAAAGTGTTAAAAAAGAAAAAATCCTGCAAAATCTGTGCACTGCATTGCGAATAGACGATAAAGCGTACATTTCTGAAATTTTACATAGATGGCCGAAGACTAAATTATTGAAGCACTTAAAATATTAAAAGTATAAATATTTATTAGACTATAATACATCGTTAGTTAGTATACCATTATTGAAGCACTAAACACATTAAAAGTGTAGATATTTAGTTAGGCTCGAGTACAACGTTAGTTAGCAAACCACTACCAATGCACTAAAAACAGTAAACGTGTAGATATTTAATTAGAATAGAATACAACGTTAGTTAGTACAACGAAACTTGACATTAGCGATAGGGTAAGTAGAGGTCACAACCAACCACGTTACAAGAGCGGTTATCTTTGATCCTTCCGCAAACCATAGCCACCTTTATCTAAAATGCCCGTTCATTTCCCCCTATTCTATTGTTAAAAAGTGAAAACCACAATGTTATGTATCGCCATCTAGGGGTGACATCTAGAACACGATGAAGATTTAAAAGACCGTAGACGATGTGAATTTAATATTTTTATATTTGTACATTGCTAGATAGAAATTTCAGCTTCGCTTAAGGTTATTGTAAAATTAAATCTAATTTGAATTTGCATATAATAAGATGTAAACACACATAAAAAAAATTCTTTATAGATTTCAATATGAAATTTTTAATGAAAACATATAAAAAAATTTATAGTGCTATATACAAAATATATAAACCGCAGTCAATATTTGCCATGTTTGATTGTGTCAACTAGCTTATGGTTCTTCAAACTTATGGTTCTTTTTTTATCAATTGCTCATAATATACTTTAATAGTTTAATTTGTCCCGAAACTATACAAGTATACAAACTTTCTTTGAAAAGTCAACAACTTCTTAATTATTAAGAACAAGATAGATTTAAAATGTTCACACTTCAACATAGGTATGTTGACAGTCGAAATTATACACGAATAGAAACTTTCTCTGAAAAGTATCTGCCTTAATCCATTTCTCCCCACGATTGACTTCCGAGGGAAATTCTAAAAGACTTTCCCTCGGAACAATCTTTCATGCTATGATGCACAAAAGGACACTACACAATAAACCATAGTAAAAGCTAGATACTACAATTTAAAAATACAAGAAAATCAAAGTCAAAAAATTTGAAAACAAGATCAAAATTAAATCAGTATAACAAATCCTCCACGGTAAAATACGTAACCAAATAGTAAAACAACAACATTGTTTTAGATGATAACTAGCACCGTTTAGCGGTAATTTACAATCATCAGATATTCTGACGTTTAAGATACTAAAAGTGTTAGAAATATTTTTCTCCTCTATGGTTATATCTGTTGTGAGAATCTTCCAGAAAACTATTCTGTCGGTCTCCTTTATTTTATTCTGACTCCATATACTATTAATAATTGACATCATTGGCTAAAGGAAACAGCTTTTTATTTAGAATTCACCAGATTACAGCATTTTTTACAAGATTCCATCATTTTACAAGTTTTTAGTTCTACAATATCAAATCCGCTGTTTCCACTCACTTCATTACAAAATAATAAAAATAACAAGAAAGATCAATCATGCTTAAAGCATTGATTATGAAACACTTTCCAACTTCAATGCAATTTTATTTAAACAAGTCTAAAATGCAATACATTCCTCGGTAATATTTTGAAACTTATCACAATACTGCATTAATTTATTATATTTGAAAACTTAAACCTTCATCGAAAAAAATGAACTTCATTCAAATGACGGCATTGAAATATAAATTGCCTGGTTTAAGCATCTCTAAAATGTTATATATTCCTCGGTAATAGTTTTAGAATTATCATAATACTACGATAATTTATTATACTTGAAAACTTCATCGAAAACAACTGAAATTAATTCAAATGACGTCATAGAAAAAATAACACGCCTGGATCACTCTATAAAAACAGGATTTCATTCATAACTTTCTCCCATTCATTTCATTCATCACAATACTATAATAATTTATTTTATTTAAACATTTTGTTTAAGACCATGGAGCTACAAAAAATTAAACTCTATGCTTGAAACTTCATCGAAAAAAATCGTCCTTCTCTTTATGAAATCAATTAATATTTCATTCATATCAGCCATGCAGACTCCATGGACTAAATTATTTTGTGTTAAAAAATACAGGAATTCTAATACAACTCATTCTATATATTTTGCTGTTTACATTTTACATAGGTGAAAAATAGGCTTAGTTGTAGAAATAATCAAATTTAGATAAGCATTTAAACTCAAATATATTGTATTGTCATTGCGTTATTTCAGTATGTAGATGCACAGAATTTAAGCAAAAATAAAGTAGTTTTAGGACGGATACAACACTCAATATGAATTAAAAAGAACTTTAAAAAATCACGATTTTGAAACAAGATGGATGCCATATATCATTTTGAAGTGGGTCATGTGATCGTTTCATATCATGGTCACGTGATCGTTTCATATAAGAGGTGTAATTATTATTTTAATTTTTATTTAAGAAACTACTGAATATATTTCGCTGAATTTTTTTTTTATATTTTATGGAACAATTTGAATATTACCTAAAATTTTCGAAGCAATTTGTGAATTTTAAATCCGCTTAAAAAATGTTTGAAAAATTAGGTCCCATAGGACTCAATGTATTTCATTTTTTCGACCCGGGTTCAATCCAAAACTAATTGGGTGATATTATTCATTTATATTCCCATAGGTTCTACAGACCATCTGAACAACATACTAAAATTTCATTTTGATTAAGTCATTTTTACGGCAGTTATCGTGCTAACGGACAGACAGACAGACAGACAGACAGACAGACAGAATGAACAAAGTCATAAACACTTTTCAACTTTGTTGTAAAGTGTTAAAAACAAACGATAATATGCAACCATAGATATAAACATTTTGGACTCTGTTTTCAAACTTTAAGTGGGAGAAAAAATAATGAGGACAAATCGTAGCAGACGATCATAATGCTGCTTTTGACAATAGCAATCGCAATGAATAAACTACGGTTATTCATAATTGATCATTCATTAGATTTCTTAAAAACCCTGAAGAACTCCCTGGGTTTGTTGAGCGTAGCTCTAATGCAAATAAAAAATCAAAAGTGTCACAATCTGGGATTAAAAAGAAGAAGATAAAACTCCTATGGATGAAACGCTTGAAAATGCCATAATACTTTGAGAATTATATCTAGGTGTCGCTAGTGTTAGTAAAGTAGCTGTTATTGTTAGTTGACAGAGCAGAAAGGCATAGTATTATATATAATTTGGATTATTTTTAAAATAAGGGTTCCCTAATTATGAGTATAATTAACCGCAGTATTTATTCATAATTGTGCGATAGAGTACAGAATATAATGTGATAAATATAAGATGAAAGGTAAAATAAATTTGAATACGTAGGAATATTCTTTATTGTTTTAGTTCTACTTTGCATTGCGCTAATAATTTAGGTCTACAAAATTGACAGATTAAATAAATATTTTAGGCCATTCGTCATAGAAATGCATACAATGCAGGGCTACTTATTTTATCTCAAAGCACCTGATTTATTATTTCAAACGATATTGGCGTTTCCTTAATATGAAGTTTTATCGCCTTACTTTTACCTCCAAGGTCACAATTCAATATAGAGATATAATTTTGTGTACGAACAAAACAAGGAGTTAAAACTTCATAGCTGAGAAAACGTCAATATCATTTAAAACAATAATTCAGATGACGCTGAAATAAGATAAGCGCCTGTGCATTGTATGTATTCTATGGCGAAAGGCTTAAAATATTTATTTAAACTGTCAAGTTTGCATTACATGCATTTTCTAATAGTGCATTCTGCCAGGAGATGATACATTGTATCTGTGAATTGTCTTCTAAATTCAAAATTCAATTTTTATTAACACTTTACAACATAGTTGAAAAGTGTTTATGACTTTGTTCATTCTGTCTGTCCGTCTGTCTGTCCGTTAGCAAGATAACTGCCTTAAAAATGACTTTATCAAAATTAGTATGTTGTTCGGACGGTCTGTGGGACCTATGGGAATATAAATGAATAACATAACCCAATTAGTTTTGGATTGAATCCAGGTTGAAAAAATGAAATACATTGAACCCTATGCGACCTAATTTTTCAAACATTTTTTAAGCGGATTTAAAATTCACAAATTGCTTCGAAAGTTTTAGGAAATATTCAAATTATCCCATAAAATATACAAAAAAAATTTCAGCAAAATATATTCAGTAGTTTTTTAAATAAAAATTAAAATAATAATTACACCTTTTATATGAAGGGATCACGTGATCATTATATGAAGAGATCACGAGACCCACTTCAAAATAAAATATGTCATCCATCTTGTGTCAAAATCGTGATTTTTAAAGTTCTTTTTAATTCATATTTAGTGTTGTATCAGTCCTAAAACCGCTTCGTTTTTGCTTATATTCTGTGCATCTACATACTGAAACAACTCAATTACAATATATTTGAGTTTAAATAATCATCCAAATTTGATTATTTTTACAACGAAGTCTAATTTTCACTTACGGAGAATGTAAATACCCAAAGATGTAGAATGAGTTGTATAAGAATTGCTGCATTTCTTTAACGCAAAATTATTTAGCTCATGGAGTCTGCAATATAGCTGATATGAATGAAATATTTCTTGATTTTACACAGAGAAGCAGACGATTTTTTCGATGAAGTTTTAAGCATGGAGTTTAATTACTTGTACCTCCATGGTCTTAAGTTTTAAATAAAATAAATTATTATAGTTATTGATGAATGAAATGAATGGAAAAAAGTTAATGAATGAAATGCTGCTTTTATAGAGAGAGATAGGCGTGTTATATTTCAATGACGTCATTTAAATAAATTTCATTTGTTTTCAAAGAAATTTTCAAATGTAATAAATTATTATAGTATTATGATAATTTTAAAAATATTATTGAAGTATGTGAAAGGCCCAGACCATACAGCCAACCCAGGGGTTTACGGCAGATTACCGAAGTATGTATTACCGAAGTATGTATCGCATTTGAGATGTTTGAACCAGGCAATTTTTATTTCAATGCCGTCATTTGAATGAAGTTCATTTTTTTCGATGAAGTTTTAAGTTTTCAAATATAATAAATTAATGTAGTATTGTGATAATTTTAAAAATATTACCGAGGAATTTATCGCATTTTAGAGATGTTTAAATAAAATTGCTTTGAAGTTGGAAAGTGTTTCATAATCAATGCTTTATGCATGATTGATCTTTCTTGTTTTATATTAATATTATTTTACTACTTTTAGTATTTATTAATGTTAATGTTATACAAGTTATAGGTTTAATTAATAATTATTTTCTATATGCATCTAATAAGCATTTGTTGTATTTTAAAGGTCTATCTAGTGATTTTTCCTACTTTTACTTTTGACTGGAATTTCTTTTTTCTTATTTAAAAGTTTGGCAAAACTGGTTTTTATTTTATTTTACTCTTTATGATTGGCAACACTGTCTTTTCACTTCATGAGTGGCAAGAGCATGGTCACCTTTATCAAAATGGTAAGAATATGTATGGCTTTAAAGAATGGCTTTAAAGGTGGTAGTGTGGCTTTAAAGGTGCTATGGTAAGAGTATGGTGCATAGAGGTGAGGTAAGGAGTTAAAACTCCATATTGAGAAAACACCAATATCATTTGAGACGATAATTCAGGTGGCGCTGCGATAAGATAAGCGCCCCTGCACTGTATGTGGTGTTTCTATGATGAAAGACTAAATATTTATTTAAATTGTAAATTTTGTAGAAATAAATAAGTAGCGCAATGCAAATTAGAACTGAAATAATAACGAATATTTCTACATATTCTAAATTATTTTACCTTTCAATTTATTTTTTATCTCCCTCTATTCTGAATTCTGTCCTACAACTGTGAAAAAATCCTATTAATTATACTATCCTATTATGCTATTAATTATAAAAATCCTATTAATTAGGGAATCTTAATGTAAAAGTATCTGATGTGGACAGCGCATGACTTTCCTTGTATAACGCAATGAATTTACTACTTTTACAGCAAAAAAAAAAATGTTATTCTTATAGTAGATACTTATATTCTTTCCAAGATATTGAATTTTCGTCAATTAGTCGTGATTTTCATTGATATAGCGTCATTTTTATCCATTTGGCGAGATTTTCGTTAATTCGGCAACATTTAAAAAAGTTGTTATGTATTATATGTACATATATATATATATATATATATATATATATTATATGTACATGTATTATATGTGCATATATATATATATATATATATATATATATATATATATATATATATATATATATATATATATATCACCTCAAAATCGTTCGATTCGAGCTCAAGAATACTTGAAACGTGCTCTTCCGTTGAAAACTTGAATTCGCATTTTAAACCTTGTCGCAATACTTTCCCCACATACAATGTACTATGTATATAGGGAAAGTGGAAACGTACCTCCCATAGAAATAGAGTTATGCAGACGATGTTCTGTCCGTAAATTTATTTGAAGAAAAATATATTATATAACTTAGCAACACAATTAAACGCAATCTGTTGACACACAGACGATTTTCCTTAAATCTTTCCGGATTTAAATTACAAAACAAAATTGTATATTAAAATAATTTTTTATCAGAGTTGTATTTTGACGGGATTACGACCTTCGAATTACGGCCTTCGAATTATGGCCTTCGGGTATAGATTGCTTGACTACGCCATCGGGTAAAGATTATAGAAATGTCTGGTATTTTAAATTTCTTGCGTCATCTGTTTTATTTTTGCAAATATTTTTTTTAACTCATATTTAGCTTGGACAGTTGTTGAGACAGAATAAAAGTAGTACGGATATATCTTCTGATATCATTTAAGCGCTTTCATTTTGGCAAACATTGATCTAATTTCACAATGCTTTAATTTTGTCATATATTGATCCCAATGTAATGGCATATATTGATCCGATTAAATTTTGGTATACGCTAGCCGAATCCCAGTTGAAAATCAACAGTCTCACAATAAGCAACCCCTGAATAATGCAATTGTTTTTAATATTTCACGTTTCATACTTATTCGGCAAATCGAATATTTATATTTTGGTGTGCCGAACCCCCTAAAGAAAAAATATTGGAAAACTTAAATTGCACACAATTCCTATCGAATTATTTACACGTACACTAAGTCTCTATCTCATCCCGAAGGATAACATTTTATCATTTCCCCTTTCGAACGTTTTACTGTGAAGCACACCCATAAATGAACATTTTTGAAAAGCTCTGTTCGTCTTGGGTTTTTAATCAGACGATTGTTCCATACACCAAACTTCAAGCGTTTATCACATTTAAAAGGAAGCGTGTCTCATTTATTCCGAAAATCGAATATATTGATGTGCGGCACCGCGTAAAGTAGCAAATATTGGAAATCTCAAATTGCACATTTTCTTCCTTTCAAACAATCTACCAGTACACTAAATTTGAAGTCTATCCTATCGCGAAGAATGTTTTTTCTATCACTTCACCTTTCGATTGTTTTTCTGTGGAGCACACTCCTTAAATGAACAATTTTATAAAACCGTATTCATATTTTTTTTATCAAATGATTGCCCATATACTAAATTTCAAGCTTCTATCACATTGTAGAGGAGGCGTTTTTCATTAGTTCGTCAAATCGAATATTTTAACTAGCGGCACACCCTACAATAGCAATTATTGGAAAACTGAAATTGCACACTTTCCTCTTTTCCAACTATTTACTAGTACACCAAATTTGAAATCTCTATCTCATCGCGAAGCATGTTTTTTCTATCATTTAATCTTACGAATGTTTTCCTGTGAAGTGACCCCCTTAAAAGTACATTTTTGAAAAACTCCATTCTTGGGTTTTCTGTCAGATGATTCGCCCATATACCAAATATCAAGTCTCTATCAAGTTTTAAAAGGGCCGTTTCTCCTTTATTCCGAAAATCGAACATTTTTTATTTGTACGGCACCCCCTAAAGTAAAAAGTAATGGAAAACTGAAATTGTTCACTTTCTTATTTCCAAACTATCTATCAGTACACCAAATTTGAAATCTCTATCTCCTCCCGAAGCATTTTTTTTTATCAATTCAACTTTCGAGCGTTTTTCTCTGGAACACCCCCTTAAACGAACATTTTTGAAAAGTTATATTCGTCTTAGGTGTTTTCATCAACTGATTAACCCATAAACCAAATTTCAAGGCTCTACCAGATTTTAAAGGAGCCGTTTCTCATTTATTCGGCAAATTGAACATTTTGGTGTCCGACACCCTCTTAAGTAGAAAATATTGGAAATCTGAAATTGCACATTTTCTTCCTTTCGAAGGATTTACTCACACACCAAATTTGAAATTCCTATATCATCGCAAAGCATGCTTTTCTATCATTTCACTTTTCGAACGTTTTGGAGTAGAGGACCTTCTCTGCAGAACGTTTTCGGAAAATACGATTTTTCCAGAGGGTTTTATCGAACGATTGATTTGTGTACCAATTACAAGTCTCTATCTATTCGAGAAGTGTCTGAAAAAAGCGTGACAGATGGACAGAGAGACAGACTGACTGACAGACGGACAGACGGACACTTGGCAATTAGTATATACTAGCCGAATACCAGTTGAAAATCAACGGTCTCGCAATAAGCAACCACTGAATAATGTAAATTTGTGAATAAGTCGCGTTTCGCATTCATCACGGCAAATCGAATATTTTGGTGTGTAGAACCCTCTAAAGAAAAAAATATTGTAAAAATTAAATTACGCACTCCTTCCTACCGAACTATCTACACGTACACCAAGTCTCTATCTCTTCCCGAAGGATACTATTTTATCGTTTCCCCTTTCGAACGTTTTACTGTGAATCACATCCATAAATGAACATTTTTGAAAAGCTCTGTTCGTCTTGAGTTTTTAGTCAGACGATTGTCCCATACACCAAACTTCAATCGTTTATCACATTTAAATGGAAGCGTGTCTCATTTATTCCGAAAATCGAAGATATTGATGTGCGGCACCCCGTACAGTAGCAAATATTGGAAATCTCAAATTGCACACTTTCTTCCTTTCAAACTATCTACCAGTACACCAAATTTAAAATATTTATCTCATCCAGAAGCATGTTTTTTTATCAATTAACTTTTCGAACGTTTTTATCTGGAACATCCCTTTAAGTTTAAACGAACAGTTTATATTCGTCTTGGGTGTTTTCATCAAATGATTAACACATATACCAAATTTCAAGCCTCTATCAGATTTTAAAGGAGCCGTTTCTCATTTATTCGGTAAATCGAACATTTTGCTGTGAGACACCCCCTTAAGAAGAAAATATTGGAAATCTGAAATTGCACACTTTCTTCCTTTCCAACTCGTACACCAAATTTTCTGTCTCTCTCCTATCGTGAAACATGTTTTTTTATCACTTCACCTTTCGGATGTTTTCCTGTGTAGGAGCACACCTCATCAATGAACATTTTTGAAAAACCGTATTCATCTTGGTTTTTTTGTCAAATAAATAGCCCATATGCTAAATTTATACAATGTGATAGAGACTATGCTAAAGTCTCTATCACATTGTATAGGAGTTGGTTTTTCATTTGTTCGTCAAATTTAAAATTTTAGTGTGAGGCATCCCCTACAATAGGAAATGTTGAAAAACTGAAATTGCACGGTTTCTTCCTTTCCAACTATCTATTTATTCGTACACCAAATTTGAAGTCTCTAACTCATCGCAAAGCATGCTTCTTTTATTATTTCATCATTCGAATGTTTTTGTGTGGAGATCCCATCCCTTATATACACATTTTTGAAAAACCCCAATCTCCTTGGGCCTTTCTATCAGATGATTTTCCCATATACCAAATATCAAGCTCTATCACATTTAAAATAGGGTACCACACATTTTAAATGTCTGTCGGTCTTTCACGCTTTTTAGGCACTTCTCGAATATATGGAGGCTTTCAATTTGGTACGTGGGTCGATCGTTCTATAAAACACCCTGGAAAATTTGTATTTTCCAAAAATGTTCTAAACAGAGTATGCTCCACACCACAACGTTCGAAAAATGAAATGATAGAAAAGTATGCTTTGCAATAAGATAGAGAATTCAAATTTAGTATGTGTAAATCTTTTGAAAGGAAGAAAGTGTGCATTGTCAGATTTCTAATAGTTTCTACCTAAGGAGGTGTCGTACACCAAATTGTTCGATTTGCCGAATAAATGAAAAACGGCTTATTTAAAATTTGATAGAAGCTTGAAATTTGGTTTATGGGCTAATCATTTGATGAAAACACCCAAGAAGAATATAGTTTTTCAAAAATGTTCGTTTAAGGGTGTGCTCCAAAGAAAAACGTTCGAAAGGTGAATTAATAAAAAAAACATGCTTCGACATGAGATAGATATTTCAAATTTGGTGTACGGATAAATACTTTGGATGGATGAAAATGTACAATTTCAGGCTTTTAATATTTCCTACATTAGGGGGGTGCCGCACACAAAAATGTTCGATTTTCGGAATAAAATAGAAACGCCCCTTTTAAAACATAATAAAGGCTTTATATTAGATATATGGACTAATCATCTGATAGAAAACCAAAGAAAGGAGTTTTTTTTAAAATGTATATATATGGGTGTGGGTACTCCACACAGAAACATTCGAAAGGTGAAAATATAGAAAAAGCATGCTTCTCGATGAGATAGAGACTACAAATTTGGTGTACGGGTAAATAGTTGGAAAGAAAAAAGTGTGTAATTTTAGTCTTCCAACAAATGCTATTGTAGGGGGGGTGTCGCTCACTAAAATGTACGATTTGACGAACTAATTAGAAACACCTCCTTTACAATGTGATGGAGGCTTTAAATTTAATATATGGGCTAATATTTTGATAAAATAAAACCAAGATGAATACGATTTTCAAAAGTGTTCGTTTAAGGTATGCTTCACAAAAAAACTTTCGAGAGGTGAATTGATTGAAAAATATGCTTCGTGATTGTATAGAGACTTCAAACTTGGTGTACGGGTAGATAGCTTGAAAGGAAGTAAATGTGCAATTTCAGATTTCCAATATTTGGTACTTTAGATGATGCCATACATCAAATATTCGATTTGCCGAATAAATATGAAACGCGAATTATTAAAAAATGTACATTATTCAAGGGTTGCTTATTGCGAGACTGTTGATTTTCAGCGGATATTCGGCTAGTATATACTAATTGCCAATGAATGTCTGTCCATCTGTCACGCTTTTTAGGCACTTCCCAAGTAGATAGATACTTGCAATTTGGTACACGGGTCGATTGCTCGATAAAACACCTTGGAAAAATCGAATTTTTCAAAATTGCTTTGTATTGGGAATGCTCCACACCAAAACGTCCAAATAGTCAAATGATATTAAAGCATACCTTGAGATGAGATAGATACTTCAAATTTGATGTATGGGCAAACCATTCAAAAGGAAAAAGTTGAAATTTCAGATTTTCAATATTTGCTAATTTGGGGAGTGCCGTACACCAAAATGCTCAATTTGCCAAACAAATGAGAAACGTCTGCTTTAAAATTTGATAGATGTTTGAAATTTAGTATATATGCTAACCATTTGATGAAAACACCCAAGATAAAAGAGTTTTAGAAAATGTTCGTTTAAGAAGGTGTCCCAGAGAAAAACGTTCGAAAAATGAAACTACATAAAACTATGCTTTAAGATGAAATTTAGACTTCAGATTCGGTGTATAGGTACATAGTTCAAAAGGAAGAGTATGTGCAATTTCAGTTTTCCAATATTTTCTACTTCAGGGGGTGCCGCAAACCCAAATGTTCGAATTTCAAAACAAATGAGAAACGGCCTTTTTAAAATGTGATAGGACACGTTATTTGGTACAAGAGCCAATCATGTGACAGGAAATCCAAGAAGAATACAGTTTTTAAAAAATGTTCAGTTAAGCGGGTGGGTACTCCACACAAAAACATTCGAAAGGTGAAATGATAGAAAAAGCATACTTCGCGAAGAGATAGAAACTTCAAATTTGGTGTAGGGGGTAGATAGTTGGAAAGTAAAAAGGGTCGAAATTTAGTTTTCCAGCATTTGCTATTATAGGGAGTGCCAAACACTAAAATGTTCAATTTGACGAACAAATGAGAAACATCTCTTTCACAACTTGAAAGAGGCTTGGAATTTGGTACATGAGCTAATCACTTGGGAAAAAAAACCAAGATACATACAGTTTTTCAAAAATGTTCATATAAGAGATGCTCCACAGAAAAACGTTCGAGAGGTGAAATGATAGAAAAATCATGCTTCGCGATAAGAGAGAGACTTCAAATTTGGTGTACGGGTAGATAGTTTGAAAGGAAGAATGTGTGCAATTTCAGATTTCCAATATTTGCTACTTTAAGGGGTGTCCCATACCAATATGTTAAAATTTCCGAATGAATGAGACAAGTTTCCTTTTAAATGTGAGAGACTTGGTATTTTGTATATGGGCTAATCATCTGATAAAAATCCAAGACGAACAGAGTTTTCCAAAAATGTTCATTTATGGGTGTGCTCCACAGAAAAGTTCGAAAGGGGGAATGAAAAAATAGTATGCTTCGGGATGAGATAGAGATTTGGTGTACGTGTAGATAATTCGATAGGAATTACGTGCAATTTAAGTTTTCCAGCGACTTTAATTTGGTATACGGATAGAAAGTTCGAAAGGAAGAAGTGCGCAATTTAAGTTTTACAATATTTTCTTCTTTAGGGAGTTCTGCACACCAAAATATTCGAGTTGTCGAATAAATGTGAAACGCGAATTATTAATATATTTACATTATTCAGCGGGTGCTTTTTGCGAAACCGTTGATTTTCAACGCGTATTCGGCTAGTATATACAAATTGCCAAGTTTCTGTCTGTCTGACCGTCTGTCTATCTGTCTGTCCGTCTGTCACACTTTCCTATGTACTTCCCAAGTAGATAGAGACTTGCAATTTGGCACATAGATCGATTCCTCAATAAAAAACCCTGGAAAAATCGAATTTTTCAAAAATGTCGTGTACAGGGGAGTGCTCCATACCAAAACGTTCGAAAGGGAAAATGATAGGAAAGAATACTTTAAGATGAGATAGAGACTTCAAATTTGGTGTATGGGTAAACCGTTCGAAAGAACGAATGTGTACAATTTCAGATTTCCAATATTTTCTACTTAAGGGGGTGCCTCATACCAAAATATTCGATTTTCCGAATAAATGTGAAACGACCCCTTTAAGATTTGATAGAGGATTGAAATTTGTGGTATATGACCTAATCATTTGCTGAAAACACTCAAGACGAATATAGTTTTTCAAAATGTTCGTTTAAGGGGTGCTCCATAGAAAAACGTTCGAAAGTGAATTGATAAAAAAAATGCCTCGGGATGAGATAGAGATTTCCAATTTGGTGTACGGGTAGATAGTTTAGAACAAAGAATGTGTACAATTTCAGTTTTTTAATATTTTCTACTTTAGGATTTGCCGTACACCAAAATATTCGACTTTCGAAATAAATGAGAAACGTCCTTTAAAAAATGTGATAGAGAATTGATATTTGGTATATGGAACAATCATCTGATAGAAAACACAAGAAGAATGGAGTTTTTCAAAAATGTTCATTTAAGGGTGTAGGTACCCCCACAAAAACATTCGAAAGATGAATTGATTGGAAAAGCATGCTTCGCGACGCAATTGAGACTTCAAATCTGGTATACGGGTAGATTGTTGGAAAGGAATGTTCAATTTCAGTTTTCCAGTATTTGTTAATTTAGGGGTGCCGCAGACTAAAATGTTCTATTTTACGAACAAATAGAAAACGTTACAATGTGAAATTTGGCTTGAAATTTGGTATATGGGCTAATCATTTGATTAAAATAAGGCAAGAAGTGTAGAATTCTTCAAAAATCTCATTTAAAGGGGTTGTTGTTGTTGAGACCCAGACCGTCCGACCTACCAGAAAGGTGTAAGGTAACTAAATGTTTGGACGGCCGGGAAGTGCCACCCAATTTAGACCGGAACCCAGTGGGGGAGGCATCGACAGGGACCGTACCCTCCTTCCCCTACCACCAACCTCTCGGAAGGACTCATTTAAAGGGGTGGATGCACAATACAAAAACGTTCGAAAAGTGAAATAATAGAAAAACACACTTCGCGATAAAATACAGACTTTACATTTGACGTAATAGTACATGTTTGGAAAACAAGAATCTGTACAATTTCAATTTTCCATAATGTCACACCTTAGGTGTGCTGCACTCTAAAAATGTTCGATTTGCCGAATAAATGATAAACGCCTTTTTATGTGAGATAGAGTCTTGCAATTTGGTACACAAATCAATCGTTCAATAACACTTTCTGGAAACATCGAGTACTTCAAAAATGTTCTGTAAAAGAGGATGCTCCACACCAAAACGTTAGAAAGGTGAATTGAGATTTTCAAAGACTTGAAATTTGATAAACGGGTCAATCAATCAAAAAAACCTGAGGAGAAAATCGTATTTTTCAAAAATGTTCATTTAATACGTGCTCCACACCAAAACGTTCGAAATATGAAATGATGCTAAAACGGACTTCGAAAAGAGAAAGAGACTTTAAATTTGTTGCAAGTATAGTTCATTAAATAGGAATATAGTGTATAATTTCGGCTTTCTAATATGTGCCAATTTAGAGATGCCGCACACTTAAATGTTTAATTGGCTGGAAAAATGTGAAATGCCCAGTCTGAAGTGAAACAGACATATGAAATTTGACGCACAGATAGTCAGTTAGAAAAGGACCCCTGAAAAAATCGAATTATTCAAAAATTTACATTAGCCAAGGGTTGCTTATTGCGAAACCGTTGGTTTTCAACGGGTATTCGGCTAGTATATACTAATTGCCAAGTGTATGTCTGTCACGCATTTTTAAGCACTTTCCGACTAGATAGAGATTTGCAATCTGGAACATGGATCGATAGTTCGTTAAAACCACCTTCTTCTTACTATTATTATTTTCTTCGACCCAAACCGTCCGATCTACCAGAAAGGTATAAGGTACCTGTTTGGATAGCCGGGAAGTGTCACCCATTTTAACCCAGGAACCCAGTGGGGCAAGGCATCCACAGGGTCCCTACCTAGGGCGCGGTAGCCCATTGGTTAGCGCGCTGGAGTTGCACTCGGTAGGCCCGGGTTCGATTCCAGCCACTGCCAAAAACTGCCGCCGTGTTCATGCGGAGTACGATCACGTTAAACATGTGGATCCGAAAGTCCTTCCGAGAGGTTGGTGGTAGGGGAAGGAGGGTACGGTCCCTGTGGATGCCTCCCCCACTGGGTTCCGGTCTAAATTGGGTGGCACTTCCCGACCGTCCAAACGGTTACCTTACACCTTTCTGGTAGGTCGGACGGTCTGGGTTTCAACAACAACAACAGGGTCCGTACCCTCCTTCCCCTACCACCAACCTCTCGAAAAAACTTACGGACCCACATGTTTAACGTGATCGTACTCCGCGCGAACACGGCGACAGTGTTGGCAGTGACGGGAATCGAACCCGGGTCGCACGAGTGCAATTCTCGAGATACTGGGCTGCCGCGCCAACCGATAAAACCTCTAGGAAAAATCGTATTTTTCGAAAATGTTGTAAAGAGAGACTGCTCTACACCAAAACGTTCGAAAGGTGAAATGACAGGAAAGCATAATTTACGATGAGATATAGACTTCAAATTTGGTGCATCTGTAATTCGTTCGAAAGGAAGAGAGTGTGAAATTTCAGATTTTCAATATTTTCTACTTAAGGATGTGCCGCATACCAAAATATTCGATTTTCCGCATAAATGAGAAACGGCTCCTTTAAAATTTGATACAGGCTTGAAATTTGGTATGTGGGCTAATCATTTGATGAAAACACCCAAGACAAATATAGATTTTTCATAAATGTTCGTTTAAGGGGTACTTCAGAGAAAAAGCTTTCGAACGGTGAATTGATTTAAAAAAAAACATGCTTCGGGCTGAGATAGAGATTTCAAATTTTTTGTACGGATAGACAGTTTGAATGGAAGAAAGTGAACACCTTCAGTTTTCTAATATTTCCAACTTTAGGGGGTGCAGCACACCAAAATTTTCGATTTTCGGAATAAATGAGAAAAGACCCATTTAAAATGTGATAGACGCTTGATATTTGGTATATGGGGAAATCATCTGATAGAAAACCCAAGACGAATGGAGTGATCGTACGTGATCGTACTCCGCGTGAACACGGCGGCAGTTTTGGCAGCGGAGAGAATCGAACCCAGGCCTACCGAGTGTAATTCCCACACGCTAGCCACTGGGCTACCGCGCCCTTGTCTGCCTCTCTGTGGAAAACCCAGGCCGTCCGACTCATCCAGAGGACTTGTCTGCCTCTCTGTGTAAAATCAAGGGATTTTTCATTTATATCACTTCTATTCCAGACTCCAGAGGTAAATAATTTTCGGTAAAAAAAAATTCAGCAATTCTTATACAACACACCTTACAATCGCTTGATTTGTTTAAATTCTATATGCTACAGTTTAGCATTAAAATTAAGCTTCGCTTAGTGATCATTGAAAATAAAAAATATCGAATTGCATTAGCACAGAATTTAGATAATACTAAAAAATGAAAGAAATAAAATTTGGAATATACAGATAATGCTAAAAAATAAAGCGGTTTAATGATGGATACAACACTGAATATAAACTTAAACGATCTTTATACATCTAAGGTATAACACAACGGAAAGAAGTGGAAGCCATATTTTATTTTGCAATGCGTCACGTGATCTATTCACATATCGGTTCATATAATATGGGTATGAAACCTCTAATATATAAAACAATGAAACTTTTGGAAAGATATTTATTACATAATATATCTCTTTTTTCTTTCTGGAGGATATAGCAAAAGTCAGAATTTAATTGAATTTGTTTTTCTCCCTATATTAAATAACTTTTATTTAAAAAACTACCTAACATATTTTACTGAAATTTTTTCTATATATTTTATGTGATAATTTAAATATTTTCTGAAATTTTTATAGCAATTTATGAGTTTCAACTCAGCTTTAAAAATGTTTGAAGCATCAAGTCCCTTAGGATTCAATGTATTTCATTTTTCCAACAAGAGTTAAATCCGAAACTAACTGGTTGATATTATTCATTTTCATTCCCAAACATCCCATGGACGTTTCAACACCACACTAAAATGATATTTCGATAGAGTCATTTTTAAGGAAGTTATCGTGCGAACGGACAGACAAACAGACAAATGGAAAGAATAAACAAAGTCGTAAACACTCTTTAACTATGTTGAAGAGTGTTTACGTTGGTTTAAGACTGTTACAACACTAAATATGAATTAAAAAGAACTTTAAAAACCACAATTTTGACACAAGATGGATGACATATTTTATTTTGAAGTGGATCTCGTGATCTCTTCATATAATGTTCACGTGATCGCTTCATATAAGAGGTGTAACTAATATTTTAATTTTTATTTAAAAAACTACTGAATATATTTTGCTGAAATTTTTTGTTTATATTTTATGGGATAACTTGAATATTTCATAAAATTTTCGAAGCAATTTGTGAATTTTAAATCCGCTTTAAAAATGTTTGAAACATCAAGTCCCATAGGGTTCAATGTATTTCATTTTTCCAACCAGAGTTAAATCCGAAACTAACTGGGGAATATTTTTCATTTTCATTCCCAAACATCCCACGAACATCTCAACACCATACTAAAATGATATTTCGATAGAGTCATTTTTATGGAAATTATCGTAAGAAGGGACTGACAGACAGAATGACCAAAGTCATAAACACTTTTCAACTAGTGTGTTTTCAAGTGTTAAAAATGCAGATAACAGTTTAGCCTTTAAAGAATCAAGAATGAGGCTCAACGCGAAACTCAGATTTTGTGCAAGGTCATAACTACAAATAGAATCCCGCTAAATATAAACAAGAGAGATCAATCATGCATGAAGCATTGATTATGAAACACTTTCTAACTTCAATGCAATTTTATTTAAACATTTCTAAAATGCAATACATTCAGCGGTAATATTTTTTAAATTTTTACAATACTACAATAATTTATTATATTTGAAAACTTCATCGAAAAGAATGAACTTTATTAAAATGACGTCATTGAAATATAAATCGCCTGGCTCTCTGTGAAAAAGCAGTAAAAATTTCATTCATAAACCTTTATTCTATTCCTTCCATTCGTCACAATACTACAATAGTTTATTTTACTTAAAAACTTAAAACCATGGAGGTAAAAGTAATTTAACTCTGTGCCTAAAACTTTACCGAAAAAGTAAAAAATCATATGCTCTCTATGTAAAATCAATGACTGTTTCATTCATATCAACTATATTGCAAACTTCAGCGCTAAATAATTTTGCGTTAAAGAAATTCAGCAATTCTTATACAACACATCTTGCAGCTTGATGTGTTTACAATCTCCATAAGTGAAAATTAGGCTTCGTTGTAGAAATAGTCAAAGTCTGATGATCATTTAAACTCAAATATAATGTAATTGCGTTGTTTTAGATTTTTTTTTTCTTAATGACTAGGCACTTGACTTTCGTCATTCGCCTTTCGTCAGCGGCCAGAACGTGAACCATTTAGCCGTCCTAAGATGTTGCCCCAAACGCACCAGAGGGGGGCGGAACACACTACGCACACAACACAAACATCCATGCCTTACCTGGGACTCGAACCCACAACTCGGCGGTCGAGCGATTGCTGTGGAAACGCTCGCCTTGACCACTCGACCACTACGTCGGCTATTATAAAATATAGATGCACAGAAATTAAACAAAAATAAAGCGGTTTTAGGACGGATACAACATTAAATATAAATTAAAAAGAATTTATTTTAAAAATCACGATTTTGACACAAGATGGATGCCATATTTCATTTTGAAGTGGGCCACGTGATCTCTTCATATAATGAGTGTAATTATTATTTTAATTTTTATGTAAAAAAACCACTGAATATATTTTTCTGAAAAGTTTTTTATATGTTTTTATGGGATAATTTGAATGTTTCCTAAAACTTTCGAAGCAATGAATTGGAAGTTTTAAATTCGCTTAAAAAATGTTTAAAATTTGGGTCCCATAGGGTTCAATGTATTTCATTTCTTCAACCCGGGTTCAATCTAAAACTAATTGCGTGATATTATTCATGTATATTCCCAGAGGTCTCACAGATCGTCTGAACAACATACTAAAATTTCATTTTGATAAAGTCATTTTTACGGCAGTTATCGTGCTAAAGGACAGACAGACAGGCAGACAGAATGAACGAAGTTATAAACACTTTTCAACTATGTTATAAAGTGTTAAAAAAGATTCAAAAAGCAAGATATTACGGGAATTATTACAATTAGTTAAAAGAAAGGTAAAGAATCCACTTCTACAATAAAAACTTGCAATTCCGGCCCAGTAGAGCGGCGGTTGGTCAGTTCGAAGATCTAGGGTTCGATATCCGGTAGAGGTAACAAATCTCTTTAAAGGTTGTATAGAAAATCGACACAAAATTATCATTTTTATTGAAAAATTATCAAAATTATCATTATATTATCAAAATTATCATTATTACAAAATTATAATTATGATTATTATTGGGATCAGACAATAGACAGATTTTAACATTTTCCGACATAGTTAAATGTGTTCAAGGCTTTAGTCATTCTGTCTGTTTGTTTGTCTGTCTGTTTGTTCGTTCGTTTGTTTAAAAATGACTTTCTCGAAATGGCATTATAGAATGTTGTTGAAACTTCTTTGAGATAGATGTTTAGTAATGAAAATGAATAATATCAACCAATGAGCTTTGGATTAAACCGGGGTTGAAAAAATAAATTTCTTTGATCCCTAATAAACTTATTTTTTCAAACATTTCAAAGCGGTGTTAAAATTCACAAGTTGCTTCGGAAATTTTATGAAATGTTCAAATTATCACAAAAAATGTATAAAAGAAACTTCAGCCAAATATATTGAGTAATTTATTAAAAAACATTGAAATAATAATTACACCTATATTATATGAAGAGCTCATGTAACTTAATGAAAAATAAAATATGGCTTCCATTTTTTACCTCTTTGTAATGTTTAAAGATCGTTTAAATTAAATTTAGTGTTGCATCCATCATAAAACAGCCTCCTTTGTGTTTTATCTGTATATCTGAATTCTGGGTCAATTACAATATTTTTTATTTTAAATAACTTTCTTCATTTCTAAGCCTGGGTCTTCAACGAACCTAAATTTAACGCTAAACTATAGCAGAATGTAAACAAATCAACCGATTGAGTTGTATAAGAATAGATGATTTTTTCCACGCGAAATTATTTAGCTCTAGAGTCTAGAATATAAGTGATATGAATGAAATATTCATTGATTTTACATAGAGAGGTAAAAGACTTATAAAATGAAATAGTTTATCATAGTTACAACAATTTCGAAGAACTAATTTAACATGAGATAAATAAACGATGTTTTCCTACAATAATGAAATATTATAATTGTGAAGTAATATTATCTGAGAATTCATCGTAAACACTTCGCAAATTATACTTTCGATGGCGTCATAAAGTTCGTTTTGTGTAACTAGCATTTTCTTTTAGATGAAGTTTTAAGCTCAATTTTATCGATGATAATTTCTGAAGTAGCTTAAAATGTAGATAAAATTGCATTTCAGTTATAAAGTGTTTCATAATCAATGCTTTATATGCATCTTCGGTCTTTCTTGTTTATGTTTGATATCACGAACACGTTCCGATAATCTAATGCCAACAGTTCATTTAGTACTGTCAATATAGAATTTATAAAGATGTCTCTTATTATAAACATTAACAACAGCATCTAAACAATATGGCGTGCGAATGTTCGAAATGAAAGATTAGAGCTTCACATTCCATATATTTTACAATTGCATAGACTAAGTAAAATCGCAAAATTCATCAGTTAATAAATGAACATTTTATATATACTAGCCGAATACCCGTTGAAAATCAACGGTCTCACAATGAGCCACCCCTGAATAATGTAAATTTTTGAATAATTCGCTTTTCACGTTTATTCGACAAATCGAATATTTTAGTGCCCAGAACCCCATAAAGGAGAAAATATTGGAAAACTTAAATTGCGCACTTCTTCCTTTCGAACTATTTAAACGTAAACCAAGTATCTATCTCATCTCGATGCATTCTATTTTATCACTTCCGCTTTCGAACGGTTTCCTCTGCAGCACACCCATAAATGAACATTTTTGAAAAACCCTGTTCGTCTTGGGGTTTTTTATTATATGATTGGCCCATATACTAAATATCAAGCCTTTATCACATTTAAGAGGAAGCGTGTCTCATTTATTCCTAAAATCGAATATAATGGTGTGCGGCAGTCCAATAAAGTAGCATATATTGGAAATCTGAAATTGCACACTTTCTTCCTTTCAAACGATTTACCAGTACAACAAATTTGAAGTCTATATTCTATCGCGAAGAATGTTTTTTCTATCACTCCACCTTTCGATCGTTTTTCTGTGTAGCATCCCCTTAAATGAACATTTTTGAAACATCGTATTCATCTTTGTTTTTTTATCAAATAATTAGCCCATATACTAAATTTCAAGCTTTTATTACCTTGTAAAGGAGGGTTTTTTTTCAATACTTCGTCAAATCGAATATTTTAGTGAGCGGCACCCCCTACAATAGCTGATGTTGGAAAACTGAAATTTCACACTTTCCTCTTTTCCAACTATTTATCCGTACACCAAATTTGAAGTCTCCATCTCATCGCAAAGCATGTTTTTCTATCATTTCAAGTTCGAATGATTTTGTGTGGAGTACCCACCCCCATAAATACGCATTTTTGAAAACTCCATTCTTCTTGTGTTTTCTATTAAATAATTTGCCCATATACCAAATATAAAGTCTCTATCACGTTTTAAAAGGGGCGTTTCTCATTTATTCCGAAAATCAAACATTTTGTTGTGCGGCACCCCCTAATATAAAAAATAATGGAAAACTGAAATTGTACACTTTCTTCGTTTCAAACTATCAACCTGTACACCAAATTTGAAATCTCTATCTCATCCCGAAGTATGTTTTTTACTAATTCATCTTTCAAACATTTTTCTCTGCAGCACCTCCTTAAACGAACATTTTTGAGAAACTATACCCTCACAGCAAAGACCGTCACATGTGTGACAGTGACGTTTTGGTGACTTGGCACCTGGGTCACAATGTGATAACATATTTGTCACTTCCATGCGACGTTACATATTAGTAATTTTGTAACTTCATTGTGACTATATTCTGCGACGTTTCCACAATTTATTTAACACGTAACAATGTGGCGACATTACAATGGCAATTACAATGTGGCGTCATAATCAAGTTAATATGCGAAGTCACAAACGACCATGAAAATGACCAAAATGACTTCTCTGTGACCTCAATATGACATTGCCGACACATACTACGACGTCCTATGACATCCCAAAGTCACAGTTTGAGGTAAATCTTACGTCACTGTGAAAAAAAAATGTTAGGGTATTCATCTTGGGTGTTTTCATCAAATGGTTAGCCCATATACCAAATTTCAAGCCTCTATCAAATTTAAAAGGAGTCGTTTCTCATTTATTCACCAAATCGAACATTTTGGTGTGCCGTACACCCTTAAGTAGAAAAAATTGGAAATCTGAATTTGCACAATGTCTTCTTTTCGAACAATTTACCGATACACCAAATTTGAAGTCTCTATCTCAAAGCATGCCAAAGTGTACCAGATTGCAAGTCTCTATCTATACGGGAAGTGCCTAAAAAAAGCGTGACGCACGGACAGACAGACGGACACTTCGCAATTAGTATATACTAGCCGAATTCCCGTTGAAAATCAACTATCTCACAATAAGCAACCTCCGAATAATGTGATTTTTTTAATAATTCGATTGTCACATTTTTTTGGCAAATCGAGAATTTTGGTGTACAAAACCCCTTAAATGAGAGAATATTGGCAAACTGAAATTGCACACTTTCTTCCTTTTGAAAAATCTACCCGCACACCAAATTAAAGTCTCTTATCTCATCCCGAAGTTTGCTGTTTAATCATTTCACCTTTCGAAAAAAATTTCTGTGCGGCATCTTCTTAAACGAACATTTAAAAAAAAAACTCTATTCGACTGGGTTTTTTTATCAGATAATTGGCCAATAAATTAAATATCAAGACTCTATCACATTTAAAAGGAAGCGTGTCTCATTTATTCGGAAAATCAAACATTTTGGTGTTCGGCACCCCTTAAAGTAGCAAATATTGAAAATCTGAAATTGCACAAATTTCTTGTTTTCGAACTATCTACCCGTACACTAAATTTGAAGCCTCTATCCTATCGTGAAGCATGTTTTTTCTATCATTTCAACTTTCGGACGTTTTTCCGTATTCATCTTGATTTTTTAATCAAATAATTAGGCCATATACCAAATTTCAAGCCTCCATCATATTGTAAAAGAGCTGTTTCTCCTTTATTCGTCAAATCGTGAGCGGCACCCCCTACAATAGCAAATATTTGAAATATGAAATTGCACACTTTCTTCCTTTCCAACTACCTACTCGTACACAAAATTTGAAGTCTATCTTATCGCGATTATTTTGTTTTTTCTATAATTTCGCTTTTCGAGTGTTTTGTGTGGAGTACCCACCCCTTAAATGAAAATTTTTTAAAAACTTTTTTCTTCTTTGGTTTTCTAGCACATATATCAAATATCATGACTTTATCACATTTTGAAAAGGGTGTTTCTGATTTATTCTAAAAATTGAACATTTGGGTTTGCGATACCCCCTGAACTACAAAATATTGGAAAACTGAAATTGTAAACTTTCTTCCTTCCAAACTATCTACCCGTACACCAAATTTAAAATCTCTATCCCATCCAGAAGCATAGTTTTCCCTCATTTCACCTTTTGAACGTTTTTCTGTGGAACACACTTTTAAACGAACATTTTTCGAAAACGCCTTTGTCTTGGGTGTTTTCATTAAATGATTAGCCCAACCAAATTTTAAAGCAGGCGTTTCTCATTTGTTCGGCAAATCAAATGTTTTGGTGCAGAACCCCTGAAAAAGAAAATATTGGAAAACTTAAATTGCTCACTTCTTCCTTTCGAACTATATACCCGTACACCAAATTAAAGTATTTATTTCATGCCGAAGCATACTATTTTATCATTTTTCCTTTCAAACATTTTTCTGTGGAGCATGCCCATAAATGAACATTTTTGAAAAACTCTGTTCGTCTTGGTTTTTATCAGATGATTGATTGGCCCATATATCAAGCCTCCATCACATTAAAAAAAGTCGTGTCTCATTTATTCGAAAAATCGAACACATTGGTTCGTGGCACCCCCAAAAGTAGCAAATACTGGAAATCTGAAATTGCTCACTTTTTCCTTTCAAATTATCTATCCGTACACCAAATTTGATGTCTCTATCCTATCACGAAGCATGTTTTTCTATCACTTCACCTTTCGAACTTTTTTCTGTGTTGCACCCCCTAAATGAACATTTTTGAAAAACCGTATTCACCTTGGTTTTTTATCGTATGATTAGCCCATATAGTAAATATCAAACCTCTATCACATTGTAAAGGAGGCGTTGTCATTTGTTCGTCAAATCGAATACTTTAGTGGGCGGCACGCCTCCTACAATAGCAAATGTTGGAAAACTGAAATTACCATAGAGCAGGAAGGAAATTACACACTTTCTTCCAACTTGAGCCAACGTACCTACCGTTCTGAAAACACTGGTTTTCGTTAGATCACCGAAGTCAAGCAGCATCGGGCGCGGTTAGTACTTGGGTGGGTGACCACCTGGGAACACCGCGTGCTGTTGGCACATTTCGGGCGAGGTAGCCCAGTGGTTTGCGCGCTGGATTTGCACGCTGCCACAACTACCGCCGTGTTCATGCAAAGTACGATCACGTAAAACATGTGGGTCAGTAAGTCCTTCCGAGAGGTTGCTTTTAAAATTTTATGTAACTTTTAGATAAATTTCTCTGAAATCAATGGCTCTCGAGACCCACTATTGTTTTTAAATTATCATAACTTGTTTTCTAATGAAGAATTATGTATACAGTGATTATTTATTACTTTCCCTGCATGCATAGTATAATATATCGGTTAAGTATTGTGACGAATAAAATACACGCATATACACACTGAGACACACACACACAAAAACACAAGCATACATACACACCCATACAAACCCATACACACACGCACGCATACAAACACACACAAACACATCCCCACACCCACACAAATGCACACACAAACACATACAAACACACATAAAAACACATGTAGAAACGTCGTATATTCACCAGTGGCGTAGCGTCCATTGAGGCTAAAAAGCTGAGCCTCCCCAGCTTAAAATCTAATTTAAATAGTAATATATTTTAAAATATTGTGCATTTCATTCACTCTTAGCATTTTTATGTTAAATTATTTTATTTTACTCACCAAGTAAATAAAACTTATTGAAAGTACGAATTCCAATGTAAATTCACTTATTATACAAGAACATTTTCCAAGTTAAAATGACAATTGCTTAGCCTCCCCAGTCAAGAATATCACGCTACGCTACTAATATTCACATACAAACACACACACAGACGCATAAAAACACGCACGTACAAACACATATATACAAGGATACATACACACACAAAAACATCCATATACACATAAACACCCATACATACACAAACACCCATATACACACGCAAACACTCATATACACACACACAAACACCCATATACACACACACAAACACCCATATACACACAAACACACGTATGCAAACACACATGTATAAGCACACACACATACGCGCATATACTTGTCTACACACAAACATCGCCTCAAACTTATTCAATTCGAGTTCAGAAATTCTTTAAACGTGCTCTTCCATCAAAAACTCATTCGAATTTTTGACCCTGTTACAATAGTTTTTCTATACATTAAACTATATATATGTAGGTGAAGGTAATATAATTCTTTTAGGAATCCGAACTGTACAAAGTTAAAAATAAATATTTAAAACATTTAATACATTTACAACCGTATACATTCAAATATTGCAAAGATTAGCGTAATCTTTAAATTCCTTAATTTAGTGTAACTTATCTTTTAATTCATTTTAAATTCTGTATAAATAAATATACGATTAAATTATTTTCTCAACGATTCAAATAAATTTTGCGAAAGTTGTCTCAGAAACTCTCACAACAAAAAAATTTTTAAAAAATTCAGCTATAAAATCTATAATCATTCTTAATCTGTAAACATTGAATAATAAAATTTGCATCAATTAATATATCCCATATACAAACACACATGTGTAAGCACACACACATACGCGCCTTACACCTTTCTGGTAGGTCGGACGGTCTGGGTCTCAACAACAACAACAACACACATACGCGCGTATACTTGTCTGCACACAAACATCACCACAAAAACGTTCAATTCGAATTCAGGAATTCTTTAAACGTGCTCTTCCGTCGAAAACATGAATTCGAATTTTCAACCCCGTCACAATACTCTTCCTATACATTATACTACATATATATGCAGGTTAAAGTAATATAATTCTTTTAAGAATCCGAACTGTACAGAGTTAAAAATAAATATTTTTTAAAAGCATTTACTGTTTTTACACTCATATATATTCAAATAAGTTATTGCAATGATTTACGTAATCTTTAAACTCCTTAATTTAGTCTAACTTGTCTTTTAATTCATTTTAAATTTTCTCTAAATATACGACTAAATTATTTTCTCAACAATGCAAATGAATTTTGCGATCAACAAATAAATAAAAAAAATTTGAAAAATAAATCTATAATCGTTCATGATCTGTGACTACATTATTTTCTCAAAGATGCAAATAAATTTTGCGATCAACAAATAAATAAAAAAAATTTGAAAAATAAATCTATAATCGTTCATGATCTGTGACTACATTATTTTCTTAAAGATGCAAATAAATTTTGCGATCAATAAATAAATAAAAAAATTTTGAAAAATAAAACTATAATCGTTCACGATCTGTGACTACATTCTTCTTCAAAGATGCAAATAAATTTTGCGATCAACAAATAAATAAATTTTTTTGAAAAATAAATCTATAATCGTGCATGATCTGTGACTGCATTATTTTCTCAAAGATGCAAATAAATTTTGCGATCAACAAATAAATAAAAAATTTTGAAAAATAAATCTATAATCGTTCATGATCTGTGAGTACATTATTTTCTCAAAGATACAAATAAATTTTGCGATCAACAAATAAATAAAAAAATTTTGAAAAATAAATCTATAATCGTTCATGATCTGTGACTACATTTTTTTTCAAAGATGCAAATAAATTTTGCGATCAACAAATAAATAAAAAAATTTTGAAAAATAAATCTATAATCGTTCATGATCTGTGACTACATTATTTTCTCAAAGATGCAAATAAATTTTGCGATCAACAAATAAATAAAAAAAATTTGAAAAATAAATCTATAATCGTTCATAATCTGTGACTACATTATTTTCTCAAAGATGCAAATAAATTTTGCAATCAACAAATAAATAAAAAATTTTGAAAAATAAATATATAATCGTTCATGATCTGTGACTACATTATTTTCTCAAAGATGCAAATAAATTTTGCGATATACAAATAAATAAAAAATTTTGAAAAATAAATCTATAATCGTTCATGATCTGTGACTACATTATTTTCTAAAAAATGCAAATAAATTTTGCGATCAATAAATAAATAAAAAAATTTTGAAAAATAAATCTATAATCGTTCATGATCTATGACTACATTATTTTTTTAAAGATGCAAATAAATTTTGCAATCAATAAATAAATAAAAATTTTTTGAAAAATAAATCTATAATCGTTCATGATCTGTGACTACATTTTTCTTCAAAGACGCAAATAAATTTTGCGATCAACAAATAAATAAATTTTTTTTGAAAAATAAATCTATAATCGTGCATGATCTGTGACTGCATTATTTTCTCAAAGATGCAAATAAATTTTGCGATCAACAAATAAATAAAAAATTTTGAAAAATAAATCTATAATCGTTCATGATCTGTGAGTACATTATTTTCTCAAAGATACAAATAAATTTTGCGATCAACAAATAAATAAAAAAATTTTGAAAAATAAATCTATAATCGTTCATGATCTGGGACTACATTATTTTCTCAAAGATGCAAATAAATTTTGCGATCAACAAATAAATAAAAAATTTTGAAAAATAAATCTATAATCGTTCATGATCTGTGACTATATTATTTTCTCAAAGATGCAAATAAATTTTGCGAGCAACAAATAAATAAAAAAATGTTTAAAAATAAATCTATAATCGTTCATGATCTGTGACTACATTATTTTCTCAAAGATGCAAATACATTTTGCGATATACAAATAAATAAAAAAATTTTGAAAAATAAATCTATAATCGTTCATGATCTGTGACTACATTATTTTCTAAAAAACGCAAATAAATTTTGCGATCAATAAATAAAAAAATTTTGAAAAATAAATCTATAATCGTTCATGATCTGTGACTACATTATTTTCTCAAATATGCAAATAAATTTTGCGATCAACAAATAAGTAAAAATTCTTTGAAAAATAAATCTATAATCGTTCATGATCTGTGACTACTTTATTTTCTCAAAGATACAAATAAATTTTGCTATCATCAAATAAATAGAAAAATTTTGAAAAATAAATCTATAATCGTTCATGATTTGTGACTACATTATTTTCTCAAAGATGCAAATAAATTTTGCGATCAACAAATAAATAAAGAAATTTTGAAAAATAAATCTATAATCGTTCATGATCTGTGACTTCATTATTTTTTCAAAAATGCAAATAAATTTTGCGATCAACAAATAAAAAAAATTTGAGAAATAAATCTATAATCGTTCATGATCTGTGACTACATTATTTTCTCAAAGATGCAAATAAATGTTGCGATCAACAAATAAATAAAAAAATTTTGAAAAATAAATCTATAATCGTTCATGATCTGTGACTACATTTTTCTTCAAAGATGCAAATTAATTTTGCGATCAACAAATAAATAAATTTTTTTTGAAAAATAAATCTATAATCGTGCATGATCTGTGACTGCATTATTTTCTCAAAGATGCAAATAAATTTTGCGATCAACAAATAAATAAAAAATTTTGAAAAATAAATCTATAATCGTTCATGATATGTGACTACATTATTTTCTCAAAGATGCAAATAAATTTTGCGATCAACAGATAAATAAAAAAATTTTGAAAAATAAATCTATAATCGTTCATAATCTGTAAACATTGAATAATAAAATTTGTATTAATTAGCATATCACATGCACAAAAAAAAAAAAAAAATAGCAAGCGTTACCTTTCAACAATTCGTTGACCAGCAGATAGTCGCCGTTCGAATATGTGGTTTCTCATTCAAAAAGAGCAAATGTACGACAATCTTATCATCTTGTAATCTGATCCTTCGACATCTTCACGTCATGCGAGAATTTCGAAAGTTCACGAAGCTGCCATCTTTTATATATTCAATTCATGGGGTTAAATGTCTAGACTTAAAACGTCATATTAGAAAATCTCCAAAACCGTTTTAATGAATGTGACGCTGGGTTAAGATAAGTCCCTCCATATTGTATGTACTTTTACGACGAAAAGCTGGTAAGCATTCGATAATAATATTTATTTGAACTGTTAATTTTAGAAAAATAAGTCAGTTGAACTCTCGGGACGACAGGCCTCGTCCGGTTTTTTGTATTTATTTATTATAATATTTATTTATTCGACTAATTTTGAAAGTTATAAACTTTTAAATCGAACTTTTTTTTTTTTGCTTTTCGTCAAAGTTTTTATTAGCTGCAAATGAATTTTCCATGCGCATTCAAGAAAGCTATCGCTACAATAACTAGGGTTTAAAATGCAAAATTCTAACCTTGCGAATTATAAAAAAAAAATTCTATTTTTATTTATTTCATATTATATTATCACTATAAGTATCATGATAAATTAACTGATGTGCAGCTCAACTCGACTTTTTAATACTAGATTTTTTTTTTCCAAATTTGACAAGAAAAACATTAAAATCTCGGTATCGTGAGTTCAAATTATTAAAACTATAGCTTGTTACCCTTTACTTTAAAAGGCTTGAAAAAATATTTCAATTGGCACCATAATGAACAATGTAACCCTAAGGGGGTTATTTACACCCGGATGGTGATTTGCCCCACCCCGAGGGTGTTAATGTCACTACGAACAAAAAATCTGATGTGGGCAGCACATGACATTCCCTGCAGACTTAAATTCATATTTTCCTTATTTCTTTAATAATTCATTAGATTGAGTTTAATCGCACCAAATAACACTAAATTTGCATTTTTAACTCAATTTTTGTTTTTATTTGGTAATTGGACATTTTTCCGATAGCGACGTAACAAAAATGCAAGAAATCTTAAATATCTTGAGAAAACGGTTAGTCCTAAAGTATAATGGAGTGTGTTATATTCTTTTCCTCGTCAAAAATTACGTATAAAACAAGAATTTATTGATGCATTTGAGCATACACTACTTAGTCTTTTATTCGGATTTTTGCGATTTTAGCGGGCCATTTCGTACAAAAAGGCAGGTTGTTCTTTTCCGAATCGTACCAAAATCTAATCAGCACCAGAGTGTCCCACAAGTAACTTATCTACCAAATATTGTGAAATTTGGTCAATTAGTATTGTAGCTAGGTAGAATACATGAAATTTTTGAAGGTCATTTCGTAAAAAAAGGCGGGTTCCTCTTTTCCGTATCATACCAAATTCTAATCAGCACCAGAGTATCCAATAAGTAACTTATCTACCAAATTTTGTGAAATTTGG
This sequence comes from Amaurobius ferox, assembly GCA_951213105.1. Lineage (NCBI taxonomy): Eukaryota > Metazoa > Arthropoda > Arachnida > Araneae > Amaurobiidae > Amaurobius > Amaurobius ferox. The sequence continues at coordinate 25,630,866 of OX578143.1, forward strand.
TCAATTAGTATTTTAGCTAGAGCGGATAAATGACATTTATACGGGCCATTTTGCAAAAAAAAGGCGAGTTCTGTTTTTGGGAATTATACCAAAAATTAATCAGCACCAGGGTCAAATCCAAGTGACTTATCTACCAAATTTTATGAAATTCGGTCTATTAGTTTTTGAGTTAGAGTGAATACATACATTGCACAGACACACAGACAGACAGACACACACACAGACGTCACGCTAAAAATAGTTTTTTCGTATTCTAGAGGTCTCGAAACGAGTAGATCCGTCGAAAACTCGAGTTGCGATTTTCGACATGATTCCAATACTTTCCCTATACATTATCATGTATTGCAGGGAAAGTAAGAACAATTGTACCGCGATAATTTTTCCCAACAATGATTGAAACTATAAATTATCGTAATCACTGAGCGATAAATAACCCCTTTTATTCATGGTTATGTCGAATTTTGTTCTATGCTGCCATGTTAAAATAAAATATAATTTCGAATTTTTCGCTCGAATTTAAAAAAATTCTATTTAGTTCTCGATTTTTTTATAGTAAAACCGGATATAAAGTTTCCCGAAAATCCATTAATATTTGTGGCCGCTATCGTGTACACAGTAAATCGACCACAGACATCAGACTGACAGACGGACATGACTCCAAAAATAGTCAAAACGTATTCCGAAGATCTTAAAACATATACTGACATCAAAATTGCGAAATCGAAAATTTTCGTGAAAATAATACTTCCTCAATGCTACCTATGAGAAAGTAAAAATAACATAAATATGATGAAAACTTATTTAATTTTTTTAATTTTATTCCTCGGGTAAAGAAATATGTTTTTCCTTTTTGCATTCTGAGTTCATCACGGCGCTGTTTTGTTTTATCGATATAGGATGTTCTAAAAGCAACATAAAATGTATCACTTTGATAATTTTGAATCTCAGTTTCTTATCATGATATATTATATGATATTATAGCTTAGTTTCAAAGTCCATACTTTTTAGCTAGAACTAACACAGGTCATGTAACCGAATTGCATAGCTCAACTCGACTTTTTCATACCAGAATTTTTGTTTCCAAATTTTAACTCCCCCCCCCCCCCCAAACAAAATTTTTTTTTAATCTCAGTTTCTTATCATGATATATTATATGATATTATAGCTTAGTTTCAAAGCCCATACTTTTTAGCTAGAACTAACACAGGTCATGTACCCGAATTGCATAGCTCAACTCGACTTTTTCATACCAGATTTTTTTTTTCCAATTTTCTAAAAAACGCAAATAAATTTTGCGATCAATAAATAAAAAAATTTTGAAAAATAAATCTATAATCGTTCATGATCTGTGACTACATTATTTTCTCAAATATGCAAATAAATTTTGCGATCAACAAATAAGTAAAAATTCTTTGAAAAATAAATCTATAATCGTTCATGATCTGTGACTACTTTATTTTCTCAAAGATACAAATAAATTTTGCTATCATCAAATAAATAGAAAAATTTTGAAAAATAAATCTATAATCGTTCATGATTTGTGACTACATTATTTTCTCAAAGATGCAAATAAATTTTGCGATCAACAAATAAATAAAGAAATTTTGAAAAATAAATCTATAATCGTTCATGATCTGTGACTACATTATTTTCTCAAAGATGCAAATAAATTTTGCGATGAACAAATAAATAAAAAAATTTTGAAAAGTAAATCCATAATCGTTCATGATATGTGACTACATTATTTTCTCAAAGATGCAAATAAATTTTGCGCTCAACAAATAAATAAAAAAATTTTGAAAATTAAATCTATAATCGTTCATGATCTGTGACTTCATTATTTTTTCAAAAATGCAAATAAATTTTGCGATCAACAAATAAAAAAAATTTGAGAAATAAATCTATAATCGTTCATGATCTGTGACTACATTATTTTCTCAAAGATGTAAATAAATGTTGCGATCAACAAATAAATAAAAAAATTTTGAAAAATAAATCTATAATCGTTCATGATCTGTGACTACATTTTTCTTCAAAGATGCAAATTAATTTTGCGATCAACAAATAAATAAATTTTTTTTGAAAAATAAATCTATAATCGTGCATGATCTGTGACTGCATTATTTTCTCAAAGATGCAAATAAATTTTGCGATCAACAAATAAATAAAAAATTTTGAAAAATAAATCTATAATCGTTCATGATATGTGACTACATTATTTTCTCAAAGATGCAAATAAATTTTGCGATCAACAGATAAATAAAAAATTTTTGAAAAATAAATCTATAATCGTTCATAATCTGTAAACATTGAATAATAAAATTTGTATTAATTAGCATATCACATGCACAAAAAAAAAAAAAAAATAGCAAGCGTTACCTTTCAACAATTCGTTGACCAGCAGATAGTCGCCGTTCGAATATGTGGTTTCTCATTCAAAAAGAGCAAATGTACGACAATCTTATCATCTTGTAATCTGATCCTTCGACATCTTCACGTCATGCGAGAATTTCGAAAGTTCACGAAGCTGCCATCTTTTATATATTCAATTCATGGGGTTAAATGTCTAGACTTAAAACGTCATATTAGAAAATCTCCAAAACCGTTTTAATGAATGTGACGCTGGGTTAAGATAAGTCCCTCCATATTGTATGTACTTTTACGACGAAAAGCTGGTAAGCATTCGATAATAATATTTATTTGAACTGTTAATTTTAGAAAAATAAGTCAGTTGAACTCTCGGGACGACAGGCCTCGTCCGGTTTTTTGTATTTATTTATTATAATATTTATTTATTCGACTAATTTTGAAAGTTATAAACTTTTAAATCGAACTTTTTTTTTTTTGCTTTTCGTCAAAGTTTTTATTAGCTGCAAATGAATTTTCCATGCGCATTCAAGAAAGCTATCGCTACAATAACTAGGGTTTAAAATGCAAAATTCTAACCTTGCGAATTATAAAAAAAAAATTCTATTTTTATTTATTTCATATTATATTATCACTATAAGTATCATGATAAATTAACTGATGTGCAGCTCAACTCGACTTTTTAATACTAGATTTTTTTTTTTTCCAAATTTGACAAGAAAAACATTAAAATCTCGGTATCGTGAGTTCAAATTATTAAAACTATAGCTTGTTACCCTTTACTTTAAAAGGCTTGAAAAAATATTTCAATTGGCACCATAATGAACAATGTAACCCTAAGGGGGTTATTTACACCCGGATGGTGATTTGCCCCACCCCGAGGGTGTTAATGTCACTACGAACAAAAAATCTGATGTGGGCAGCACATGACATTCCCTGCAGACTTAAATTCATATTTTCCTTATTTCTTTAATAATTCATTAGATTGAGTTTAATCGCACCAAATAACACTAAATTTGCATTTTTAACTCAATTTTTGTTTTTATTTGGTAATTGGACATTTTTCCGATAGCGACGTAACAAAAATGCAAGAAATCTTAAATATCTTGAGAAAACGGTTAGTCCTAAAGTATAATGGAGTGTGTTATATTCTTTTCCTCGTCAAAAATTACGTATAAAACAAGAATTTATTGATGCATTTGAGCATACACTACTTAGTCTTTTATTCGGATTTTTGCGATTTTAGCGGGCCATTTCGTACAAAAAGGCAGGTTGTTCTTTTCCGAATCGTACCAAAATCTAATCAGCACCAGAGTGTCCCACAAGTAACTTATCTACCAAATATTGTGAAATTTGGTCAATTAGTATTGTAGCTAGGTAGAATACATGAAATTTTTGAAGGTCATTTCGTAAAAAAAGGCGGGTTCCTCTTTTCCGTATCATACCAAATTCTAATCAGCACCAGAGTATCCAATAAGTAACTTATCTACCAAATTTTGTGAAATTTGGTCAATTAGTATTTTAGCTAGAGCGGATAAATGACATTTATACGGGCCATTTTGCAAAAAAAAGGCGAGTTCTGTTTTTGGGAATTATACCAAAAATTAATCAGCACCAGGGTCAAATCCAAGTGACTTATCTACCAAATTTTATGAAATTCGGTCTATTAGTTTTTGAGTTAGAGTGAATACATACATTGCACAGACACACAGACAGACAGACACACACACAGACGTCACGCTAAAAATAGTTTTTTCGTATTCTAGAGGTCTCGAAACGAGTAGATCCGTCGAAAACTCGAGTTGCGATTTTCGACATGATTCCAATACTTTCCCTATACATTATCATGTATTGCAGGGAAAGTAAGAACAATTGTACCGCGATAATTTTTCCCAACAATGATTGAAACTATAAATTATCGTAATCACTGAGCGATAAATAACCCCTTTTATTCATGGTTATGTCGAATTTTGTTCTATGCTGCCATGTTAAAATAAAATATAATTTCGAATTTTTCGCTCGAATTTAAAAAAATTCTATTTAGTTCTCGATTTTTTTATAGTAAAACCGGATATAAAGTTTCCCGAAAATCCATTAATATTTGTGGCCGCTATCGTGTACACAGTAAATCGACCACAGACATCAGACTGACAGACGGACATGACTCCAAAAATAGTCAAAACGTATTCCGAAGATCTTAAAACATATACTGACATCAAAATTGCGAAATCGAAAATTTTCGTGAAAATAATACTTCCTCAATGCTACCTATGAGAAAGTAAAAATAACATAAATATGATGAAAACTTATTTAATTTTTTTAATTTTATTCCTCGGGTAAAGAAATATGTTTTTCCTTTTTGCATTCTGAGTTCATCACGGCGCTGTTTTGTTTTATCGATATAGGATGTTCTAAAAGCAACATAAAATGTATCACTTTGATAATTTTGAATCTCAGTTTCTTATCATGATATATTATATGATATTATAGCTTAGTTTCAAAGTCCATACTTTTTAGCTAGAACTAACACAGGTCATGTAACCGAATTGCATAGCTCAACTCGACTTTTTCATACCAGAATTTTTGTTTCCAAATTTTAACTCCCCCCCCCCCCCCCAAACAAAATTTTTTTTTAATCTCAGTTTCTTATCATGATATATTATATGATATTATAGCTTAGTTTCAAAGCCCATACTTTTTAGCTAGAACTAACACAGGTCATGTACCCGAATTGCATAGCTCAACTCGACTTTTTCATACCAGATTTTTTTTTTCCAAATTTAAACCTCCCCCCCCCCCCCCCCCCCCCAAAAAAAAAAATTTTTTTTTTTTCTTAAACATCGGTATCGTGGGTTCAAATGATTACAACTATAATGTGTTGCCCTTCACACTAAAGGACTTGAAAAAAAATCTTTCGATTAATACCATACTTGACAATATACCCTCGGGGGGGTAACTTGCCCCCAAAGGGGAGACTAATGACGTTACAAACACAAAAAATTTTATCGCGGCTATTTTACACAACAATGATTGAAATTATTAAGTTTCGTGATTGTTGAGTGATTGTTGAGCGATAAACCCTTTTATGCAAAATTTTTGTCAAATTTTGTCATATTCTGCCATGCTAAAAGAATATGAAATTCAGAATAAAATTCTGATTTTCACTCGAATTTAAAAAATATTCTATCAAGTTCTAGATTTTTCGTTAACAAAGTCGGATATAAAGTTTGGCGAAAATCCATTAATATTTCCGGCTGCTATTATGTGCACAAGAAATCGATCACAGTCAGACAGACGGACATCCCTCCAAAAATAGTCGAAACATGTTGAGAAGGTCTTAAAGCATAGATTCTTGAATCCAATCTCATTGCTGTAAAAATAGTATTTTCAGCATTTTGTATTAAGTATTTTAGTCATAAACCTGATCTTATGCTTAGCAAAGCAATGAAATAATATGTAAATCTATTGAACTCTGCTTAAGCGGTTATGTCAGACAGACCGGCAGAAATAAGTTCTTATTTCTCTTTATTTTGCTGTTAGGTGATAAAATTTAGATCTGATACTTGGACATTTACTCGTGGCTATATATATTCATCAAAATTCAACTCGAGGTTCAGCAGATTTAATTTGCCTTTTACGCATTAGGTAACTAAAAAGTGATTAACAGGCGGAATGGTTCCAAAAATGTTATATTTCTTAAACTAATCATCATCATGAACGCTTTATAATTGCGAATAAATGCATTTTCTTTAAAATCCTACCACTGCCCTCGTTGATATTTAATAAAACATTTTTATATTTTTGCTGCATATTTTTCGATCCAATTTTCACAATATAACGTGGAAAAACAACTATAACGCGATTTTTAAAATTTAATTGTATGCAAATAAGCATCGTAAAAATATTGGACAAAATTAAAAGACACCTTAAATCTATTCCAAGAATTTATAATTATATAGCGTCAAAAGTTTCTCGTTTTTGAGGTAGAATCTCTTTTAAAAGTTGGCAAAAGAAATTTAGGTCCATTAATGTCAATGTCCATAAAATATTACTTTCCTTATATACAATAATGTATAAGGAAAGTATTGTGACGGGGTCGAAAATTCGAATTCGAATTTTCGACGGGAGAGCACGATTCAAGCATCCCTGATCACGAATCGAACATTTTTGAGGTGAAGTGTGTGTGTGTGTGTGTGTCAGTGAGTCTGTGGAGACGATAACTGACGAACGAATAGACCGATTCGAACGAAATTTTGTACAAAAATTACAATCCGTGAATACTGGAAGACTATTGTTTTTATACGTAATTGAATGTTCAGAACCCCCTAAATTTGCGAGTGAAAATTTGAAAAAATCATCAAAAAATCAAAACTCTTAATAGTTACGCTAATAGACATTTCTTATGTAATTTTTTATTAGAAAACGATTGACATAAATTTTAGAACGCTAGCATGAATCGTTCTCGGGATATTGCACATTTTTCAAAAAACTTACCAAAAATTATTTAAAATAAAAAAAAAAATATTTGCTATTGAGAAACATGTTCACTTTTCATATGTAATATCATGCGATAAATTTGGTGACATCATTCTCGTGAATCCTAGCTCGTTCCATTCATGAAGAAAGATACTTTGAGTAATACTTTTGTATTTGAACGCCAATAGTCATTTATCTGCTATAAGAATAACTTATTTCTCCGTCCATAACGTGTGGCGAGGTTTTGGCGGAATATCGCCAAATTGGCGACTTTTTAAATGTTACCAAATCTAAGAAAATTTCGCCAAATGAATAAAAATGACGCTAAATCAATGAAAATAACGACTAATTGACGAAAATTCAATATCTTGGAAAGAATATAAGTATTTACTATAAGAACACCCTATTTTTTTTTCTGTGCAAAATAATGTTGGATGCAATACTTTGGCTTAAAACTTCTATCTGTGGTAGTCATAACTGCTGGACGTTTGCAAAACTGCTGAAAGTTTTATCTTCGTAGAATGTCGAAACTATGAAACATTATCTATCTTATGCTCAATCTCAGAGCTATCTCTGCACATAAACTACACTGAAATAAATGAGCAAATTGTAACTATGTATAAAGCTTGGTGGATAAGTTTCGCAGTGTAGTCTATTTGCAATGTATTAAGGAGCAATAAAAATGTATTTCAATCTTTAATTATTTTTCATTTAAAGTACTATTTTCACTTTACTGACATTTAGTTGTGGACTCCAAAGCAATATCTTTAGATAAGATAAAGTTTTCCATGAAATTAATAAATCTGTATCAAAACCGTCTAAAATGTTTTTGTATTTTTCAGAGCTTCAGAAACCCATAGGCCACCTAGATGACTGAATATTTCCACACTCTTAATATCGATCACAGGGCAGACCTTAACGGAGATGGAAAGTTCTAAAAGTATTTTCAGACTCTTCTGAAGTTCCATCGGTGACTTAGAAGGCTGAATCTTTGCACACTTATAGTAGCTACTAATAGACAGAACCTAACGAAGCCAGATTTTCCATTTTCCAGAAGTTGGAGAAAATTGGAAAATTTCGTAAAAACATTTCCACATCCTCTATAAGGCCGGCCGTCCAAATGGTTGCTCAAGTCCTTGTTGACGAGCCGGACGGTCTGGGTCTTCAACATCCTCTATAAGGGGCGCGGTAGCTCATTGGTTAGCGCGCTGGAGTTGCACTCGGTAGGCCCGGGTTCGATTCCAGCCACTGCCAAAACTGCCGCCGTGTTCATGCGGAGTACGATCACGTTAAACATGTGAGTCCGAAAGTCCTTCCGAGAGGTTGGTGGTAGGGGAAGGAGGGTACGGTCCCTGTGGATGCCTCCCCCACTGGGTTTGGGTCTAAATTGGGTGGCACTTCCCGACCGTCCAAACTGTTACCTTTCACCTTTCTGGTAGGTCGGACGGTCTGGGTTTCAGCAACAACAACATCCTCTATAAGCCCCTGCCCCACTGGCTTCCGGTCTAAATTGGGTGGCACTTCCCGGCCGTCCAAACATTTACCTTACACCTTTCTGGTAGGTCGGACGGTCTGGGTCTCAACAACAACATCCTCTATAAGCCCGGCCACACATATAGCTACAGTAAGCCTTTGGGTCTGTCGTGTGGTCTGGGTTTTTCGCATCCTCTATAAGCAGGAGCGTGGTAGTCCAGTGATTAGCGCAAACGGGAATTGCAATCGGTAGGCCCGGGTTCGATTCCCGCCGCTGACAAAACTACCACCATGTTCAGGCGGAGTACGATCACGTTAAACATGCGGGACAGTAATTTCCTTCTGGGAGGTTGGTGGTAGGGGAAGGAGGGTACGGTCCCTGTGGATGCCTCCCCCACTGGGTTCAGGTCTAAATTGGGTGGCACTTCCCGACCGTCCAAACAGTTACCTTTACTTTTTACATCCCCCCATAGAAAGCATCTATGCCAGAAAGCGGACGGGTTGGACAAAATGGGGGATTAAAGAGTATTTTCAGATCATACAGCTCCCCCCCCCCCCCCGTTACTTCGAAATATGAAATGAGGGTTGACAAATTAGGAATGTTTTGACTACATTATATTTTTTTCAGATATATTTTTTATGTTATATTTTATTTGATATATTTTTTATAATTTTATATATTTTATTTCATATATTTTTCGCAACGTTAAGCTCGCCAAAATAGCTAAATCCAGCCATAAAATGGCTAAAATGTCAATCACTTATAATGGGTGCCCAGTACTAGCCATTTTTAACACTTTACAACAAAATTGAAAAGTGTTTCTGACTTTGTTCATTCTGTCTGTCTGTATGTCTGTCTATCTGTTCATTAGCACGATAACTGCCGTAAAAATGACTTTATCGAAATGAAATTTTAGTATGTTCAGACGGTCTGTGGGACCTATGGGAATATAAATGAATAATATCACCTAATCAGTTTTGGATTGAACCCGGGTTGAAAGAATGAAATACACTCAAACCTGTTTTTGTGCGATTTTTTTTGGGCGGTATACAAAAATTTCATTCAACTTGAAACATGACAGCAGATAAAATCTATGCAGGATTCTAACTTTGCCATTAATTAGAATGTCATTTTTTTGCAATCGATGCCAATTCTGAAAGAACTTCAACATTCCAAAAGGAGCTTCAATCTTGTATATCTGGCTACCGAGACATATACAAGCGTCTAGTGAAACAACAGTCGTCGCAAAAACTGATCACCGACTACATGGTAACTGAAAGAAAGTCAACTCTAAACGAGTCCGAGGTAGTATCTTCAAGTGACGAAAGCGGTTTCGAACCAGTTTACCACAAGAAAGTTCGCGTATTGTCAGACTACGAAGGATAATGGTTATACGTTTTGAAAAGTTTTGTATGTGTAAAATAAGTACATATGTAAATAAAATATTTAAAAATTTTCGCATGTGTATTTTCTAAATCAGATTCCAAAAGGTTTGGCGAGATTCCAAGTAGCTGCCAAGCCTCGTGTCTCGATTTCGTTTAAAAAAGCAATTCCTAGTTATTTCGTAAGGTTTTGAGTTATTTTCTAGGTGAGACTTTTTTTATGAGGTCCCTATTCACCGCATAAAAAAATACTTTTCAATTGTGTTGCGAAAACTATTTTTTATAGCTACTCGTGAAGTTTGAGTGTACATTGAACCCTATGGGACCTAATTTTTCAAACATTTTTTAAGCGCATTTAAAATTCACAAATTGCTTCGAAAGTTTTAAGAAATATTCAAATTATCCCATAAAATATATAAAAAAAATTTCAGCAAAATACGTTCAGTAGTTTTTTAAATAAAAATTAAAATATTAATTACACCTTTTATATTAAGCGATCACGTGACAATTATAAGATGAGATCACGTGACCCACTTCAAAATAAAATATGGCATCCATCTTGTGTAAAAATCGTGATTTTTAAAGTTCTTTTTAATTCATATTGAGTCTTGTATCCGACCTTAAACTACTTTATTTTCGCTTAAATTCTGTGCATCTACATACTGAAACAACGCAATTACAATATATTTGAGTTTAAATGATCATCCAAATTTGATTATTTCTACAACGAAGCCTAGTTTCCATTTAAGAAAAATGTAAACAGCAAAATATGGAGAATGAGTCGTATAAGAATTGCTAAATTTCTTTAACGCAAAATTATTTAGCTCATGGAGTCTGCAATATAGCTGATATGAATGAAATATTCATTGATGTTACAGAGAGAAGAACGGCTTTTTGGATGAAGTTTTAAGCATTAAGCACTCGTACCTCCATGTTCTTAAGTTTTTAAATAAAATAAATTATTATAGTATTGTGATGAATGAAATGAATGGGAAAATGTTTATGATTGAAATGCTGCTTTTATGGAGAGAGCCAGGCGTGTTATACAGGGTCTTTATAATTAAAGTTCCACTTTGAAATGGCCATAAAAGGAAAACTACTGGACAGAATGTTATCAAACTTGGTAATAGTTTACAGGAGGTCATTGGATTTTATTTTCCACAAAAAAAAAGTTCAAAAACTCACCATCAGCGGGGAATGGCGCTGTATGCAATATTGTTAAACGACATAAGACATGAAGACACCAGTTTAAAAAGGTTTTAATCGTTTCTAAAACGTGTTACAAATCATGTTCAATGTTGCTCCCACTATTTTCTGAAAGCAAGTTAAAAGCATTACTGCGTTCTCAACAGTAGCTCTTAGCATATCAGGAGGAATGTTACGGAAATGTCGGTGTATCACATTTTTCAATTCCGTCAAATTGTTTATGTTATCACCATAAACAGTGGCTTAGATACCACGATTTTTATGCAGGACGGGGTTCCACCTCACATTGGTACATGTGTCAAACAGTTACTTAAGCAACATTTCACGGATGACCGGATTGTAAGCCGACACCTCCCCATTTCTTGGCCACCCGGTCACCAAACCTCAACTCCTGTGACCTCTGGCTATGGGGTTACCTCAAAGCCATTGTTTATGGTGATAACATAAACAATTTGACGGAATTGAAAAATATAACCAAACTATTACCAAATTTGATAACATTCTGTCCAGAAGTTTTTTCCTTTTATAGCCATTTCAAAGTGGATCTTTAATTATAAAGACCCAGTATTTCGATGACGTCATTTGAATAAATTTCAGTTGTTTTCGATAAAATTTTCAAATATAATAAATTGTTGTAGTATTATGATAATTTTAAAACTATTACAAAAGAATGTATCACATTTTAGAGATGTTTAAATCAGGCAATTTATATTTCAATACCGTCATTTGAATGAAATTCATTTTTTTTCGATGAAGTTTTAAGTTTTCAAATATAATAAATTTATGTAGTATTGTGATAATTTTTAAAATATTACCGAGGAATGTATCGCATTTTAGAGATGTTTAAATAAAATTACATTGCAGTTGGAAAGAGTTTCATAATCAATGCTTTATGCATGATTGATCTTTCTTGTTTTCAGTAATTCTGACCATAAGCAATGAGTCTAGCCGTTGGCAAACCTGGATAAAACTTTATATTTATAGCATCGACCGTAGGACAGAACCTAATTGAGCCACTTTTTATGAGATAGGAAGTTTTGACGGAAGTGCCATACATTTAAAATAAAATAAAACTTATTAAAAAAAAGTTGAAACTTAATTTTTCAAAAGTGTTATTTTCCCTATCTTTGATAAGCTTTAATACTAACTAGTAATGAACAAATACTTAGATCAAAGTTAGTTTCATCTCAGTAAATTTTTCAGAGGTTAGATTTTATTATGCTTTGAAAATAATTTGACATTCATTTTAATAAGTGAACTATAATTAAACTGTAATGATATTTAAATCATTTTATTACAGTTTAATCATGTCATTTAATCATAGATTAATCACCTAATTTAATCATAGTAGAAACACCTATTTTACTTCCTTTTTTCTTTATCTGCAATAAATTGTATATGTAAACAGGGATGGAAACAAAATTTTAATACTCATATTTTGGTGGAATTACCCGTTCGGAGGACCCTGAACACGAATCAAAGCATGTGTGTGTGTAGTATCATCATGTGTGTATCTGCCATCATGAGACATGTTTGTATTTGTCGAAACATGTGTGTATTTGTCTATGCGTAGAATATACAGTAGAACCCACATATAGCGAAGTCGCAATAGACCGGCGAAAAATTCGTTATAACCAATATTCGCAATAACCGATAAAACATTTAGGTATGAAGCAAACAATAAGATTGGCTTGTCTGTCTGCATATTTTGAAACAAAATATCATTATAGTGTATTTATGCTATTGTGTGTTTATGCTTCATCTGTTTACGCTTCATTTGTTTATGCTTCATGTGTTCATGCTATCTCAACGTATATGGAGATGTGTTTAGGAAAGTGTTTAGGCCCAAAGTATCTAGGGATGAATACAGGGCTGTAGCCAGGTAGGGGCTAGAGAGGGGGGCTAAGTCCACCAAGAGGTAAACTCACCTCCCCCCCCCCCTATAAAAATATTAAATTTTGTAGTAGTAATATAAAATTCCTATAAATTGCCATTCAAATTTTTGCATAAAATATTTCGTTGTGATTTTTTTATAAATTATTTTGCTTTAAAGGTTTTTAATTTAGCTGCATTTGTGATTATTCTAATGATCAATGTATTTATATATATATATACATATTTCATTTAAAAATATTTTTAAATTATGACAATAGTATTTAGAATACTTTTGTATTATTGTGGGGTTCACTCTTATGCATATAGAGTCAAAATCAGTAAGATTTAATATTAACATTTACGCGCATTAACTTTCAGAATTTTTCTACAAATTCTTAACAGCTTTACTATTAGCTAATGCTTACATGAAAATTGATTGTAATTATTATATATTATTATTTATGTATCGTAACTATATGGGTATTAATAATCAGCTCTTAGCTTGCAAATATAAATATGCAATAATTTGTTAATAATTTATATGAATTGAAATCTATAATAATAACTATTATGGTTTATAAATGCTAATGATTAATTGTGTTTTTGGTGAGCCCCTTCTTTAAGACTGTTAAGCCCTCCTTAAATTTCCCCCCAACCCCTCTTCAATTTCGTTTTTAACTACGGTCCTGGATGAATATCTGTACCAATCGCCTTTCCTGGGATTTTGCATTAAATCCAAAAAGTTCCATGAAAATATATTTATTTTTGTTTACCGCTCCTACACTAAAACCTTCCCCACATCCGATGTACCAGTATCGAATTGTTCGCTATGAGCGATAAGATTAACATTATAAAAGTATTGCATATTTTAAGTAACAGAAAATCGTAATAACCGATACTTCGCTATATCCGTGTTCGCTATAAGTGGGATCCACTGTATCTCAAACAAATTAAGAGTTTCAAATGAAATTTTATACAACTATCTTATAACCAATAAACGTAAGAAACCTATTCATTTTTAGAATATCGAACATTCGATGTTTCGAATAATCCTCAATGTTTCGAAGATTATTTTTTCGAAAATTGAGGAAAACTCTATGTTGCAATAGCCAAAGAAGTAACGTCATGTAATATTTTAAAGCGAATGACATCCTTTATAAGACGCTAATATGCACCGTTCTCCAGATATTGTACGTTTTCATAGAAATGAAAATATCACTGAACACATTAAATGCTTAATATTATCAAATTAAGTGAATGATTTGTAAATACTTTTAACGAGAGATGAAAATACACTTGTTTAGACGTAATCACGATCCGTTCTCGATATATTTCATATTTTATTTTCCCCCACGCGATATCTCTCAAAAGAATAAAACAATTTCTGTGAAATTTGGTGGACTCAATTTAATTGGCAACAACAATAATGTCTAGTGAATACAGTGAAGCGATGCTGCGGTAAAACAGGAAGTTGCATAAAAGAAGCAGCATCCATTACCACAAGGGGGCGCAGTGGCCCATAGTTAGAAGGTCATTACTGTTCGTTAGCATTGTATAATACATGTACAAAAGGATTTTTTTCACTGTGGAAGAAGTAAATCCATTGCATTATACAAGGCATTATACATTGCATATCCATTGCATTATACAATATGTGCTGCCAGCATCAGATTTTTTTCTGAAAATGAAGTTTTTTATCTCAGTTGATAGAAAACTCTCACCAGATTAAGACATTAAAGTGTGGTTCTAGTTCTGCTTTGAGAAAACATTTTAATACTGGGCGAACTATGTTAATAATCTTGAACTCTTTCCTAGACTGTACCCCTGGTGGTACATAAGCTGGGTACACTGACTCTTAACGTTGCCCTCCATCTACAATATTTAATTTTTTTTTTTTTTTTTTTTTTTTTTGTACAGTATATGGAGATTTTAATAGTAAATATTAATTTGAAATTTTTCAAAAACAAAGTTGAATTATTATATAATTAATTTCTTTGTTAATTAAACATTTGTTTTCAGTCAAGAAAGTAAATGATTTTAAATAATTACATATACTTTTACCTAACTTAAAAGTGTTTTCAATATTTTAATTTTCAAATTTAAATTTAAATGTATTTCAAGATATTACTATTTTTTTTTTTTTTTTTTTGTAAATTTTACTTGAAACTTAACTAAAGCACCAGTGATTTTTTTTTAACTACACAAGCAAATATGTTATACACTCAGTCATAGAATAACTTTCAAAAATCGAATCATTTAATTAGTAAATCAAATTAAAATTAAATGCGTTCTCAAGTTAGGGAATAGACATTTATTATAGAATTTATTTAATTACGAGAATTTTTATGCATGAAATATGTGCACATTTAGGTTTCCTTATCAAGGCATGTACAAAGATAATTGTTGTGTCAATTATATTGTTTTATTTGATTCATTGATAATCTCCCTCACATAAAATCTGTTTTATCAGTCTTATCTATGACTACACGGGGAATTACAAGGTAATTCATCGTATCCGTTACTCCTATGCCGTCATGAATATGAAAGGTGCTAAGATTACTGACAGAGAAGCAGATTTAGACAATAAACATATCTACACGACATTTGGGAGGAAATAATATATGAAAAAAATTTACCATTTCCTATGGCAACTAAATTTTGATCAAATTGTACTTTTTCTCTTTAGTTTCCGACTTCAATACTTCTTCCTGTTTACACCGCCTCCCACTCCTACATAGTTTTTTTATTCTCTGATGTTTCCGTTTCTATATGGGATTTTGTGCTTTTAGACTGATAAATCATGAAAGCATTGAACATTTTTTACTTTCCTTATTTACATAATGTATAAGGAAAGTATTGTGACGGGGTCGAAAATTCGAATTCGTGTTTTCGACGGGAGAGCACGTTTCAAGCATCCCTGATCACGAATCGGACATTTTTGAAGTGATGTGTGTGTGTGTATATGTCAGTGAGTCTGTGGAGACGATATCTCACGAATGAATGAAGCGATTCGAATGAAATTTGGTACAAAAATCACAATCCGTGAATACTGGAAGCTTATTGTTTTAAAACGCAATCGAATGTTCAGAACCCCCTAAATTTGCGAGTGAAAATTTGAAAAAATCATCAAAAAATCAAAACTCTTAATAGTTACGCAAATAGACATTTCTTATGTAATTTTTTATTAGAAAACGATTGACATAAATTTTAGAACGCTAACATGAACCGTTCTCGAGATATTGCACAATTTTCAAAAAAATTATCAAAAAGTCATATAAAATAAAAAAAATATTTCCTATTGAGAAACATGTTCACTTTTCATATGTAATACCATACGACAAATTAGGTGACATCATTCTCGTGGATCTAGCTCGTTCCATTCATGAGAAAGGATACTTTGAGTAATACTTTTGTATTTGAACGCCAATAGTCATTTATCTGCTGTAAGAATAACTTATTTCTCCGTCCATAACGCTTTGCATTATATAAGGAAAGTCATGTGTTGCCCACATCAAATTTTTATTCAAGAAGTTGCATTTGAGTATCAAAGAATTACGGCTTCTGTAGAGTTATCTTAAACAGTATACTTTCTAAGTTTATATATAAACTTAGATTTGTTTTTATATTTTGAATAAAATAAATTCTCATTGCTTATCTGGATATATTGTAATTTTGAATTCAGTAACGATTGATGATGTTTTTAGCCCGCCCACCTTTATTAACATTCTACGCGCTTAGAAATAAGGTGAAGCAACATCTGCCATACAACACGCCTAGAATGGTCTGCGAGTAGTTATGGATGATCAGATGAGCACTTTTTTTGCTTTTTATATAATACTCTGTTTTAAGGCTGAAGTCGTTCCAATGTAATCCTAAACAGCTTAGAATTATATTAGCAGTGGGCGTGGCTAATCCCCTCCCTCCCCCAATCATTTTTGGATTCGAAGTTACAATATTTCTACCGGAAAAATTCTAAAATACTTGCTGCTGACTGATCACATATTATCACCTGCACCATGCTGACGTGCGGCTACCACGAAATCATGGTCAATGAAGTGGGGGATAATTAGTTGAACCCTTTTTTGGTTTATCTCGCTGGTTCGTTTTTGGTTTCGCTGCAAGTCTGTTGATTTGCAGCGAAACCATGCTCTGAGAAATATCTAATCTTTTTCTCAGAGGTGAGACACAGTCCAGTGGTTCCGGCCATCCAAAAAGCTGCTCTAAGTCCCCGGACGAGTCGGGTGGTCTGGGGTTTCGACAGTCCAGTGGTTAACTCGCGGGGATTGCAGTGGGGTGGCCCGAGTTCCATTGCCGGCCTGCCCAAACTGTTAAATATGTGGATCCTTAAGCAGAGTTGGGCAGTATCGAAAATATATGTATTTGAAATACATTTGTATTTTGTATTTTAAACTGAAAAACTAAAGTATTTTGGTAATGTATCGAAAATACATTTTCAGCGTATTTTGTATTTTCAAAATACATTTTTTCAGATTTCAAGCTATGTTATTTAAACTGCAAGTGAACGATTCGCAAAAGAGAAAACGGTTAATCTGTATTTTGCTAGTCACTGAATTCGTCAATCTAAACATCCTTTTGCAACCTGACGCCGATAAAGACCTTTTGCTTACGGGTCAGTTTGTTTACAGCGTTAATCCCAAGCAAAGGACCTCTCAATCGAAGGACATGGCGTCCAGCTGTCCCTTCCGTAAGCAAAAGGTTAATGGAATGTTTAATATCTGTGGTTATTCCCTGAAAAGTACAGTTTCTGTTATAAACTTTACGTTCGTATAGGAATTATATAATGATGTTGTTTGGTAGATTAGATATCTCCTCCCTGTCTATGTATCAAAAAAGAGACAAGAAGAGAGCATGGGCAATCCATGCTCTGCTATGCATTGTAGAAGACCCAGACCGTCCGACTCGTCCAGAGGACTAAGAGCAACTATTTGGACGGCCGGATGCTATGCATTGTGTATATTTTTTAAGTAAATTAAAGATATGCACTCCAGTATTTAGTTATTAAATAGACATGAGAAGAGATGGAAGATATTGCCGCTTGTGATGCAAATGTATTTTGGGAAGCATTAGATGGAAAATCTTTTAAAGTTATATATATATATTGATGATAGTGGAGTAATAAGGCGGAATGCCAATTATGCACACCAAAATGTACGGTTATAAATGGGACTTGCGAAGCCACAACATATTTTAAAACGCATCTAAAGGTAAGATTTTAGTTTTATGCAGGATTATCTCGATTTAACGAGTATGTATGCTAGTGGTGCTCGTACATTTGTTTAATCGAGGTAGCGCTATATTATGTAAAAAGTTTTATTGGTGGCAAAAATCTGCCATACTATATTTTTTCGGAAAAATGTTCCCTTGAAACATCTATTTCTTGATATCTGCTATAGATAGAGCTCAGATGATGACAGATCTGAAGTTAGCATCATATTTTGGAGGGGTTGGAGATTAACTATGGATTTCTATTCCCAGTTTAAAAATTGTCATTTTACATGAAACGTCTATATCTCAAAATTAGCTATATCTAAAGCTTAGATGATAACTGGTGATATGGATTCTGCATCAAATTCTAGAGGATGTAGGGGGGTTCACTAAGAATTTGTACTTCCGTTTTCTTTTCCGCATCTGGTTCCAAAGTTTTCCTTAAAACATCTATTTTTCAGAATTGGTTATAGATAGAGATCGTGACATGGATTCAACATCAAATTCCGGAGCGGATCGGGGTTCACTAAGGATTTCCATTTCCGGTATAATTTGTATTCCCGTTTTCTTTTCCACATCTGGTCCAAATATTTTAATTAAAACATCTATTTTTCAGAATTGGTTATAGATAGAGATAACGACTGATATGGATTCAGCAGCAAATTCCGGAGATAAAACTGGGATTCACTAAGGATATCCACCTTCAGTTATTTTTCCATTTCCGGTGCAAAAATATTTCTTGAAACTTTATTTCTTAAGATTGGCAAAAGATAGAGCTAATATAACTGATATGAATTCAATATTACATTCGGAAGATGGTTGGAGCGAGATTTACTAAAGATTCCCACTTCTGTTTTGTTTTTTTTCCCCACTTTCGATTCAAAAATTCCCTTGAAACATCTATTTCTAAGAATTAGCTACAAATAGAGCTTAAAAGATGACTGATGTGGTCAGCGTCGAATTCTAGAGGGGTTTGGGAGATTCACTAAGAATTTTCATTTCCAGTTTTGGAGATGTCGGTTACCGTTTTTTCTGAAAATTCGTATCACTATAAGAAATATGTATGCAATAAAGAATTAAAATGCTTAATAGTTCCGGTAAAAATGAAATGTACAAACCATTTGTCAGTATATGACGGTTTCTTCATAAATTTCTTGTTACTTTCCTTATATGCATAGTATAATGTATAAGGAAAGTATCGTGACAGGATCGAAGATTCAAATTCGAGTTTTCGGCGGGAGAGTACGTTTCAAGCATCCCTAAACACGAATCAAATGTTTTTGTGATGATGTCTGTATGTGTGTGTAAATGTGTGTATGTATGTGCGTGCGCGCGTGTGTGTGTGTGTGTGTGTGTAACTGGAGACGATATCTCACGAAAGAAAGGAGCGATTCGAATGAAATTTGGTACAAAAATTTCAATCCATGAATACTGGAAGCCTATTGTTTTTATACGCAATTGAATGTTCAAAAACCTCCTAAATTTTCGAGTGAAATTTTGAAAAAATCATCAAAATATCAAAAACTTTAACAAAGTTACATAAATAGTCATTTCTTAATGTTTCATTAGAAAACGATTGAGAAACTTCAGAAAGTTAGCAGGAACTGTTCTCGAGGCATTGCATATTTTTCTAATAAATGTTTCAAAAAATCATATAAATTAAAAAAAATTATTAGCAGTTATGAAATATGTTCACGTTCCATATGTAATATAATGCGATACATTTGGTGACATCATTCTCGTGCATCCAGCTCGTTCCATTCATTGGAAAAGATACTTTGGGTAATACTTTTGTAGTTGGACGCCAATAGTAATTTATCTGCTGTAAGAATAACTTAAATCTCCGTCCATAACGCTTATCGATATTTTGGCGACGAATTTGACGGAATGTCGCCCACTTGGAGACTTTTTTAAATATTGCCAAATTAAAGAAAATGTCGGTAAATTGATAAAAATGATGATAAATCAATGAAAATGGCGACTATTTGACGAAAATTCGATATCTTGGAAGGAATATAAATATCTACAAATACTATAAGAATAACCTATTTTGCAGTCCATAACGTTTGAATAAAATGTTGGTGACGAATTTTTCGGAATATCTTCTAATTGGGAACTTTTTAAATGTTGCAAAATTGACAAAAATTCCACCCAATTGATAAAAATTCGCCAGATTTATGAAACTGACGCTGAATCAATGAAGTGACGATTAATTAATAAAAGTTCAATATCTTGGAAAGAACATAAGAATAGTCTATAAAAATAACACATTTCTCCGTCTGTCCGTAACACTTGGCGAGAAATTTAGAGGGACGTCGCCAACTTGGCGACTTTCTTAATGTTGCCAAAGTGACAAAAATGTCGCCAACTTGGCAACTTTCTTAATGTTGCCAAAGTGACAAAAATGTCGCCAAATTGATAAAAATGACGCCAAATTGATAAAAATGACGCCAGATAAGAAGTAATGACTAGCAAATTTTGATTTCCGTCATATGACGGGCATACATTCAGGTATATAAGAATTGCTCTTCTCTCCATTTGTGTGTAACACTTGGTGAAGCATTTGGCAAACTTAGTAAATAACTAGCAAAGTATCGCCAACTTGCAATATTGCGTCTCGGATTAACGAAAATTTCGTAAAAATTGCAAAAATGAAGCTAAATTAATGAAAATGACGCATAATTGATGAATAAATTGTTAAAATATTTTAATATGTGGACTATATCGCTTATTGAGGATACTATCAATATTGATAATTGTTAATTTAGAGTTAAGAGAAATATAAATTAATTGGGTATTTTGAAATATTAGTATTACATGTTGTCATCCTGAAAATCGTCAAATGTACAATTTAACGCTAAAACACAGTACCGTGGATCTTATACATTATTTTTTTACTGAAAAAGGAGTAAATTTTTTGCATTATATAAAGAAAGTCATATGTTGCCCACATCAGATTTTTTTATTATATCTTTGTCTGTTATATAAAAAGAGTCCTCCCACAGATTTATTTATTTTTAATTTATTAACTTAAGAGATTTAAAATTTCAAAGGTCATAGTCTTTTACAGCATAATTTTTCAATATATTCTAATCCTTTTAAAGTTCAATGTTACTATTTAACAAAAAATCTGATGTGGGCAACACATGACTTTCCTTATATAATGTAATGAATTTAC
This sequence comes from Amaurobius ferox, assembly GCA_951213105.1. NCBI lineage: Eukaryota > Metazoa > Arthropoda > Arachnida > Araneae > Amaurobiidae > Amaurobius > Amaurobius ferox. The sequence continues at coordinate 25,652,050 of OX578143.1, forward strand.
TACTTTTACAGAAAAAAATAGGTTTTTCTTATAGTAGATACTAATATTCTTTCCAAGATATTGAATTTTCGACAATTAGTCATCATTTTCATTAATTTAGCGTCATTTTTATCCATTTGGCGAGATTTTCGTTAATTTGGCAACATTTCAAAAAGTCGCCAAGTTGGCGACATTCAGCCAAATTCGTCGCCAAAATCTCGCCAAGCGTTATGGACGAAGAAATAAGTTGTTCTTACAGCAGATAAATGACTATTGGCGTTCAAATACAAAAGTATTACTCAAAGTATCTTTTTTCATGAATGGAACGAGATAGATACACGAGAATGATGTCACCCAATTTATCGCATGGTATTAAATATGAAAAGTGAACATGTTTCTCAATAGGAAATATTTTTTTTTTCATTTTATATGACTTTTTAATAATTTTTTTGAAAAATGTGCAATATCTCGAGAACGGTTCATGTTAGCGTTCTAAAATTTATGTCAATCGTTTTCTAATGAAAAATTACATAAGAAATGTCTATTTGCGTAACTTTATTAGTGGTTTTGATTTTTTGACGATTTTTTCAAAATTTTATTCGAAAATTTAGGGGGGTTCTGAACATTCGATTACGCATGAAAACAATAGGCTTCCAGTGTTTACGGATTGTGATTTTTGTACCAAATTTGGTTCGAATCGGTCCATTCGTTCGTCAGTTATCGTCTCCACAGACTCACTGACACACACACACACACACACACACATACTTTCACACACACACACACACACACACACACACACACACACACACACATACACACACACAGACATCACTTCAAAAATGTTTGATTCGTGATCAGGGATGCTTGAAACGTGCTCTCCCGTCGAAAACTCGATTTCGAATTTTCGACCCCGTCACAATACTTTCCTTATACATTATGTATATAAGGAAAGTAATATAAGGTTTGTGTATTTCCAATAAAATGTATAGACAAATGTTGCTTTGCACTGGAAATTCAATCCAATCCAAAACACAGCAATGTTTATTTTTTTTTAACGCATTTTGTATTTTGAATATATTTTAAAAATACATGTATTTTGTATTTGGAATTTTTCAAATTTGTAAAGTATTTTGTATTTTGTATTTTAAGCCCTAAAACCTATGTATTTCGTATCGAAATTACATTTTCAGTGTATTTTTTCCAACTCTTCCCGTAAGTCCTTTCGAGAGGTTGGTGGTAGAGGGAAAAGGATACAGTCCCTATGGATGTCGCCCCCTACTGGATTCCCGTCTAAATAGGGTGACACTTCCTGGCCGTCCAAATAGATACCTTACACCTTCGGTTAGGTCGGACGATCTGGATCGAAGAATAAGAATTACTTTCTCTGAATATCAAACCTTGTTCATCTTCCGACAGAGCCATGTAGACACCAGGTTTTTGTTTTATCTATCACAAAGTGTTTTATTTCTATGATAATATACATTGAAAATATTCTTAAAAAAATGCAAAACATTAACATCACAAAAACAACATTTGTTACAACTCATGAGGTGACACGTAATCAATAATTTCGTAATCTTCTTCTTTGGGCCTTCCCAATTCATCGGGACCCGGTAAAGGATTCAAGCGCCCTTCGTTATATTGGAAGAACTCCCTTAGCTTCTTTGGAGCTCTGTTGTCCCCCTTTGGACGTGCATTATTAAAGACTGGGACGTCCACCTCTGGGCCCCTGCCTCTCTGTTTACCTTGTCCGGGCAGAAGGGCCCTGCCTTTGACGGGCGGGGGTAGACACAGTCTGTTCTGGCAAAAGTAATCCATTCGGCCATCTTTGTGGCACCATGTTCCATCTGGGAAGAAAGTGTCTATCCCCATATCGTTGAATTCTTGTCTAGGAGTGTACCAAGTACCGGATTTCATCTTGCAGTAGACCGCGCAGGATTGCCACTGTCGCTCTGGAAGAAATATTACGATTCACAGTTAAAAGAGCTTTTGTGAGACAACAAAATTATTTTATGAACAATGATTTTTATAACAATTTGTAAATTTATAATATTTATAACTTAGAGTTAAAAGCGCTTTTATGATACGACAAAATTATTTTATGCTCTCATTATGCTTCATTATGATTTTTAATTCTCAGTAATACACCACTTTGTACTTTATACAGTTCACATATTTTTCAACAATAAATTTATGGAGAATCCTTCATAGGGTAGCAAATGGTGTGTACGCTTCATTATTGACGGAACTCTTAAGCATTCTTACTCTCTGTTGCATACTTATTTCGTACTGTCATACAAATTTTCGAAAAAACCGGAGAGAACATCTCTAGAATCGGAAATGGAGATCCTTAGTGAACGCCTAAACCTCTCTGAAATTTCGATGCTGAATCCATATCAGTCATATAAGCTCTATCTATAGCCAATCCTGAGAAATAGGTGTTTCCAGGTAAATGTTTGAACCAAAAGTGAGAAAAAAAAAACGGAGGTGAAAATCTTTAGTGAATCCCTTATTTCCTTCAACATTTGGTGCTGAATCTATATCAGTCATCGTTTAAGTTATATCTATAGCAGATTCTGAGATATAGATATTTTAAGGAAATTGTAAATTTTTGAATCGGAAAGGACATCTCCAGAAATGAATGAGGTAATCCAATCCCTTTACCTCCTCCTGAATTTGATGCTGATACCATATCAGTCATTTTGTAAGCCACTATAGTCAAATAGTCAATCCTGATAAATAGAGGTTTCACTGAACATTTTTAACCGGAACTGCAAAAAGAAACCGGCTGTGAAAATTCTTAATGAACCGCCCTACCTCCTCCAGAATTTTATGCTGAATCATATCAGTTATCATCTAAGTCACATTTGTAACCAATTTTTAAAATATATATTTCAGGTAAAATGACATTTTTTTTAACAAAAAATGGAAAAAGAACCGGAAGTGGAAACCGTTAATAAACCCCGCCTCCCCATTCTCCTCCAGAATGTTATGCTGAATCCAAATGAATCATGAGCTGCAGCAAATCCTAGAAATAGATGTTTCAGGGGAGGGGTGGGGGATTCGCAAAAACAGTATATGACAAATTTTTGTCAGCAGTAAGGGTTAGGGGACTTAAACATCCGGTTCAGTAAAGTGAATGGAGGTAACTGATATAATACAGTTAATGAAAGAAAAGTGAATTGTAATTAAAAGAATGGCTGAAACAGAAAAATAATTAAAAATCTGATGTGGGCAGCACATGACTATTCTTATATAATGCAATGAATTTACACTTTTACAGCAAAAAAAATTGCCTATAGTAGATATCTTTTTCCTAGATATTGAATTTTCGTTCATTAGTCGTCATTTTCATCAATTTAGCGTCATTTATATCCATTTAGCAAGATTTTCGTTAATTTGGCAGCATTTAAAAAAGTCCCCAAATTGGCGACATTCCGCCAAATTTGCCACCAAAATATCGCCAAGCGTTATGGACGGAGAAATAAATTATTCTTATAGCAGATAAATGACTATTGGCGCTCAAATACAAATGTATTACTCAAAGTATCTTTTCTTATGAATGGAATGCGCTAGATCCACGAGAATGATGTCACCCAATTTATCGCATGATATTATATATGAAAAGTGAACATGTTTCTCAACAGTTAATATATTATTATAATTTATGGAATTTTTTTATAAATTTATATGAAAAATGTGCTATATCTTGAGAACGGTTCATGCTAGCGTTCTAAAGTTTATGTCAATCGTTTTCTAAGGGAAAATTACATAAGAAATGTCTATTTGCGTAACTTTATTAAAGGTTTTGATTTTTTGATGATTTTTCAAAATTTCGCTCGAAAATTAAGGGGAGTTCTGAACATTTGATTACGTTTAAAAACAGTAGGCTTCCAGTATTCACGGATTGTGATGGTCTCCACTGACTTACTGACACACACACACACACACACACACACACACAGACATCACCTCAAAAAAGGTCGATTCGTGATCAGGAATGCTTGAAACGTGCTCTCCCGTCGAAAACTCGAAATTGAATTTTCGACCCAATACTTTCCTTATACATTATGTATATAAGGAAAGTAACAATTAGGGAAAAAAATATATTTAATGATTAGAAAGCGAAGTTCATTAATCGTTCATACGTATTTGATCTTAGATAATTTAACGTTGGAATAGGAGTTTATGCTGAGCTTGGGATTATTTAGTACATTTCTTAATTAGATCAATCGAATACTATTGTCGGTCTTGTTCTTTGTAAATTATAGACTCTGCCACGCTAGAAGACTTGTTAATTTACCTTTATTAAATGTACGTTAATTTTATCCAATGTGTAATCCATGACTGTTGAGTTAGTACATCTTGAATGATCTTAGCGAGATAAATACTTCAGATATCAAATTATTAATAAATACTTTAGATACCAAATTAGTAATAAATACTTTAGATATCAAATTAGTAATAAATACTTCAGATACCACAACAAAAAAAATCTGATGTGGGCAGCACATGACTTTCCTTATATAGTGCAATGAATTTACTACTTTTACAGTAAAAAAAAAAGATTATGTTTATAGTAAATATTTATATTCTTTCCAAGATATTGAATTTTCGTCAATGAGTCGTCATTTTCATTGATTTAGCGTCATTTTTATCTATTTGGCGAGTTTATCGTTAATTTAGCAACATTTAAAAAGTCGCCAAGTTGACGACATTCCACAAATTCGTCGCCAAAATCTCGCCAAGAGTTATGAAGGGGAAAAAAATTATTCTTACAGCAGATAAATAACTATTGGCGTTCAAATACAAAAGTATTACTCAAAGTATATTTTTTCATGAATGGAACGAGCTAGATCCATGAGAAGGATGTCACCAAATTTATCGCATGGTATTACGTATGAAAAGTGAACATGTTTTTCAATAGGGAATATTTTTTTTTATTTTATATGACTTTTTGATAATTTTTTGAAAAATGTGCAATATCTCAAGAACGGTTCATGTTAGCGTTCTAAAACTTATGTCAATCGTTTTCTAATGAAAAATTACATAAGAAATGTCTATTTGCGTAACTTTATTAGAGGTTTTGATTTTTTGGCGATTTTTTCAAAATTTCACTCGAAAATTTAGGGGGGTTCTGAACATTCGATTGCGCATGAAAACAATAGGCTTTCAGTGTTTATGGATTGTAATTCGTGTACCAAATTTCGTTCGAATCGGTCCATTCGTTCGTCAGTTATCGTCTACACAGACTCACTGACACACACACACATACTTTCACACACACACACACTTAGACATCATTTCAAAATTGTTCGATTCGTGATCAGGGATGCTTGAAACGTGCTCTGCCGTCGAAAACTCGAATTCGAATTCTCGCCCCCGTCACAATACTTTCCTTATACATTATTGTATATAAGGAAAGTAATAAAAATGGCCCACCTTCTGGTCGCGGTTTATCCTATTTTACTAACGAAGTGTTTTATTTACAGATATGTTGTTATGATTTTATTCGAAAATTAGCATTGTTTATCCATATCGAATACGTAGAACAGACTTCACTTGAATTAAAAATTTCAATCCGCAGGAATCGAGAATTGAATTGATTAGATTGCAGGTTTGCAACATCTTCACGGTCATATCAAGTAGTGTCTTACACACCATATTGCTATTAATTTTTAAATAAATAAATTGTTTTGCCATAAATAATAATATTTAAATCTTACATTTCGAATATTCTAATCATGCAAATTATAGTCCTAAGTGGAGTCTCGGAAAGGTAGGGGGGGTGCAGGAGTGAATGGCGGAGGGTTAAAGTGGTGAATTCGTTTTTCAACAGGGGCCCTATGGAGTATTAATGCTTACAACAATAGGAGAGTCTGATTCGAGATACCAGTGATCATAGGCGCTGACTTGAAAAATTATTGGGGCTCAGGAAATTTTAAATCGAATGACTCATGTATTTTTCAAAGGATTTTAGTCTAATTTAAACTTCATTCAGTCAGATTTTTTAAAGGATTTTAGTCTAATTTAAACTTCATTCAGTCAGATTTTTTAAAGAACTTTAGTCTAATTTAAACTTCATTCAGTCAGATTTTTCAAAGGATTTTAGTCTAATTTAAACTTCATTCAGTCAGATTTTTCAAAGGATTTTAGTCTAATTTAAACTTCATTCAGTCAGATTTTTAAAGGATTTTAGTCTAATTTAAACTTCATTCAGTCAGATTTTTTAAAGGATTTTAGTCTAATTTAAACTTCATTCAGTCAGATTTTTTAAAGGATTTTAGTCTAATTTAAACTTCATTCAGTCAGATTTTTTAAAGGATTTTAGTCTAATTTAAACTTCATTCAGTCAGATTTTTTAAAGGATTTTAGTCTAATTTAAACTTCATTCAGTCAGATTTTTTAAAGGATTTTAGTCTAATTTAAACTTCATACAGTCAGATTTTTTAAAGGATTTTAGTCTAATTTAAACTTCATTCAATCAGATTTTTTAAAGGATTTTAGTCTAATTTAAACTTCATTCAGTCAGATGTTTTAAAGGATTTTAGTCTAATTTAAACTTCATTAAGTCAGATTTTTTAAAGGATTTTAGTCTAATTTAAACTTCATTCAGTCAGTTTTTTTAAAGGATTTTAGTCTAATTTAAACTTCATTCAGTCAGATTTTTTAAAGGATTTTAGTCTAATTTAAACTTCATTCAGTCAGATTTTTTAAAGGATTTTAGTCTAATTTAAACTTCATTCAGTCAGATTTTTTAAAGGATTTTAGTCTAATTTAAACTTTATTCAGTCAGATTTTTTAAAGGATTTTAGTCTAATTTAAACTTCATTCAGTCAGATTTTTTAAAGGATTTTAGTCTAATTTAAACTTCATTCAGTCAGATTTTTTAAAGGATTTTAGTCTAATTTAAACTTCATTCAGTCAGGTTTTTCAAAGGATTTTAGTCTAATTTAAACTTCATTCAGTCAGATTTTTCAAAGGATTTTAGTCCAATTTAAACTTCATTCAGTCAGATTTTTCAAAGGATTTTAGTCTAATTTAAACTTCATTCAGTCAGATTTTTCAAGGGATTTTAGTCTAATTTAAACTTCATTCAGTCAGATTTTTGAAAGGATTTTAGTCTAATTTAAACTTCATTCAGTCAGATTTTCTAAAGGATCTTAGTCTAATTTAAACTTCATTCAGTCAGATTTTCTAAAGGATCTTAGTCTAATTTAAACTTTATTCAGTCAGATTTTCTAAAGGATGTTAGTCTAATTTAAACTTCATTCAGTCAGATTTTTTAAAGGATTTTAGTCTAATTTAAACTTCATTCAGTCAGATTTTTTAAAGGATTTTAGTCTAATTTAAACTTCATTCAGTCAGATTTTTCAAAGGATTTTAGTCTAATTTAAACTTCATTCAGTCAGATTTTTCAAAGGATTTTAGTCTAATTTAAACTTCATTCAGTCAGATTTTTCAAAGGATTTTAGTCTAATTTAAACTTCATTCAGTCAGATTTTTAAAGGATTTTAGTCTAATTTAAACTTCATTCAGTCAGATTTTTCAAAGGATTTTAGTCTAATTTAAACTTCATTCAGTCAGATTTTTTAAAGGATTTTAGTCTAATTTAAACTTCATTCAGTCAGATTTTTTAAAGGATTTTAGTCTAATTTAAACTTCATTCAATCAGACTATCCGGCACAATAAGACGTCTGAAATGCTAAAGTGAAGTTAATTATAGTTAAGTGCAGAAACATTTTTTTTTCTCTCTAGATCAGTGGTTCCCAAACTGGGGTCCCCGGACCCCTGGGGTTCCGCGAACAACACGCAATATTTAACTAATAAATAGTTAGCTTTAAAAAAATAAAATTCATTATTTTTCTCCACTCTTTTTTTTATTTTATTCTTTTAAATAAAATAATAATGAACTTTTTTTCTAAATAACTTTGAATTAAATACATTCATGGAATTAATTTCAATCTCATAGGTTATATCTTCAAACAGAATTAAATTGTTTGGGAGTAGGTTTCGTTTCGGCAAAATGCCATGATTAACGGTGACAATACTCTGATGTAGCTCGGACGTCAACGCACTTGTAACTTCGAGCATTAATACTACTAGAGACCGGATGACGTCAGCTTTGAATAGAGGGGGGTGTAGCGAACATCTCCCGCCTCTCCCTCACTGTTCACACTAAATTATGCTTGTTGTACATATCCAATAGAAACACGCCCTTGCAATATGGTTTTAAGGGGTCCGCGAATTTTTTTTTTCTCTGGGGGGGTCCGCGGACCGGAAAGTTTGGGAACCACTGCTCTAGATAATTATTTATTTCATTTATTTTGCTTTTGTAGGCGCAACATTATTATATACAATATACAGATACTGTGTGAATTTGCAACTCAATTTTCTTTATAAAAATAACACAATAAATGTAAAATTTATTTTTAGGTATTTTTACCGATGTAAAACACAAATTTCTCTTTAAATCATTTCTGAGTTAAAATATTGTATTCAGAATACAGTAAACATCCTGATTTGTAAATTTATATACATGCAATGTTATATATAGTAAGTAAACAGGGAATGAATAATGAAAAACTTGAAGAAATAATAAGAAAACACGAAATTTGTGCATATATGCGCATGCGTACATATCCCCCACCAAATATGCGCAAAAATATTAGGGATGCGAGAACCCCACAACAAAATTATTAGACGTTCAAAAAGTGTCTCGAACCCACAAAAGTCGGCGTCGCTGCCAGTGATACAAATAACAGCAGTTCTTTCTGGTTCTAGTTTTTAACACTTTACAACAAAGTTGAAAAGTGTTTATGACTTTGTTCGTTCTGTCTGTCTGTCTGTCTGTCCGTTAGCACGATAACTGCCGTAAAAATGACTTTATCAAAATGAAATTTCAGTATCTTGTTCAGACTGTCTGTGGGACCTATGGGAATATAAATGAAGAATATCACCCAATTAGTTTTGGATTGAACCCGGGGTGGAAAAATGAAATACATTGAACCCTATGGGACCTAATTTTTCAAACATTTTTTGAACGGATTTAAAATTCACAAATTGCTTCGAAAGTTTTATGAAATATTCAAATTATACCATAAAATATATAAAAAAAATTCAGCAAAATATATTTAGTAGTTTTTTAAATAAAAATTAAAATAATAATTACACCCTTTATATGGAGAGATCAAGTGACCGTTATATGAAGAGATCACGTGACCTACTTCAAAATAAAATATGGCATCCATCTTGTGTCAAAATCGTGATTTTAAAGTTCTTTTTAATTCAAATTTAGTGTTGCATCCGTCGTAAAACCGCTTTATTTTTGCTTAAATTCTGTGCATCTACGTATTGAAACAACGCAATTACAATATAGTTGAGTTTAAAAGATCATCCAACTTTGATTATTTCTACAACGAAGCTTACTTTTCACTTATGAAAAATGTAAATACCAAAAGATGTAGAATGAGTTGTTGTTGAAACCCAGACCGTCCGACCTACCAGAAAGGTGTAAGGTAACTGTTTGGTCGGTCGGGAAGTGCCACCCAATTTAGACCGTAACCCAGTGGGGGAGGCATCCACAGGGACCGTACCCTCCTTCCCCTACCACCAACCTCTCGGAAGGACTTTCGGACCCACATGTTTAACGTGATCGTACTCCACATGAACACGGCGGCAGTTTTGGCAGAGGCTGGAATCGAACCCGGGCCTACCGAGTGCAACTCCAGCGCGCTAACCAATGGGCTACCGCGCCCCTGTAGAATGAGTTGTATAAGAATTGCTTCATTTCTTTAACGCAAAATTATTTAACTCATGGAGTCTGCAATATAGCTGATATGAATGAACCATTCATTGAATTTACGTAGAGAAGCAAACGATTTTTCGGTGAAGTTTTAAGCATAAAGTTAAATTACTTGTACATCCATGGTTTTAAATTTTTTAATAAAATAAATTATTATAGTATTGTGATGAATGAAATGAATGGAAAAAATTTTTATGAATAAAATGAATGGAAAAATATTTATGAATGAAATGATGCTTTTATAGAGAGAGCCAGGCGTGTTACATTTCAATGACGTCATTTGAATAAATTTCATTTGTTTTTCAAATATAATAAAATTTTGTAGTACTATGATAATTTTTAAAATATTACCGAGGAATGTATCGCATTTTGGAGATGTTTAAATAAAATTGCACTGAAGTTGGAAAGTGTTTCATAATCAATGCTTTATGCATGATTGATCTTTTTTATTTACATATAATTGTACGTGTTTCAGTTGCCGTTCAAGCATTTCACAGAAATACACAAAATATTTTCGAATTCAGTAATATCCTTAAAACACCTACTTTCATTATGTTTGACTTGAACACCTAAAGGAGTAATTTCAGGAAAATATTTTGAAAAATATTCACATCGTTGTTTGGCGAATTCAACAGGTGTCGTCTTTCTACTCTTGCACAGCTATAAAATGAAAAAATTATTTATAAAAACAAAATAATTATTATTTTACATTTATGAAATGTATAGCAATGTTGCAAAATCTAAGGAAATAATTAATTTGATAAATTATCAATTTTATCATTCACTAAGGAAAATATGGACAATTCGCCCCCCCCCTCCCTCCCCCCCCCCCCACACACTCACGTAATATCCTTCTAAATACCTTGACATAATAAACTCTATAATAAAAAAGTCGACGCACCAAGGAGTTGTCCGATTGTGATAAAAATTGGTGGATGTGAAGAACATACATAGAAAAAGAAACGATTAAAATTTCAGAACAATTTAATGATTCAGAGTTTGACCGTATACAAAGGGAGGAAATCAATAAGACGTTGGTCCACCTTTGGTCTGGATGCAAGATGTCACCCGGCGAGGCACAGACTGATAAAGTTCACGGATGGTGTTCTGCGGAATGTCTTGTCAAATTGTCTCCAACTGTCTTGTTAAATCGTCAACATTCCGGGATGGTTGCAATCGCCTTCCCATAACGTCCCAAATGTGCTCTATGGGAGAGATATCAGGAGACCTAGCTGGCCAAGGAAGTGTTGGGCAAGATTGAAGACAATTCATAGCAACACGTGCCGTGTGCGGCCGGGCATTATCTTGTTGAAAAGTAAATCCGGAGTGTTTCAAAAGGAACGGTAACACAACCAGTCGTAGAATGTTGTCTACGTACCGCTGTGCTGTCAGTGTGCCAGAAATGACTACCAAAGGGGTCCTTCTATTAAAGGAGATGGCACCCCAGACAATAACGCCCTGTTGTGGGCATGTGTGGCGTGCGATAGTAAGGGCAGGATCCCCACGCTGCCCTGGACGTCTCCAAACACGTTTGCGGTTGTCGTCAGGACACAGTTGGAAACGGGATTCGTCACTAAAGACTCAAAACGTCTTTCATACGAAATTTCATTACAATCGGACAACTCCTTCTTGGTGCATCGAGTTTTTTGTTATAGAGTGTATATATCTCTGCTGAGATTCAATGAAATGTGCACTTTTACTAAACTACGGAAATGAGAATAAGTGTTCTACCAGAATGATAAAGTTCCTAGTATTCTTTCTAGAGGGCAGCACAATAGATAGAAAAAATATTATTGCTGTGCAAAACGAATTTGAGAAAATTTTCTAAATATTTACTAATTTAATTATTTAAATTAAAAATCAGAAAAAACTGGAACAAGTCGCCCTTCTTCCATTTATTAACAATTTTATAGATGGAAGATAGTGAAGTGAACACAGTCTTTTCGTTTATCATGAATATAAATCCTTCAACATTTTCCAATTGGTGGAAACTGCCGTAAAAATGACTTTATTAAAATCAAATTTTAGTATGTTCTGAAAACGTCCGTGGGATGTTTGGGAATGAAAATGAATAATATCACCCAGTTAGTTTTGGATTTAACTCATGTTTCAAACATTTTTGAAGCTGAGTTAAAATTCATAAATTGCTTCGAAAATTTCAGGAAATATTTAAATTATCACATAAAATACGTAAAACAAAATTTCAGCAAAATATGTTAAGTAGTTTCTTTCAATAGAATTTGAAATAATAATCACACCCATATTATATGAATCTGAAGAGATCACGTGACTCATTGCAAAATAAAATATGGCTTCCATTTCTTTCCGCTGTGTTATACCGTATATTTATAAAGATCGTTTAATTTTATATTTATTTAATTGAGACTGTCTGTGGGACATGTGGGAATGTACATTAATAATATCATTCAATTAGTTTTGGATTGAACCCGGGTTGAAAAAGTGAGATACATTGTCTCCTATGGGGCCTAATTTTTCAAACATTTTTTAAGCGAAGTTAAAATTCACAAATTGCTTTGAAAAATTCAAATTATCCCATAAAATATATAAAATAATTTTGAGCAAAATATGTTCAGTAGTTTTTTAAACAAAAATCAAAATAATAATTACACCCATATTATATGAAGAAATCACGTGCCCCACTCCAAAATAAAATATGCATCCATCTTTTTTCTCGATGTAAAAAGAGTGATTTTTAAATTTTTTTTAAATTTATATTTAGTGTTGCATCCGTCCTAAAACAGCTTGATTTTTGCGTTTTTTCTATGCATCTATATTCATATTCAGCGTCAACGTAGTTACAATATATTTGAGTTTAAATGATCATCAAACTTTGATTATTTCTACAACGAAGCCTAATTTTAATGTATGCAGACTGTAAACAAATAAAGCTGTAAGATGAGTTATATAAGAACTGCTGCATTTTTTAATGCAAAATTATTTAGCTCTGGAGTCTGGAAGGTGATATGAATGAAATATTCATTAATTTTACATAGAGAAGCAGTGGATTTTATAGCATTAACTCTTTCGATGAAGTTTTAAGCATGGAGTTAGAAAGTACTTTTACCTCCATGGTTTTAAGTTTTCAAGTAAGGTAATACTGTGATAATTTGAAAAATCTGATATGGGCAGCACATGACTTTCCTTATATAATGCAATGAATTTACTTCGTTAACGGTGAAAAAGTGATGAAAAGAGTTTTTTTATATCTATATTTAGTGTTACATTCGCTCTAATACCGCTTTATTTATGCGTATTTTCTGTACATCTATATTCTGCGCTAACGGAGTTTAAATTTTTGAGTATAAATTTACATCAAACTTTGATTATTTGTACAACGAAGCCTAATTTTAATGGATGCAGAATGTAAACAAATAATGAGTTGTATAAGAATTGCTGATTTTTTTTTACGCAATATTATTCAACTCTGGAGTCTGGAATAAAAGTGTATGAAAGAAGTATTCACTACTTTTACATAGAAAGCCAGACGATTTATATTTCAAAGACGTCATTTCAATAAAGTTTATGTTTTTCGGCGAAGTTTTAAGTTTTCAAGTAAAATAAATTATTTTAGATCTGTGATAATAAAAAACATATCACCACAGTATCACATTTTAGAGATGTTTAAATAACATTGCATTTCCGTTGGAAGGTGTTTCATAATCAATGCTTTATCCATGATTGATCTTTCTTGTTTAGTAGCTTCATTTTCTTTGTTTTAGAAATTGTTCTATAAACTTGCTTAACTGACTTATTAGAGTATTAAAAACTTAGCTTGAACTGTGCCAAAAGCTGAAAATGATTACTGTAAATGATTCTAGAATATTCAGATACATTCAATCAAGTAAAAAAATTAAAATGTCTACAAAAATTTTTAATTTTTGACTCAATTATTAATCTTTTATTTTTGCAAGTTATTTATGAGAAAAAGAGCACATGTGAGTGAAATATTTGAGCAGATGTGAACAATAAACAAGTGCCCCATTATTTCATTTTCTACAAGCAATTCTTAATTGTTAATTCAATTTTGCTTTCAAATCTAAAAACTTTTTTCAGCCAAAAATCCTTAATTTTATTCGGAAAATTAATATTGGAAATATTTTCAGTCGTCCTTAATCATCTATTTTAAAATATTTTATTACACAGTCTTTATTAGTAAACTTATTCTGAAAATTCAACTTGTGTATAAGAATTATTATTTGAATCAAATTTTGCTGTGTACTGTAGAGATTCCATTGAAAAATTCTTTTTTATCCATCATGTGAAACTATTTCTATTACATACTCTCACATAAATATGAATCAGCAAATTGAATATTTTATTTGGCTTTTCTTTGGTTCTAAATTGCTAATCATTTTCCAATTTAAATCGGTGGTACCTGTTTTATACCACTACACAATTTTGACTTTTTCCCAAATTTTATTTTGATATACCTCTGGAACTTTTTTTTTATGGATATTGTCTAAGCATGTTTATGTATGTCTATGTGTTTTGTTATTTCTGTGTTTTTCCCGGCCATCCGTTGTAACTACTGTACACCCTTTGGATAAGTTTGAGCGACCTGGGTAATAAAAACAAAAACGATCAATCATGCATAAAGCATTGACTATGAAACATTTTCCAACTGAAATGCAATTTTATTTAAGCATCTCTAAAATGCGATATATTCAGCGGTAATATTTTTAAAATTATCACAATACTACAATAATTTATTTTGAAAACTTCATCGAAAAAAATGAACTTTATTCAAATGACGTCATTTAAATATAAATCGCCTAGTTCTCTATGTAAAAGCCGTAAATATTTCATTCATACACTTTTATTTCATTCCTTTCATTCATCACAATACTACAATAATTTATCTTACTTAAAAACTTAAAACCATGGAGGTAAAAGTAATTTAACTCTATGCTTAAAACTTCATCGAAAAAGTCTGCTATAAAATCGTCTGCTTCTCTATGTAACATCAATGAATTTTTCATTCATATCAGCTATATTGCAAACGCCAGAGCTAAATAATTTTGTGTTAAAGACATTCAGAAATTCGTATACAACTTATCTTACAGCTTGATGTGTTTACATTCCCCATAAGTGAAAATCAGGCTTCGTTGTGGAAATAATTAAAGTTTGATGATCATTTAATCTCAAATAGATTGTAATTGTGTTGTTTCATAATATAGATGCACAGAAATTAAGCAAAAATAAAGCGGTTTTAGTACGGATACAACACTAAATGCAAATTAAAAAGAACTTTAAAAATCACGATTTCGACACAAGATGGATGCCATATTTTATTTTGAAGTGGGTCACGTGATCTCTTCATATAATATGGGTGTAATTATTAATTTTATTTTTATTTAAAAAACTACCGCATATATTTTGCTGAAATTTTTTTCATACTTTTTATGGGATAATTTGAATATTTCCTAAAACTTTGGAACCAATTTGTAAATCTTAAATTCGCTTAAAAAATGTTTGGAAAATTAGGCCCCATAGGGTTCAATGTATTTCATTTTTTCAACCCGGGTTCAATCCAAAACTATTTGGGTGGTATCATTAATTTATATTCCCATATGTCCCACAGACCGTCTGAGCAACATACTAAAATTTCATTTTGATAAAGTCATTTTCACGGCAGTTATCGTGCGAACGGACAGACAGACAGAATTAAAAACTCATAAACACTTTTCAACTATGTTGTAAAGTGTTAATAAAAATGAAAATCCGCAAATTAGTAACAGGCATTTTTCATTTTCAGGTTTCATATTTTCATTTCATAATAATAAATATTTTGAGAATCTACAAGAAAAACGCAAAAACGGGTTGTTTTTGTCAAAAAGCGTCAGTTGATAAAAGCCAATTAATTGCTAAAGGTTATTTTGTCTCAAAAAACTGTATTGATCATGTATCTGATGCGATTAAAAATAAATTATCTATAAATCTGAAAGTTTCATGAATGTCTTAAAAATTAGATTATTTTGTTTTGTTTTTAGCTTTATTCAAGTGTGCCCCAGACGTGTTCACCAATGCCTCCCCCCATCCCCTGTAAGGACGCACATGCATAATTGAAGTATTTTATTTTTTTTTAATTGATCATAAAGCCAAGAATTCTTGTATATAAAAATCTAGAGAATTCATAAAAATAAACAAAAAACTAATTCAACATATGGACATTTTTTGCATGAGTAGTTGACGCATTAAAAAAAATGGTTCACTTGTTCCCCTCAAAGAACATGTCCTTACCTTTGAATCATCACAAAAATGTATTCTTAAGTTATCACCTTCGCATAATTTCTCCGTATTTCGAGGCCTGTAAATGGGAAAAGAAGAAAGTATTATTATAGAAGCATTAAATGGGAAAAATAGAAAGTATTATTATAGAAGCATTAAAGAGGAAAAGGAGAAAGTATTATTATAGAAGCATTAAATGAGACACAAAGAAAGTATTATTATAGAAGCATTAAATGAGACAGAAAGAAAGTATTATTATAGAAGCATTAAATGGGAAAAATAAAGAATGTATTATTTTAGAATCATTAAATGGGGGAAAAAAGTATTATTATATAAGCATTAAATGGGGAAAATAAAGAAAGTATTATTTTAGAATCATTAAATGGGGAAAATAAAGAAAGTATTATTTTAGAATCATTAAATGGGGAAAAAAGTATTATTTTAGAATCATTAAATGGGAAAAAAAAGTATTATTATAGAAGCATTAAAACATATTTCTTAAAAGCATACTTGGTTCTTATACATTACTTCGTTTGAAGTCGAATCAAACTTTGAAAGGCATTTGGAATCCAGTAATTGAACACTTTTTACTTTCCCTACGTATACGTATAGGTAGGAAGTCACCATAAAAACCAATGAGTTTGTCTAAGATAAGATAAGATGTTTGATAAGAGGTAGTCTGTAACACAGTCTACTTCGACGAGATAATCCTAAACGTAATAGGATGACATCATATTTTAATGATATAATGAGTCGAAGCGTAATAATTTTGGCGACATTATGAGCACTGACGTCATACTTTTAGTGAGATTCCTGAGAGTCATACTTTTATAATAATCGAAGTTTGAGACATTTATTGCTGTGCATTTAAAGTGGCACATTTCAAGTGCAAAAAAAATTATTTTTAAGAATTATGCCATACGTTTGAATTTTCTTTTAATTTTTTTGAGAAATTAAAAAAACATACTTTTCCCAGTTTATCACTTTCCTTATATACAATAACGTAATATCTGATGTAGGCAGCACATGACTTTCCTTATATAATGCAATGAATTCACTACTTTTACAGTAAAAGAAAATTGGTTATTCTTATAGTGGATACTTGTATTCTTTCCAAAATATTGACATTTCGTCAGTTAGTTGTCATTTTTATTGATTTGGTGTCAATTTTATCCATTTAGCGAGATTTTCGTTAATTTGGAAACATTTAAAAAAGTCGCCAACTTGGCGACATTCCGCCAAACTCCTCGCCAAAATATCGCCAAGAGTTATGGACGGAGAAATAAGTTATTCTTATAGCTGATTGCCGTACAATTACAAAAATATTACTCAAAGTATCTTTTCTCTTGAATGGAACGAACTAGATCTACGAGAATGATGTCACCAAATTTATCGCATAATATTACATATGAACAGTGAACATGTTTCTCAACAGTTAATATTTCTTTTTAATTTATGGGATTTTTTTATAAGTTTATTTTTAAAATATGCAATATCTCGGGAACACTTCATGCTAGCGTTCTAAAGTTTATGCCAATCGTTTTCTAAGGAAAAATTACATAAGAAATGTCTATTTGCGTAAGTTTATTAAAGGTTTTGATTTTTTGATGAATTTTTCAATATTTCACTCGAAAATTTAGGGAGGTTCTGAACATTTGATTGTGTTTAAAAACCATAGGCTTCTTGTATTCATGGATTGAAATTTTCGTACCAAATTTCATTCAAATCGCTCCATTTGTTCGTGGGATATCGTCTCCAAAGACTCACTGATACACACACACACACATACACACACACACACAAACACACACATGCACATACTCTCACACACACACACAGATATCACCTCAAAAATGTTCGATTCGTAATCAGGGATGCTTTTCGGTTCGATTTTTAGAGAGGGAGAGCACGTTTCAAGCATCCCTGATCACGAATCGAACATTTTTAGGTGATGTCTGTGTGTGTGTGTGTGTGTGTGTGTGTGTGTGTGTGTGTGTGTGTGTGTGTGTGTGTGTGTGTGGAGACGATATCTCACGAACGAATGGAGCGATTTGAATGAAATTTAGTACAAAAATTACCATCCATGTATACTGGAAGCCTATTGTTTTTAAACAATTTCGAATGTTCAGAACCTCCCTAAATTTTTCAGTGAAATTTTGAAAAAATCATCAAAAAATTAAAACCTTTAATAAAGTTATGCAAATAGACATTTCTTATGTAATTTTTCCTTAGAAAACGACATAAAATTTAAAACGCTAACATGAACCGTTCTCGAGATATTGCTCATTTTTCAAATAAATTTATCAAAACACCCCATAAATTAAAAAAAATATATTAACTGTTAAAAAACATGTTTACTTTTCATATGTAATATCATGCCATACATTGGATGGTATCATTCTCATGGATCTATCTCGTTCCATTCATGAGGAAGATACTTTGAGTAATACTTTTGCATTTGAACGCCAATAGTCATTTATCTGCTATAAGAATAACTTACTTCTCCGTCCATAACACTTGGCGAGATTTTGGCGATGCATTTGGCGGAATTTCGCCAACTTGGCAACTTTTTAAACGTTGCCAAATTGACGAAAATCTCGCCAAATGGATAAAAATGACCCTAAATCAATGAAAATGACGACTCATTGACGAAAATTCAATATCTTGGAAAGAATATAAGTATCTACTGCAAGAAAAACCTATTTCTTTACTGTAAAGTAGTAAATTCATTGCATTATAAAAGGAAAGGCATGTGTTGCCCACATCAGATTTTTTTCCTTTATTTTTCCAGCGAGTTGCTGAATTTAGTCAGAGGATGGGACTCATTGATTGCAGAATCGTGTTTTGCTTTCAGTTTCGGTTTCGGATGTGACTGACCTTGCCCATTCCCCCGGCAATCTGCAGGATGCTTTGGCGTTACCGGGGCTGGTAGGCGTTCCAGGCTGTGGGCGCTAAATCAATGAAAATGACGACTCATTGTTGAAAATTCAATATCTTGGAAAGAATATAAGTATCTACTATAGGAATAACCTATTTCTTTTTACTGTGAAAGTAGTAAATTCATAGCATTATATAAGGAAAGTCATGTGCTGCCCACATCAGATTTTTTTATAATATTTTTGCACTTAAATTTCATATCTCGGCAAAAAATGACAAACTGACCAGGCCGTCCGAACAGTGGCTCCAAACCAGATTTCCTCCGGTAATTCTGGTATCCAGTACCGAATGATAAAGAGAAAGTACTCGTACTATCATAGTTTTGAAATCGAGTTTTGGGTGAATTTAAAAAGTGGGTGAATTTAACATTCTAAAATATGAAAAAATATTTTTAGCGTGACCTCTATCTGCCCGTCTATGAAGAACTTTTCGCTGACAAACCACTGTGACCTTTTCCTGCCATTCTGTAGTATTTTTCTATGCTATCCGTTACTCCCGTGTGTGGCTCATTACATTTTAGCGCTAATAGAAAGGGCGAAAATGGCCTTCCTTTCGAAATAGTCATCCTTCAAAACATACATTACCGTATTTGAATAAAGGCAGTAGATTGTCGATATTATAAATTTCTAATCGAGAACCTCAAAGGGTTCTCTAACATCACAGGCGCCAACTTTCAAAAATTTCGGGGGGTGCTCAAAAATTAAAATGTTGTTAAAATTTTGTAATCGTTCGGAGAAATGGTAGCTTATCGTGAATTTAATGAAGTACTACAAAAATTGCAAAATTGATCAAGATAAAACATGAACCCATGCAGAACCTATATCTCCATCAGTGGCATCTCCAGACCGAAATACAGGATGGGGGGGGGGGGGGCAATGGCTTAAAAAAGGTAATAACATAAATAAGAAAAGTATTTGCACTCTCATTTGCTAGTAATTTCTGTTATTACTCATACAAAATGTATTTAATCGGACTTGTGCTCTCTTTATAAACTCGTCTGCGATTAAATCCACGTTCAATTTGGCAGCTATCTCCTTATGAACATGCAGAATAGCCACGCTATTTAGTCTCTGCTGCTTCATTGTAGATCTCAAGTAAGTCTGGAGTCGTCGGAGAGTAGAAAAAGATGTTTCAGTTGTACAGGATGTAACCGGAACTGTTAATATTCGGTTTATTAATTTACAGAACTCTGGTATGAGCGAGTGGCGAGAAATGTTTTCTTTTCTATATTAAAAAATTCAACTATGTCGGATATGCTGTTAATGTCTGCAGAATTCTCCTTAACTGTGTCCCAAAACATATCCCGGTGAAGCGACAACTTTTTGCCATCAAAATCCGAACCGTAAAAAACTTCACTTTTAATTTTTTTTAGGATAAAGTTTTCAATCATGAAAAGATGCTCCATTGTCTTTTTCTCAAATCTTGTTTTTAGGGAACTTATGACATTGTCCACTAATTGAAAGTAAATTTGACGATATCTTTCTTTAGATGATTGAAATTGATGAGGATCACTTTTCCCTCATCAAATCTTCCTACAATTTTTCTAATCCGTGGAAGGACAGGATCTTCTAAATCCAATTCTACACCCTTTTATATTAATTCTTCCCATAAATCCTCAAAATTATTTTCTTCTCTCTGAGTCTGAATCTATTACACTTTAATATAATTATTTACATTTTGAAAGTTCAAGGATGTGTTCTGGAGAGCAGTATTTAATGTCTCCACTTTTTGAAAAACAAAAATAACAATTTTTGTCATCAAGAAAAATTCGAATTCTTGATTTTTTTTTAAGAAAGCCGTTAGCTTTTGCTCCTGCTTCACTAACTTCCTTGCATATACCTTCAAGGAACTTAATGACCGTTTCGTAATTTTTTTCCAATTATGAAATGGCGCTAACTCTCAAATACCATTTAGTTGGGCAGAATGGTTGCAAGAAAACTGTATCGTCTGAACCCAATTGACACGTTTGGAAAATTCTTAGTCTTTTTGGAGATTCTCTTATAAACGATATTAACTCGCGCACCAAAGTTAAGTAATTACGAATTATTTGTAATTTGCATATATTATCTTGCACTACCAAATTTAAAGTGTTTGCAAAACAATGAATATAAATAGCCCTTGACTCAAGCGACAAAATCCTTGATTGCAGTCTTGAAAGATGACCGCTCACATTAGCAACTCCATAGTAGCTTTGACCACAGCAATTTTTGATATCCAGACCAAAGCGAGCTAGAACATCTGTTTGTTATTGCACATAACAAAATTGATTAATGATAAAATTTTGGGGGGTGTTAAGCACCCCCTCAGTTGGCGCCTATGTCTAACATTTTGTTATAAGTATTAATTCAAAATAGACAATTATTTTTAAGAACAGTTGAATGGAAAACAAGTTCGAAAATTATCAACAGATGGCAGCACTACAATTTCATTTCAATATTTTCGAAATTAAGTTTGGGTGTTAGATTGCGGGTTGATTTACGCAAATTCAATTTTACATCCAATATATCCTTCATACAATTGTTAACGAAGACTTTGTATTTTATGAATACAGACTTCCAATGGATCATCATAACACATGGATCATAGAAGTTATCCAGGGCCATAATCATGTAGAGTCTGAGACACAGTCTCTGAACTCATCCCTCTTGCACCCAAATAAAAACATTTAATTTACAGAAATGACTGTCATTTTAAATTTTTTACACATTACTTTGTTCTAAATACTGCAATAACAACATTCCGTATAGATGAATTTGTGCTTTAAATAATATTTCCAATTCCTCTACATTTTGATTTAAATATTTTTAAAATTTAAATAATGAAATTAAAACAATGCAGTTTGTAGGATACTTTTCTAATGTCGCAGCATTACATATAGTTATTACTTTCCTTATATATAATAATGTATAAGGAAAGTATTGTGACGAGGACTTACTCGAAAATTCTAATCCAAGTTTTCGACGGGAGAACACGTTTCAAGCATCCCTCATCACGAATCGAACATTGAGGTGATGTGTGTGTCTGTGGAGACGATAACTGACGAACGAATGGACCGATTCGAACGAAATTTTGTACAAAACTTACAATCCATGAATACTGGAAGCCTATTGTTTTTATGCGCAATCGAATGTTCAAAACTTCCCTAAATTTTCAAGTGAAATTTTGAAAAAATCATCAAAAAATAAAAACCTCTAATAAAGTTACGCAAATAGGTATTTCTTATGTAATTTTTCATTAGAAAACGATTAACATACATTTTAGAAAGCTAGCACAAACCGTTCTCGAGATATTGCACATTTTTCAAAAAAATTATCAAAAATTATATAAAATAAAAAAAATATTTCCTATTCAGAAACATGTTCACTTTTCATATGTAATATCATGCGATAAATTGGGTGACATCATTCTCGTGGATCTAGCTCGTTCCATTCACGAAAAAAGATACTTTGAGTAATACTTGAAATACAAATGAACTGATGGATAGTTATAAAGTTAAGATTACTCGTTGATTGAGATTTTAACAATATTGCTTGTTAGCTTGCAAATACGAGTATTAGCTGTTAACTCTTTGTCAATAATAATTTAAGATAATAATTTATACAGATTCAAATATAAACTAATATTAGTTTACAGATTAACATATTCTGTAGATCTAAATTGTAATTCAATAACACATAAAAATAGCAGTCCCCGGTAATATAAAAATGCCATATTTAGTTATATTTATATTGAAGAAAATTAATAGAACTATTTGAACAGTGTAAAATATTTCGTGTTTTTCAAAAATTATGGTCTATTGTGAGCTTCTCGTTCAGCACTGTTAACCCTACCCCTTGGATTTCACTTCAGCCCCTTGTTCGATGTCTGACAGTAGCTCTAAAAAGTTCTCGTTTAATGAAACATCCTGATTAGTGAACAATTTCTTCGATTAAAAATAGATATCTCATTAAACAAGTTCAACATTATTAAAATATTTTTTTTAAAAAAGGGATAGTCCGGTACTTACTTGGGATTGTCACAATATCTCTTGTCAATGGTAACTGCTCTGGAGTCCTTGAGGCAGCCCGATTTGCACTGTCCCTTATTCCAGTCTGACCATCCTCCTTGGACCACTTTCACCTTCTCCGACCCCCAAGACACACATTTGCCATTCCGGCACCACTTAAGTCACCATTTAAAAAAATGAAATTGAAATGTTAGCATGTATCACAATGTAAAGTTCGCCTTATATGCCGGATTCCTAGGAACGTTCTTAAGAACTCTAATAACTTTGCAAGAAAAGGTCCATGTTAGGTCTATCTGCAGTAAACTGGTCAGTCGAATAAAAGGGATTTCAGTGCTCCTGGAGGTGAATTAAAAATTAGGTTAACAAATTCGGCAACAAGGCGAGATAAGAGAAGAATGCCAATTTCAAAGTATTAGAGCATTGTGTAATGAGTAAGAATAGGCACTAAAACTGTTACAGAAGATATTTATTTGACGGGATATGGTTATAGGGGAATGGCTGTCCTATTCAGAAATGTTACGATAAACAACAATCTAATGCACAGGAATCTAATGTAGAGTCTATTAAAAATGTCCTCCGTCATTGACAATGCACATTTGAATTCGAAAAAGAATATTACACAATAATTTATTTACAATGAGTCGCTGCACATCTGGCAACCGGTGGAGTATGACAGACATTGCTTTCCATATACACGTCGAGCGTTCCTGGTGCCAATTCCTACTCATTGACAATGATCTACAACCACGAAATAGACATTTTCCTCCTATCTCACTTTGTTGCCGAGTTGGTATCTAAACTTTAAAAAAAAATTCCGTTCAGGGCGTTGCAATAATTTTTATTCGATCGGGCATGGTCACTTTATAGACCTAGAGTGTACACTCATGGACTTTTCCTTACAAAGTTATTGGAGTCCTTAAGGACGTTCTTAGGAACACTATTTAGTCAATTTATGCATAAATAAATACCTTAACCCCTTGTTACATTGCGCAAATAAAGTTTTTTGTCGCGTACTTATGGTTGTTGTTTTTATCAATGGCTGATACCACCCGCATGCGAATTTTCACTGTAGGTCCTCTAGCTCTATTTCAACTTTTCATTGTTTACCTCGTCGCAATTCATTCTTAGAGGTTATTAAGGGAACTGTTCCACCTGTTCTTTGGCCTGAAGAAGATGGCTTATATAACGCTTACGAAACAATTGTAGTCACCTTATTGACTTATGGCTGCTTTCTTTAAGGAAATTCTGTATGTTTTTATCGTTCAAATATCCTATTTTCACTTTCCCTACAATATATAGTGCATTGTGTATACAGTATTGTATTATGTATAAGGAAAGTTCAAGTTCTGAGGATTTGAAATGTTGACTTCTGAATATCAACATCATCGCTCTGTTGTCAAGAATACCGGAGACAGAGAAAGATCATATTCTCCTTCCCTTACTGACCTCAAAAATTCCATTTTTTACTTTCTCTACATTAATCTCATAAAAGACAAAAGTTGTTTGTATGTATGAAAATGTGCTTAAAACAAGAAAGATCAATCATGCATAAATCATTGATTATATATATATATAAAACACTTTCCAACTGTAATTTTATTTAAACATACCAAACATACGTTACATTCAGCGAATATATTTTTTTAAATATCACAGAACTACAATAATTTATTTTACTTGGAAAATTAAAACTATGGAGGTAAAAGTACTTTCTAACTCCATGCTTAAAACTTCATTCAAACTTTATTCAAATGATGTCATCGAAATATAAATCGTCTGGCTCTCTATGTAAAACAGTGAATATTTCATTCATATACTTTTGTTCCAGACTCCAGAGTTAAATAATTTGGCATGAAAAAAATTCAGCAATTCTTATACAACTCATCTTACAATCACTTGTTTACATTTTTACTTCATAAAATTTAGGCTTCGTTGTAGAAATAATCAAAGTTTGATGATCATTTAAACTCAAAAATATTGTAACTACGTTGACGCTGAATATAGATGCACAGAAAAAACGCAAAAATAAAGCTGTTTTAGGACGGATGCAACACTAAATATAAATTTAAAAAAACATTAAAAATCCCAATTTTTACTCTGGGAAAAAAGATGGTTTTCCATATTTCATTTTGAAGTAGATCACGTGACCTCTTCATATTATATGGGTGCCATAACTATTTTAATTTTATTTAAAAAAACTACCGAACATATTTTGCTGAATTTTTTTTTATATATATTGTATGAGATAATTTGAATATTTCCTAAAATTTTCGAAGCAATATGTGAATTTTAACTTCGCTTAAAAAATATTTGAAAGATTAGGTCCAATAAAGTTCAATGTATTTCATTTTTTCAACCCGGGTTCAATCAAAAACTAATTGGGTGATAATATTTATTTATATTCCCATAGGTCCCACAGACCGTCTCAACAACATACTAAAATTTCATTTTGATAAAGTCATTTTTACGGTAGTTATCGGGCGAACGGACAGACACACAGACAGAATAAACAAAGTCATAAACACTTTTAAACTGGAAAACTTTAGATGTGCTAATTTTTTTACTATTGGGGAAATTTCAGGAAACAATTTCATCTGGATCCATATTTCTTATTTAGACTATTTCCAACCAGAGAGGAATTTTTTGGCTTTCATACAATATCAGTAAAATTAGAAGTCCTCAATTTCTAGTTTTCTAGTTTCAACAGAATATTTTTTTTTCGTAGGTGAAATTACTCTAATGATATGCAAGAAATGTTTCTTTCAGTTACTGACTGTTAAATTCAATAATACAATAATGAAAATTTTATTTAGGTGCTTAATAGAAAGACAAACAACAAAAATAACTGATTTCTTCTGCAAAACGCCGAAATTTATTTGCACTATGATAATTAACAATAATTAAAGCAGTAAAAAAATTAAAAATTAATATAATAAACAAATTACAATTTCAATCAGTAGGTACTAAATTTATAAACTCAAAATATCATTCATTACAAAACAGTTTCATTTGATATTACTTTCATGTATTCGTAAATTAAGAATTTTTTGTTTTATAAAACTTCAATTTAATTTTCATATATATTGAATTATCACCAGTTTGATGACATTTCCCAAAAGTCAGCAATTTGGCACAATTTGTGCCAAATTTGTCTCTGTTGTCGCCAAACTATAGCCAAATTTGTCACCAAGCATGGTAAAGAGAAATATTGTCTTTTCTTATGTATACTCCAAAAAAAAGGTTTAATGAAAAATAAAATCAAATATCTACATTTCAAAAAATTACTCTACCTTTTTCCCTCCACAGTGGGTGCCTTCCAGAGCTGGTCCAGCAGCATAATATCCTATCCTTTGAGGGGTTTTGCATAGAGTTTCTTCACACACCATCTAGTATGATATTGTTTCAAGTTCAGGATTCAAACGCATTTCTCAATTGATAAGTAAGATACAATATAACAAATAATATATGAAGTTACCAATTTGATAAACCTTTGTCTTTTGGACTTCTTCACTCACCATATAGATAGGTTTACTTTACACCTTTCTGGTAGGTCGGACGGTCTGGGTCTCAACTCACTATATAGATTGACCTCCAAATTGCAAAACGAAATCTGTATTTTCCGTTCCTGGGTATTTAATTGACTAATGGGGTTTATCTAAGAACAAAACCAGTCCCACCTTGCTACGTGTTATTTGTAGTGTAAGATTAGAATCTAAACTAATTTATTTACAATCATATGTATAAATCCCGATAGAGGGTGCAGTTATATACAAAATACATTATAAAATAGTAATGACGGCTTACAGTAATAGGGCATAATTCATATCTATGATACACATCATTGAGTTTGGTATGCAGTTTGGTATGCGTAATAATTCTATTCTCTCTTACTTAAGGTTCGGTTGTAAAATTCTTACAACAGAATAGTGTAATGTAGACATGGCAAATACTTTTATACCGTGAAAATTTTGTGGAACCTTAGCATAAAGGAAAATACCGGCGTTGTATTATTATATTTGTCTATCTAATTCAAATTAGATTCAAAAATATGTTAAATTATTTAAACCGATTTGAACATTAAAATGAAACAAGAGTAACTAATAAATATAGAAATTATACCTATTTAAAATAAGATTTAAAAACAAAAAACATTCAAAATATCACTTTACATTTTAGAAAAAGGTAGAAAAATGATCGGAAATAAAATTTTGAAGTATTAATCTAATACTTGATAAACTAAAACTAAATCTTAAAAGTTTGTGAATTAAAATAAAATAAAAGAATTGTGAAAGCTAAATCAATGGCATTTTAATATATACATTGTAAAACATTCTGCAACCTTTGCTCATTTTCTTCAGCTACTTTGTCGATAACTTCCGCAAACTGGTAAGAAAAGCCACAATTACAGGCGTTCATGAAAATTCAAGCTTCATTTCTGAAATATTCAGCTAATTATCATCTTTGGAAGCGTTACTTTTGTATTTATATTATCATAACTATCAGGAAACTTACTCCCTATTACTGACAGCTGATTCCTCTGAAACTTTCAGTAACATGCTTGCAAATGTTTTTCAGTGATACAGTCAAACATCCATATATTCATATCTAGATAGAGACAAACATATTTGTAACATAAACATATTTTACGCGATTTTACTTTTATTTATCATACGAGCCAAATCATTTTTATCATCTCTAGTGTAGTGCTTAAGAATGCTTGGAAGCAACAAAGAACCAAATTCGAATCTCAGCTCCAGCAAATTTGGTTTTCATTTAATAAATAAATAATTTCATTCAATGTTTTGTAACTTAGTACCCAATCTAAAATGCAGTGATGATGATCAAAAACATTAAGACCAACCCAGCTTTGTGTCAAGGGGAACATTTACAGGGTCGGAGTGTTATAGAGGTTAATATATCTGGGCGAGTCAGAAAATTCGAATTTGAGTTTGACGGATAGTTTTCTGTATAAATAAAATTGAAAATCCATCTGTTTTTTTATCTATCTCGCCATCATGGAAGGAAGGCTGTACCGAATTTCAAGAATTTTTTCATGAGTAGCCTTGGTAGGGTCCCACTTAAAATTTTGACAATCATCTGTTCTGCTGTCTATCTTTCTAAATGTCATTCTGTCTGTTTCCTCACTTTGAGCGTGACCCAATCGTTATATGAGCCTCCACACAAACGGGACCTAATTGTTATTTGAATCTCCAAACTAAAGTAACCGTCTTTTAAGTCTCTCTACAATAATTGCAACTCAAAATACGATAACGTAACCCAATCGTTTTTTGTGCTTCTATCTCTAAAATTATGAATTATGGAAGCTTTTATAAATTTACGAAATAAAAATAAACTTTTTAATCTGCAGGCAATAGTAAAAGAATAAAAATTATGTTTTTTTCATCTGAAGGTGTGCTTTTTTACTTTCCCTGCAATACATGGTAATGTATAGGGAAAGTATTGGAATCATGTCGAAAATCACAACTCGAGTTTTCGACGGATCTACACGTTTCGAGACCTCTAGAATACGAAAAAAGAATTTTTAGCGTGACGTACGTGTGTGTGTCTGTGTGTCTGTCTGTGTGTCTGTGCAATGTATGTATCCACTCTGACTCGAAAACTAATGGACCGCATTTCATAAAATTCGGTAGGTCAGACCCTTGGGTGTGACCTTGGTTCTGATTAGCTTTTGGTACAATTCGGGAAAAAGAACCCGCCTTTTTTTGCGAAATGGCCCGCAAAAATCTCATGTATTCACTCTAGCTAAAATACAAATTGACCAAATTTCGCAAAATTTGCTAGATAAATCACATGTGGAATACTCTGGTGCTAATTAGATTTTGGTACGATTCGGAAAAGAACAACCTGCCTTTTTTTACGAAATGGCCCGCAAAAATCGCCAATATCTAAA
Source organism: Amaurobius ferox (assembly GCA_951213105.1). Classification (NCBI taxonomy): domain Eukaryota; kingdom Metazoa; phylum Arthropoda; class Arachnida; order Araneae; family Amaurobiidae; genus Amaurobius; species Amaurobius ferox. The sequence goes on from OX578143.1 coordinate 25,680,940, forward strand.
AAAAGACTACGTATGTTCAAATGTATCAATTAAATGCTTATTTTATACGTAATTTACGACGAGGAAAACAATAAAAACAACTCCATTACTCTAGGACTAACCGTTCTTGAGATATTTGACATTTTTCGCATTTTTTTATGCCGCCTTTGGAAAAATGTCCAATTACCAAATACAAGCAGAAATTGAATTAAAAATGCAAATTTAGTGTCCTTCTATGCAATTAAACTCAATTTAATGAGTTCTTAAATAAATTAAGAAAAAATGAATTTGAGTCTGCAGAGACTTCGTTGAGTCTGCAGAGAAAGTCATATGCTGTCCACATCAGATTTTTCTCTTTGTTTTTTTGTTTTTTGTTTTTTTATCATCTGTCTATATAACTACTATATATTTTCATGTATATTTTTAGCGACAGCAAAACTTTTATCTATTTGTTTTATACAGAGTGGTAATATTAAGTTATTTATTACCACCAACAGCTTCGTTTAAAATATTCTATGCACTGAATATTATTATAATTGTAAAATTTCTATTATCTATATAAATAAAATTATAAGTTGAATTTCGCTGTATCTGTTTATTATCTTAGCACGGTAAACTCACTTATTTTTTTCTTTTTGAGAGAATCATTAAAAAATTTTAAATAGAGACTCCAAATATTAAAAGTTCACCTCAAATTGTGAATGAAGTTTCTTTTCATTATACAGGGTGTCCCAAAAGATTGAAACGCGCTTTAATTCTTTATCTGTTGGAGATAAGTGGGCCATGTAAATTGCAAAAATGTTGAAAGTAAGGTAGGAAATAAGACTACGTTAATGAAATAGTCCTCCCATTCATTTTCAAAAAGTTACACTTTTTAAATTTTTATACGACCCCCTTAGACAAATTTGGTCACACAGAAAAATTTTATTTTTAATGCAACAAGATCATTAAAACAAAAAAAAAATCAATCATATATAAGCATTGATTATGAAACACTTTCCAACTGAAATGTAATTTCATTTAAAAATTTCTAAAATGTGATACATTCAGTGGTGATATCTTTTACATTATCACAGTACTACAGTAATTTATTATACTTAAATATTTAAAACTGTATCGAAATATAAATCATCTTATTCTTTATGCAAAATCAATGAATATTTCATTCATATAACTTGTATTCCAGACTCCAGAGCTAAATAATTTTGTGTGAAAAAAATTCAGCAATTCTTATGTAATTCATCTTACAATCGCTTGAGATATTTGCATTCTGCATATGTTAAAATTAGGCTTCGTTGAAGAAATAATAAAAGTTTAGGGATCATTTAAAATCACAACTATTGTAATTGCATAGGCACGGAATTTAGATACACAGATAATACACAGATAATAAATGTGTATATGTGTATGTACTCAAAGTATTGGAATCGTGCCGAAGATCGGAACTCGAATTTTCAAAAGATCTACACGTTTTGGGACTTCTAGAACACAAAAAAATTATTTTTAGGAAGACGTCTGTGTGTGTAAAGGTGTATCTGTGTATGTTTCTGTGTGTCTGTGTGGATATTACATCCACTCTAATTGAAAAACTAATGGACCGAATTTCATACAATTTGGTAGGTATGTTTTTTGTGGGAAATCCTGATGTTCATTAGATTATAGTACGATTCGTAATAAAAGAATCTGCCTTCTTTGCGAAATGGCCGCAGAAATTGCCTTTATCCACTCTAGCTAAAAACTAATGGAACAAATTTAACAAAATTTGGTGTATAATATTTCAACAACCTACAAGTGATTTATATACCAAATTTAACAAAATTTTGTATATAAATCATTTGTAGGTTATTCTAGTACGATTCGGGAAAAAAGAACGGGCTATTTTTGCGAAATGGCCCGCAAAAATCGTTATATATAAAAATAAAAGACTACGTGTGCTCAATTATATCAATTAAATTCCTATTTTATACGTGATTTTTGACAACAAAAAGAATAAGACTAACCCCATTACTCTAGAACTAGCCGTTCTTGAGATATTCTAGTTTTTTCGCGTTTTCGCTACGCCACCTTTGACAATAAGTCCAGCTATCAAATGAGAACCAAATTTAAGTTTAACGTGTAAATTCAATGTCATTTAAAATACTTATGGTTGTTATTTTGTGCAGATAAACTCAAATTATTATTGAATAAATAAAGAGAACGAATATGAGTCAGCAGGGAAAGCCATGTGCTGTCCACATCAGAATTTTTAACAATATTACAACAATGATTTATAGAAGTGAACGGGGATTATTTTCAGGCCATTTCGAAAAAAATGTATGATCTATATTTAAAGATCCATCAAATTTTTGTCGAATAAAATGTTCAACAAATTTAAACTGTGTACCAAATTTTAACTCTCTAGGACGTAGGAAAGTGCATTAAAAAATGCCATCAAATAAGTATATCATGAAGAGTTATAAAAAATTTTTAAAAAATGAAAAATTGTTATCTACCAAATTTATTTTAAAATGTGAAGCCTCTCCCATATGCAAATAAATGGAAAGATATTTATTATATAATATATCTCTCTTTTCTTTCTGAAAGATATCCAAAAGTCAGAATTTAATTGAATTTGTTTTTTTCCCTATATTAAATAATTTTTAATTAAAAAACTACTTACCATATTTTACTGAATTTCTTTTTATATATTCTATGGGATAATGTGAATATTTGCTAAAAATTTCGAAGCAATTCGTGAATTTTAAATTTACTTAAAAAATGTTTGAAAAATTAGGTGCCATAGGGTTCAATGTATTTCATTTTTTCAACCCGGGTTCAATAAAAAACTAATTGGGTGATATTATTTATTTATATTCCCATAGGTCCTTCAGACCGTCTGAACAACATACTAAAATTTCATTTTGATAAAGTCATTTTTACGGCAGTTATCGTGCTAACGGACAGACAGACAGACAGAATGAACAAAGTCATAAACACTTTTCAACTTTGTTGTAAAGTGTTAAAAACTGCATATCTGTATCTTTAAAATTGAGCGAGTTATATTTAATTGAAAATTGAACATATATCAAGTTAGAAATGTGGAATCAAATTAGAAATGGACCATAAATCAAATTAGAAATGTAAATTTGTGACATATCACAAAAAAGATAAAACTGGATGATAATACATAGGATACTACCCAACCGCGTAGTAAGTGCCACTGCTTTATATGATCTCTGTCTGTGCAATGCTTTATCTAAATGCATTTGTGGAAAAAACTTTGACACATATTATTTTTGATCTAAACAATTTCCATCGTCAATTTGTTTATGATATCTATTTTCACTGATGAAACAGTCTTTCACATGGTACGGAAAAGTGGCATAAGTCAGATTTTTTCCTTTATCATAATTCGGTTGATTTTAAAGATATAGATATGCAGGGTTTTTTTAATGATCTTGTTGCATTAAAAATAAAAATTTTCTGATTGACCTAATTTGTCTAAGGGGGTCGTATAAAAATTTAAAAAGTGTAACTTTATGAAAATGAATGGGAGGACTATTTCATTAACGTAGTCTTATTTCCTACCTTACTTTCAACATTTTTGCAATTTACATTGCCCACAGGTAAAGACCAACCGGTAAAGGATTACAGCGCGTTTCAATCTTTTTGGGACACACTTTATACTCCGTACGAAGAACGGGTCCATATAATAAATTTAAGTTGTGTGCTTTAAAAGTCATTTGAAATAAACTTCCAGACCAAATGATATATCTAAACCCTTTATTGACCACCACCTAAATATGTCGGATACAGAAATTGGAAACATTAATCAGTTGCACATCTATTGCAACATCTGAGTGCTGCTACGCATTCAAAAATGGATACATTTTCTTCCATCCCATTAAATATCTTTCAATGGCGCGAAACCTCGATATCCATGCTGAACACATCTGTGGGATAAATACGGCATATGTCACACAATCGTTGAATTTCAACACTATAAATAGGTCATGATAACAAAATAATGAAAAACATATTGAGCTGGGTTGAGGATATTTTTTTTACTCCACCCCCTTGTTTCATTTTTCCCGTGTAAACTTACGGATAATAGTTCATAAACTCTAGTTCGTTTACTTTTTTGATTTTTTTACAAAGCTTTCTGTCGAACATAGATGCGGAGAATAGGAATGTTTGTGCTTGTTTCGAAAAATCGATAAAATAATTAGAATTATTTCTAATATTTTTGTAAAATAAGACCGAAATAACCCAGCAGTTATGACGAGAAGATCGCACATGGAAGACCCGAGTTTGATCCTCACCTCATACATATTAAAAATACTATGGCGAGAGGATCACCCATGGAAGACCCGAGTTTGATCCTCACCTCATACATATTAAAAATACTATGACGAGAGGATCGCACATGGAAGACCCGAGTTTGATCCTCACCTCATACATATTAAACATACTATGGCGAGAGGATCGCACATGGAAAACCCGAGTTTGATCTTCACCTCATACATATTAAAAATACTATGGCGAGAAGATCGCCCATGGAAGACCCGAGTTTGATCTTCACCTCATACATATTAAAAATACTATGGCGAGAAGATCGCCCATGGAAGACCCGAGTTTGATCCTCACCTGATACATATTAAAAATACTATGGTGAGAGGATCGCCCATGGAAGACCCGAGTTTGATCCTCACCTTATACAGATTAAAAATACTATGACGAGAGGGTCGGACATGGAAGACCCGAGTTTGATCCTCCCCTCATACATATTAAAAATACTATGGCAAGCGGATCGCCCATGGAAGACCCGAGTTTGAACCTCATCTCATACATATTAAAAATACTAACTGTTTTCGATTAAAAATAAAAAGCATAAACTTTCCTCTTTTCAGTATCTGTGCTCTGAAAAAAACAGCGGGAAAAATCCTGAAAACTGAACGACTAGATGTTAGAGACTGTTTTCTATAGATTAACATAGAGAAGATGAAACAAACATTTGGAGTTTGTAGAAGTACTAGAAGACTTCGTCGCAAGTGGAAAAGCACATGTCAAGATCTTTTGAATATATTTTGAAAACTTTTTTGTTAGTCTACGTGTTTATGTCTGTGTATGTTTGTTTGGAATAATTGTGTGATGTGCAGACAATTGTTTGTGGGGTGTACAGATAATTGTTTGTGAGGTGTGCAGACAATTGTTTGTGAGGTGTTCAGACAAGACAACTCAATTGACAACGAATTAAGACAACTCAAGAACACATACACGAATGACTATGAAATGTAAGACTATGAAATCAAAGACAATAATGATCTTTCGGGGTGGATATGCACTCAGACGCTTAAGTTGTATATTATTCATACGCACAAGAGATCGTCGACTATAATCCAACAGCTAAGTTGGGACATTTTATAATTTTACTTTTTACAGGCGAAATGGATTTTTATGTTAGAGAGTATAACAATTCTTAAAATAAATTAGAAAAATCTAGAAATCAACATGTGCGTCATTTTGGCTCTGTCATTTCATAGTAGTGGGAATTTAAGACACAAAACCTCATCTCCATAGAGTAAGTCATCCGTTGCCAACACATTTTACTAGTTTTACTCCACTGCATAGGCACACATTATATACTCGTATAAGATGAAAGTATTGTGATGGGGTTAAAAAACCAATTCTAGGAATTTGGTAGATCTACATGTTTTGAGCATCTCTGGATGGGAATTGAGTGTGCGTGCGTATATGTAAACGTCAGTGGAGATAATATCACTAGAATAATTGAGATAATAGAATAAAATTTGGCATAATTATTTCAATAGGTAATCGGCTGAGGCCTATTAATTTTCAAGATGGTCAGACCCGAGAAAGGCCTTCAGTTCTTTTTTTAACATTTTTTTACAAAAAGAAAAAAAAACCAAGAAAGTAAATGTGTAAAAATTTCTTACACAAAATGGTCATTTCTTATGCACTTTTTTATTTAAAAGTTAATTACATGATTTAAAGAAACGCTAGCATGTACCATTTCCGATACATTGCACATATTTTTAATTTTTAAAATGCAATAAAGCATAAAAATAAAGTTATTTACTATTATGAAATATGAAAATGTGTATGTATGCCTTTTAAGTACTTTTAACCAGAAATAAATAAACAACATTGTTTAGGAGTTATCACAAATCGTTCTCAAGATATTGTGAATTTCACTTTTCCACATGGAGCGGTATATCTATCGAACGTATGAATAAGTTGAATGCAGTTTTATAAGATCATTTCAATTTATAAATGTCAATGACTTATTAATTTTCGATTTTTTTCAATCATAAAAGCATAGAATAATTATATTAAAACTTTTAATGAAATAGTAATTTTATATGTTTTTATTATTATTATTTAGAAGTGATGTCTCTATAAAATATTAACAAGTGTCATTTTCAAGATATTGCACATTTTTATTATGAAATAGAAACAAAATTGTAAAATATTTAAATATGTTAACTGTAATCAAATGAGGAAATGCATTGTATGCGATTTTGAACATAAAAAGATATATACCATTGTTTGGTAGTCATAACGAGCCTTTCTTGAAATATTACAAATTCTACTTTTGTGCAGAGAGCGCGATATCTTTCGAAATAATCAACCGAATCACATGAAATTTGGTATGCCTATTTTAATCGGTAACAACACAAATCCTATTGATTCTCAGCCAGATGGGAGAAGGTAAAAAACCTCTTATTTGTGTTATTACTACCGAAATTTCTAATCGGAAAATCATGTGTTGAGTCCATAACTTTTTTATAGTATGGTAGAAGCGTATACGTTTGAGCATATGCTTACAGAGATCCCTTATTTTATAGTCTTAATTAATATACTCGTAGCGAATACTCCGTGAACCATTCAATTCCATATCTCAATTTAACTAAACCCCTGTCTATATTCATATGTACTGTCTATACTCATATAATGCACTATTATGCACTGTCTATATTCATATAAATATCACTGCCGTATTCTATACTTTTTATCTGCTTTCGAGCGAAATATATCCAGTTCAATATAAACTACAAAGCTGAAAGTTAGAACTTACCGATATAACAGTTTCATTCAGCAAGATGGCGTCCTCGTCTCGTAGGAAAATCTTGCACTGATCGTACGCGTCCCACACTTGTCCCGGTTTCTCGTTGTACTTGGAATGGTCTTTACCCTTTCCAGGTGTACTCTGGGGTACATCGAGCAAGCATTTCTTACTGCAAAGTTCATAAAATTATATCTATAAAGATATAATAGCAACTGTCGTTTTTATAGCAACTTTCGTTCAGATTTATAGCAACTTTAGTTTCCAATAATTAATATTCTAACTTATGCTTTAAAACTTTTTTTTTTCAAGAGAGCGACAGTTCTAAGTTTTTACGTACTCGGATCTTTCTAAAACTTTCGAACTGCAACTGGACCAAGTGGTCTCTCCCTTGGTTCCTCTGCTTGGGGACATCACGTGTCCATTGGCTGGACAGTCGTTATTTGGAGGTCCATCATGAAACATACCCAAGCTAGAAAAAAGAGAAAAGCATTGTGAAAGAAAGAAAAATAACTGACCCTATACTATGTAAATGTGAAATAAAATGAAATATCTTAAACAAGGCTTGGTATCAAGTGTTGCGTGGATTACATGATATAATCTCATCAATCCAGTATCGGTCTGGTCCATTTCTTTTAATTATCCCTAACAATTGATGGAAGCAATTAAACTTTAAAAAAATTTCGGTCGTTGACCAATAACACCAAAATCAATGGCTTTGTTAAAAAGACGAAAACTTTCAATTTTATAATTCTTTTTCCAAAAATATGATTTCCCTTTTGTGTTTCTTGTATTTGTTTTGGTTACCAAGTTGTTCAAAATAATCTAAAGCTGTTGCCCATTGTTCGAATAAAACAATCACCAAAATCAAATGGAGGATCGTAATATAAACCGCAAAGAATTCTGTATTTATCTCAGTGGCGTAACTCCGGGTCCTGTAATGCAAAGGGGGCTCGTAAAGCAATTGAAAATATAAAATGATCAAAGAAATAGTATTGTCCCTAGAAATATATTTAGAGGAGTAATAAAAATATTATTTACTTTAAAGAAAAATTCATGATAATGGACCTACTTTATAACACTACCTGAATCTATTGCTATCCATTTTTGTATTGTCTTCTAATACCCCCCCCCCCATTTTATAGCACACTCTATTTTTACATTTAGACATATTGTATGGTATTTGTATTTTGTCCCACTACAATATTATTTTAATTGATCACAAAATTTGACACTATAAATTGCGTACAATAAAATGCATCGAGGATCCAAAGTACCGTCAGGCTGACACTGTGTCTACCAGATGATATTTTTAACATATTTGCAATCAAATACTAAACATTCTAGAACGATACGAAATAATTCTATAACGATACTGAAATATTTTCTAAAAATTGTGCTGTTTAAAATTTATTGCTTTTTTAATACTGCGATCTAGTTGAAACATATAACTTACTTATGTCCTATTTCGTGCACAGCAACATAAGTTGAGAGGAGACCCGCTGATGGATAAGGACGGCCATCATCACTAACAGTTCCAAATTCCGTGATGACGCATGCGTGCTGCTTCATGCAGACACCTCCGACAGGAGCCAGGCCTAGAATTGGATTTTAAACATATATAAAATAGTCAATATTTGTTCCTTCGTTAGATTACCAGCTACTATGCCACTGTTTCAGCTCCTAAATGTATCAAATAATACTAGCTGACTTTTACACTTTGACTGTAAACTTCCCAAATCAAGATGGTAAATCAAGATCCATATTATGCAAATCAATTTTGGTAATAATCCAGTCATATTAAGTCAGAATGGTGGAGAATCAGGAGTGAAAGAACAAATGAGAAGATGTCAAAGTCAAACTGAATCCCTGTGTCGTGCCGAGAGCATTTGCTGGAAAACCTACCTCAACCATACCAAAAACAGCGGATGTACCTAAGAAAAACTTATCTACGTTCTACACTCGCTGAGTCGTTCATAATCCCTTTTTATCCCAATTGCCCTCACTTCCTTTGGAGTGAATTGCGAAAATATTCTATCTTAGCGGTTTCTTATAATGACTCATGAAGAGCATCCCTAAAAAAATTGAAGTTTCTAGCTGAAGAGATTTTGAAAATAAGGAATTGAGTCAGTTGTGACAATTTAACCCTTGATATACTCTAATGCTCTACCAACCGAGCTATCTTGGCACGCGACTCTGGCCAGCACACTTTCACTCATAAAATAAATAAACAGCAGTAGATTTTCATAATGCTCGCGTAATGCAGCTGCTGAAATTGGAACCTTTGATTTATTAATAAATCAATAAGAAAACAGGTAATAAATCTCGTTAGAAAATATCTCCAATCAGTACGCAAATACAGCATCTTAATTAAAAATAGAATATATAATTTATTTGAAGTTAAATTCAATTACATTTAAAGGAAAGTTTTATGTTCAGCAGCGTATCTGAGAAATAGATGTATCAAGGAAATTTTTTTGCTAAAACATAAATGGCAAATTTGTTTTCCACCAACAAGAAAAATGTTTGAAACGTAAGTGTAACTCATTGGTGAATCCACCTACCTCCTCCATAATTTGATGCTGACTCTAAAACTGCATAGTAGAAAAAGAAACGGAAATCAAAATTCTTGGAACCTCAAATACTCCCTCCCGAATTTGAAGTTGAATTCAATATCAGCCATCATCTAAGCTTTATTATGCAACCAAATATAAGAAATAGATGTTTCAAGGAAAATTAGTTAAAATGCAGACAGCAAAATTATTGTCACCAATAATGATATGTCGATTACAGTAACTCCTGGGAGGACAAAATGTTATTCTACTGTTTAGCATTTTCCATTTTTAACGGTTATATTTTTTACATTAATAAATTACTGTTATAAAAGCAAGAAAAAATTAAATCATAACATATAGCATGCAAAAAGGAAAGTGAAATTTCCCAAAAATTTATATCATACCCATTGTAACTCCATTCTTCTTTCCTTTCTCCATGGAGAAAAAATTAAGTCTGAAAAGTAAATGAAATGATGTAATTCTGCATATTTTACAATACTGATTACACTTGCACAGGATATACAATCCTATACATATACTTAAAACAAATAATATACCTTATCCAATACAGATCCTATACCTAAGACAAATTACATATGACAAATCAAAGATTTGTTTGTCGCAGTATATAACATTAACCATGCTTTTACTTGTATTGCTTAAATATTATTTTTGCATTCGGGATTTTGAACGACTTCCTGAAAACAATTTGTGAACTTTCAAAAGAGCCTCCGATTCTCCCGGAGTTTGTATGTATGTTTGTACATCTGTGAGGTGCTGACACAGTAACCTTAAAAACGAATGCATATACCGGTGTATTTGATGTGTAGATACATTATGTAATAAACGAAAATATGTAAAGAACCATGCTGCCCCAACCGCGAATCGAACCCTGGATCTTCGAACTGTCTATACGACGCTCTACCGTTGAGCTACTGAAACGAAATTGTAAACTCATATTGAAGTGGAGTCTGCAACTAGAGAGAGTTTTCTGTAATTCACTTGATTAGAAAGCAAATAATTCGTAATTCACGATTTTCATAACATCGTTCCCGACGAAGAAACAGTAATAATTCCCAGAAAAATAATAGTATTATAGCACAGTGTATGAAAAAAAAAATGGTAATTTAACATACGCTAGGGTATAAAAGGTATCAAAATTGTATGTAAAAACACAAACCAGCCTAATTATCCAATTTATCGACGTGGCAGACCTGATGACAGCTTAAAAGATACATCTTACTATAATTAAAAATAAATTAAAATAATACATTGTGAACAAGAACTTGTATATGATAAATATTTCTACCACTGTGATACGGATTATGATGATAGTGAATCTAAACATAGAAGTGAATACTAGTGAATCTATGTTTAGATTCACTAGTATCATAATCCGTATCATGATGGTAAAAATATTTATCGCATACAAGTTTTTGTTCACAATAAATTGTTTTAATTTATTTTCAATTATAGTAAAATGCATCTTTTTAAATTATCATCAGGTCCGCCACGTCAATGAATAGAATACATTAAGCTGATTTGTGTTTTTACATACAATTTTGATACCATTTACATAAATATACCTTACTTTCATAATATAGAATAGTGTTTTACCTCCATAATATAGAATATTAATATATGAAAAAGTCAAATTGAACCTCAAATTCTAGAAATTTAATAAGTAAAACCCAAACAAGCAGAACTGGGAATTAACCCCAAATCTCCTCCTTTGTGCCCATGCAAAATGCTTCCCAACTTCAGTCATGTTAGGAATTACTCTAATTGCCTTACAGTAGATACAGTCTAAAAATTAATATAAGACATAAAAAATTCTTATTATTTCATTCTAGGATAAAAAAAAATACTAAAAAAGCAAGTAGTTTCAAATTATGTGTATATTGACATTCCCAAACCTCATCTTTGCATTTCTTTCCGTTTAATTTTCATCCGCTTGTGTCAAGTCTAAAACGTCAAGTTTAATATCAGGCATTTTTACTTTCTTTAATACTTTTTAAATGTTTTTTACACAGATGATTATCCATAGTCAATGGTAATAATCTATAATAAACAATGATATTATTACTTAAATAATTATTACAAATAATAACCAATAATAATTTATAAATAAATAACACAAAAATTAATCAATAAAAGTTTCTACATAGTAAATAAAAATCCATGAAGACAAGAAAGATTAATCATGCATAAAGCATTAATTATGAAACACTTTCCAACTCCAATGAAACTGTATTTAAACATCTCTAAAATGCGATACATTCCTCGGTAATATTTTTAAAATTATCACAATACTACATTAATTTATTATATTTGAAAACTTAATTTCATCAAAAAAAAAGGAATTTCGTGCAAATGACGGCATTGAAATAAAAATTGTCTGGTTTAAACATCTCTAAAATGCGATACATTCCTCGGTAATATTTTTAAACTTATCATAATACTACAATAATATATCATATTTGAAAACTTCATCGAAAACAAATGAAATTTATTCAAATGACGTCATCGAAATATAACACGCCTGGCTCTCTATCTATAAAAGTAGCAATTCATTCATAAACTTTTTTCCATTCATTTCATTCATCACAATACTATAATAATTTATTTTATTTAAAAACTTAAGACCATGGAGGTACAGGTAATTAAACTCTATGCTTAAAACTTCATCGAAGAAATCAATGAATATTTCATTCATATCAGCTATATTGCAGACTCGATGAGCTAAATAATTTTGCGCTAAATAATTGCAGCAATTCTTATACGACTCATTCTACATCTTTTGGTATTTACATTCTCCATAAGTGAAAATTAGGCTTCGTTGTAGAAATAATTAAAGTTGGATGATCATTTAAACTCAAATATATTGTGATTGCGTTGTTTCAGTATGTAGATGCACAGAATTTAAGCAAAAATAAAGCGGTTTTAGGACGGATGCAACACTAAATATGAATTAAAAAGAACTTTAAAAATCCCGATTTGGGCACAAGATGGATGCCATATTTTATTTTGAATGGGTCACGTGATCTCTTCATATAAAAGGTGTAATGAATATTTAATTTTTTATTTTAAAAACTACTGAATATATTTTGTCGAAATTTTTTTTATATATTTTATGAGGTAATTTGAACATTTCCTTAAACTTTCGAAGCAATTTGTGAATCTTAAATCCGCTTAAAAAATGTTTGAAAAATTAGGTCTCATAGGGTTCATTGTATTTCATTTTTTTCAACCGGCGTTCAATCCAAAACTATTTGGGTGGTATATTATTCATTTATATTCCCATAGGTTCCACAGATCATCTGAACAACATATTAAAATTTCATTTTGATAAAGTCATTTTTAAGGCAGTTATCATGCTAACGGACAGATAGACAGACAGAATGAACAAAGTCATAAACACTTTTCAACTATGTTGTAAAGTGTTAATAACACCGTGGAAGCTTACCCAGAAATGTAGAGGGCCACGTCCCAATGGTTTGGATCGTTGTCTGAATCTGGGTTCTTCTTCGCCTGGTAGCTGCAGAAGGCGTCCAGCAACTTGTCCCTCTCCCCTTCTGAGTGCGGAAGATTCCCCTAAAAGTAGTTTACTCCGATTAGTCTGTAATTAATTAATTTATTTAATCTCAAATAATATACATAAAACAACCGTTTGATAAACTGACAAGAAAGATCAATCATGCATAAGCATTGATTATGAAACACTTTCCAACTGAAATGTAATTTCATTTAAAAATTTCTAAAATGTGATTCATTCAGTGGTAATATCTTTTACATTATCACAGTACTACAGTAATTTATTATACTTAAATATTTAAAACTGTATCGAAATATAAATCATCTGATTCTTTATGCAAAATCAATGAATATTTCATTCATATAACTTGTATTCCAGACTCCAGAGCTAAATAATTTTGTGTGAAAAAAATTCAGCAATTCTTATGTAATTCATCTTACAATCGCTTGAGATATTTGCATTCTGCATATGTTAAAATTAGGCTTCCTTGAAGAAATAATAAAAGTTTAGGGATCATTTAAAATCACAACTATTGTAATTGCATAGGCACGGAATTTAGATACACAGATAATACACAGATAATATATATGTGTATGTGTATGTACTCAAAGTATTGGAATCGTGCCGAAGATCGGAACTCGAATTTTCAAAGGATCTACACGTTTTGGGACTTCTAGAACACGAAAAAACTACTTTTAGGAAGACGTCTGTGTGTGTAAGGGTGTATCTGTGTATGTTTCTGTGTGTCTGTGTGGATATTACATCCACTCTAATTGAAAAACTAATGGACCGAATTTCATACAATTTGGTAGGTATGTTTTTTGTGGGAAATCCTGATGTTCATTAGATTATAGTACGATTCGTAATAAAAGAATCTGCCTTCTTTGCGAAATGGCCGCAGAAATTGCCTTTATCCACTCTAGCTAAAAACTAATGAACCAAATTTAACAAAATTTGGAGTATAATATTTCAATAACCTACAAGTGATTTATATACCAAATTTAACAAAATTTTGTATATAAATCATTTGTAGGTTATTCTACTAAGATTCGGGAAAAAGGAACGGGCTATTTTTGCGAAATGGCCAGCAAAAATCGTTATATATAAAAATAAAAGACTACGTGTGCTCAATTATATCAATTAAATTCCTATTTTATATGTGATTTTTGACAACAAAAAGAATAAGACTAACCCCATTACTCTAGGACTAGCCGTTCTTGAGATATTCTAGTTTTTTCGCGTTTTCGCTACGCCACCTTTGACAATAAGTCCAGCTATCAAATGAGAACCAAATTTAAGTTTAACGTATAAATTCAATGTCATTTAAAATACTTATGTTGTGCAGATAAACTCAAATTATCATTGAATAAATAAAGAGAACGAATATGAGTCTGCAGGGAAAGACATGTGCTGTCCACATCAGAATTTTTAACAATATTACACCAATGATTTATAGAAGTGAACGGGGATTATTTTCAGGCCATTTCGAAAAAAATGTATGATCTATATTTAAAGATCCATCAAATTTTTGTCCAATAAAATGTTCAACAAATTTAAGCTGTGTACCAAATTTTAACTCTCTAGGACGTAGGAAAGTGCATTTAAAATGCCATCAATTAAATTTATCATGAAGAGTTACATAAAATTTAAAAAAAATGAAGAATTGTTATCTACCAAATTTATTTTAAAATATGAAGCCACTCCCATATGTAAAACGTTTAAACAAATGGAGAGATATTTATTATATAATATCTCTCTCTTTTCTTTCTGGAAGATATCCCAAAGTCAGAATTTAATAGAATTTGTTTTTTTCCCTATATTAAATAATTTTTTTAATTAAAAAACTACTTAACATATTTTACTGAATTTTTTTTTATATATTCTATGGGATAATGTGAATATTTCCTAAAAATTTCGAAGCAATTCGTGAATTTTAAATTTACTTAAAAAATGTTTGAAAAATTAGGTCCCATAGGGCTCAATGTATTTCATTTTTTCAACCCGGGTTCAATAAAAAACTAATTGGGTGATATTATTTATTTATATTCCCATAGGTCCTACAGACCGTCTGAACAACATACTAAAATTTCATTTTGATAAACTCATTTTTACGGCAGTTATCGTGCTAACGGACAGACAGACAGACAGACAGACAGACAGACAGACAGACAGACAGACAGAATGAACAAAGTCATAAACACTTTTCAACTTTGTTGTAAAGTGTTAATAAAAATGGAAAACTTCATTAGAACATGGCATAAAAAAGAATATAAAAAAGATATCAAACGATTTAATGGCAGCCCAGGAGGTGAAGTGGATAGCTTCTTCGGTTGCTGTCTTGTGGGCTCGGGTTCGAATCCCGAATAAGGCATGGATGTTTCTTGAGGATAAAGTCAGTCTTCCGCCTTCAGGGTCCTCGTCAAAATGTGAAGCTGCACTCCCTCCGACCTTCTTCAGTGATGCGTTCTTGTAATAAACTTTGTTCTCTCGTCTTTCCTGCTTCCTGCGTCACTAGTCTTGAATCGGCTCCTCCGAAACAGGAGGTCATCAGTAACAACAACAACAACATAACTTTCTCATTTACTACTTCAAATTGCTTGTATTTTTGGATATATTAATGTGAAATATACTTCATATTTAAGTTGAAGCATATATGTGTAAAATTAAGAAATTAGAATTTAACAATTATTAGATTTTAACAATGCAAACCTTCAGTCGCCGATAGTCGAACTCTCGAAATTCGTACCACCACTTATTTGGATTTTTTTCTTATGAGGGAATTCATAATATTGGATTATTTCGAAGCAAAATGGTCCAAGTCCAGAAGTCCTGCTGACTAATCGTAAATAATTAAATATTATTATTATTATTTTAATTTCAACAACTTTTACTGCAAAATCCATTGTTTCCCATCTGAGATAAAACTGCACACACGCACACACACCCCTCCGACCTTCGTCAGTGATGCGTTCTTGTAATAAACTTTGTTCTTTCGTCTTGTGTCTTTCTTCGTTCTTTCCTGCTTCCTGCGTCACTGGTCCTAAATCGGCGGTTTCATTAGTAACAACAGCAACAACAACGATTTAAAGAATCATATTAAGTATGAGGCAGTCTATTATTACAAGAATTTAAGTCCATACTATGACAGAGCATAAAGGTGAAACAGATTCTCTCCCCTGCACCCGCCTGCTGCACCGGCGCTCTTAGTATCCTGGCACACATACAAACCACGCACTTTTCCTTATCAGTATTATTAATTCTTCTACGACATCTTATCTACATTTAATTGCAGTACCGCCAAAACACAGTTAATTAACGCAATTATAAACCCCTAACAGAACGTGCCTATCCCACAAACAGTGAAACTCACTATATTTCAAATCAAGAATATTAATTCCCCCAAAAGCAACAGGTTTTATCAAAGAAATTGAACTTAATTTTGCACGATATTAATACTTACTTTTCTTTTCAATTTAACGAAATTTTCAAAAGCTCGCCAAGTTTTAGATATTTTGCCAAATAAGTCACCAAGGTCGCCAAATGTGTCGTGAAACATTACAGGTGGATGGACAGACGGACGGAGTGAAGGACTTTCCTTGTATAGTGTTAGCTTCCACTGATATATGCTCTGGCTGCCGCTTGATCAGACACAAGGAGTGCTAATATAGTAATCAGCGCTCACTATAATGCATCATTAATATTTTTAGTAAAATGAAAAAATTTTTAATATAAAATATTTTGATTACTCACCGGTTGTTTCTTCATAAGTTCCAGTCTAACGAGGCTAATTTGAATCTTCCTACTCAAAGATGGTTGGTGATAAAGAGCTTGCATCTAAAATGGTAGCACACAATAGGATAATTAGAACCTTTAAAGTTGTCGAGTAAGGAACAGTAAGTTTTTCATAGAACTGTAATTTCATGCTAGCTTAACTTCAGGAGCAAAAATGTTCTATAATCTTCAGGGTGGTCTTAAAGTATTCCTATTCAAACTCTCTACCAAAATATAAAGTGGCTGAAACTCAACTTTAAACTTGGTAAAAATAATCTTTGCAGAAAATTATATGCAGAAGGTTTTATAAAAAGCTAGTTTAAAGATCACCAGAGGAGAAAATGTAACGATGAAGGAGCAAAACGCACAAAAAATGTCATCGCTACCCTAGTATTTAATATTGGACCAATATTGTATATCTTGGATTACATTGGAAATATTTCCAATGTCATCCCAATATTGGGCAAATATTAGGGTTACATTGGCCTCCAATATTGGCTAATATTTTTATTACAATATTACGCCAATATTGGTGTTATATTGGAAATATTGGTGCAATATTGTCCCAATATTTGAAGCCAATATTGGGCCAATTCCGTCAAAATATCCACTTTTTCATATTGATTCAATATTGGAGCCAATAATAAGCCAATATTGGATTGCTACTAGGGTAAGAATTTAATTTTGAGGAAAAGAATCCAACATTTATTTGGGAGGTTTAATTAATAAATAGTTTATTATTCTGGGATTATTTCGCAAACACACTAATAAAATGGCTGTTATTACTTTCCTTATATACATAATGTATAAGGAAAGTATTGTAACCTGGTCGAAAATTCGAATTCGAGTTTTCGACGGGAGAGCACGTTTCAAGCAACCCTGATCACGAATCGAACATTTTTGAGTTGATGTCTGTGTGTGTGTGGGGGGGGGGGGTGTCAGTGAGTCTGTGGAGACAATAACTGACGAACGAATGGACCGATTCGAATGAAATTTAGTACAAAAATCACCGTCCATGAATACTGAAAGCCTATTGTTTTAAAATACAATCGAATATTCAGAACCCACCTAAATTTGCAAGTGAAATTTTGAAAAAATCATAAAAAATTCAAAACCTTTAATAAAGTTACGCAAATAGACATATCTTATGTAATTTTTCCTTAGAAAACGTTTGTGATAAACTTTAGAACGCTAGCATTAACTGGTCTCGAGATATTGCACATTTTTCAAATAAATTTATCAAAAATATCCCATAAATTAAAAAACATATTAACTGTCGAGAAACATGTTTACTTTTCATATGTAATATCATGCAATAAATTTGGTGACATCATTTTCATGGATCTAACTCGTTCCATTCACGAGAAAAGATACTTTGAGTAATACTTTTGTATTTGAACGCCAATAGTCATTTACCTGCTATAAGAATAACTTATTTCTCCGTCCATAACGCTTGGCGAGATTTTGGCGACGAATTTAGCGAAATGTCGCCAATTTGGTGAGATTTTTAAATGTTGCCAAATTAACGAAAATCTCTCCAAATGGATAAAAATGACACTAAATCAATGAAAATGAGGACTAATTGAAGAAAATTCAATATCTTGGAAAGAATATAAGTATCTGCTATAAGAATGACATTTTTTTTAAACTGTAAAAGTAGCAAATTCATTGCATTATGTAAGGAAATTCATGTGTTGCCCACATCAGATTTTTTTTATAAGGTAGTTTTACAAGAAAAAGCGCGTTCATCAATGGGGCAGCCGTCATGCTGTTTTTTCTATAAACAATACAACGTGCTAGGCCTCTTATTTTCATCAAATTTCCCATTAAAAATTCTGAGGTCAATTTAGCACTGCGAGTGGTAGAAATGAGCGTATATTTTGCTTATTACAGTACTAATGTGATCTTTTTTCACTCATAAAATTAAGAATGAGCTCAATGTATATAGAGCATAAGAATTGAAACCAACATTTCAAAACGCAAACCGGAAATGCTGTACAAAATATGGATAAAATATATTTAAAGATTCAAAGAGTAATTACTAAATACTTTTAATTAGTATTTTATACAATATAATTAAAGGTTTGATTTCGAATTTTTGAGGGATTTTTTAAATTTGATTTATGTGGCTAAATCTTAAAACCAGTGATCCCTATAGTTGGCGGGCTTACTTTTCTTATAAATGTTTATATACCGTACTTTTATGTTTGTGTGTGTTAAGATTAAATTACCCAAAATTTTTAATCGTACAAAAGATAAAAAGCACTGTTTTAACAGGTGATTATAATTTGTTACATTTCTGAGAATCATAACGACACAAGTGTGATCCGGCAGTAAAAAAAAAACACTAGCACACTTTTGAGATGTAAAATAAAAACTTCGTTAAAAATTAGCCTATAACAAATTAATATCGGTATCAGACAGTTTTGCAGGCAAAAACACTCTTCTTCAGGATGAAAAGACAGATCAAGCATACCAGCAAAAGCAAGAAGGTGACAGACAACTTCTTGCCTTTTCTGGTGTGATTTATCAGTCGTTTTTATTATTATTTAGACAAACACCTTCTTGGTTTTTACTGCTGTGGCTGGATTTAATCTAGCTTTTTATCCTGAAAAATGTGGCTGTTTTTACCTCTGAAATTGGCTAATTAATTTACTAATTTGCTACTGCTTTCAACAAATTTTTACTTTACGGTTATTTATGCAGATGTTTGAATGATTTAATTTGCACTTTTACTGATTGATAAGATAATGTTTATTCGGCTTAACCTTAGTAATAACTCAAAAATTACACTTTTAAATTGTGTCACTTATAAAGCAAGGATGCGATATGCTATTATTACCTTACTTATTCCAAACTTTTATACAGTACTTGTGCACATTATCTTTCGAAATATTTAGAAAACATCTCGGCATGTACAAACCTGGTTAACAAAACCCAATAGCAAATCCACCATACTTTCTTCCGATTTCACGTGAGGCATAAACAACTCGTAACCCTTCTGATCAAAAAAGACTGCCAACTCCATGTAGAGATTTTTAGCACTGGCTAAAGGGGTTGTTCTCTTGGAAACGTCCTTTGGCTTCTTTTGTTCCCTGCCAGCATCATCCGAAATGGAATTTAAGTCATCAAAGTCTAGGTACTTGACGATGTCGTCGTCGTCCAACTCGTACTCGGATCGAGGTGCAGATGGAATATAGTGCTCGTCTTCCCATTTTTCTATTGTAAAACAAATGGCGTTAAAATTATTTCATAAATATAAATAAGCTTTAAATAAAGAACGCGATTTGCACATTAAATGATAAACTGGATCACAACGTAAAATGCAGCTAAAATATAAATATAAAAAGCATGCGTGCGTTTTGAAAATCACTGAGTTTCCTTCTTCAGTGCAACAAGCCAGGACCAGAAGCCCAGAACCAGAACGCCTACACAACAAGCCAAGCCAGGACTTATATATCAGGGAGTTCTGTTCCTAGCCAGTTGCATTAAAGATGAAAATCTAATGATTTTCAAAACTTTCTTTTATATCTTTATTTTCAATTTTTATTTTTTTACGCTGAGATCCAGTTTATTAATAAATAAACTTTGTTATTTGTTGATTGAATTTTACGTCATTTGGTGTTTTCCTAACATGTATTACTATTACTACACGTTAACGGGCGTTTATAAGTATGTAAACTCCTGAAAATAAAAAAGACCAGTTTCATCATCTATTTATAGTTTATAGTTCTAGCTCTGGTGATACTAATTGATTACTGATACTCTCTTTAAAATTAGTTAAAAACTTTTATAATTTAATTACCATTGAATGTTGGTGTTTGATTTTTATCATTGAGCGTTTTTGTCACTGATCGGCAAAGCGAAAAAAATAAAGCCAAGTTGCAAAACAAACTATCTATATAAAGGATTTCTAGATTTTTGAACTTTAACAAATGTTCTTAAGTCAATACTTTTTTAACTTAACTTTTATCGACTGAAGCTAGGGTATCTATCATCTTTTCCGTGCTTTTAAGCTGTATTAGTCACAAAATAGTCTAACTGCGGTGAGAAAATGTCAAATGAATAATTCTTTAATTTTAAAATATTTCACGAAAGCCCAGAGAAAATAAAAGTTGTTTTGGTTAATTTAAATATCCTACTCTTTGTAGGCATGTTTCGTATATCTATGGGAGAATTATTGTTTGATGAGAGGACTTGACATTTGTACATGCTGTTTAGCCATAGAGAGACAAAGGATTGTATAGCCCATTTGTAGTCATTACCCTTAAGAGCCTCCTTGACTTTAATTCAAAATGGCGCATAGGTAAATATTTAGCAAAATATATATCAAATAATAGTTCTGCAACGGATTTTACGGGATTAACGTTATAGAAAACAACTTCTGATTTTTTCTCTTTTATTACATTTATAGATGAACACCAAACCTGTAAAATTCTGATTGTAACGTATGTCTTAATTCAACAATCATTATGAGTATGAATCTGCCCACCAAGTGATTATAAATCTTGACTATGAGCCTTATGAAATATAACTTTATATAGCCTTTTTCAATCTGGGCTCTATATTACTTTCTCTACATGCATAGTATAAATAGCATAATGTATAGGAATTGATTGTGTCAAGGTCGAAAATTCGTATTCGAATATTCGACGAAACAGCATGTTTTAAGAACTCGAATCAAATATTTTGGAGAGGATGTGTTTGTATGTTAGTATTTGCATGTTAGCTTGCTAATTTGTGTGTATATTAGTGTGTATGTATGTGTGTACGTTAGTGTGTATGTATGTATGTACGTTAGTGTGTATGTTAGTGTGTGTCCATGAGTCTGTGGACGCAATACCTCACAAACGAGTGAAGCTTTTAAAAAATAATTTAGTACGAATATTAATTACACTCAATGAGTACTAGCATTTTTTTTATTTTAAAAGCAATCGAGTGTTCAAAAGAACCCTGCCCCCCCTTCATTTTCAAATGATTTTTTTAAAAATCAATACCTTTACTGATGATAAATGAATAATAATTTCAGACGTGGTTTTTAGTATAAAACGAATAATATACACTTTAGAGCGCTAGCACGAATCGTTCTCAACACATATAACAATGTACGATTGAATTTTTAAAAAAAAAATCAGGACCTTCAATACTGTTAAAAAATCGGTCATTTTTCATTATGAAACGAATGACACAACTTTATAATTGCAAGTTTTTTAGATAAATTTATCAAAAAATTGCATTAAATTAAAGTAGTTAATTAGTTAGTATAATCAAATATGTATCATATGCAATATTATACAGAAAATTTGTTAGCATCTTTCTATGGGATCTATTTTGTTCCATTCACAATAGAAGATAATTTTTGCACTAGTTTTATATTTTGACACAAAAGAATTCGCCAATAGCCATTTTTTTTGACAGCACATAAATTAAATATCAGCAATGGTATATGGACGAAGATTTTGCACTGGAGTGTAAATAAGTCATTCCGTTTGGAGTCATAAGTTACCAAGAGCGCCCAATTTCTATTTATATGGTGTTGAATCAAACCCAAAAACATTCTGCTGTATATCTTGTGCATCATAATTTTACTGTGAAATAATTGCATTGTGTAGGGACAGCCATGTGCTGTTCACATCAAAATTTCTTTTCTGTAAATTTGAAACAGTTTCAGTAGTATAATCAACGCCACAAAAGTTCGCAAGAACAATACAATTTCGCATATTTGTGGAGTGGAATGAAGTATGTTCTTGCTGTTACTTCAGTCAGTTCCGACAAGCACCAATCCGGTCCACCTAATATTCCAGAATATACAAACTGGCGCAACAGCGGCCATCTTGACTGCCAGTTGAAGCGATGGTTATACGTAGCGAAAAGAGAGTTATTTTCTCGTCCTTTTCTGGGGACCTAGAGAAGATTAAAAGATTCCAGACTACTTTCTTGAATGATTGTTACCATTTTTTGAAAGCAGAAGCACCTATTTTACAGCTACATTGCGTATCAATCAATTATCTTCCACGCAACAAGCGCACGCCATTGAAATATCACATGCAGGTGATAACTGACTGAACCAGTTGGGGTCAAAATGGAGTTAGACTGTATATCATCATGAAAGGTAAAGGATCTATCTTTATCTACATCTACACTATCTACCCTTCATGCTGCATATCCAGGAGCCTTAGGTCTACCGATACTGATCGCTGTACTGAAAGCATAATTCCAGTGTTTCTTTATTTCTTGATTTTTGTCTTTCACAGATCATAACATGTGAAAAAGATTATTTATCACAAGGTTAGATTCTACAAAGACTTACCGTCGGGTACAGAAAGTCTTTTCTTGGGTTTGAAGACAAGATGCAGGAATTCGTCTTCATTATGTGCAGATGAGCGCTTGTCTTGTGTCTCGATGAGCCCTAGAAGATCGGCCAGGTCTTGATCGACAGGCTGTATTTGAACACCTCCGTCAGGAAGTAGTAAAATACCAGACTAGGAGGAAAGAGAACGAAAAAGTCAAAATTGATTTTTTTTTTTTTTTAATTAACTTTGTATACCAACATGTCAGTCATCAGTTAGTATATTTGTGGATTTTCTATCTCACGAAAGAAATATTTTAGAAAGTTAAAGTGTTTAACAAACCTGTTAGAATATTTATATAGAAAGTATCTTTAGCAGTAACCAACGTATATGGTATCATTTATATGCAGACAAACGCCATCTGTTGATCGATCAAGTTGTTAGTCAATTATTTAAGAGCAAAAGCATAGCTATTCCGAAAATTTATTGGCTAGTATTTGAGTATGTCACACGCTTTAAAAATTTAGGTTGTAACTTTAAAAAGTTTTAATTTGTTTTATAATACATGGCGCTTACCTCCGGAAAAAGTCGTCTTAATAGAAAATCAAGCTCAGTTAGATCGTGGCCAATACTACATATTTACAAATTTTTAACCTTCTATGTCGCCAGTGGTCTTCTGTGGGGGTTTTCGAACCCCCATCCATTTTGTTAACCCTCTTGGAAGAAATCGAAAATTCATCTCCGTTAGGTTCTATTCCGGGGCTGATACTATAAGAGTGCAAAGATTCACCATTTAGGTCGCAGTAAATTTTCTGCAGTGTCTGGAAAGACCTTTCTACCCCCCATCCCCTCATTCTGTGTACCATAGGCTTAAAAGATATATGTCTATGTACTATATATATCTATGTTGTGTACTCCCGGTAAGAAAATTTAAATGTTCCGCCCCGTGGTTGATGTAATCCCGTGGTTGAATTAAGTGGGTAACTGAAAAAAATACAGCTGAAACACGAAAAGTGACATGTGGCCATATTGGGAGCAGAGTGCTCCCAATATGGCCCACTTTGTAATTTATCAAAAAATTGTAAAAAATATCCTGGAAGTAACAAAAAACCACAAAAAATATTTATTATTCTAAAACAGGCGATAAATCAGATTATAAGAAATGTAAATTCCCGAAAAGTTTCGAATTCAAAAATGACTATAAACTTTAAAGTTTAAGGCACATGCATGTAACATGGACCCTCCTTAATACACCAAGCTGTTTAATAACGTCATATTTAACATCTGGGGAAAGAAAACAGCCCTGGTCTCTTACTGTAAATCTCTTTTTTAAACTTAATGGAACAGGAACTTGACCATATTGCGTACTTCTGACTTTCTTAGTTTTCACTTAAACAGACGGCTGACATAATCTGATGTGATAAAAACACTAACTGCATCTGAAAATAAGTTAACAGGCAGAGCAACAGTATCCAATTTCATTTCAGCTCAAATATTAACAAAATATAATGATACGAAATATTATTTATATTAAAAAAATGATAAGTCACTTTTCTTCTTTTGAAAATCTCACTAAACCTGCTAATAACGTCACCTACGTAACTCCGTATTCGATTATTCGAAACTCATACTTTCGAATTCAATTGGCCGTTTCTTAGACAGTCATGAAAGTCTAGTTTATGGTGCAATCTGACAGATTCTGTAGAAACTAACAGAAAATAAGACGATACTGTGCCATATACGATATGTGCCATATGGGATATTAACCATGGGATACTGTGCCATATTCGGGCCTCCTACATTGCAATATTATCATTTCATCGTCTGTAATAGGAATGTAAATCTGATATTCATTTTAAGTTACATTAAATTTACAGTTTTCCATAGATTTTCTTTTTTATTTGACAACTTAGGGCATTTCAAAATGGAACTAAGACGCAAAAATTAAAAAATATATATATCGAGAATGGTATATATTCCAATGCATTCTCTATGCGTTACCATGCATTGTAGGAAAAGTATAAAGGAATCTTACCAGCCCTTTAGAAGTGCTGAACTCACAGGCACTGACAGCAGCAGCAATACTCCCGTTATTCCCAATGTAATGGCAAAGTGGGAACCTTCTATCCGCCATTTCTGTCTCCATATCTCCGTCTCCTATTTGGAAGGCTTTGAAAGATGGGGCCAGCAGTTTGTCATTCCTCCTCAGCTGCATTTGGACTGAGTGACCGAATATGGACTCGGCCATGATGAACATGTCTTGAGCATGGTTTGACTCTCCTCTTTGGAAGATCCTGTGAGTATCTGAATCTCTGCTTTGGAATGAGTTAGTCTTTTTCATTCGAATATTGACAAGTTTATACTCGGGAACTGCAAAATAGAAAAGAAAATCGGAAATAACCCAATCAACTTCTTGATATCGAAGGGTCTGTGGGGGGCCACTGATCCCTGATGGTCGAGGGGATATGTTCGAACTCGGAACCTTTTGATTGCTAATCCCGTGCTATGCCATCTGTGAGTGACGCTATGCTGTAATTCAGCTGGACAACAGCATTGAGTCACTCACTGCTACGAAAGACATCCCAGAATATTCCCTCGGCCTCGAAGAATTCTTTTGGGGCTGGTGGCATAGCACGGGATCAGCAATCTAAAGGTTCAGAGTTCGAACCTATTCCCACTATCGGGGATCAGCGGTCCCGTCACAGATCCAAATGTTCGAATTTCAAAGAAATCGGTATTTTTCTTACCTTCGTGGTGTTGCTGTACATCGAAGTATTTCTTCAATTGATCTTTGGATAATCGTGTATGGAAATCTGAAAACTGAGGCTGTAAATAAAAAAGTTAATTCAATTTGAGAGACATGCTGTAGACGGAAGGCTTTAGACTACATAAAACAGAAATTTCTATATAAAAATTAAAACTTACGATGCATGATGATGAAATGGCTTGTGCAACTATGACGATTAAAATGTGTGAAAATGATGTCATTCTCCAGAACATTGTGCAAAAAATATCTGTAAAAAAATGTTGTAAACTTATTTGTATGGCTATTTTAATTAAAAAATTATTTGTACGGCTGTTATGTGTAAAACTTTGAAAACGTGTCAATATTTATTCCATGCTGATGCTTTCTTGGTAGCAAGTTACACAAGAAAATTTATACATTCAAATTTTTAATGCAATTAACAGCACCGATACACTGGTTTACTTAAATAGTTAAATAGTTTGACTAATTAGGGGAGTACTGGTATGGTTGGTCTATCAGAATGCAAGTCAGTTAATAGCAAGAGTTGTTAAAATAAATTCTATTTTAAATACATTCTAATTTTTAAGAAATAAAAAGGGCTCTACTTTTAAAAAAAGTTGGACAATATACAGTATATAAAACAGTCTCTATTTCTTAAAAAATATTTTTATTTTTTAAAAGATATTGTACGCCGACAACATGGCCTTGATTGCACAAGATAATCAAACACAAGTCGTGCAGGAAACCCATCAAAATTACCGTCACGTCCTGACACAATAGCTAACAAAATAGAAAATAAAAGTCAGTAAATGTGCTGCTGTCACCTTTCCCTGCCCCCGTCATACCCCAACCACTAACCTAATTTTAAATAACGAGCCTATTCCTTGGCAATCTAGTTACAAGTACCTTGGAAGTGTACTTAGATTCAAATTTAACGTGGAAACTTCATATTTCTGAGATCCGTAAGAAAGCGAAATCTTCACTAGCCCAACTACGGCCACTCTTGGCTGGAAACAGCCGCTTATCAACCAAAAATAAGTTATTGCTATACAAGTCCTGTATACGTCCAATGATGTCGTACGGAGCCCCTATTTGGGGCACCGCAGCCGAGATTCACCTTAGGAAGCTTTAAGTTCTTCAAAACAACCCATTGCGTATGTTTATTAATTATCCGACCTACGTCCATATAGAAGTCCTGCACAAAGACCTCAGAATTAAACCATTCTTGAAACGTGTTCAAAATCTTTTTCTAAAATTCCACCGAGGTCCAGAAATGTAAATAATCCCACACTAGACAGTATCCCCCAGTCCAATTAGTTGCTCATGTCCTCTGGATGAGTCGGACGGTCTGGGTCTTCAACACCTTTCTGGTAGGTCGGACGATCTAGGTCTCAACAACAACACTAGACAGTACCCCAAGTTACCATCCTAGGAACCCGAGAGCGCGTAAGCGCTCTCGGTCGTTACCTGGGCGCAAAGTACGGGATATCTACCTCCGCTGTAAAAAGCGGCGCCTAGTATGGTTTTATGGCTTCTCACTTGTTTTTGAAGTGACTTCAAATTATTCTGTACCCTTCTCTTGCTTTTTGGAACCCTAATTCTGTTGGTTAGTCCTACACCTGTGTCCGCTAGTATTACTCAAGCTCAAGGCCCTGCGCTCTTATCCCATCTCATCCTTCTCTACTTCTACTGGAAGCCCACTTTGGCCCCAGTTTCATCCTTTCTAGAGACTTGGAGACGGGATCGACTTCGATCATCGCCCCCCCCCCCCCCTTCAAACACAAATAAGATTTGAATTTTATGAAGCACCTTATCTTTTTTATGAAATTATATCTATCCTTTTATATCTATCCTTTATATATATCCTTTATATCTATCCTATGAAAATTTATTATCTATCCTTTTTATGAAACACCTTTTCCTTATTCTTTTATCTTTTTGCTAGAAGTTTAAAGGGATGATCATATCCTCTCCTGGACACTTCTCTGACCCCGTCCTTGAGATCCTTGAGATAGTTTTTTCACATTGAAATCTTTTACTAAATTTAAGACTTACTAAATCTTTACTAAATTTTAGACTTTGGGTACCTAGGAGAGCCATTAGGTACCCAAATAACTTCGGAATGAAAAAATATACAGTATCTATCTACAGTAAAATGCCCGTACCCCATCGAATAAAATGATTGCAGCGCCCTCAGTGAAGAATAGAAGAAGTTGAGAACAGGAGAAAAAAATCAACAAAACGAGTTAAAGATAAATGTCAATTACAAAGTAGTAGAACATTATCTGATGAGTAGAAATCGATACTAAATCGTTTGAAGAAGGTAATTATTTAAATGCTAGTGCGATAGGCAAAATTTTCCGTCATTTTCAGTAATGATGCAATAAGCAGTACTTACATGCACAGGAATCTAGTGTAGACTCTATTCAAAATGTCTTTCATCACCGACAATACGAATTGGAATTTGAGAAAGGATATTATCCCATACTTTGAGAAACATTTCAGGCGTCGCCGTGTTATAGCATCTAGCAACCGATCAAGTATGAGGAGTATTTATTGCCTTCCAGATACACATATTGGGTATTCCTGATGCCGATTCCCACTCATTAAACAATGTTCTAAAACTTTATAACTGACGTTCTTCTTCTGCCTTTCTTCATTACTTGTTATCATGGGCGTATGCAGAATTTTTTGCAGAGGGGGGGGGGGGGCTGAAATCGATTCTGAAAATTTGGAGATTACTATCAACCTTTCATTTTCAGAGTTTCGAGAAGTTTTCTATGCTTCTGCAGAGTTCTTGTGGCTCCATGGAGCTCAATTTGGGAACCACAGATATAGGCACAGATTCACTTTGTTCTAGAAAGAGAAATTGTGCATAGCTTGGGCATTGTGCAAGGTTTTCTATAACAACATCAATAAAATTTCCATAGATCTCCTAAAATGCCCCCGCCTGAAAATTTGAAAACTTTCTAAAAGAAATCTGCTAATAACCTCCCCTCCCTACTCAAATCCCAATCTTTCTATTAAAATTCACCTTTTATGTTATTAAAATGTTCTCTAAGGAATGGCTTTTAATTAAAGTAACAATTTTCCAGGAGGGGTGCTTTGGACACCCCCACCCCCTAAATATACACATGCATGTTATCCGAACTTTCAATTTTCCGTTGCAATCAGTTTTGTTCAATCGGTCATAGTTACTTTACTATAAAAACACCAAACCTGCACACTCATAGACCTTTCTTTACAAAGTTATTAGGATCCTTAAGAACATGCCTAGAAACCCTGCATATACACACGAAACTTCGATAGCAATACGTGCATTTGTTCTTAAGTTATTCTGTTCACAACTCTCATACATACATACACACAGCCGGGCACCTTTCGAAAGTGTTCGACATTTATTCAGGGGTTTTGAACATTTTCTTCCCAATCTCGAATTCTAAAATATTTCGGGGTGTCAATGTTATCTCTACACAATAGTGTAGCGAAATAAAAAAAAATAATTGATATCACCTGTTTGACTTAAGAAATCTTCACTTATTACTCAGCAACAGCCACTCGAATTTTGTCCATGAATGATGATAATGCAATACGCAAAGTTGCAGCAGAAGATTTTCGTTTGGAACAAAACACCTTCTCAACACCCCCTCACATTATATATCGCGAGATCCTGAAGGCGTTGCTAGCGAACCATGCGGGTATAGAGCTCATCTGTCTTAAGTCTTGAGGTTTTTGCCTCCCTGCCTCATTATCACCACTATGTCTCGGAGAATGAATATTAAGAAAGTGGAAAACCGCGAAATAATGGTGTAAGGCAGTCCGTCCGGTACAAGTGTCGCAATTATTGAATGGTCGGATCGTGAACGTCACCTGAACAATTAAATGCTTCAAAACTGAATGAAAATGTGAATTTCAACATAATTCATCTACTAAATTGTTACTTCTTATTTTTATACAATATAGCATATGTATACAATTTCAATTTCGATTTTGAGTTCTCAATGTGTTTACACGTTTTGGGTACTTTACAACACGAGTTAATTATTTTTCGCCCACGCCACCACCACCCCTCCATCTATCTCTTCTCTCCTCTTCTTACTCTCTTATTTACTCTCTCTTTCACTTATTCCCTTTTAACTCCAAAACATAAATCAAATATTTTCAATTTGCAACGTCTCATCTCCCCTCTCTCTTTCTCCCTTACATTTCCCCTCACTCCTTCTCCTTTACTTCTCCCCCTCTCTCCTTCTCCATAGATGTAAAAGATGTCTATGGAGAAGGAGATATATGTCTACTATATGTCTATGTCCTTCTCCCATAGACGTAAAATGTATGTAATACTATATATGTCTAATAGATGTAATATTATATATATCTAATAAATGTAGTACTATATATGTCTAATAAACGTAATGCTGTATATGTCTAATAGACGTAATACTATATATATCTATGCCTTCTCCCCCTCACTCCATCTCCCTCCTTTCCCTCATTCCATCTCCTTCACTTCTTCCCCTCTCTACTTCTCCCCTAGACGTGAAATGTACGTAATACTATATCTAATAGACATAATATTATGTATGTCTAATAGACGTAATACTATATATGTCTAATAGACGTAATACCATATATGTCTATGCCTTATCCCTTACTTTTCCCCTCCCTCCTTCTCCCTCTCTCTCCTTCCCCCCTTACCTCTTCATCTCTACAAAGAATCCATGTGGGCCCAGAAGGGCCTGGACCCTAAATACTTTTTTGAAGGAGGCGAAGGCATGAAACATGCGCATAAAGGGAAAAATTAAATATACAGGAGAGGTCGTGATAAATATTCGTAGGAGTCCACGATTTATCAACCCCGCTTTTTGTTTCGAGCACACACTGACACATCGAAAAGTAGCAAACAGGAAGCAGAACCCTCTACTATATAAAAAAGAATTAAAGAGTCGAATGTTTGTTATCGTTTACCATATCATTATTACAATAATGGTTTTATTGGCGGAGTTTTAACAATGAATTTTATACTAGTTGACTGATTCCCACGTGGACAAACTTTTTACGATTTTTTCCTTCTCATGCAAAATATAGAAAATATTGTTTTCACGAAAATTTTCTATTTCAATATTTTGATGGCAATATATGTTTTAGAAACTTCTAAACACGTTTCGACTATATCCTACCTGTCTATCTGTGGTCGATTTTTTTGTATACACGATAACTTCCATAAATATTACTGGATTTTCACGAAACTTTATATTCATATTTATTAACGAAAAACTCAGAACTAGACAGAATATTTTTAAATTCGAGTATAAACTTCGAAATTTATTCGAAATTTTATATTTTCTTAACATGGCAGCATAACATAAAATTTGACATAATCATATATAAAAGGAGTTATTTATGGTTCAATAATCACGAAACTCAACAGTTACCATCATTGTGGGGGAAAAATAGTCGAAAAACAAATTTTGTGTTCGTGACCTCATTAACTCCCCTCACGGAACGAGGGTACAGTGTCAAACTTGGTATTAATCATTTGGAGCAAGGATGCAAATTTTTGATTCAGATTTCTTCTTTAAAAATTTGAATAAGAAAAAAAAATCTGATGTGGGCAACACATGACTTTCCTTATATAATGCAACGAATTTACTACTTTAACAGAAAAAACAATAGGTTATTCTTATAGTAGATATATTCTTTCCAAGATATTGAATTTTCGTCAATGAGTCGTCACTTTCATTGATTTAGCCTCATTTTTACCCATTTGGCGAGATTTTCGTTAATTTAGCAACATTTAAACAAGTCGCCAAGTTGGCAACATTCCACCAAATTCGTCGCGAAAATCTCGTCAAGTGTTATAGATGGAGAAATAAGTTATTCTTACAGCAGATATGACTATTGGCGTTCAAATACAAAACTATTACTCAAAGTATCTTTTTTCATGAATGGAACGAGCTAGATCCACGAGAATGATGTCACCCAATTTATCGCATGATATCACATATGAAAAGTGATCATGTTTCTCAATAGGTACTATTTTTTTTTTACTTTACATGATTTTTTGATAATTTTTTTGAAAAATGTGCAATATCTCAAACACGGTTCATGCTAGGGTTCTAAAATTTGTGTCAATCGTTTTCTAATGAAAAATTACATAAGAAATGTCTATTTGAGTAATTTTATTAAAGGTTTTGTTTTTCAATGATTCTTTCAAAATTTCACTCGAAAATTTAGGGGGTTCTGAACAGTCCATTGCGTATAAAAACAATAGGCTCACAGTATTTACGGATTGTGATTTTTGTACCAAATTTCGTTTGAATCAGTTCATTCATTCGTCCGTTACCGTCTCAACAGGCTCACTGACTCGCACACACACACACACACACAGACATCATCTCAAAAATGTTCGATTCGTGATCAAGGATGCTTGAAACCGGCTCTCCCGTCGAAAACACGAATTCGAATTTTCGACCCCGTCACATTACTTTCCTTATACATTATTGTATATAAGGAAAGTAATAAAATGTATTCTGTTATGAGAAGGTCAAGTAGAGCCACAATCCAGATAATTTAGTAAGAGTTGGTCATTTTTACTTTCCTTATATACATAATGTATAAGGAAAGTATTGTGACGGGGTCGAAAATTCGAATTCGAGTTTTCGACGGGAGAGCACGTTTCAGGCGTCCCTGATCACGAATCAAACATTTTGAAGTGATGTCTGTGTGTGTGTGTGTGTGTGTGTGTGTCAGTAAGTCTGTGGAAACGATAACTGACGAACGAATGGACCGATTCGAACAAAATTTGGTACAAAAATCACAATACGTAAACACTGGAAGCCTATTGTTTTTATACGCAATCGAATGTTCAGAACCCCCCTAAATTTTCGCGTGAAATTTTGAAAAAATCGTCAAAAAATCAAAACCGCAAATAAAGTTACGCAAATAGACATTTCTGATGTAATTTTTCATTAGAAAACGATTGACATAAATTTTAGAACGTTAACAGGAACCGTTCTTGAGATATTGCACATTTTTCAAAAAATTTATCAAAGAGTCATATAAAATTATCAAAAAGTCATATAAAATAAAAAAATATGTATTTCCTATTGAAAAACATGTTCACTTTTTATATGTAATACCATGCGATGAATTCGGTGACATCATTTTCGTGGAACTAGCTCATTCCATTCAGGAAAAAAGATACTTTGAGTAATACTTTGGTATTTGAACGCCAATAATCATTTATCTGCTGTAAGAATAACTTATTTCTCCGTCCATAATGCTTGGCGACATTTTGGTGACGAATTTGGCGGAATGTCGCCAACTTGGCGGCATTTTTAATTGTTGCCAAATTAACAAAAATCTCGCCAAATGGATAAAAATGACGCTAAATCAATGAAAATGATGACTAATTGAAGAAAATTCAATATCTTGGAAAGAATATAAGTATCTACTATAAAAATAATATTTTTTTAACTGTAAAAGTAGTAAATTCATTGCATTATATAAGAAAAGTCATGTGTTGCCCACATCAGATTTTTTTTTAGGAAACTAAATAATTTATCTCTTAGCAAGAAATTTCCTAAAGTCTCAAACACCAACATTTTACTCATAGAAAAGGTTCCACGGCAAGGTCCATTTGTGTTAACCACTCACTGGTCTTCAGATCCATTGGAACCGGATTTGAAATCAGTGTACTGGTGAAGAGCTCCGTATATGCAAACATGCCAGCAACTGTTCACAATTAATTGCTAGTCAAATTTGAGATAGTAGAAACAGCAAGATACCAAAGTATTCTAATCGAATCAAATCCGACAGCTGTGAGCAGTGATGCAGAAAATTTGTTTTTAACACTTTCCAACATAGGTGAAAAGTGTTTATGACTGCGTTCATTCATTCTGTCTGTCTGTCCGTTCGCATGGTAACTGTCGTGAAAATGACTTTATCGAAATGGCATTTTAGTATGGTGTTGAAACAGTCTACGGGATGTTTGGGAATGAAAAATAATAATATTACCCAATTAGTTTCGAATTTAACCCAGGTTGAAAAAATGAACTACATTGAACCCTATGGGACCTAATTTTTCAAAACAAATTTAAGCGAAGTTAAAATTCACAAATTCTTGTCTCCTTGTGCAGCGTCTAAGGTGTTTTCTATACGCCTGCATAAGAAAAAAATTTGATGTGGGCAACACATGACTTTCCTTATATAATGTAATGAATTTACTACTTTTACAGTAAAAAAATAGGTTTTTCTTATAGTAGATACTAATATTCTTTCCAAGATATTGAATTTTCGACAAATAGTCGTCATTTTCATTGATTTAGCGTCATTTTTATCCATTTGGCGAGATTTTCGTTAATTTGGCAACATTTCAAAAAGTTGCCAAGTTGGCGACATTCCGCCAAATTTGTCGCCAAAATTTCGCCAAGCGTTATGGACGAAGAAATAAGTTGTTCTTACAACAGAAAAATGACTATTGGCGTTCAAATACAAAAGTATTACCCAAAGTATCTTTTTTCATCAATGGAACGAGCTAGATCTACGAGAATGATGTCACCCAATTTATCACATGGTATTACATATGAAAAGTGAACATGTTTCTCAATAGGAAATATTTTTTTTCATTTTATATGACTTTTTAATAATTTTTTTGAAAAATGTGCAATATCTCGAGAACGGTTCATGTTAGCGTTCTAAAATTTATGTCAATCGTTTTCTAAGGAAAAATTACATAAGAAATGTCTATTTGCGTAACTTTACTAGTGGTTTTGATTTTTTGACGATTTTTTCAAAATTTTATTCGAAAATTTAGGGGGGTTCTGAACATTCGATTGCATTTAAAAACAATAGACTTCCAGTGTTTACGGATTGTGATTTTTGTACCAAATTGGGTTCGAATCGGTCCATTCGTTCGTCAGTTATCGTCTCCACAGACTCACTGACACACACACACACACACACACACACACACACACACACACACACACACACACACAGACACAGAAATCACTTCAAAAATGTTTGATTAGGGATCAGGGATGCTTGAAACGTGCTCTCCCGTCGAAAACTCGATTTCGAATTTTCGACATCGTCACAATACTTTCCTTATACATTATGTATATAAGGAAAGTAATATACGATAACCGAAATACTTCTCAAATTATTGCTCGGTCCGTGAAATATATTTTCCTTCTAGCATCTCAATGAGAAAACTTATCTTTTCTGCTTCGGTGCTTTTCCGTTTCAGTATTAATACTTGGATATAATTTATTTTACAAAATAAAAGGCCAATATCTGCTAACTAAATTAATAAACGGAATATACGAGGTAGGATCAAAAAATTCGGAGACTGTGCTGATATCTCCAACCCTGATTGGGGGAGAGTGGAACTATTTAACCGTGGCGTAGAGGCACCTGTGACGCGAGATGTGAAAAGGAAGAAGCAGGTCCGCAGTGCAGATTTTTTCCAGACAATGCGTGTCAGTGAACTGTAGTCGTCCGCGTTCGTCGAAAATGGAAATGGTATTAGAAGAACAACGTGCGAATATCAAATTCTGAAAACGTTTTGGGAATTCACCGACAGAAACATTGCACCTACTGCAGCAGACGACTACAGTTCACTGACATGCATTGTCTGGAAAAACACCTGCCTCTTCCTTTTCACATCTCGCGTCACATGTGCCTCTACGCCACGGTAAAATAGTTCCCCTCTCTTCCAATCAGGGTTGGAGATATCAGTACAGTCTCCGAACTTTTTGATCCTACCTTGTATAAAAATCAAACATAAAAACTAATATTCTAGAAGTTTAATTTCAAACCTTTTTCAGTAAAACACGCACACAAAAGAATTTTTAAAGAGGAAACAATTTTTGAAACAAAAGTTCAAACTTAATTTTACAAGGATTACTTATGTTTTATTACGTTACACATTCTTTTATGCAGGGTTCCTAGGAAAGTATTTAGGCATCTTAAATAACTTTATAAGGAAGAATCCATGAGTGTAAATTTTAGGTCAATCTGTAGTAAAGAAACAAATGAGATTGCTTCAACCTCGGCGAAGAATTTAAGAAGTTAAAAACAAGAATTCGGTGACAAAACGAGA
This sequence comes from Amaurobius ferox, assembly GCA_951213105.1. Classification (NCBI taxonomy): domain Eukaryota; kingdom Metazoa; phylum Arthropoda; class Arachnida; order Araneae; family Amaurobiidae; genus Amaurobius; species Amaurobius ferox. The sequence goes on from OX578143.1 coordinate 25,716,987, forward strand.
TAGAAGAAAAATACCTATTACAAAATTGTGGAACATTTTCTAATGAGTAGGAATCGGCATCAGGAACGCATAAAACGCTTACATGGAAGTAATAAATACCCATTATATTTCATCAGTTGCTTCCTGCTATGCTTCTCAAAGTAAGAGATAATATTCTATTTTAATTTCACTGACTTTTCTAACAGCCTCTATACCAGATTCCTTTGCATATAAATGTTTTTAATTACATCATTCCTGAATACCATAATAAATTACCTGCAACCCTATTTTGTTAAATAAATGCCTCCTGTTATCAATTTAGTGTCAATTCTTGCTCGTTAAACAATGGTCTACAACTTTGCAATCAACATTTTTCTTCTATCTTGCTTTCGAGAGTTATTACTTTCCTTATATACATAATGCATAAGGAAAGTAGTGTGACGGGGTCGAAAATTCGAATTCGAGTTTTTGACGGGAGAGCACGTTTCAAGAATCCCTGCTCACGAATCAAACATTTTTGAGGTGATGTCTCTGTGTGTGTGTGTCAGTGAGACTGTGGAGAAGATATCTCAGGAACGAATAGAGCGATTCAAATGAAATTGGGTACAAAAATCACAATCCGTGAATACTGGAAGCCTATTGTTTTACAACACAATCAAATGTTCAGAACCTCCCCTAAATTTTTGAGTGAAATTTTGAAAAAATCATCAAAAATTCAAAACCCTTAATAAAGTCACGCAAATAGACATTTCTTATGTAATTTTACCTTAGAAAACGATTAACATAAACTTTAGAACGCTAGTATGAACCATTCTCGAAATATTGTACATTTTTCAATAAATTTATCAATAATCCCATAAATTAAAAAAATATATTAACTGTTGAGAAACATGTTCACTTTTCATATGTAATATCATGCGATAAATTTGGTAACATCATTCTCGTAGATCTAACTCGTTCCATTCATGAGAAAAGATACTTTGAGTAATACTTGAATATATATAATACTTGGCGTTCAAATACTATGCTTGTATTTGAACTCCAATACTCATTTATCTGCTATAAAAATAACTTATTTCTCCGTCCATAATGCTTGGCGAGATTTTGGCGACGAATTTGGCGCAATGTCGCCAACTTGGCGACTTTTTTAAATGTTGCTAAATTAACGAAAATCTCGTCAAATGGATAAAGATGACTCTAAATCAATGAAAATGACGACTCATTGACGAAAATTTAATATCTTGGAAAGAACATAAGTATCTTGTATAAGAAAAACCTATTTTTTTACTGTAAAAGTAGTAAATTCATTGCTTTATAAAAGGAAAATCATGTGTTGCCCACATCAGATTTTTTTTCCTTTATTTTTCCAGCGAGTTGCTGAGATTAGTCAGAGGATGGGACTCATTGATTACAGAATGGTGTTTTGCTTTCAGTTTCGGTTTCGGATGTGACCCCGCCCATTCCCCCGGCAATCTGCAAGATGCTTTGGCGTTACCGGGGCTGGTAGGGGTTCCGACCTCTTGCCTGTAGGCGCTTGGTCGCCCCGCAGTGATAGCGATCCAACTGTCACCCCCGCTCTTACGCTGCTGCTTTTAATTCTAAAAAAGTGGACTTCCCGAAATTACTAGAGAAAAAGCAAATTGTAAATTTATAAAAGTGCATGTTATGTGTAATAATATTTGCGTACTTGCAGAACAAAATTAGATAGTTATTTCTTAAAGGGTCAGTCAGTTATCCTCAGAGCATTTCCTATTGGAGGGATCGGAATCTTTAGTGTAATGTCACGCCCCATAACTCCACCCCTTTCCTCGTCAGACGTCTGCTCTCGTCTCAAGGCAGTGTTCTGTGGAACACATCCCTATTCAAAATGTATCCTTTATTTCTCTGGAGAAATTTATCTCCGTATTCCAAAATATGCGACACGTTATGGCTAAATTGGAACTTGTCCTACTTCCGTTCAACGTGCTCAACTGCGATCCCTATCATTTAACTTTACTTTACTATGATTTCCCAAACCTGTATTTTGATCGAAGTTTAAAGAAAACCCTTCGAGTTTGCTACGTCCTCCAAATTATTTCCCATGAGATCTTGAGATCCCGCTGTCACCAGGGGCTTGGCTGCGTGCCGAAATGTTGCGATTTAGCTATTGTGGCGATTTATGGTCTTTCCGTATGACTTCTGGTAGGTCGGATTCTTTTATGATTTTATCTCGCTTTATTGTAGTTACTTTTATTCGACAGAACATTCAACACATAGACCTAAAGTGTACACTCATGGCACTTTCATTCCAAAGTTACTGGAATACTAAGGAATTCTCCTAGGATCCTGTATATTTTTACTTCATAGTATAATGTTGTATGGAAAGTATTATGAGGAGATCGAAAATTCGAATGCAAATTTTTGACGGAAGAGTACATTTCAAGCATCCCTGAACGTAAATCGAATGTTTTTGTGGTGATGTGTGGGGAAGGGGGTTTGTGGAAGCGATATCTCACGAACGAATGGAGCGTTTCAAAATTAAGTACGATTTTACAATCAATGAATACTGAAAACCTATTGATTTGAAACACGTTCGGGTGCCTGGTAGACCGCCCAATTTTTGAATGAATTTTTGATAAAATCATCAGAAAAACGGGACATTCAATAATGTTAAATAAATAATCATTTTATACGTATTTTCTTAATAGAAAACGAAGATCATGAACTTTAGAACGGTAGCTCAAACCATATTCAAATTATTGGAAGTTTGTCAAATAAATTTATGTGAATAAATCTAATATGTCAGTAACTAACTAATTTGTCAGTAACTGTGTATTTTAATATCGTCAATTTAGCAACTCTTTAAATATAGTGGCCAAATTAACAAAAATGACGCCAATTTGGCAAAAATGAAACTAAAGTTGTGAAAATGACGTTATAATTATGCTTAGCAGATGCTAGCAATACTGTTAATTGTCAAGTTAGTTTTGGTCGAAATAATAAGTTAATTTGGTTCTTCGAAATACTTTTACAGGTTATCGTCCAAAAAAGCGCCAAGTGTTAGTGTATTTTTAACGTTAAAATCATTGTGCTTATGCCCTGGATCTTATTGCATTATGTATGTTGCTGCCCACATCAAATATTTTTACTTTTCTTATATACATAGTATAATGTATAAGGAAAGTATTGTGACAGGGTCAAAAATTTGAATTCGAGCTTTCGACGGGAGAATACGTTTCAAGCATCCTTGAACATGAATCAGGCGTTTCTGATGTGATGCCTATGTGCGTGTGTGTGTGTGTCAGTGAGTCTGTGCAGACGATATCTCACAAACGAAAGGAGCAATTCGAACGAAATTTGGTACAAAAATTGCAATACGTGAATGCTGGAAGCCTATTGTTTTTAAACGAAATCGAATGTTTAGAACCCCCAAAATTTTCTCCCGTGAGATTTTGAAAAACTCAGCAAAAAATCAAAACCTTTAATAAAGTTACACCAATCATCATTCCTTATGTAATTTTTCATTAGAAAACGATTGACATAAACTTTAGAACGTTGGAACTCTTAAATTTTCGAATGAAATTTTGAAAAAATCATCACAAAATCAAAAACTTTAACAAAGTTATGTAAATAGTCATTTCTTAATGTTTCATTAGAAAACGATTGAGAAACTTTAGAAAGCTAGCATGAACTGTTCTCGAGATATTGCACATTTTCCAAATAAATTTATCAAAAAATCACATAAAATAAAAATAAATTCTTAACTATTGTGAAATATGTTCACTTTTCATATGTAATATAATGCGATAAATTTACTGGCATCCTTCTCGTGAATCTATTGCGTTCCATTCCTGAGAAGGATACTTTGGGTTATAATTTTGTATTTGGACGCCAATAGTCATTTATCGACTATAAAAATAACCTATTTCTCCTTCCATAATGCTTGGCGAGATTTTGGTAACGAATTTGGAGAAATGTCGCCAACTTGGCGACTTTTAAATATTGACAAACATTCGGAAATTTCACCAAATTGATAAAAATGACTCTAAATCAATGAAAATGACGACTAATTGATGAAAATTCAATATCTTTAGCGGTATGTCGCCAACTTGACGACTTTTTTAATATTGGAAAATTAACTAAAGTACCACAAAATTGATAAAAAATATCGCCAAATTAATAAAACTGATGCTAAACGGGAGGTAATGTCTTGTAAATTTTAAATTCCGTCATATAACGGGCATACCTTCCAGTATACTCCTATTAGAAAGATCTTCTCCCCCATTTGTCTGCAACACTGGGCGATGCATTTAGCGAACTTGATGGAAAATTTAATGACATATCGCCAACTTATCAATATTTAGCCCCATATTGACGAACATATCATCAACATTGTAAAAAGGACGCCAAGTTAATGAAAATAACGCCTAATTGATGAATTTATTATTTACATATTTTAATATACGGACTAAATTGCTTATTGAGGATGAAAAGAATATTGATAATTATTAATTTAGAGTTGCTCGAAATGTAAGTTAATTGGGTACGAAAAGGTTTTGCATGTTGTCATCTAGAAAAGCCACAAATGTGCAATTGAACGTTAAATACAGTGTGCTCAAAGGTATCTCAAAGGTAGAGCGTCGCCTGGCCAGTTCGTAGATCCAGGTTTTCTTCACTGTTCTTTACAGCCTTATACATCATTTCACTTTCCCTGAAATACATGGTAATGTATAGGGAAAGTATTGGAATCCTGTCGAAAATCGCAACTCGAGTTTTCGACAGATCTACACGTTTCGAGACCTCCAGAATACGAAAAAACTATTTTTAGCGTGACGTCTGTGTGTGTGTCTGTGTGTCTGTGCAATGTATGTATCCACTCTAACTCAAAAACTTATGAACCGAATTTCATACAATTTGGTAGGTAAGTCACTTGGGTATGACCCTGGTGCTGATTAGTTTTTGGTACGATTCGTAAAAACAGAACCCCCTTTTTTGCGAAATGGCCCGTAAAAATTTCATGTATGCACTCTAGCTAAAATACTAATTGACCAAATTTCACAAAACTTGGTAGATAAGTTACTTGTACGATACTCTGGTGCTGTTTAGATTTTGATATTAATCGGAAAGGAACAACCTGCCTTTTTTTTACGAAATGGCCCTCAAAAATCGCAAAATCTAAAGAAAAAAGCTACGCATGTTCAAATATATCAATTAAATGTTTATTTTATATGTAATTTTTGATGAGGAAAATAATAAGAATAACTCTATTACTCCAAGACTAACCATTCTCGAGATATTTGAGATTTTTCTCATTTAGTTATGCCACTTTTATAAAAATGTCTAATTACCAAATAAAAACAGAAATTGAATCAAAAATGCAAATTTAGTGTTATTTTGTGCAATTAAACTCAATTTAAAGAATTATTAAAGAAATAAAAAAAAAATGAATTTGAGTCTGCAGGGAAAGTCATGTGCTGTCCACATCAGATTTTTTTCACTCTGAAAGAAGTAAATTCGTTGCATTATATAAGGAGAGTCATGTGCAGATTTTGTTCACGTCAGATTTTGTTTCATTCTAATGCTGATTGTGATACAAGTGGATCTCAAGCAGTGAAATTGAATATGAATAAGAAAAGTCAAATTGAGCCTTCCATTCGAAATAATTTCTATATAAAGAAAAATTGAATAATAAAGGTTCCAGTTTGCAAAGATATATTTGTGTTACCGATTCCTATAATGAAAATATCTGATATGAGCAGCGCACGACTTTCCCTGCAGACTCATATTCAAGTCCTTCTTCAAGAATTCAATTTCTTCATTAAATTGAATTTAATTGCAGAAAATAGCAGCCATCATTATTTTAAATGACACTGAATTTGCACTTTTAATTTAATTTTCGCTTCCATTTGGTAACTGAACCTATTATTTTTAAAGGTAGCGTAATGAAAATGCGAAAAAACTGAAGTACATCGAGAACCGCTAATCCTAGAGTAATGGGGTTAGCCTTATTCTTTTCGTAGTCAAAAATTACATATAAAATAAGCATTTGATTGATATATTTGGGCATGCGTAGTCATTTATTTTATTCATATTATTTCGCAAAAACAGGCAGGCTTTTTTTTTTTTTTTTTTTCCCGATTTGTACCAAAATCTAATCAGCACTAGGATAACCTGCAAATGATTTATCTACCAAAAATTTTGTGAAATTCGGTCTATTAGTATTTCAGCTAGAGTGGATATAAGCAATTTTTGCGGGCCATTTCGCAAAAAAAAGCAGGTTCTTTTATCCCCAATCGTGCCAAAATCTAATCAACACCAGGGTCACCCACAAGGGATTTACCTACCAAATTTCATGAAACTCGTCCATTAGTTTCTCAGTTAGAGTGGATACATATATTGCACAGACAGACACACATACACAGACTCACACTCACACATACACACACACACACAGACGTCACGCTAAAAATAGTGTTTTCGTGTTCTAGAGGTCTGTTGTTCCGTCGAAAACTCGAGTTGCGATTTTCGGTATGATTCCAATGCTTTCTCTATACACTACCATGTATTGCATGGAAAATAAAAATCTGATGTGGGCAGCACATGACTTTCCCTGCAGACGCATATTCATGTTCTTTTTATTACTTCAATTTTTCATTAAGTTGAAGTTAATTGCCTAAAATAACATCCATAAACACTTAATTTGCGCTTTTAATTTAATTTTCGTTTCTATATAATCACTAGACATATTTTCAAATGTGGCGTAGCGAAAATACGAAAAATCTTAAATATCTCGAGAACGGCTGGTGCTAGAGTAATGGAGTTTAAACAAATAATTTGGTATCACGTCTGATTTCAACTAAATAAGATTAAGGACGCAACGTTGTTAGGCAGAAAATATTTTATTAAAACGTACAAAGTATTATTAAGACGTACAAAGTATTAAAAATGCCAGAGCACTTTCGCGCGTTAATACGCTCTTCATCAGTGGCTACATGGCTACAGTAACAGAGCAAATTTGTATAAATAAGTATAAAATTAGTAAATGAACAGACTATTATCCAAGAAATATACACAGAAAATATCAAATTATCAAATTATTTTAAACGGATTCAAAATGTAAGTATATCACGGGAAAAGTACAATTATAAAATGTTATTTTATTACAGGAAAAGTGCAAATTCGAAAGGACAGTCAAGCCCGATCTTTATGAGAATGACGTCAAAGATAACTATGAAGAGACTTGAATTGCATGGAGTCGAGAATGAGTCGCCAAGCATAACTTAAAATTTGAACAGGATCAAAATTACAAATCGACGCACGGTAGATATAAATAACAAAAAAGATCAATCATGCATAACGCATTGATTATGAAAAATTTTCCAACTTCAATGAAATTTTATTTAAACATCTCTAAAATGTGATACATTCCTCGGTAATATTTTAAAAATTATCATAATACTACATTAATTTACTATATTTGAAAACTTAAAACTTCATCGAAAAAAATGAACTTCATTCAAATGATGGTATTGAAATATAAATTGCCTGGTTTAAACATCTCTAAAATGCGATATATTCCTCGGTAATATTTTTTAAATTATTATAATACTACAATAATTTATTATATTTGCAAACTTCATCGAAAACAAATGAACTTTATTCAAATGACATCATCGAAATATAAATCGCCTGGATCTCTCTATAAAAGCAGAATTTCATTCATACACATTTTTCTATTTCTTTCATTCATCACAATACTACAATAATTTATTTTATTTAAAAACTTAAGACCATGGAGGTACAAGTAATTTAACTCTATGCTTAAAACTTCATCGAAAAAATCATCGTTCTCTATGTAAAATCAATGAATGTTTCATTCATATCAACTATATTACAGACTCCATGAGCTAAATAATTTTCGTTAAGGAAATGCAGCAATTCTTATACAACTCATTCTACTTCTTTTAGTGTTTACATTCTCCATAAGTGAAAATTAGGCTTCGTTGTAGAAATAATCAAGTTGGATGATCATTTAAACTCAAATGTATATTGTAATTGCGCTGTTTCGGTGTGTAGATGCACAGAATTTAAGTAAAAATAAAGGGGTTTTAGGACGGATACAACACTAAATATGAATTAAAAAGAACTTTAAAAATCACGATTTTGAGACAAGATGGATGCCATATTTTATTTTGAAGTGGGTCACGTGATCTCTTCATATAATGGTCACGCGATCTCTTCATATAAAGGGTGTAATTATTATTTTCATTTTTATTTAAAAAAACTACTGAATATATTTTACTGAAATTTTTTTTTTATATATTTTATGGGATAATTTGAATATTTCCTAAAACTTCCGAAAGAATTTGTGAATTTTAAATTCGCTTAAAAATGTTTGAAAAATTAAGTGCCATAGTGTTCAATGTATTTCATTTTTTCAACCCGGGTTCAATTCAAAACTAATTGGGTGATATTATTCATTTATATTCCCATAGGTTCCACAGACCATCTGAACAACATACTAAAATTTCATTTTGATAAAGTCATTTTTACGGCAGTTATCGTGCTAACGGACAGACAGACAGACAGAATGAACAAAGTCATATACACTTTTCAACTATGTTGTAAAGTGTTAAAAAGGGATTCATAAAGGAGAGAGAGAGGAGAAATTATTATTTATATCTATCGTGCGTCGATTTGAAATTTTGATCCCGTTCAAATTTTAAGTTATGCTTGGCGACTCATTCTCGACTCTATGCAATTCAAGTCTCTTCATAGTTATATTTGACGTCATTCTCATAAAGATCGGGCTTGACTGTCCTTTCGAATTTGCACTTTTCCTGTAATAAAATAATGTCTTACAATTGTACTTTTGTGATATACTGACATTTTGAATCAGTTTAAAATATATTTGATATTTTCTGTGTATATTTCTTGGATAATAGTCTGTTCATTTACTAATTTTATATTTATTTATGCAAATTTGCTATGTTACTGGTCTGTATATGAACGATCCATATTTACTTTCCATGTAGGCACCGATGAAGAACGTATTAACGCTCGAAAGCGCTCTGGCATTTTTAACACTTTGTACGTCTTATAAGAAGTTTTAATAAAATACATTCTGTCTAGTCCTTAATCTAATTTAATGGAGTTTATCTTATTATTTTTGTCGTCAAAAATTACCTATAAAACAAAACATTTCATTGATATATTTGAGCTTACGTAATCTTTTGTTTTATATATTGGCGATTTTTGCTGGCCATTTTGAGAAAAGAGGTAGGTTTCTTTTTACCGATTCATAACAAAATCTAATCAGCAACAGGGTAACCCCCAAGTGACTTATCTACCAAATTTTGTGAAATTTGGTCTATTAGTTCTTTAGTTAGATTTGGTAGAGACATTTTTTGCACGCCATTTCTAAAAAAAAGTTATTTTTCTCCGAATTATACTAAAATCTACTCAACACCAGGGTATCCCGCAAGTGACTTACCTGTAAAATTTCATGTAATTCGGTCAATAAATTTTTGAGTTAGAGTGGATACAAAATCTGCACAGACAGACGCACACACACACACGCACACGCACACACACAAGCGCGCTCACATATTCACACACACAGAGACACACACACAGACGCCACGCTAAAGACAGTTGTTTCGTGTTCTAGAGGTACCAAAACGTGTAGATCCGTCGAAAAATCAAGTTGCAATTTTCGACATGATTCCAATACTTCCCTATACATTACCGTGTATTGCATGGAAAGTAAAAACTATCACAATAGCCGATCTTGCTTAGATTCCCATCCCAGAGCCATAGCCAGATTGGGACCAGAGGGGCTGAGCCCCACCCCACCCCCACTCCACCCCATCCCCGACTTCGCCCGGGCTTAGCCCGTCTGGTCCGCAAGAGGTATACTCAGCCCCCTCATAAAAGTATTAAATTTTTAGTAGTGATATGAAATTTCCTATAAAATGTGATTCAAATTTTGCATAAAAAATTTCTTTGAGACTTGTTTTATAAATTACTTCGTTTCAAAGATTTTTAATTTAGCTGAATTTATGATTATACTAATGATCAATTTATTTACATATTTAGTTTAAAAATATTTAAAAATTATGACAAAAGTATTTAGGATACTTTTATATTATTGTGGGGTTCACTGTGTGTGCTATACATTATATAGAGTCAAAATCAACAAATAAATAATTAAGAGTTAATATTAAGCATTAACTTGCATTAACTTTCAGAATGTTTGTACAAGTTATTAACAGCTTTACTACTAGTTAATGCTTACATTAAAATCAATTGTAATTATTATATATTAATATTGATGTATAGTAGCTATATGGATGTAAATAATCAGCTCTTAGCTTGCAAATATAAATATGCAATTATTTGTTAATAATTTATATGAATTGATATATATAATAGTAGCTAGTATGATTTATAAATGCTAATGCTTAATTGTTACTTTCCTTATATACATAATGTATAAGGAAAGTATTGTGACGGGGTCGAAAATTCGAATTCGAGTTTTCGACGGGAGAGCACGTTTCAAGCATCCCTGATCACGAATCAAACATTTTTGAAGTGATGTATGTGTGTGTGTATGTGTGTATGTGTGTGTCAGTGAGTCTGTGGAGACGATAACTAACGAACGAATGGACCGATTCGAACCAAATTTGGTACAAAAATCACAATCCTTAAACACTGGAAGCCTATTGTTTTATACGCAATCGAATGTTCAAAACCCCCCTAAATTTTCGAATGAAATTTTGAAAAAATCGTCAAAAAATCAAAACCACTAATAAAGTTACGCAAATAGACATTTCTTATGTAACTTTTCATTAGAAAACGATTAACGTAAATTTTAGAATGCTAACACGAACCGTTCTCCAGATATTGCACATTTTTCAAAAAAATTATCAAAAAGTCATATAAAATAAAAAAAAATATTTCCCATTAAGAAACATGTTCACTTTTCATATGTAATACCATGCGATAAATTGGATGACATCATTCTCGTGGACCTAGCTCGTTCCATTCATGAAAAAAAAAACTTTCGGTAATACTTTTGTATTTGAACGCCAATAGTCATTTATCTGCTGTAAGAATAACTTATTTCTTCGTCCATAACGCTTGGTGAGATTTTGGCGACGAATTTGGCGGAATGTCGCCAACTTGGCGACTTTTTAAAATGTTGCCAAATTAAGGAAAATCTCGCCAAATGGATAAAAATGACGCTAAATCAATGAAATTGACGACTAATTATCGAAAATTCAATATCTTGGAAAGAATATTAGTATCTACTATAAGAAAAAGCTATTTATTTTACTGTAAATGTAGTAAATTCATTACATTATATAAGGAAAGTCATGTGTTGCCCACATCAGATTTTTTTTTTTTTTTTTTTTTGTGAGCCCCTCCTTTAAGACTGTTGAGCCCTCCTTGAATTTCCCTCCAGTACCTCTTCAATTTCGTCTCTAGCTACGGCCCTGTTCCTATCCATGTTATTAAAAGCAAAAAAAAAGCAACGAAGAAATTAGCATAGTCAGTACATGAGGGTTAGTGCAAAGTTACGCCACTATCGCTCTAAAACAAATGATTTTCGAGCTGCTCCGAGATTTGACGTAGAAGAATCACTCCGGGTTGTCGACTCAAGATGCGAGTTCTGGCTTCACGCGTCGTTGCTTCTAGCTGGTGACATGCGCAAGATCTTATCTTGTATCCCAGAGAGATAACTCTGATTAACGTCCCATATAACGCGTTAAAAGGGCAATAAACAAATCGTAAATTATGTCCGCACGTCCTAAAAAGAATTATTTGCAACATTTATGGCAACATAATTTCCAAACAGTATTGAGAAAATATAAATCCTAATTAATCATCGTTTGTATAAAAGTACTAGTTACTTCTTGCTATTTCATATGCCCCTGATGATTTAATTATAAAATCTTTCAGAGAGAAAAATTCAGTATTTAGTAAAGGAATTAGAAAGTTTATTAACTTTATTGATGTTTAAGCCTGTCAGAGACAAAGAATTAAACGTATTAAAAAATGCTAACTTTACTTTTTTTAAGAGTGTTAAAGTTAAGTTAACGTTTTTAAGTTAACGTTTAGTAATGTATGGTTCTTAACGCTGTAAATAGGCGTCTAATTAAAAATTGAATTACCCAGGTTCTATCCTGTGTGCAAAGTTTCACCCTCCTACAAGGTAGAATCAAAAAATTCGGAGACTGTGCTGATATCTCTAACCTTGATTGGAGGAGAGAGGAACTATTTTACCGTAGCGTAGAAGCATACGTGACGCGAGATGTAAAAAGGAAGAAGCAGGTCCGCAGTGCAGGGGTTTTCCAGACAATGCGTGTCAGTGAGCTGTAGTCGTTCGCGTTCGTCGAAAATGGAAATGGCGTTTGAAGAACGACGTGCGAATATCAAATTCTGCCGGCGATTTCTCTAAATGCTGGCAGAATTTGATATTCGCACGTTGTTCTTCAAACGCCATTTCTTTTTTTCTACAGACTACAGTTCACTGACACGCATTATCTGGAATAGCACCTGCTTCTTTTCACATCTCGCGTCCCAAGTGCCGCTATGCCACGGTAAAATAGTTCCCCTCACCTCCAATCAGGGTTGGAGATATCAGCACAGTCTCCAAAATTTTTGATCCTACCTTGTATGTCACTGAGACACTTCTTGAGAGTCTGAAAAGACTTTTCAATCCCTCATTATATCCACTCCCTCTGGAGAAATCTAAAATTCGACTCAGCTATGTTCTGCCCATACTATAAGTGTTCAAGTTCCAGGCCGCCCGACTCGTCCAAGGATTCGAGGGATACTATAAGTGTGTATAGTTTCATTCTTCTGGGTCACCAGGGAAAGAGAGGGGTCATCCGACGAAAGTCCGACTCTGTAAGGTTCTGTCCTGTGCAAGATATTATGTGTGCAAGGATCTATAGTTCGAGATCAACGGGGGACTCTGGAAGATCTAGAAAACTCTATTTTCAGGGGGGCGCAAATTGAAAATTTGGCTCTGTTACGTTCTGTTCCCTAGTCTAAAAATGCAGCCTTCCGAGTCACTGTAGAGGGTCTGGAAAGACACAAGCACATTAGACAATTCTTTTATAGATTGGACAGTGTTATTGGTCGGTGTTTGAATGATAATTTCATCGCTTAAAAGCATTTTATTTACATACGTCACAATTATTTTAACATGACATCTAAATGTGTGTGTCTGTCTCACCGTGCAATGTTTGTATCCACGCTAGCTCCAAAGCTATTCGACGAAATTTCGTGAAATTTGGTAATTAAGTCAATTATGGAGAGGGAAATTTGGCACTTAAGTCAGTTTTTTGGCCAATTTGAGGGGTCACAATTATGGTCATTATGCAGATTTCAACACAAAATATATGAAGTGCCAGTCTCCACCCCACTTTCTCATACATTCTTACTCCATTTAATTCCACATGTCAATCACTATTAGAATTCACTTGTTTTCTCCATTTAGTCACTATTAGAATAGAAAAAGAATACATATTTTTACTTTCCCTGCAATACATGGTAATGTATAGGGAAAGTATTGGAATCTTGTCGAAAATCGCAACTCGAGTTTTCGACGGATCTACACGTTTCAAGACCTCTAGAATACGAAAAAACCATTTTTAGCGTGACGTCTGTGTGTGTGTCTGTGCAGATTTTGTATCCACTCTAACTAAAAAAACTAATGAACCGACTTTCACAAAATTTGGTAGGTAAGTCACTTGTGAGCGAGTCTGGTGCTGATTAGTTTTGGGTACGATTTGGAATAAAAGAACCCGCCTTTTATTGCGAAATGGCCCGCAAAAGCTTATATCCACTCTAACTGAAAAACTACTGGACCGAATTTCACAAAATTCGGTAGATGAGTCACTTGTGGGTTACTCTGGTGCTGATTAGATTTTGGTACGATTCGGAAAAAATAACCTGCTTGTTTTTGCAAAATGGCCCGCAAAAATCGTCAAAATCTAAACTAAAGAACTAGGTATACTCAAATATATCCATTAAATGCTCGTTTAATACGTAATTTTTAACGACGAAAATAATAAGACCAACCCCATTACACTAGGACTAGCCGTTCTCGAGATATTTTAGTTTCCGTATTTTCTCTACGCCACCTTTGAAAATAAGTCCGGTTACCGAATGAGAACGAAAATTGAATTAAAAGTGAAATAAATTTAAATAAAATAAAGATAACGTTAATATAAGTCTGCAGGGAAAGTCATGTGCTGCCCACATCAGATTTTTATATTTTGTACTCAAGATATTCTTTTTAAACATTTCGTGACAATTCTTTAAATATTTATTTTTTCACATTGAAAATAGCTTAATGAATGCTTTTAAATTATATATGTTAATAAAAACTATTTTGATACCTTTAACATCCATAGAGTTTTTCAATCCCTCTATATATAGTATATATACTACCACCAGTGTTCCAAGTCTTGCCATTTTTTTTCAATAGAAAATAATACTATGAAATCTTAAAATTTAATCATTCGAATTCTAATTTTAAGAATAATTAAATCTAATAAGTCTAATTTTAAGAATAATCAAGAATAATTAAATATTAGAAATCTTAAAATTAATTAACTAGAAATCTTAAAATTTAATCATTCGAATTCTAATTTTAAGAATAATTAAATCTAATAAATCTAATTTTAAGAATAATTAAGAATAATTAAATATTAGAAATCTTAAAATTAATTAATTAGAAATCTTAAAATTTAATCATTCGAATTCTAATTTTAAGAATAATTAAATCTAATAAATCTAATTTTAAGAATAATTAAGAATAATTAAATATTAGAAATCTTAAAATTAATTAATTAGAAATCTTAAAATTTAATCATTCGAATTCTAATTTTAAGAATAATTAAATCTAATAAATCTAATTTTAAGAATAATTAAGAATAATTAAATATTAGAAATCTTAAAATTAATTAATTAGAAATCTTAAAATTTAATCATTCGAATTCTAATTTTAAGAATAATTAAATCTAATAAATCTAATTTTAAGAATAATTAAGAATAATTAAATATCACATCTAGTTATTCACGTAATGTGT
This sequence comes from Amaurobius ferox, assembly GCA_951213105.1. Lineage (NCBI taxonomy): Eukaryota > Metazoa > Arthropoda > Arachnida > Araneae > Amaurobiidae > Amaurobius > Amaurobius ferox. The sequence continues at coordinate 25,732,052 of OX578143.1, forward strand.
CAACACATAAAATTTCATAGCGGTAGGTGCATTTGAGTTATCATGTCCGAACCTTACACACACACGCACACTAGAGATCTGCACGGATCTAAATTTCAGACTTTCACCCGACCCGATAGAACCAGTGCTTAAACCCGGTCCGAGCCTGAAGAAATTTGCATATGTAGAACCCCGGCCAGGCCCGAAGACTATTGAGTCTCGGCCCGGTCCGGCCCGAAATGATTTGTATTTAAATGCGTTAAAAACACGAATCTGGAAAAAAATTTCAAAGAATTAAGATAAAAGTTGGTTTCTTTTAAACATTTACCTTTACATAACTGAAATCAACACAAAAATTCCATGTAATCTATTAAAATTCATTTAAGAAATTTTCAAAATTTAATGTGTTCAGCCTATCCCGATCCAACTTTGCCCTGTCCGAAACAGTGTTTGAAAATTCAAGCCCATGGGCCAAGAGCAGACTTCTAACGCATGCATGCACACACACACACACACACACACACACACACACACACACACACTCAAACACACGAGCGTTTCCTCCGAAATGTACTTGCAAAATCTCGAATTCGAAAATTTTCAAGAAAAAAATACTGCCTCTATATGCAATAACATGAAAAACTAAAAACAATATTAGCTTGGAAATCTAAAGGCTAATTGTAACTGCAAATTATATATAGAATGACCATTTCTGTAACAATTTTTAGCATGATTAAATTTTTATAATTCATTTTTAAATTTTTGAAGAAAAATGCTCGAAAATTGAAAGCTTTCTTTTGATTGTATCTCCCCGAAAATCATTACACCTTTGACGTTTATCGGTTGAAATAATCGTATAAAATTTTAAGCTTCTCATTCAATTAAGTTTTCATACCCCAAACTCACAGACAGACAGACTCACAGGCAATCATAGAGAAAATTGTTGACTTATATTTACACATGTTCGACACGTGTAGATCCATCAAAATCTGGTAGTCGAATTTTTAACCCATCACAATACCTTTTCTTTACATTATTATGTATTTTTAAGATGAAAAAGAATACGCAGAGTTCTTCCTTTAGCGGTGAATTGGGGAAATTAGAATATCTATCTCGAAAACGAAGAAAAATAGGAGAATATTTTCAATTACAAAGTTGTATAATGTTCTATTTAGTATGGAAAGACAAGCTGCTTGCACATACATGTACAAAGCCGATAAAAAATGAGGTCAACGAAAAGCTGTATTTATGCAAATATTTCGTTTATACTACTGAAGTACTTCTGTAAGAAATGGTGAGAAAAATGTACAATAATCCATGTAATAAGCTAATTGTAATTTATTTCGAATTATTCTTTTTGTAGTAAATAGTAAATGTTATATACAAATTACAGATAAATGGTGCAGTATAATAATTACCCCTTTTCTTTGGTATCATTTTTTATCATTTATGTAGTGTGTACAATGTTATGTGCAAACCGCACGTCTTCTCATACTAAGTAGAGAACGCTCTACAACTATGTGATTGAAAATATTCGACTATCTTGCTTCGTTTTGAGATAAAAATTCTAACTTCTTCAATTCACCGTTAGAGGCGCTGCAAAATTTCGCAATTAATATCGCATATTCGCTTTCCTATCAGTAGACCCTGCTTCTGCAGCTGTAGAATATTTCGATCGAAAATTAAAGAGATGATTAAAAAAAGAACACAGCATATGTTTTAGATTCTTCTTCTAGCGATATTATCCCCTGCGGTACCTACACCCCTCGGGGTACAGGTACACATACCTCACCTTGAAATATAGCTCTGAATCTTATCCTAAAAATACCCTTCCATGGCAAACGTTCTCTGCATTAGTGGCATATCATTTAATCTACAAAATTCCTTGACCAAAGTGTTTTACCTTTCCCAAAATGCGCCCCCCAAAGACTAACGGGAATTTCAGACAAAAGGTCCTAACCCAGGAATGAAGACGTTCAATACCATGAGACCACCAGCATGCCAGACGGCGCTTTAAACATGACGCCAACGCGTCCGAGTCTTTGAACTACCTGGGCAAAAAGATAAAGTCGTCATGTCCTCACCTTGGTGTTTCGAGACAGGAAGAAACATCTTGAATATATGCCCCTATTCTTTAAGAAGTCATTCGAAGCCTTTGTTGTTCAATGATGGATGTTGGTTTTATCGTGTTTTAATCGAGAGGTAATGACAGTTCCATTCCGGAAGTTTTGCAATTCCGTGTTGGCAACGATATATCCATGTATCGCTTCTTTGACTTTGCGGATAGAACGCAGCGTTATCTCGTGACTTTAAAAAAGGAATGTTCTAGAAAATGTCTCCATTGGTGTAGTATTTTTAAAGTACCTTGTAGATTTTTTATTGGATAAAGTTTAGTTCTATACCAAAGAAATTTATGAGAATGTATGAGAATTCATTTTAATTTGTAACAACTGAGTACCCAAGGAATTCCTGAGGGGTGCAAAATATTTTACTTTCCATCATTATTTAGCCACATTAGTTCAACAGTGATTATTAAATGTTGTTAATATTTAAGCTAAAATATAAATTGTTGGTAACATTTTTCTATGCTATTGGTTTTACTAAAACACTTTCTTTGAAACATCTATTTCTCAATATCTGCTTTAAATAGAACTTATATGATGACTGATAGGGATTCAGCATCAAAGTCCGGAAGAAGAAGAGGAGGAGGGATTCACTAAAAATGTCCATTTCCGTTTCTTTTTCCAAGGCCGGTTCAAATTTGTTCATTTTACTTAAAACATATATTTTTTAATGCTGGCGGTAAATAGAACTTGAATTATAACTGACATGAATGCAGCCTCAAATTCTGGAGGAGGGAAAAGTAGTTTACTAAGGATTTCGAGTTCAGATCTTTTTTCCATTCCCGATTCAAAAATATGTCTTGAAACATCTGTTTTCTCAGGATCTGCTTCACATCTGTTTCCCAGGATTGAGCTTAGATGATGACTGATATGACTTCAGAGTCATATTCGGAAGGAGGCAGAGAAGTTCACTAAAGATTTTCTCTTCCGGTTTATCTCCCTTCCGGTTCAAAAATTTTCCATGAAACGCCTATTTCTCAAGATTAGTCAGTTAGTTAGATGGCAGTTAGATCTTAAATGATGACTGATATGGATTCAGTACCGAAATACAGAGGAGGTAGGGAGGAGGGGTTATTAAGGATTTTACCTCCCGGTTCTGGAGATGTCACTTTTAGTTTTTTCCTAAAATTCATATGACTATACAAAATATTTATACAAAAGAGAACGAAAATGCTTAACAGTTGCTTGAAAACTGAAATGTTCACACCATTTGCCACCATATGAAGGCTCCATTATAAATGTCATGTTGATATTATATTTAATAGCAGTTTACTGGCTTTAATGAATACTACATGCATTATCAATTGATTGAAATTAAGTACAAATCAAGGAAATAAATCACGCATGGATCTTTTTCAAATAAATCCAATGGAAAATTGTATTAAACAGTTTCCATAATTTTTGCACTATAAGGATACATTTTTCATTTTATTTTCTTGAGAATTCTATCGAATTCAGGATACATAGCTTATGATTATGCTTATATAGATAACCATCCTGTTAAAACTTTCGGCATAATATGCATAGCTATGAGTACATTTAGAAGTAAAATTAAGTTTCCGTTTATATTTATCTTGAGACCTAATTAGTTATATCCCTCTCTAAATAAAGTAATAAAAATTAGGAACTGGAGATCAATGAAATGAAATTAATATTTTAGGGCGAAATATTCATATTTGATTACATAGAAAGCTTGAGTTGGATGCATTTACACCTTTATCACCTTTTCTACATACTGAATTGCTCCTTAGGTCCCATTATGGAACAGTAAATCGAATATATCCATTTAGTAAGAAAACTAACAGTGTAGACAGAAGTAGGTTTAAACAATTTGAAATCCTGAGAAAGAGAGATATATAATGTATATATTCGTTCATTGGATTTTCAAACTACTATTATTATATGTATATATATATGTATGTATATATATATATATGTGTGTGTGTGTGTGTGTGTGTGTCTGTGTGTGTGTATGTATATATATATATATATATATATATATATATATATAACGTAACAGATATGTTGATGATCTGATTTGCTTAGTACATACTGAAAATTGTGTCATTAATATAGATTTCGATCCTGATAATTTGGAATTAATTCCTAATGAAGCTACTATTAGTAAAAATATTAATTTTTTGGATTTAAATCTTTTTGTTGAACCTTCTAATAGAATTGTTACTAATTTATATGATTAAAAGGACTCTTTTAATTTTAAAATTAATAGAATCTTACCATTTAATTCCTGCAACTCGTTTCTATTGTTTAGAAATATTATTCTTAATCAGCTTTTTAGAATATATAGATTATCTAATAAAAAATTCCATGCTTTACATATTGATAATCTAAAAATTACCAGCAATTTATATAAATATCCCTATCATTTTATAAATGGTATAGTTAAAATATTTAGAATAGCTGGATTTTATTGAATTTTATTTATTTAATATTGCTTTAAATTTTAGCCTGACATCTCCCTTCTCTTATTTTAATATTTTATTTATACATCCACTTAGACATTAGCCGTTCTTTTATTGCCCCTCTTGATGGTATATTATCTCTTGTACATGTCTTTTCGTATTACTGTTATTTATTTCTTACGAATGGCAACAGTATATCTTATTCCTTTGTGAATGGCAACACTTGTCACTTCTTTCTGTGTTCCCGTGCTTACTAGGTTAGTGTGTTTTTTCAGTCCGTTTTTTGGTATCCATTTTTCCTTTTATTTTTCTTATTTATGTATGTCGTCCAAGTAGAAATAGTTTATAGATACAATCTGTCTATTTCTTCAGAAACATACATTTTTGTGTTTGCTTCTAAAAAAACTTGGGCATGAATACGATTTTTGTGGAAGTGAACAATTCATGATTTAGGCTTAGAGCCTTGTCCACGTGTATAGCGTTTGTGCTCGATTTCGTTTGTTATTCTTTTTTTGATTCCAAACCTTTGTATTTTGATACTTTTCATTGACTTGTTGATTCGATATTTATTTTATTTATTTGTTTTTATTTTTTTCCATTTGCATGAGGATTTGTTGATATATACTTTTATTTCGGAAGCCTGTTAGATATTTGAATTTTCGTGTTACATATATATATATATATATATATATATATATATATATATAAGAAAAAAAGATTTGAAGATCCAATGAAAAAAAAGTGAGAAGCTGTAACACGAAAATTCAAATATCTAACAGGCTTACGAAATAAAAGTATATATCAACAAATCCTCATGCAAATGGAAAAAAATAAAAACAAATAAATAAAATAAATATCGAATCAACAAGTCAATGAAAAGTATCAAAATACAAAGGTATGGAATCAAAAAAAGAATAACAAACGAAATCAAGCACAAACGCTATACACGTGGACAACGCTCTAAGCATAAATCAGGAATTATTCACTTCCACAAAAATCGTATTCATGCCCAAGTTTTTTGTAGAAGCAAACACAAAAATGTATGCTTCTGAAGAAATAGAAAAATTATATCTATAAACTATTTCTACTTAGGCGACATACATAAATAAGAAAAATAAAAGGAAAAATGGATAACAAAAAGCGGACTGAAAAAACACACTAACCTAACACACACACCTATCACAGGAACACAGAAAGAAGTGACAAGTGTTGCCATTCACAAAGGAATAAGATATACTGTTGACATTCGTAAGAAATAAATAACAGTAATACGAAAAGACATGTACAAGAGATAATATACCATCAAGAGGGACAATAATAGAAAGGCTAATGTCTAAGTGGATGTATAAATAAAATATTAAAACAAGAGAAGGGAGATGTCAGGCTAAAATTTACGATATTAAGTAAATAAAATTCAAGAAAATCCAGCTATTCTAAATTTTTTAACTATACCATTTACAAAATAAGAGGGATATTTATATAAATTGCTGGTAAGTTTTAGATTATCAATATATAAAGCATGGAATTTTTTATCATATAATCTATATATTCTAAAAAGCTGATTAAGAATAATATTTCTAAACAATAGAAACGAGTTGCAAGAATTAAATGGTAAGATTTTATTAATTGTAAAATTAAAAGAGTCTTTTTTATCATATAAATTAGTAACAATTCAATTAGATATATATATATATATATATATATATATATATATATATATATATTTTCCAAAATGAAAAGTGGTATGGATGGATGTATTGTACCAAAAGATGGCCGGGGGGGGGTTCTGACCCCCCTCACCCAGTTAAGCATGCTTTGTGTCGCGACAACACTCCCGGAGAGCCAGTACATTGCAAAATAGAATACGAATGTATCAAGTTTTAAGATGAAAACCAGACATTATACACAAACAAATATAAGAGAGAATTGTCGAGATCCAGCCATATCAAAAATCACTAACAGTAAATGTTTGAAATATGTTCACTAGTATAAATGAGCAAAATTACATATATCTTCTACTTAAAGAAGACTTTAAATATTGACACTTAATAGAACAATAATAACAAAGTCTATCTCTAAAACCATTTACCTCAATGACAGTTAATAGTATCATACATGTAGATGTACATCTTGCATACCGTATCATACAAGTTGAAGTAAATCTTCCATACCGTATTACACAATAGACCCCATTCAAGAGGTCCCATATCAGATATTACTACGTTTTACCTGTGACAATCCAATATGTATATTGCCTTCAGCTTTATTTAAGTATAATCGGTAACAATCGGTTACAGTTATTTTATAAAATTTGTAGATAATGTTACATAAAAAACACGTAGGAAAACCTTGTGAGATGGTGTTTCGTAGGAAACGAAAATCGCATAAATATCGATCTTCCTTTTTACTGTTTATTCTCTGACTACGCATTAATTGTCCCAGTATAATATTTCTAAAAACATTTTTGTGCATACATGAGTTCCAGTTTATGATATAATTGTTCTCTCTTATATATATATATTTTGTTGATTTTCTGTAGCTTGATAGCTTGTGTTTTGTATTTTTTATCCATGTGATTGATGATTTGCTGTATTATTTTTTTCTGTGGGAGTTTTAAAAAGTTAGGTTTATCGTGTTACATCTTCTTACTTTTCGTTCATTGGATTTTCAAACTACTATTATTATATATATATATATATATATATATATATATATATATATATATATATATATATATATATATATATATATATATATGAGATGGGTTTTTTGTACTTACCGTAGTTTATGCATAGTTTTCGATTAAAAAGTTCCTTTTTATTTATATATATATATATATATATTTCTTTTATAATAATTACATTTATTTTTTAAAATGACCATTATAATAAATTATTGTATGAATTAGTAAATGTTCATTGAAATTAAACAGTTCAGGCTAAAACACATTTCTAGAAAGTTAAGCCAGTTTATTTGCTGAAAAGCGCACAGCACATTTTGTTTGTAAAAGTTGATGATTTATCTCCAAAAAGAAAAAAAAGCAACGACATAAACACCTATATTTAAAATTTCTCTCATTCCAATTACTTACAATTTATATAAAACTGTTCAACTTCTATAAAATGAAGAGTAAAAATTTTTATTAGCATATTTTTTTATGTTGTTATAACATTAAATTTCAATATTTTGTCATTTTTTAAATAAATGTTAATAATTTAGTTGATTTTAGATATGTTATTTAAGCATTAGACTTGTTAGATTGTCATCAGTTGGCTAATTCTGCATTAGAACTTTGATCTCGTAGCCCAGGTTATATATGCATCTCCCCCTCCCCTTCGAGTAGAAAAATTTAAAATACTATATAAAATTACCAAAACAATCATTTTCTTTTAATTTCCAAAATGTTCCAGGAGAAAAGCACCCGGACATACTCCCCTCCCCGCAATTTATATGTTGTTAATAGTGTTACAACGCCCACTTTTGTAGCACGAAATTTTGTCTTAGAAAAAACCCTGATGCACAATTTGGCGAGCTTGGCGTTGGAAGTAACCCTAGGACGTTGCATCTCAGGTAAGAGTGATAATGATCTCAGACTCTATTGAGCGTACCAGGTGATGTATGATGTCTCGAAGTATTCGGCCCTCTCCTGTTAGCTTTTTTTTTTTCGGGGGGGTGGGGTCTGCTATACCTATGAAACGTCTGTGGCTAAACCAGGGGTTAAAGGGACAGAAAATATGTTTGAGGGACATAAGCTCTTCTCTAAGTTTCAAAAGAGGAGTTAAATGGGAGTTTCTCGTTATGAGCGTGACTAAACTTGTTCAAATACCGTAGAAGTGTGCACGGGGCTACCAGATCGGTTTCAATGTTTACAAACACGCTTCATCTTATGAAGATTGTTTACACTCTGGATTGGAATAAAATAAATCGTATATATATTTTTCCACAAAAGATACATATGCATTACAAGTATAAAGCCCCATATAAATGCAATGCTCGCTAAAGTTAGAGATATAAAAGATATTTCAAAGAAAAAGCAGAATTTTGCAAATGTGGTGACAAAATAAAATTGGTTAATATTATCTGCGATACTGATGCATGAAAATTTTCTCTACTTAAGGAAAAACACGTAATTTCAAGACTGTAAAGCAGCGTTGGAAAGATGAAAAATATTCATAATGAGATTAAAGAAAAGACACTGCGTAAAATTTTTATTGTTTTGAAACAGTATCTACTTTTATATAAGAGTTTTTTGAGCATCTTTCTAGATGTATATCAGTGTCATTCTTGAGCCTTAAATAATTGTTTCAGTTGTTTTTGTAATATCATTGTGAGCAAGCAGTGTATAATAATAACACAGCGGTAACAATTTCCTGGACGAAATTTTTTCTATACAGTTACAGTTAATTAGCGCCCATAGAAATACGAGTAAATGAGTTACTAACCAGAGCCGGAAAAAAAGATAGGGGGAGGGGTTTTAGAGCTAGCGCCCCTCCGACCGAAATCTAAGAGGGTCCACAACAAATTACACAAATTTCCATAATTTTAAACCTATCTAAATAATATTTTAAAATTTAGTTCTGCATAAATTGTATTTTTATCTGAATATCAAAACGAAATTCTGGTGTCGTATATTTTAACATTCTATTCATTTTAAAATTTCTGTTGGTATACGGGAAGAGAACCATTGAAAATGTTACTGTTCTCTATCTAACGCAATAATTTCTTTGTGCTGCTGAGGTTTATTCTTACAAGAGTATTGTTCTCTTCAAAGGAATTATCTCTCAGTGAAAACAGAAAATTAGTCGGCTGAATTACGTGTTTATTTAATTTAAGTACAGTGTTGTTTTTTTTTTGTATTTTAAAATAAAACACATATATATATATATTTCTTTTAAATAAAAAATCTGATGTAGGCAGCACAAGACTTTCCTTCTATAATGCAATTAATTTACTACTTTTATAGTTAAAAAAATGTTATTCTTATAGTAGATACTTATATTCTTTCCAAGATATTGAATTTTCTTCAATTAGTCGTCATTTTCATTGATTTAGCGTCATTTTTATTCATTTGGCGAGATTTTCGTTAACTTGGCAACATTTAAAAATGTCGCCAAGTTGGCGACATTCCGCTAAATTCGTCGCCAAAATCTCTCCAAATGTTATGGACTGAGAAATAAGTTATTCTTACAGCGGATAAATGACTGCGTTCAATTACAAAAGTATTACTCAAAGTATCTTTTCTCGTGAATGGAACGAGTTAGATCCATGAGAATGGTGTTACCCAATTTATCGCTTGGTATTACATATGAAAAGTGAACATGTTTCTCAGTAGAAAATCCTTTTTTTTAATTTTATATGACTTTTTGATAATTTTATTGAAAAATGTGCAATGTCTCGAGAACAGTTTATGTTAGCATTCTAAAATTTATGTCAATCGTTTTCTAATGAAAAATTACATAAGAAATGTCTATTTTTGTAACTTTATTAGCGGTTTTGATTTTTTGACGATTTTTTCAAAATTTCACTCGAAAATTTAGGGGGGTTCTAAACATTCGATTGCTTATAAAAACAATAGGCTTCCAGTGTTTACAGATTGTGATTTTTGTACCAAATTTCGTTCGAATCGTTCCATTTGTTCGTCAGTTATCGTCTCCACAGACTCACTGACACACACACACACACACATATATATACTTTCACACACACACACATACTTTCACACACACACAGACACACACAGACATCACTTCAAATATGTTTGATTCGTGATCAGGCATGCTTGAAACTTGCTCTCCCGCCGAAAACTCGAATTCGAATTTTTGACCCCGTCACAATACTTTCCTTATACATTATGTATATAAGGAAAGTAATAATTAATGTCATTAATCAATTCAATCAATAATAATTGTATTCTTCAGGGGAAAGTAATCAGGGGATTAATCAATATCAGCAAGGCTAATTTTATTTATATCCTGTAAGAACAATTTGTATAGCCAGTAAATGTTTTATTTTATGAGATAAGGTGAACCCGTATAAAATTCTGATCCTCAGCCTTATCTCCTTTTGTAGCGGGTCTAAAATTAATCTTGGTAATTATCTCCCGCAATAATGAGTTTTTGCCTTGGAACTCTTTTTCTCATCACTAAACTACTTTTAACTCTTTCACTACGGTACACAAAACTCAAAAGGATAATGTTAAAGTCATTATTTTTTAATGTACAATTATACCTAATAAAACAAATCAAAAATAGCTTTCAAAAATTTTTGTATTCATCTTTATTGAGTTGATAACTTTTCGTGATCATTTATATTCTATTTTGGATGTATAAAAATATATTTAAAACTCTATGAATTAAAACTCTTGATTATAAAATAAAATTTTTGACACGAAAAATGAAACGCAAGATAAATTTATATAAATTACAATACGCAGAGAGTTAAGAAAAGGTCTGTACATGTTGCACTTGCATATGTTAAAAATTTTAAAAACATTTTATCATTAAGTATCGCTAAATAGGTTGACTTTCCATATCCAATGTCATGCAAAAAATATATTACCATTGTGTTCGTTTGAATCTAGCAAGTTCCATTCACGAGGGAGTTTTATAATAATTTACAGTTTGCTGTATACATATAACATACAGGTTGCTATATATATATATATATATATATATATGTATATATATATATATATATATATATATATATATATATATATATATATATATATATATATATATATATATATATATATGTATATGTATATATATATATAATTTAAAAGTCCAATGAAAGAAAAGTGAGAATTAAATGTATTTTGCATTGTCATTCCTATTTACTCATTTTTTAAATTTGCATTTTTGCAAAGTATCCTTATTTTTTTAGTATGCTACGGTAATTAAAATTTATATATATATATATATATAGATATATATTAATAATAGTTTGAAACTCCAATGAAAGAAAAGTGAGAAGCTGTAACTCGAAAAATCTAACTTTCTAACAAGCCTACAAAGTAAAAGTATAAATCAGCCAATATTCATTCATATGGATAAAAATACAAAATTCGAATCATCAAGTTAAAGAAAATCTACAAAAATCGATGTTATGGAATCGATAAAAGAAATGATATATATATATATATCATTTCTTTTATATATATATATATATATATATATATATATATATATATATATATATATCATATTATATATATATATATATATATTATAATATGTATGTATGCATGTATGTATGTATGTATATATGTATGTATGTATGTATGTATGTATGAATGTATATATATAATAAAATATGATATGAAATTCCAATAATAGATTAGGGACAAATTGTAAAGCATATAACCATGGCTTGAAATATAAGATAGCTACGTATAAAACCAAATTCAAACACTTAGCAAACAAATTATAACTAGGAAAAATAAAATATTACAGATTTGCTAAATTACTTGCTATGCAAGTATATTAATAGTTTATAATATATATATATATATATATGTGTGTGTGTGTGTGTGTGTGTGTTCTATATTGCTGCTTATTGCGAATGCTATCAATATTGATAACTGTTAAGTTAGTTTTGTGCGAAATATAAGTTAATTGGGCACTTCGGAATAGTCTTACATAGTGTCCTCTAGAAAAGCCCCAAATGTGCAATTCAACGTTAAAAACATTGTGTCATATATCTCGAACATCTCGTTGTGAAAGAAAGAAATTTATTGCATTATGTAGAGTCATGTGCTACCCACAGCAGATTTTTATTTAAATTTATCAGAAGTTCATTGCCTCTAAGTTCTAAATTCTCACAATAAAACTCACTTCCCTTTCTCAAATACTTTCTGCAAAAATCCCCATCTTTCGCAGACCATATTCTTACCTGACATTGTGAGAAATTCCCACCTCAAGTGCTCCCTAATTGTCGCCCATTGTGCTGCATCCCTGGAAAAAGGGGTCCCCCCACCCCCCTAGGAGATTTTTTTTTTCAGAGGTGGATGCTCAAAAGGACTAGCCAGAGCACTGTTGAACTGGAACCCAAACTGTTTGGATCAATAAGAACTCTTCATTTGCAGTCTGTGGTTTGTCAGGAGAGGTAAGATGTTCTTTTTTACTTTATAATCGGTCTTTATTTGTTGTATCGGGATGGGAATATGGATTGTAACAGAGCTCTGTAATTTTTCCATACTATATCGAAAGAAAATTATTATTTTTCGTGAATATTTTTAAATTCGAAACCAGGCAGATGTTCTCAAATTTTGAAGTAGTGATTTATCCATAGTATATCGAAAGTGCATTATTATTTATCGCAAATATTTTTAAATTCGGAATTAAACAGATGTTCTCAAACTTTAAGTAATTTTCTGAACATTTACTGAAGACTTACTTTTAAAACTCATTTTGGTTCCAAAACTTAGGGCACTAATATTCCAATAAACTTTATATTACAAAATAAACTTTAAATACTTAAAATGTACCCAAACTGCTGTCTGTATCAATCTGCAAAAATAAATAGTTATTTAGTAAACAAAATAAAATGTTGATTAAAAGTAGCTTTTAATCAACCTTGTATGCTGTTTATTAAGTGTTTAGTTTCACTGATTTTAAATACTATAGATTTTAAATATTATATATACTGATGTTAATACTTATAATATAATAATCATTAAACAGAAAATATATTTTTTATTATAAATTATATTTTATAATATTTTTTATTATAAATTATATGTTTATATATTTATAAAAAGAAAACCTACTACAAAACAAATCTATTTAAAAACAAAAATATAAGTTTCATTGTAATGAAATTTATACTTCTCTCAATTACGCATTTCATTCACAAAATATTGAAATACCGAAATTATAGCCATTATATTTCAAAACGTACTCTATCTAAAATCAAAGTATATATCCTAGTAGGGCTTGTAAAGGGCTACAAATTATTTTCTTACTGTTTATAACTAGCACTTATAGTTTTCTATATATAAGCATTACAAACTTTAAAAACAGAAAATTTTCCATATTTTTAACTTGAAAAGACGATTGCTCAACTAAAAATTCTTTGTGAAAAAAAATTATTGATCTAGAAATTGAAATTTCTACTCTATATTTGTGCTGCCTATTTTTATATCTAATTATATTTTTACAGTTTAGAAGATATTTCGAGTAAAAATAAGTAACGTAAAACAAAAACTCAATTAGAAAATATTTTTATTATTCTTTATTCCCCCCCCCCCCAAAAAAAAATATATATTAAATTATTGAAATTATTTTTATACTTAATTAAATGGTATCTAATTTCCGACAAAACACGCATAAAATGTTCATATTTTTATCTTCAGTATCAGAAATATAAGCATCCAAAGTGTTTACATTTTCGAAACGTTCCTCTTTCAGCCTGATATCCCGACCATGATGATATCCACGTCAAAAATTAATTGCGATAATAAATTAGGATATTAAATAAGCTGTCTGTAATACAGTATACCAATACTTTCAAAGAACCCCCGTAAATTTAGTTTCGTTTTCATCACGGTTTTTTTTTTTTTTTTTATGTTTCTTGTAGTCTTTTGTGATTTAAATAAAGACCTAGTCTTTTCAAGTTAAATAAAGAGTAAGCAAGTTTATTTTTATACGATTGAGAACTTTGGTATATCCATTTATAGAGACGCGTATAAAGGGAGTTTCCGTCCTGATTTTTGTCTGGAATTTTTCCCCGCTGCTCCGTCAGCATTAATAAAAACTGTTTTTCAAAGATGATTCGTACTTCTGCAAGGGTTCGGATCCACTTCAGCTTTAAAAGACGAGACTACAGTCCCAGAAGTTCAAGATGATTTTGTAACATAAAACATAAATCATAAAAGTAAAAATTAGTAAGTTATTAAAGAAATACCATGCAAATATTTTAGTAACAGATATTATTATTCAGTGTTTTCCATGTATGATTATTTTGAACTAAAAGTTCCTTCATTCCGCGCTATAATTGACGGTTATTATAGAAAGTACTAATTTTTAATGCATTTTAACTGTTTCGAATGTTGAAACAAAATCCCTCCATTTGAATTAGAGGCTCATATATAGCTTCTTCAGCATTCGCCATTTCTTATTACTTTCCCTGCAATACAGGGTAATGTATAGGGAAAGTATTGGAATCATACCGAAAATCACAACTCGAGTTTTCGACGGATCTGCACGCTTCGAGACCTCTAGAATACGAAAAAATCATTTTTAACGGGACGTCTGTGTGTGTGTCTGTCTGTCTGTGTGTCTGTCTATATGTCTGTCTGTGTGTCTGTGCAATGTATGTATCCACTCTAACTCAAAAACTAATGGACCAAATTTCATAAAATTTAGTAGATAAGACTCTTGGGTATGACCCTGATGCTGATTAGTTTTTGGTGCAATTCGGAAAAAAATAATTTGCCTTTTTTGCAAAGTAGTCCGAAAAAATCGCCAAAATCTAAAATAAAAAACTACGTATGCTCAAATATATTCATTAAATGCTTGTTTAATACGTAATTTTTAACGAAGAAAAGAATAAGATGAACCCCCATTGCACTAGGACTAGCCGTTCTCTAGATATTTTAGTTTTTTCGTATTTTCTCTACGCCACCTTAGAAAATAAGTCCAGTTATCAAATGAGAACGAAAATTGAATTAAAAGTGAATTACATTTAATTAAAATAAAGAGAACGTGGATATAAGTCTGCAGGGAAAGTCATGTGCTGCTCACATCAGATTTTTTATTTTCTCTCTCCTCATAACTTTATATTTCTAAAAATTTCTCACTCTACTGTTTTAATTTGGATATTTATATTCTCCCTTGTTGAAACCGGGCAAACAACAGGATGTATAAAAATAGGAGCGTAGGGCGAAAGAATATATACACATACTCTAAATTTATTCGTCGAGTACTCTATTTTTCTTAAAAATCGAACACGATGTTACGAAAATTTTCAAATATATTATGGATTCACGCTTTTTCAAATAGTGCTGCTTCCCTAAATATTTTGACAACTCAAAAACGCCAAATTTCATAGAAGAGTTTATGTTATGTTAAATGGAAAATATTTCATTCGATTTAGTATACAAAACTTTACGTGATATGCATTTATTTTGTACAGTTGTGCATATTAGCTTCATTTTACTTTCCTGATATACATAGTATAATGTATAAGGAAAGTATTATGACGAGTTCGAAAATTCGAGTTCGAGTTTTCGACGGGAAAGCACGTTTCAAGCATCCCTGATCACGAATTGAACATTTTTGGGGTGATGTCTGTGTGTGTGTATGAGTCTGTGGAGATGATATCTCACGAACGAATGGAGCGATTCGAATGAAATTTGGTGCAAAAATTAAAAGCATGAATACTGGAAGCCTTTTGTTTCTAAATACAATCGAATGTTCAGAACCCTCCTAAATTTTCAAGCGAAATTTGGAAAAAATCATCAAAAAATCAAAACCTTTACAAAAGTTTACAAAAGTTACGCATATAGATATTTCTTATGTAATTTTTCCTTATAAAACGATTATCATAAACTTTAGAAGGCTAGCATAAACCGTTCTCGAGATATTGCACATTTTTCAAATAAATTTATCAAAAAATCCTATAAATTAAAAAAAACTAACTATCGAGAAACATTTTCACTTTTCATATGTAATATCATGCGATAAATTTAGTTGACATCATTCTCATGGATCTAGCTCGTTCCATTCATGAGAAAAGATACTTTGAGTAATACTTTTGCAGTTGAACTCCAATAGTCATTTATCTGCTATAAGAGTAACTTATTTCTCCGTCCATAAGGCTTGGTCAGATTTTGGCGACAAATTTGGCGGAATGTCGTCAACTTGGCGGCTTTTTAAATGTTACGAAATTAACGAAAATCTCGCCAAATGGGTAAAAATGATACTAAATCAATAAAATTGACGACTCATTGACGAAAATTTAATATCTTGGAAAGAATATAAGTATCTACTATAAGAATAACCTATCTTTTTTTTTTTAATGTAAGAATAGTAAATCCATTGTATTATATAAGGAAAGTCATATACTGCCCACATCAGATTTTTTATAATATTGTTTAAATGTTTCGTTTGTGAACCCCGTTTAAATACTAATACGTTTTAACCTAAATGTAATATACAACATGGAAATGAATGAGATAACTACTAAATTCGTAAAAATCCTATTAATAATCTTTGTGAGCTAGATTAAATAATGGTTTACGATGTTCAATCTGTTTATTAATGTAATATATTGAAATTTTGAATCAGTTCTGAAATTTTTTTTACACAAAGTATAAAATTATAGAAAGTATAGAAAAGTATAAAATTCGTAATTCAATCATAAAATACAGAACATTTCATTTGCAACTTTGAATTGTGGTAAATGATCATAATAGACTGAGAGCCATCGACCGTTTTTGAGAAAAATTTATTTTTTTATAATGTTTTAGTACAATTGCAAGTTTATAAAATGAAAGTCTTGCAGTTCTCCTCGGGTGTGTAAGGTGGCGGCAGAATCTAAAAGTATACAAAAATAATAAAGAACTACGTCATTTTATCAAAGCTTAATTTTCTTTTTATATTTAATACAAATTCCTATAAGTCTATATTTGCAATTCCAGAACAGTCCTGGTGAAGAACCACCAAACCTAAATATAACTGCCTGAAAATGACTGATGTACGTAAAAACATCAAAGCTGAATATTTATTTAAAATAAATTCCCAGAAGTCTTATATTTGCAAATAATATCACGAAGACATTTCCAACACGTATTTATAAAATATTACAACATGTTTTCCAGTTTATCTAAAAGTAATATATTTTGTCACTATCACCATTACAAATTACACAAGTTAATGCAGATGCAGCTTTGAATTATCTTTATTTTATTTACTACTTGGTGAATAGAATGATAAACAAAACATCAAAATATTTAATTGAAAACTAAAAGTTAAATATTTAAACATATTACTCCTTAACATTACAGGGAACAAAAAATGAACGTAAGTTTGAAATTATATCTTACCAATAAAAACTAGCTTTCAACACTGTTTTATCTTAAAAATGACAAATATTTATTCTTTTGACTCTAAAATAAATCGTCTGTTTTATCATTTCTAACCAAAAATTAAAATATTTTGGTAAAAACCATGGATCTTTATTTACACTTGCAGACGATTTAAAGACATCAATTAATTAGGTTATTTACAACCAATGAAGTAAACAGAATAGAGATGACGAAAAGACAAGGTGGACTATGCTTATTACTTCTAATGAATTTTGATAAAAAAAAAAAAAACTTTTTCAGACCTCTTGACCACATTTCTAATACTTTCAGAAAAATTACATTTATCCTTTTATATATTTCTAGCAGATATACCCGCCATCGCTCTTTATTTAAAATGTGTGTAAATTTCATTAGTATCTAAATGATATTGTACTTCTAAAAATTTTATTAAAATATTTTATTTAATTCCCCTAAAAGGAGATAAAAGTAATTTCTATTCTAGCTGTACAAAATTATATGCACAGGCAGGTCGGACAATAAAACATTTTTCTCCTGTTTGAAAACTAATATACAACTATAAAGTTCGGTAGTCATGCGTCAAAATGAAGACTCTAAAATGGTAGAAGATATACCCGTACCGTTTTTATCCTGTTTCCCTGTTTCAACAATCGATTAAACACAATAGATAATATATGATTTTGAGAAATCTTTATCAAAATGAAACAGATGACTTGAAATTGAAAATATCTATAATTCCAATAATCTTATATACCAAAACCGTAAAGACTCAATCAAAAATATAATACCGTTCATTTATAAAATTTATTTTTATATCAATTTCTTTATTATTTAAGTCAGGCAAATTGAATATCGTCTGCCAAAACAAGTTTGATTAAATTCCGCTGCTATGCAATCTATATAAATAAAATTGAAAACCTGTCTGTCTATCTGTCTGTCTGTTTGTCCCATCATCACGGGAGAACAACTGAACAGAATTTGATGAAACTTTGTGGGTAGCCTTGAAATAGCCCCACTTAAAATTTAGTTCAAGTTTTGAGTTTCTAAGACTAGGGTCTGTCGAGATATGAATGAAAAATGAAACTTTTTCTTAGGAGTTCTACTCTCTAACTCCCTGGTTCTTCCAAACGAAAAGGTTGAAAATCATTTGTTTCAAACGAGGAAGTTAATTAAAACTTTATCTCTGAGTTTGGTGACAAATTTTTGCGCTAAATAGTCACTTTCTGAAATCATGAATTGTTTGAAAATGAATGAATGAATCATGAATTTAAACGGAAAATCTGTCACCATGGTTTATTTTTCATAAGCTTTTACTCAACGATGAAAAGTATTAAGAAATCAAAATGGTTAATTAAATTTTAGCATTCTATGAGGATATATCATGTTGTTCGGCAACGCAGTTAAATTAAATGTGTTTGTTAATGTTTATTGCTAATTTTTCGATTTGAAGAATAACTAAATGGATATAAAAATATATCTTATAAATGAACGGTTTGATTTTTCTTTTAATTATATTAATTGCGGACTGCGTACATCACTTTCATTTATTTTGGCAAAGCGTTTTCAAGCTTATATATTGTGATTAGCTGATAAACTCATATATTATGTTTAGCCAATAAATTCATTTAGCCTATTGTTGAAACAGAAAAAGAGTAGAACGGATACATCTTCTGAAACAATTTTAGTGTTTTCATTTAGTATATACAAACGGGATCAGGATGTTTCATTCATATCTGCAAATTCAGAGCTACGAATTTGACAGGATAACACTATTTTTCTTCTGTATGTAGTAATAGACAAAAGAAAACCTATGGGGAAACCAGGGCTGTTTTAACCATTAGGACAGCTGGACACGTGCCTAGAACTCAGGAAACAGGGGGGGGGGGTCGAAAAGATGTAAAAGTGGATGCTTATATTCAAATGCCTATTGAAGCAGAATTAACCAAAATGGATGAAGCAATAAGATTTTGATGAAGTCATAAGCTTTTCATGAATCAATAAAATGCTTTGCCTATAGGAAATCTGAAAAACGCTTTTTCTAATTTAATTCTGACAAACATAGGTTGTTTTTTTGTTTTTGTTTTTTTGTACATGTTTAATTTTCAAATTTGTAAATGTAATAAAAACAATTGATAAACTGAAAGTAAATAATTACAAGGACAACTGATACATCTGATAATTGGTTATGGGTAGTTGTTATGCATACAGGGAAGGGGTTTGAATTCAGCTTTGCCTATGCACCGGGACACTGTTAACTCGCCCTGGGTAAAATTGAAACAAGAAGTGAAATTTATAAATTTTGAAAGATGTAATATATTATTATTTTCTTTTTATATAAATATAGCATCCAATAAATTTCTGGATTTTATAAGAAAATTGTTTTACAAATACTTTTATGCTCATATAGAGATTTTTCTTAATTTAGTTTTATTTTCCGTAAAAGTATTTCAGTTCTCTTACATATCTTTTCTAGAATAAGTGTAAAATACTACTACTAACTTTTGGAGGTTTTAAATATGAAAAATTTTAATTTTTCAGTAGTTTTGTAAAATAATTCTCATATTTTCTCACTAATTAACAAACATTTCTCAAAGATCTTAATTACTCATAAGTATCACAATTAATGTAACTGCTACTTGTGAGAATATAAATTTGTATCTTCTTATAGAATAATTTTCATGTCTTATGCCTATAAATTCCCGTCTCATTAATTTTCATGTCTTCTTCTGTCAAGAAAAATACAAGGAATTTGTATACTCATAAATGTAGCATTCAAAGTTTTATTTTATTTTATTTTTTAATATTACTTTCCCTCCACAGTAATTAAATCTATAAAAATCCTAAAAATCTAAATACTTTCATCATTAATTGATTCAAAATTTTATAAATATTTTAAAAGACAGATAAATTGCTTAAAAGACTATTAAAAAATGTCATTAAACGACAGATTCATTGTTACTTTCCTTATATACATAATGTATAAGGAAAGTATTGTGACGGGGGTTGAAATTTCGAATTCGAATCGAACATTTTTGACGTGATGTCTGTGTGTGTGTGTGTGTGTGTGTGTGTGTG
The DNA here is from genome assembly GCA_951213105.1 of Amaurobius ferox. Classification (NCBI taxonomy): domain Eukaryota; kingdom Metazoa; phylum Arthropoda; class Arachnida; order Araneae; family Amaurobiidae; genus Amaurobius; species Amaurobius ferox. Next base: position 25,752,700 of record OX578143.1, read on the forward strand.
TGTATGTGTGTGTATGTGTGTCAGTGTGTCTGTGGAGACGATATCTCACGAACGAATGGAGCGATTCGAATGAAATTTGGTACAAAAATCATCAAAAAATCAAAAACTTTAATAAAGTTACGCAAATAGACATTTCTTATGTAATTTTTCCTCAGAAAACGATTGACATAAATTTTAGAACGCTAGCATGAATCGTTCTCGAGATATTGCACATTTTTAAAGTAAATTTTTAAAAAGTCCCATAAATTAAAAAAAAAATATTAACTGTTAAGAAACATGTTCACTTTTCATATGTAATATCATGCGATAAATTTGGTGACATCATTCTCATGGATCTAACTCGTTCCATTCACGAGAAAAGATACTTTGAGTAATACTTTTGTATTTGAACGCCAATAGTCATTTATCCGCTGAAAGAATAACTTATTTCTCCATAACGCTTGGCAAGATTTTGGCGACAAATTTAGCGGAATGTCGCCAACTTGGCGACATTTTCAAATATTGCCAAATTAACGAAAATCTCGCCAAATGGATAAAAATGACGCTAAATCAATGAAAATGACGACTAATTCAAAAAAATTCAATATCTTTGAAATAATATAAGTATCTACTATAAGAATAACATTTTTTTTTAACTGTAAAAGTAGTAAATTCATTGCATTATATAAGGAAAGTCATGTGTTGCCCACATCAGACTTTTAAAAATTTGTCACGAACAGCATTTGAGGAAATAGAAATTTCACCTTTCTTACAGAGTAATCTGTTACAGTGTCTTACAGTTTGATATCTCTTGAACGAATTTAACAATTAAAGGGAGAGAATTTGCTGCGAATTTTTCAATTAGATGTTATAAAAAGCTTACTGATTTATAACGGAATCGAATCAAAAAACCAAATTTTGTTCGTTTGTAAGAAAAGCCACGGGATGGAAGCAGATTTATTACAACATGTTTCTGTTGTTCGTTTAAATTATTCTTCAAATATACAAAAAATTATAATTTCTTGAAATATCTCTTTCAGACGCCATGTCACGCCATTTCTATCATATTTTGCTTTTGTCTTCGCTATACATCAGTTTCGTCTTCTCTCAGCATTCGGATACAGGATTTTCATATGATCGAATTCCTATGAGGCCAGTCATTCCAGATAGGACTCGCCCTGTGCAAGTTGTCCGTCCTAATACGTCCAGGCCTAGGAAGCCTTCAAATGGTAGGCCCTCTCAAGGAGGTAGCCGGTACTTAAGAAGAAGAAAGCCAGGCAGGAAGAATCTGGATAAATCTCTCCTGTTGGAGTTAATGGGGAATGACTATCAGGTAAGGGTTTCAAAGGACTAGATTTTAAAAAATTTAATGTTACAGAATGTTTCTCTTATCAGTGTTTTCTGAGCTGAAATGACTTTAGTCAATTTTTTGGCACGTGAGATATTTTTAGCGGCTCGTAGAAATATCTAATGCGCAATGCCACGAAAATTTTGGAAAACCCAATTTGAATTTCGTTCATGAGCTTTCAAAACTTCTTAATTCCATAAAACAACAAGTTTTACAAAGACTCAAAATTTTTTAAAGAATTGGATAATGGGTAAAAATTGTCAATTACCCAGACGTATTAGATAGAAAAGACCTTGATTGTGACCTCTTTCATTGGATGAATTTGGGAAATTTAGAAATGTAGATTATCGGTCTTCAATTTAATCCCGTTTGGATAGAAAACTTATAAGTATGCAAAAATCTATTGGAGAATTGGATTGCCATCAATTAATTGTCACAAATTTGAGAATACGATTATATTATTTGAAAACGCAACATTAGAAATGTGGCATAGCATTTTTATTTTTTTTTTATGAATCACGTACATTCAAGGTCAGCCTGATATAAAAGGCCCTGCAAATAACATGAAACAAAGTACTTCTATTAAAATATATATTAATATATTTTATATGTGTGTGCCATTATTTGTTAATTAATAACGGTACTAATTTTCTTCTGTACCGTTTTCATATATTTAGTAACTATTATTATATGCACCTACATAGATATTGTCACGCGAAAAACACACATGAAAATTTTGGTTTTATTTCAATACGCTGACTTAATCTTCTTTGCCGTCCGTGGTACAAGGGAAAGTTAAGATTGGGGTCAAAAATTAAAACCCCAGTTTTGATAGATCCACATATTTTTGACAATGTAGAAAAAGAAAATGTCCTCCTATTTCCTACAAAACAAGAAGAATTATTACATTTTTATCTATTAGCTTTGGGGTATAAACGTCTACAGTGTTTACATTTTTCGTAACGCTCCGTTTTTTCACCTGAGAATCTTCAACCATAGATGTAGTTATTCACATCAAAATGCAAAATAAAATATTACATTGAAGTAACGTTTTGCAGACGATAATTTTCCGAAACTTTACAGAAAATTCATATCATGTTAATTAACGTAACGCTCCGTTTTTTCACCTGAGAATCCTCAACCATAGATGTTATTCACATCAAAACGCAAAATAAAATATTTCATTGAAATAACGTTTTGCAGACGATAATTTTCCGAAACTTTAATTACAGAAAATCCATATCATGTTAATTAATTAGCAACGAAATTAAATCAAATGTATTTAATATTTGGCAGGCGATTTTTATTTTATTTATATGATTTAAATAATAAAGAATCGAATATAAAAAATATTATAATTGAACGGTATTATATTTTCCATTGAATTCTGTTTCTGTCAGTTATGGTCTTAGAATATAAGATTACGGGGATTTTTATATTTCCAATTTATACTTTCAGCCACCTTTTATTTTTCCAAATATTTTTGAACTTTCATATTGTGTTTAACTGATTGTTGAAACTGGATATAAATAGTACGGGTATATCATACTTCAAGATCTGCTTATGAAGATAATTTCGTAACGCGAAAATAACGATCCTTATGCATCTTTTTAGGGGAATTAAATTTAATAAACAAATGTTGTTATATTTTTTATATCGTTATATCGGTTACGGCCATTGAACAAAATATTACAGTAACATTTTGAATAAATTCGTATATTTCCGAATGTGTTTAAATAAGATTGTTGCAACAGGATAAGAAAGGATTTGGGAATAACTTCTACTATCATTTCAACGTCTTCATTTTGTCCTATATTTACGAAACTTCATATTTTTGTACATTGGTTTGCAAACGGCGTCAGGATGTTTTACTCTTCAGATTTACCTCCCGCTTAGCCTTTTTAATTTTATATTTTTTTGCAGGGAGAATCGAATTTAATGTTTTAATGCAATATTTTGTACATTAAAAATTTAATCATTCATTACGGAACATGCAAAGAAAAATGAACATGATTCATGTTGAAAAAGTCATGTGCTGTCAGCATCAATTATTTTTTTAGTTACTTAGTTAAAGATAATTGCTTCCAGACATCGTGATTCTTGTTACCCTGATCCTCTAAATAACCTAATTAATTCGTAATCTTTATAATGTAACATTATCCGACATCGTGATGTTTTGAAGAAACGTGTGAACCTTTGGCATTAAGTTTTATGAGTCGGAACATTCACAAGTTCTCATCTTTTTTGCATAGCAAACGTAGCATTTGTTTCATTGTTTGTAAATTACGTTTTATACCCGAAGTATTATAGGTAGGTAAAGTTGGCAACTGCCTACATACATTGGCCTCACAAGGGCGTGGATTTCGATTTTTTTTTTCATGCACACCTAATTTATTAATTTATTAATGTTTTATTATCTCTTCTATACATTGCATATCTGAGAGTAAAATATTTTCGAGAAAGAGTCAAACTCAATAGCATTTGTAAACTGTTATCAATTAGTTTTTGATAAAGTAATATACGTCATATACCTAGTGTTCAAGAGTCATTTCATACATACAACATTTTACAAAAACTTTTACTCTATTTTTAATTTATACCCCATAAACAATTATCTCAATATTGATTATCAAAAATTCAAATAGCTATTATATTGATAATTTTTCGTGGGGGTAGTTATGGATAAGTATCCATAAACAGAAATTATGCATAAGACCTGTTCTAAGTAGGAGCGGCCACATTTTTGCTAACTATCGGCAGCCGCATTTCTACTGACTAGGGACGACTGGGGTATAAATCCGTCTTTGTATATGTATATTACACCGATATAACTGAAGAAAATTATTTTTAATTTAAAATAATTTTTAATTCTGATCATAAGAACATTTTATATTTCTGTTCAAAAGATGTTTAACAATGATGAAAGTAAAATCATGCTTCTGTTTTTCAGACTTCCTGGATGTCAGACGAAAAACCTCAAAAGATCATGATCTCCGTACCGTCTCACGAAGTAGACCTGGATGGCATCCCAGGACGATGGGCTCAAGAGAGACTTTACGAGCAAACCCAGGAACTCAACCTCACTGCGGAACTGACCAACCTGCAACCCGATCTGCTTCCCTTCAAAGACACCATCAGATCCTGGTTGATGAAGAGATCATCCTGTCCAGTCGAATTTTCTTGGAGGGATCTTGGACCCACTTTCTGGCCAAGATGGGTTCGCAAAGGTGAATGCCTCGATCGCAAGGGGTCTTGCTCTTTCCCGCCTGGAATGCACTGTGTCCCAGCAGCGACGACAACTGTCCACATCCTACGTTGGCAATGCAGAGAGAAAAAGACAACAATCGTAAAAAGAAACGTACCCAACACCAAAATTTCGGATGAAATTATGTACAGAAGGCCAGTTGCTGATGTTTCTCCAGAACAAGAAAGGAGAAAAAGGAAACGATGTGACTGGTATAGGGTGCCATATCCGATAACAATTGACTGTTTCTGCACGTGTTGAAAAAATGATGTCTTCTATACAATGATTATTCTCTTCAATGGTTATATATATATATATATAACCATAGAATTCAGATAGACTAACTAGTAACTGTTTAATACCATGCTGTTGCAAGCCATATATGTTCGGAAAATATCGAGTTTTAATACTCTTAATCACATATCTCATTGCTTTCTACATAACGAGCAACATATTATTTCATCTTGATGAAATATTGCACAAATTAATCTACATTAAGGTCTTTGCAATTCATATTCATTTTGAAAATGTATGTCATTTGCTGTTTGAAGTATATTATATGAGAGATGACGAATTTTCCCCCAATTATGATTAAACTTTATTTGAATGACACATAAGTTTCTGTTTGCAGCAACTAGCATGGTTTCTGTTATATTCATGATGTATGAAGTGAAATCCATCCATCAAGATACCTAATTACGATTTCTCTAGTTATTGCCCACGATTGGCAGTGGGCACATATACAGTTAGGCCTTGATATAACAAACAGCATGTCCAATATTCTTCTTTGGCAATAGATGCTTGAAATGTTTCGTAGTCAATTATGGTTCAATTACCATCTAATTTTATTGCTTTTATAGATTCTTTCCACGGTATAATAATTTGCCATTTGATAATAATACTTTTAAATGGATTTTGTTATCAATGTGTACTATCAAATTGAATGGATTACATAAATTGGTAAAACCATGTCCATTTGTTCGTGCCTGTGCTGAAATTCTATAGCCTGTCATCGAAAATTACGTATTGTGTACACAAATAAATTGTTGGAAAATCCTCAACATATGTCTTTAATGTGGTCTTTAAGACACAAAGTGATCCAAAATTGTTTGCTTGGAAATTCATTCAGTATAGGTTGTAATTATTTTTACTTTTCCTGCATGCGTAGTATAAATGTACTGGAAAATTATTGTAACAGGGTCAAAAATATGAATTCAAGTTTTCGGCAGAAGAGCACTTTTCAAGAATCCCTGAACTCGAATCTAGCGTTTCTGAAGTGATGTATATGTGTTACTGTATGTGTATGTATGTTAATGTATATATATATATATATATAAATGTGTGTGCGTCCATGAGTCTGTGGATGCGATATCTCACGGACGAATGCAAGGTTTCAATCGTAATTTGGTACGATTATTACAATCAGTGAATACTGGAACACTATTGATTTCAAGCACAATCGAATGTTCGGAGGATCTCCCCATTTTCAAATAAACGTTTGAAAAAATTATTAAAAATTCAAGACTTGCAACAAGAATAATCAAATAATCATTCCCGATGTAATTTTTCGTTAGAAAACGATTAAAATAAATTTTAGAACGCTAGCAAGAACTGTTCTCGAGATATTGCACGATTTTTGAAAAATCACTAAAAAATCAGGACTTTTAGCATTGTTAAATAAATAATCATTACATACATAAAGTTTCATTAGAAAATGGATGATACAAACTTTAGAACGCTAGCATGAAGTTCTCGAGGTATAGCACGTTTTCTGATAAATTTATCGACAAAGTTAAAAATTAAATGTAGTAAGTATCGTTAAATAAGTTGACATTGGCGACTAATTTGGTGAAATAACGCTACTTGGCTATTTTTGAAAATGTCGCCAAATTAGTGAACATTCTATATCTTGGAAAATGAAGTTCATTTTCTTTAACAATCCCTTTCGCTTTGTAGGGGAATTTATACTCTTTATATATTAAAAACGTTGGTTTTGCATATCATTATTTCACTGAGAAGGAACTGAAATTCATTGAATTATGTAAGGAAAGTCGTATATTGTCCACATCACTTTGGGAGATTAACCTTGTTCAGTTTTTAGCATGCATCTATGATGAACTGAATATTCTGAAATTATTATAAGATTTTATAATAACTCGCTGAAACTGCTGTTGAAAAGTCATTCACCTTCAATAAAATTTTTTGCTAAAAATCTTTGTAAGTAAACAGCATTAATGCATCTTCCAGTTTCAGAGACAAAATTAACTTTCTTCTTTAGAAAAAGCGAGAAAGCCCGCCCACACCAGGAAAAGCATGAAACCGTCTGTTTTTATTATATAATTTTATGACTTTGAAAGATTTACACATTTTGAGCATCTCTGAATACAGATAAACCATTCTTTCAATTATATTAGTATATCTGTGATCTATTAGCACGATATCTTTTGAACAAATTGAAAGATTCAAATGAAGTTTGATGCGATTATTTCAATCTGTAGCAGTAAGATTCTTATTGATTTTCTCGGTTTTCAAATTAGAGAAAGTCCCTCAATTTTTCGAATATTTGTTTTTCGAAAATAGAAAAAACTTGATAAAAAATAACTAGACGTCGTTCTCAATTTTACATTTTTTCTTTAATCTAAAATGTAAAATTATAAAAACAAATTGAACATTCTCTCATCAAATGATGCGATGATTTCGAAGCACTTTTAACTAGAGATAAATTACACCCCCACCCCCTCCACGAGTCGGGTGGTCTGGGCTTTCGACCCCCACCCCCTCCAAACCACCCCTCATTCATAGAAACTATCACGACATTTCGAGATGTTAAACATTTTGTTTTGTACATTTGTTGAGCGATATTTTTCGAAAGAGTGGATCGTTTTCATGAAATTTATATACTTCTTTTAATTAGTAGCAACAATAAGCTGAATTATTTTTAAAGGGATTGAAAAATAGAAACTTTTCATTTGTGCAAATGCTTTCCACCCTATTATCAATCTGTATCTAATACTACGTGTTGGACACAAATAAATGTTTGCTTATGCTGTTTACTAAAGATTGTAATCTACAGATAGTATTAGTATCATATAATTAAGTGTTGAAATAAATGAATTATTAGTATCTTAAGAAAAATTGTGTATTCTATTAGAAAATGTACATAATTCCACATATTTATTTAAATGATAATTTAATTGAATAATAATTTATTAAAATGAACAGAAAATATTTGACCTTATTCTAATCTTTCGCTTATTCAATGTTATCTCAAATTAAATATGGAAAGTACATATATGCGTGATAAAAAAATGAACATGTTTTACGTTTTGTTTTGTATTATTTGTGAATATTTATGCCATAAATATTGTCGAAAATATTGTCATTGAAAATATTATTGTCGCCATAAATATTGTCATATTTATAAACCCTATTTTATAAATGAAAATAAGAGAATGTATATCTTAAACGTCAAATCAAAATTAATCATACTTAGTTCATTAGTTTTACCAAAATTTATATAGATTATGCCAATTTTATCATTTTAGTTGTTTCTGTTGAAACGGAATAATTTTACATCCTGTTTTTAGATGATTGCTTAATGCAAAGATAATATGAGTGCACTAAAAATTTAAGAATGCCATTTTACTCTTTTATTTTTATACATCCATTATGGAAACATTAATTACATCGTTATCATTGCAACGGATTAGAATTTGAATATAAATTAAGAATATTTTTGTTAAAATATGAGTAGAATTTTCTATCTTAATTTTAGTAATCCATCTGATTTCAGCTTACATCATTTCCTGTTTAGTGTAGAATTCTAGTTTTTAATTATTTGTAACTTATAATGAACTATTTTTTCACTGGCTATTTGGTAGGCCAACGGCCGTACCGTGCTGAAAACACCGGTTCTCGTTAGATCACCGAAGTCAAGCAGCATCGGGCGCGGTTAGTACTTGGTGGGTGACCACCTCGGAACACCGCGTGCTGTTGGCCATCTCGGGTGCGGTATCCCCGTGGTTTGCGCGCTAGATTTGCACGCTACCACAAATGCCGCCGTGTTCATGCGGAGTACGATCACGTTAAACATGTGGGTCCGTAAGTCCTTCCGAGAGGTTGGTGGTAGGGGAAGGAGGGTACGGTCCCTGTGGATGCCTCCCCCACTGGGTTCCGGTCTAAATTGGGTGGCACTTCCCGGCCGTCCATACAGTTACCTTACACCTTTCTGGTAGGTCGGACGGTCTGGGTCTCAACAACAACAACTGGCTATTTGGTGTTAGTTAGCTTTAAGTGGATTATAGTTGCTGGTGTTGTTGTTGTTGAGACCCAGACCGTCCGACCTACCAGAAAGGTGTAAGGTAACTGTTTGGACGCCCAGGAAGTGACACCCAATTTAGACCGGGACCCAGTCGGGGAGGCATCCACAGGGACCGTACCCTCCTTCCCCTACCACCAACCTCTCGGAAGGACTTACGGACCCACATGTTTAACGTGATCGTACTCCGCATGAACACGGCGGCAGTTGTGGCAGCGTGCAAATCCAGCGCGCAAACCACCGGGCTACCGCGCCCGAAATGTGCCAACAGCACGCGGTGTTCCCAGATAGTTGCTGGTGTGTCATCTCATTTGAAAGATATACGAATAATTTTTAATCTATGTGAATGCAGCAGCGCTGATTTCTCACATTTGCATGGAAATAAAAATATTTCAATAAAATAAAAATAAAAGTTTAATGCAAATTGTTAAATATAATTCTATGTGGGACCAAAAATGCCTATACATCGTAAGAAAATATGCTTAAAATCGTTTTTATGAATAGTTTTGTTGTCTTTATTAAATAGTAAAAAAAAGATTTTGTAGGTCGAAATGTGACACACAATTTCCGGCCTCCAAGTCCTCAGGACGAGCCGGACGGCCTGGGGCTTTCACACAATTTCCGGCCCCGGCCCTCCAAATAGTTGCTCAAGTCCTCAGGATGAGTCGGACGGTCTGGGTCTTCAACACAATTTCCGGCAGTCCAAACTGTTGCTCATGCCCCCGGGTGAGTCGGACGGCCTAGGTTTTCCACACAATTTATTTAGCATGCATTTTTTAGCATAAAAAAAACTACAATGCGAAAACAGGAATAGGAAAGATTCATATTTTCCTGTCCCTGCCCTTCTGAAGAAAAAGAAACTGATTGGTTAATATGCTAAATTGAATAAAAAACAATTTTGACTGTGACCATCAAAAATTTCGTTATTATTGTTTCGAAGTTAGTAACTCAGCAAATACATGTGTTTGGAATTTTGTAATATGTGTATATATATATATATGTAATAATTGTATTGTTGCAAACGATTGACCTTCAGATTCAAGTTTAATGTATATAAATATCGGGAAATGAATTTTATACATTCTGTTTGTAGGTTGAACCTGTAAAATTTTATAGGGAACTACAAATACATGAAATGATGTTTTGTATATATGCTATATGTTACGAAGAGACAAATGTCCTCAATTTTGTTTTACTTTTGAATAAATATTTTTGTTATACATATGTAGTATTTGTTTGATTTCATTTGAAATGAACTGGATGTGACTCAACTTGACCTTCTTATCCCAGAATCCATTTTTAAGTAGTTAGTTTCTTTTTCTTATTTTTCAAATTTTAAAGTAAAATTTTAAAAAATCGGTAACGTTGATCCAAAAGATTAGAATTATAGCGTGTTACACTTCACTTTAAAGAGCTTAAAAAGACTTTTCAATTGATACCATACTTGTTAATGTACCCCGTGGGGAAAATATGCCTCCCCCTTAAGGGGCACTAATGACGTCATGAACACAAAAATTGTATCGCTGCTATTTCTTACAACATTGATTGCAGCTGTTAAGTCTCGTGATCATTGAACCCTATATAACCTCTTTTATGCACGATTATATCAAATTTTGTCCCATGCTGCCATGTGAAAAAAAATTTAAAATTTCGAATCAATTTCGAAGTTTTCGCTCGAATTTCAAAACATTCCATCTAGTTTTGGATTTTTCGATAACAAAGCCGAATATAAAATTTCGTGAAAATCCATTAATATGTGTGGCAGCTATCCCGTGCACAAGAAATTGACCACAGACCGACAGACGGACATCACTCCAAAAATAGTCAAAACGTGTTCAGGAGCTCCTAAAATGCATATTCGAATCAAAATCTCGAATTCGAAAATTTTCGTGAAAACAATAGTTTCTCTATACTATATTGCATATAGTATGAGAAAATCAAAATAATTATTGCATTTCTAGATTAAGATTTTTAAATAAGTTAAAAAGTAACATTTTGTTAAAAACACAGCATAGAGCAAAATAGTAACTGTATAAAGCGATTTCGAGGGCAAAAAAGAGTTTTCTTCATAGAGATAAGTGAGACCATGCACCAGGCGCGTTCTTGTCTTTAATAATACTCTATCTCATATAACCTGAAGACGAAAACTCTTTTATGCCTTTAAAACCGATTGTTAACATTCACATTTTGTTCTGTGCTGTATATTAATGAACATTTTTCTTTTTAGCTATTTTTCCGTAGTTTCGGCGATTTATTAAATTACATAACTCATACTGCTGCAAAGACTTCACTAAAACACAGCCTGTAATAAATCAGTTTTCTTCTTGCCTTCCTGCTAGGTTATTATTCCTTTCATTTTTCTAATTTTCATATATCAACAATTTCCTTTCTGGATTACGTAGTAACACTATTTATTGACAGACAGCTTCTTGTCCTTGCTGATGCGGTTGCACTGTCTTTTTATCCTGAAAATAGAGATTTTCATGTTGCAAATTCGTTGCAAAATTGCCATATGCTGTATTTTTTAACGAGTTAACAGCAGTAGAGAATGGAATTTCTTGAGTAGATAATCCAACGTTTCCTTACCAGAAGGCTCTACCTGTAGCTCTCAATGCTCACCAACTACCGTTTTTGATCTATGCACATTAAAAATGTAAAAAAAAATATGTTCTTTTTCTTTTACATCATATTTACTTTTGTCATCGCAGTCTAGGTAATAACATATATTTTCATAAAATTGGTTCAATTAAAGGGTATAATAGGATTAAAAAAACCTCTTGATAGCTATCTTTGTAACTATCAAGTATGAATATGTATCATACAGTGGATTGAGACTGACTGACCAAGAAAAATTACTCAGTCTAAACTGCGGAATTCAGCCTAAACTGCGGAAGCCTGAATCATTCAGCCTAAACTGCGGAAAGCAAAAAGTTGAAAATTTTCATACACCTGAGACAAAACGTATAAGCAACGAAAAGAATCTAACGAATTTATTCGTAAATGTTATAAATCTCCGAAATTTTTGTTCCAACATTCTTCTAACTATAACTCGAGAGCGGTTAAACACGTAAAATTTATTTGCATGCCATCATGCGGAAAAAAAAGATTAATAATGCATGAAGCATTGATTACGGAACACTTACCAACTGAAATGCAATTTTATTTAAACATCTCTAAAATGTGATACATTCAGCGGTGGTATTTTTTAAATTATCATAGTACAATAATTGGAAACTTAAAACTTCATCAAGAAAGGCAATGCTATAAAATCGTTTGCTTCTCCATCTAAGTAAAATCAATGAATATTCCATTCATATCACTTATATTCCAGACTCCAGGGCTAAATAATTTTGCTTTGAAAATTCAGCGATTCAATTTACACAATTCATCTTTTGTTTTCTTTACATTTTGAATACGTTAAAATTAGGCTTCATTGTAGAAATAATAAAAGTTTAGTGGTCATTTAAAATTTAAAAAAAATTGTAATTGTGTAAGAATAGAATTTAGAAACACAGATAATATGCAAAAGTAAAGTGGTTTTAGGACGAATGCAACACTAAATTAAATACAAGAAAGATCAATCATGCATAAAGCATTGATTATAAAACACTATCCAACTGCAATTTTATTTAAACATTTCAGCGGCAATGTTATTTTAATTATCACAGAATTACAATAATTTATTTTATTTGGGAAATTAAAACCATGGACGAAAAAATTCTAACTACATGATTAAAACTTCATTCAAACTTTATTCAAATGACGTCATCGAAATATAAATCGTATGACTCTCTATGTAAAAGCAGTGAGTATTTCATTTATACACTTTTATTCCAGACTCCAGATTTAAATAAATTTGCGTGAAAAAAAAATTCAGCAAATCGTATACAACTCATCTTACAATCACTTGTTTACATTTTGCATTTATTTAAGTTAGGCTTCGTTGTAAAAATAATCAAAGTTTGATGATCATTTAAACACAAAAATATTGTAACTGCTTTGGCGCAGAATCTGGATGCACAGTAAAAACGCAAAAATAAAGCTGTTTTAGGACGGATGCAACAATAAATATAAATTAAAAAGAAATTTAAAAATCACGATTTTGACACAAGATGGATGTCATATTTCATTTTGAAGTGGGTCACGTGGCAAATTCTTATTATATGGGTGTTATTATTATTTCAATTTTTACTTAAAAAACGACCGAACGCATCTTGCTGAAATTTTTTTTATATATTTTATGGGTTAATTTGATTATATTCTAAAATTTTCGAAGCAATTTGTGAATTTTATCTTCGCTTAAAAAATGTTTGAAAAATTAGATCCCATAGGGTTCAATGTATTTCCTTTTTTCTACCCGGATTCAATCCAAAACTAATTGGGTGATATTATTCATTTATATTCCCATAGGTTCTACAGACCGTCTGAACAACATACTAAAATTTCATTTTGATAAAGTCATTTTTACGGCAGCTATCGTGCGAACGGACAGACAGACAGACAGACAGAATGAACAAAGTCAAAAACACTTTTCAACTATATTGTAAAGTGTTAAAAAATTCAATGTTTTCTTAATTAACTATATTTGTGTACAGCCAACTATTCTTGATATATTTTGTAGTTATAACAGCCGATTTCTTTTTAATTTTGTAATTCGATTTTTTATTAACACTTTACAACATAGTTGAAAAATATTTATGACTTTGTTCATTCTGTCTGTCTGTTCGTTCGCACGATAACTATCGTAAAAATGACTTTATTAAAATGAAATTCTAGTATGTTGTTACGACGGTCTGGAATATATATGAGAATGTAAATGAATAATATCACGATGTTTTGGATTGAACCCGGGTTGAAAAATTGAAATACATTGAACCCTATAGGACCTAATTTATCAAATATTTTTGAAGCGAAGTTAAAATTCACAAATTGCTTCGAAAATGTTAGGAAAGATTCAAATTATACCATAAAATATATAAAAGAAATTTCAGCAAAATATGTTCGGTAGTTTTTTAAATAAAAATTAAGATAATAATTATAACCATATAATATGAAGAAATCACGCGACCCACTTCAAAATATAATATGGCATCCAATTTATATTTAGTGTTGCATCCATTCTAAAACCGCTTTATTTTTGTACATGTTCTGTGCATCTATATTCTGCGCCAACGCAATTAGAATATTTTTTGGTTTAAATGATTATCAAACTTTGATTATTTCTACAACGAAGCCTAATTTTAATGAATGCAGAATGTAAACAAGTGATTGTAAGATGAGCTGTATAAGAATTACTGAATATTTTTCACGCAAAATTATTTAGCTCTGGAATCTGGAATAAAAGTGATATGAATGAAATACCATTGATTTAACATAGAGAGTCAGACGATTTATATTTTGATGAAGTCATTTGAATAGTTCGTTTTTTTTATGAAGTTTAAAGTTTTCAAGTAAAATAAATTATTGTAGTTCTGTGATAATTAAAAAAATATCACCGCTGAATGTATCGCATTTTAGAAATGTTTAAATAAAATTGCATTTCAGTTGAAAATGTTTCATAATCAATGCTTTATCAATGCATGATTGATCTTTCTTGTTTATACAGTACATTCCATTTGTGATTATAACCTCGTTAAATTGTAACTACCGAAATCGTCTGCTGATTCTTCTGATTATTTTGATCAAACTATAGAAAATATTTTTTATTAATGATTGATTTCATAGTAAAATTTACTGATGTATTCGCAGATACTGGTCACTGAAAATAGCAACCAGTATAGCAATATTTATAGCAATATTTTTTTAGCAATTGCTGTATGAAAGCAAATAAATGATAAAAATGAAATATAAAAGTACAGTTATCAGCGCTTGAAGAGTAGTTGGAGGTGGTTGCAGGCAGAGACAGCTCTTCCAAGGCATTCCAAAGGTTATTTATGAAATTGAAGTCCAGAAAATGTGAAAAAATATCAAGAGGACGTATATTTCGTGCATAGCGCATGTTGTCGTTCTGTAAATTATACCATAAACTTCTAAATAAAAATAATTACATATAAAATAGCTATTTTTGCCATAAACATTAACACAATCCTCGTTTTTAACACTTTACAACATAGTTGAAAAGTGTTTATGACTTTGGTCATTTTGTCTGTCTGTCCGTTTTCACGATGACTGCCGTAAAAATGACTTTATCAAAATGAAATTTTAGTATGTTGTTGAGACGACCTGTAGGACATATGGGAATGAAAATTAATAATATCACACAATTAAATTCAGATTTAATCCGGGCTGAAAAAATGAAATACATTGAACCCTACGGGACTTAATTTCTCAAACATTTTTTAAGCGACGTTAAAATTAACAAATTGCTTCGAAATTTTAGAAAATATTCAAATTATCACATAAAATGTACAAAAAAATTTTCAGCAAAATATGTTGGGTTGTTTTTTTTAAAGAAAAATTGAAATAATAATTACACCCATAATTAGAGATGTTCGGAAATTTTCCGCTGTGTTTTTCCCGGAAAATTTTCCTTTTTTATTTTTATTTTTAATTAATTTGAAAATAGAATGTAATACTCTTTCCAAACTGTTTTTCTGAAATTTTTTATCACTGAGATTTCTAATTTTGAAAATTAAAATTAAGGAGGGCGGAGTGTAAGTGTGTATATGCACTTTATTTAAAAAAAAAAAAAGAATGACTGACAACCAAAAATGGTACAAGTGGCATTTTACTCATTAATAGAAAAAAAAATAAAGTTTTAAGATGCCTTTTCCATTAGTAAATTCTTCAAACTTTATAAAAATGTTTAAAAAATGGAATGTTTTTACAAGTTCTGAAGAGAGAAAATACTTAAATACCCCTACGTATATGCTTAACTCATCTTGTATATTGTCTCTTTTTTCTCATGATATTCGCTCGTTCAATTACAAGCAGAAATTTTTTTAAACAATTTTTAATATTGCATAAAATAATTTATTTTAAAGGTGCTTAATTACAAGCAATTTTTAGTTTATTTTTGTCGTAAATAAATTTTATATTTATCCATTAAAAATAAATAAATAAATGTTATATTTATATATTAAATAATTAATTTTTATGCATATAATAAACTAGTAATTCATTTTTTATTTTTGTTATTTTTTAAGAAGAGGGTAGAAGATTGTTTCCCTTGAATTATCAGCAGGTATTGAAACAAATGCAATATAATATTTAATATATTTTTAAATTATAATCAGTCTTTGCGCTTTTTAGAATATTATATTTTATAATTTACTTTTTATATCTATAATAAACAGTAAATTATTTATGATTCTGATAACGTTTAACAATTTTAAATTATTGCTCATGTCTTATGTATGCCTATCCATTTCTTTTGTGCAGTGTTTTAAAATTGGAAAGTTTTCAAAAGCAAGTCTATTTAAGGAAAATAATAAATTGTAGCTGCTAACTACAGTATACGGATATAAGAAATTTTTATGCGTAGAATTTTTTATATATTTCTAGATTTACATTTTTATATAATATACATATGTTTAACTGTAATAAAGAGCATGGGAAGCACGCCAATCAATAAACTCTAAAATCATGCCCTTCATGAAGGGCATGATAATAAGTACTTTGGCGATGTAATTGTGTACCTCATTATAGGGCGATTTTAAAAAATGATTTTTAACCACTTATTTGGTTGTCTTTGTTTGACTGTAGCTGTAATATAAAAATAAATACTTTTAAAAAGTCACTGAACATATTATTCCAACTGAAATGTAATATAGAGAATGATTTTTAAATTTTCAGGAAAGATTTTCATATTTCAAAGTGTTCCAGAAAATCCACATCTCTAACCGTGATATATGAAGAAAGATCATTTGATTCAATGCAAAATAAAATATGGCATCCATTTTTCTCCCTCGTGTAAAGATCAATTAAATTCATATTTAGCGATGCATCTGTCATAGAACCGCTTTACTTTTGCGTATTATCTGTGTATCTAAATTCTGTGCCAACACAATTAAAATATTTTTTATTTTAAATGATCACTAAACTTTGATTATTTCAATAACGAAACCTAATTTTGACATATGCAGTACAAATAACATATGCAGTAAACAAATCATTTGACATATGCAGTAAACAAATCAAACGATTAAAGGTGAGTTGTATAAGAGTTGCTGAATTATTTTCATGATGTATAAGAGTTGCTGTATATATATTTTGATGTATAAGAGTTGCTGAATTATTGTATAAGAGTTGCAAAATTAATTAGCTCTGGAGTCTGGAATATAAGTGATATAAATGCTATGTTCATTGATTTTGCATAGAGAGGCAGACTATTTATATTTCGATGACGTCATTTGAATCAGGTTCATTTTGTGTCACAAGCATTGTCTTTTTCGATGAAGTTTTAAGTTCTCCAGTATAATAAATTACTGTAGCACTAAATTTAAAAATTATCAGCGCTGAATGTATCACATTTTAGAGAAGTTTAAATAAAATTGCATTTCAGTTGGAAAGTGTTTCTTAATCAATGCTTTATGCATAACTGGTCCTTCTCGTATAATTTGTTTTTGATTTCCGAAAAGGGTGTTTAAAAACTGAAGACATTCCTACAGTCTGAGACCTTTGAAGTGCTAGAGATCTCAGAAATTTATAGATTGAAATAATCGTACCAACTTTTAATCGATTTGTTTTAGATATACAGTGATTCATGTGGGAAAAGTGAAATTTCCAATATCTCGAAAAACGTCTCATGATAACTCCTAGACAATTGGGCCCACGAATTTAAAAATAAAAGTAGTACTTATAAAGATTTTATTTATTTTACAATAGTAAAAACATTTATTGTTTAAGATATTTTACAATTTCTTTAAGTGGATTTATGTAACATATTTTGAAACCGAGTGAAATGGATATCTATACACACACACGCACATACATACATATATATATGT
Source organism: Amaurobius ferox (assembly GCA_951213105.1). Classification (NCBI taxonomy): domain Eukaryota; kingdom Metazoa; phylum Arthropoda; class Arachnida; order Araneae; family Amaurobiidae; genus Amaurobius; species Amaurobius ferox. Next base: position 25,770,537 of record OX578143.1, read on the forward strand.
ATGTATATATTTTTTTTTTATATAAATTTTTACTGGTCTCTTTTCCCGAGAACACAAAACAGTGACCAGTGAAATTTCATGAATTTCCGGCTAAGATTTATCCAGAATCCGAGAATTTGTTCAGAGCAATATCACGCCAAATATGGTTAACCTACCTGCACAATCTGGCGCCGACGCCCCGTCGTTTGACAATCGTGACAACAACAGGTCATATCTAGGTATGGAAAGGGGGTGGGGCAGACGCGACGGAGCCCTCCACGTCCGAAGGGTGGTCCAGTGTTCGAAGACCCCCTTGGGCGGCACCTTTGAGAAATAGCACCTTCATGATAACATCTTTTGTAAAAGTGGGGAAAGATATCAGACTCTGGGAGACCGAACGGATTAAAAAGAAATTTTGTGTGTTTTCGGAAAAAGTTGTACTGAGAGATTTTCAAATGGAAATAGCTCCATAAAATGGGGAGTTCTTTTTCAATGGTATTCAGGATTAAGAAATTTAAATAGCTCCACTTTGAGTAAATTGTCTGCTAAGAGATTTGAAATGGAAATAGAAAAAATATGTGTTCAAATGCAATACTAACACAGTTTACATATTTCTCATTTTCCTATGATTTCCAGACATTCCTATATCTACGAGTATTAATGATAAAACATTTCAATCAAAACTGAATTCATTTTACAATTTATTTTATGCGTTTCGTTTATTTGTATGTTCAGGCGTCGTTTGCCTAAAACAAATCTCAATCTAAGAATTTTTCTCCATTTTAAATTCTAGATATAGCACTTGTATAGCCACGAAATTTTATGTGTAAATACATCATGTAAAATCTAGATCTCAACAGATTACTTTGTAATTCGCATGAATTCTTCATGTAAAATCTACATCATGTAAAATCATGTAAAATCTACATACATCATGTAAAATCTAAATCTCAACAGATTACTTTGTAATTCGCATGAATTCTTCATGTAAAATCTACATCATGTAAAATCTACATACATCCTGTAAAATCTAGATCTCAACAGATTACTTTGTAATTCGCCTGAATTCTTCATGTAAAATCTACATCATGTAAAATCTGCATACATCATGTAAAATCTAGATCTCAACAGATTACTTTGTAATTCGCATGAATTCTTCTAAATTCATGATTTTTATATTAATATTTCTTATGGAGAAAAATGTTAGTAGATAATAAGCAGAATTCTAATTTGAAATTCCTTATTAATTATATAAAAATATAATTTTGGAACTTTACCTTGCATAGGACATCAGATACTGTAAACGAAACTGGATTATTTTTAACTTATTTACAACAATGGATAGTATAGCAATTCTGGAACTTTACGTTACGTATGACATCAAATACTGAAAGTGAATCTGGATATTGGGCTCTTTTTTAACTCATTCGCAACAATAGATATTATAATATTTCATTTTGTGTTGTGGCTACCTAGCCAGTGATCGAGTGTTGTCTTTTATTATAGTAAATATCACATGAATAAACCGGATTTTTTTTAATTACGTGTGCATGTAAAGTGCATTAAAACTGTATGTGATGCACTGAAACTTATTAGAGGAATGCATCCGATTCGCCAACTTGGCTTGTCTGAATCCAATCCGAAAAATAGAATTAAAAATTTAAAAAAAAAATAAGTTGCTAAAAAAAGCCAATAAAAAGAAAATATGATTTGTGCAGCACAGCACATAACTTTCTCTGCATAATGCAATGTCTTTGTTTTATTCACAGCGAAATAATAGTGTACAGAATTCATAGTAGAATATTTTTAGGATTGAATTAACATCACTTAAATTTAAATTAAGCACTTATGGAAACTCAATCCAAACCAATTGACTTATTCAAATTCACATCCAACATCCTCAACCAAATGCAACTGACATTTAACTAATATCCCGTGAAATGAATAACCATTGGCTAATTATTTTGCATAAAGAAAATTTTTGAGTACAAAAGGTATCTTATCTCGTAAATGAAACGAGCTAGAGTTAAGAGAATGATGTTAGCAGATTTGTTGCATAGTATTACATATATAAAGTGAACATATTTTAACACATTTACTATTTTTCACTTTCCCTACAATACATGGTAATGTATAGGGAAAGTATTGGAATCGTGTCGAAAATCGCAACTCGAATTTTCGACGGATCTACACGTTTCGAGAACTATAGAATCCAAAAATACTATTTATAACTTGACATCTGTGCATGTGTCTGTCTGTGCAATACATATATCCCCTCTAACTGAAAAACTAATGGATCATATTTCACAATATTTGGTAGGTGAACCACTTGTAGGTTATCCTGGTGCTGAATAGATTTTGGTACGATTCGGAAAAAAAGAACTTAACTTTCTCAATTTAATGAATTATGAATGAAAGTAAAATAAAATGGATTTTAGTCTGCAGGGAAAGTTATGTGCTACCACATCAGATTTTTTCAATTTAAGTATAAGTTCATGATAAATTTATTTGAAAAAAGTGCGACATCTCAATTCCGGTTGATGCTAGCGTTCTAAAAGTGTGTGTCATCCGTTTTCTAATGAAAAATTGAGTATGTAATGATTACTTACATTTAAGATTATTAAAGGTTATGATATTTTACTGACTTATTTTTGATTGTTTCGAAAACCGTTCAATATCTCGAAACAGTTCATGCTAGGCACTCTAAAATTTGTATTATTCGTTTTCTGGTGAAACATTACACACGAAAGTATAACATATTTATCATTATTTAATGCTTTTATATTTTTATGACTTTTCATAAATTCATTCGAAATTTGGGGGAGCTTTCGAAATTTGGGGGAGCTTAAATTTAATTTAATTGGAGAAAATAGCATGGATACTTTTCTTAATGCATTTTCATATCATTTAGCAACCTTATGTATTTTGAAACATCTTCAGTTCCTCAAAATTCCGAAAAACTACAATATCTCGAGAACGGTTCTCCCTAGAGCCATGGGGTTAGTCTTATTCCCTTTGTTGTTAAAAATTACATAAATAACAAGTATTATATATAATATATTTCATCAATTTCAGTCATTTTTCACGATCATTTTTCATAATCACGTCATTTTTCAGATTTTCCCTATCTTTGCGAGTCATTTCGCAAGAAAGGGTCGGTTCCATTTTTCTGAATCCTACGAAAATCTACTCAGTATCAGGATAACCCGCAAGGGGCATAACTACTACATTTTAACAAATTTCATCAAATAGATTTATGACTAAAGTGGAAAATATCTTCAACTCCTCAAAATTAAAAACAGCTTAAATATCTCGAGAACGGTCCGTCGTAGAGTAATGAGGTTAATCTTATTCTTTTCGTCTTGTTCTTTCGTCTTATTTATCACATTTTATGAAATTTGGCCAATTAGTTTCTCAGCTAGAGTGGATGCATACTATTTTTGCGGGCCATTTCGCCAAAAACAAGAAGGTTCTTTTATTCCAAAATCGAATCACCTACCAAATTTTACAAATTTGGTCCATTAGTTTTTGAGTTAGCGAGAATGCATACATTGTACAGGCATACAGCATATTTAGTTGTATTACAGATTTTGACGAATTTTGTGGGTAATTTCTCAAAAAGTGACAGGATAATATATTTCGAATCGTACCAAAATCTAATCAGCACCAGTGTAACCCATAAGTGACTTATCTACCAAAGTTTTGACGAATGGCTTTTAAGTTGGAGTGGATACATACATTGCGCAGACACACAGACTGGCCCGCAGACACAGACAAGAACACAGACACACACACAGAGAGAGACGTCACGCTAAAAATAATATTTTTACTTTCCCGGCAATACATGGTAATGTATAGAGAAAGTATTGGAATCATGCCGAAAATCGCAACTCGACTTTTCGACGGGTCTACACGTTCTGGGACCTCTATAACATGAAAACACTATTTTTAGCGTGACGGCTGTGTGTGTGTCTGTCTATCTGTGTGTCTGTCTGTCTGTGTGTCTGTCTGTCTGTGTGTCTGTCTTTGCAATGTATGTAGATAAGTAGCTTGTGGGTTAACCCGGTACTGATTAGGTTTTATTCGGAAAAAAGTAAATTTTTTTTTACGAAATGGCCCGCAAAAATCGTCAAAATCTAAAATAAAATACTACGTATGCTCAAATATATCAATTAAATGCTTGTTTTATACATAATATGTAATAATGAAAAGAATAAGGACAACCCCATTACACTAGGGCTAGCCGTTCTCGAGATATTTTAGTTTTTTCACATTTGCGGTACGCCACCGTTGAAAACGTCCAGTTACCAACTGAGAACGAAAATTGAATTAAAAGTGCCAATTCAGTGTAATTTTAAACAATTATGGGTGTTATTTTGTGCAATTAAACTCAATTTAATGAATTATTGAAGAAATAAAGATAACGTGAATATGAGTCTGCAGAGAAAGTCATGTGCTGCCCACATCAGATTTTAGTATTCTAGAGTGGAGATATACGTGTAGATCCGTCAAAACTCGAGTTACGATTTTTACACAATCTAAAATAATTTCCCTTGGAAAGTAATATGGATATATGAGAAAAGCTGGTGGAAACTTACACACCTATGCATTCTTGGTCGTGTGGTCTGGGCCTTTAACACCTATGCATTCAGAAAAAATCTGATGTGGGCAACACATGACTTTCCTTATATCATGCAATGCATTTACTACGTTTACAGTAAAAAAAATAGGTTTTTCTTATAGTAGATACTTATATTCTTTTCAAGATATTGAATTTTCGGCAATTAGTCGTCATTTTCATTGATTTAGCGTCATTTTTATCCATTTGGCGAGATTTTCGTTAATTTGGCAACATTTAAAAAAGTCGCCAAGTTGGCGACATTCCACCAAATAAGTCGCAAAAATCTCGCCAAGCGTTATGGACGGAGTAATAAGTTATTCTTATAGCAGATAAATGACTATTGGCGTTCAAATACGTCACTCATATTGGCAATCAAAGTATCTTTTCTCATGAATGGAACGAGCTAGATCTACGAGAATGATGTCACCCAATTTATCGCATGATATTACATATGAAAAGTGAACATGTTTCTCAACAGTTCATATATTTTTTTAATTTATGGGATTTTTTGATACATTTATTTGAAAAATGTGCAATATCTCGAGAACGGTTCATGCTAGTGTTCTAAAGTTTATGCCAATCGTTTTTTAAGGTGAAATTACATAAGAAATGTTTATTTGCGTAACTTTATTAAAGGTTTTGATTTTTTGACGATTTTTTCAAAATTTCAGTACAAAATTTAAGGGGGTTCTGAACATTCGATTACGTTTAAAAACAGTAGGCTTCCAGTATTCACGGATTGTGATTTTTGTACTAAATTTTATTCGAATCGCTTTGTTTGTTCGTGAGATATCGTCTCCACAGACTCACTGACATACACACACACACACATATACACACACACATACTTTCACACACACACACACAAACAGACAGACATCATCTCAAAAATATTCGATTCGTGATCAGGGATGCTTGAAACGTGCTCTCCCGTCGAAAACTCGAATTCGAATTTTCGACCCCGTCACAATACTTTCCTTATACATTATGTATATAAGTAACAATCATAAAATTATTTTACACAGTCCATTTGGCGATCACTTTTTAAAAGCATTTCTTTAACCCGAACACAATGGAATATCAGCGTAGCCTATTTGCAAACTGATCTCCCATGCTATGGTATGTATGTACAATGGCTCTATCTGAAATCATGGGTTTTCTATTTCATCCCCATAAGCAACTTTGTCAGCAAATGCGGCTGGAATGTTCATCCCTCTGCACAATCCACGAAAAACCACATCATCGACTCCAAAGCTCAAAATTAATTTTGACTTCGCTGAATTTAAATTCATACAAAATCCGCTGTCCGCAATATGTCTGTAAGGGAATACAGTTTGCTCTTTCTCTTTGGAGGTGAGTACATTTAATCAATATTTTAACCTTTAAGTGGTTTCATTGGGCACTTTTTTTAAAGCATTATTACTTTCCCTATGATAATACGTGGAAAGTATTGGAATCATGCCAAAAATCGCAACTCGAATTTTCGACGGATAGACTCGTTTTGGGACCTCTAGAACACGAAAAACTATTTTTAGCGTGACGTCTGTGTGTCCATGCAATGCTTGTATCACTCTAACTCAAAAACTAATTGGTCAAATTTCACAAAATTTGGTAGATAAGTCACTTGTGGGTGACCCTGGAGTTGATTACATTTTAGTACGATTCGGGATAAAATAACCCACCTTTTTTTGCGAAATGGCCCACAAAAATATCATGCATCCACTCTAGCTAAAAAACTAATTGATTAAATTGTACAAAATTGGGTAGATAAAACACTTGTGGGTGTCCCTAGTGCTGATTAGATTTTGGTACGATTCAGGAAAAAGAAACCTACCATTTTTTACGAAATGGCTTGCAAAAATCATATTTATCCATTCTAGCAGACAAAATAATTGACCAAATTAAACACAATTTCGTAGATAAGTCGCTTGTGGGATACTATGGTGCTGGTTATATTTTGGTATGATTTGGAAAAAGAGAATCTGACTTTCTTTATGAAATGGCTCGCAAATCTAAATCGCAAATCAAAAAATATCCGATCTAAAATAAAAAAAATCTAATGTGGGCAACACATGACTTTCCTTATATAATGCAATGAATTTACTACTTTTACAGTAAAAAGAAATAGGTTATTCTTATAGTAGATACTTATATTCTTTCCAAGATATTGAATTTTCGTCAATTAGCTGTCATTTTCATTAATTTAGCGTCATTTTTATCCATTTGGCGAGATTTTAGTTAATTTGGCAACATTTAAAAAAGTCGCCAAGTTACCGACATTCCACCAAATTCGACGCCAAAATCTCGCCAAGCGTAATGGATGGAGAACTAAGTTATTCTTATAGCAAATAAATGACTATTGGCGTTCAACTACAAAAGTATTTCTCAAAGTATCTTTTCTCATGAATGGAACGAGCTAGATCCACGAGAATGATGTCACCCAATTTATCGCATGATATTACATATGAAAAGTGAACATGTTTCTCAACAGTTAATATATATTTTTTTTAATTTATGGGATTTTTTAATAAATGTATTTGAAAAATGCGCAATATCTCGAGAACGGTTCATGCTAGCGTTCTAAAGTTTATGTCAATCGTTTTCTAAGGAAAAATTACATAAAAAATGTCTATTTGCGTAACTTTACTAAAAGTTTTGAGTTTTTGATGATTTTTTCAAAATTTCACTCGAAAATTTAGGGAGGTTTTAAACATTCGATTGCGTTTAAAAACAATAGGTTTCCAGTATTCACGGATTGTGATTTTTGTACCAAATTTCATTCAAATCGCTCTATTCGTTCGTGAGATATCGTCGCCATAGACTCACTGACACACACACACACACACACACACATACTTTCACACACACACACAAACACACACACACACAGACATCACCTCAAAAATGTTTGATTCGTGATCAGGGTTGCTTGAAACGTGCTCTCCCGTCGAAAACTCGAATTCGAATTTTCGACCCCGTCACAAATACTTTCCTTATACATTATGTATATAAGGAAAGTAAAAAAGCATTCACTCAGTTTTACTGTAATCAGCTGCCTGGTAGCAACAGAATATTTTCTTGTTACACAAAACACATCAGTGCGTGATCGCCACGCGTGTTAGAAGTGAAAATTTACAAAAATTTACGAGAATAGGAGCTTGCAATTTCGTCCCAGTAGCTCAACGATATAAAGCGTCGGCTGGTTCGTTCTGAGATTCAGGGTTCGATTCCCGATTGGGGCAGTAAGGTTCGTTGCAACTTAAGATAATTTACTTTACTACTTTAAGATTACTTTAAGATGTCAGTGTTTAAAATATATAATACACACAGTATATACATAATAAAATTAACTGGAATGTGACTGAACTCGACTTTCTCATACCAAAATCCATTTTTAAGTAGCTTGGGATTTTATTGATTTTTCCAAATTTTGCAAAAAAATTATAAAAAATATGTATCGTTGGTTCAAATGATCACAATTTTAACATATCACCATTTATTTTAAAGAGCTTGGAAAAATATTTCGATTGATACTAAGTTTGATAAAATGCCTCCCTCAGTGGCGTAACTTGCCCCCCCCCCCCCTTCCCGAGGGGACTAATGACGTCACGAACACAAAAGTTTTATCGCGAGTATTTTTCACAACAATGACTAAAACTGCTAATTTTCGTGATCAATGAGCCATAAATAACCCCTTTATGTATAATTATATCAAATTTTGCCTTATGCTGCCATACTAAAAATAGTCAAAATATTTAAGAGGTCCTAAAGCATATACTGGTATGAAATTCTAGAAATCGAAAATTTTCATGAAAGCAATACTTTCTCTATACTATACAGGGTTTTTCTCCTACCGCGTGTATAAACTTCAGTCGAGATCAGATAGGAATGCAGGGTCGGAAACACAATCGTAACTCGATAGATGGCTTTGTTGAGGAAGCGGTAAAACGTTCACGCAGGAAAACCGTCATTCGACAACCACCCGCAAAGGTAGTAGGATGGAAGGTTTCCAAATGAGGAGTTAGCAGATATGCATCTAGCATGTGGAGCTACTGATTGTAATGGGCGAGTCGCTGTACGCCTGAACCGGTAGCGCTACCCGATGAGGCGTATTCCGAACCATCAAACGTTTGCACAGCTGCATCAAAGATCATGTGGAATGGGTTCCTTCGAGAGACGTGGTATGAATCGGGGACGAACGACACAGACCCCTGAAATGGAAGAGATGGTGCTTCGTCATTCAGAAGACGTGCCAGTACACGAGCAATCGCTACTCGCTGCGGTCTTCCCCAAACCATCATCTGGAGGATCCTGAACTCGAACCAATTGCACTCATACCATGAGCAGTGCGTACAGCTACTGCAGCCTGATGATTACCCGCAGAGGGTTGCTTTTGCTCAATGGAATCTGAAGAAAAGTGTGGCGGACCCCCTTTTCCGACTTCCGTCTTATTCACAGATGAAGCATATTTCACCAGAGAAGGTTGCTACAATGCACATAACTCGCATATATGGGCGGTGGACAACCACCATGCTACACGAACATGTGCAACACAACACCGTGCGACCAACACGTTTGGTCCGGTATTATGGGGGACCACTTAATAGGCCCATATCTCTTGCCTGGTCGTTTAGACGGACGGTGTTATATGATTTTTTTTTGGAGGAAGTCCTGTTCAAACTGTTGAATGACTAACGAATCCAGCAGCCGCTGCGCCATGATATGTGGTTCCAGCATGATTGGTCCCAACCTATTTTATGAGTGACATTCGGAAGCACCTACATGCGACATTTGGACAACAGTGGATGGGTCGTGGTGGTCCCATTCACTGGCCTGCATGATCGCCGGGCCTATCCTTTTAGGATTTTTTTTCTGGAGTCACATCAAAAGTCTGGTGAACAATACACCCTTGGACAGTGAGGAGGATCTTGTCGCTCCTATCTGCGTAGCTGCCGCGATCGTCCGAATGACGCCCGGTGTATTTCAAAACATCGGTGATTCTATGCGGCGCCGATGTCAGGCTTGTGTTGCAGCTGGTGGCCGAAACTTCGAGCATCTTCTGTGACCTCTCTTAATATCGCAATGTCACATTTTGATGAATAAAATAATGTTCTTCACTTATATGTTGCTCTTTCATTTCTCGTGTTCTCTGCACACTTGTACATGACAATTCTGCTTCCGACCCTGCATTGCTATCTGATCCCGATTCGTCTTTGAGTAACCTACCCCTCCAAGAAGTTTGTACAAGCGGTAGTGAATCACCCTGTACATTATGGGAAAGAAAATATGTGATACAGATAATATGATATGTGGCATGAATAGCACAAAACATAAATATTAAGTTCATCAACACCATTTTAAATGTTACCTAAATGAAAAATTTAACTCTATCAGGGAGTAACCATTTACTTACAATTGACGCAAGCACAGTTACAACGGGTTCTCACTGGTATGCAAAGTGTAAGGCGAGCGATAACCAGCACTCCCTTCATCAACTCATTTGTCGGCGTAACAGAAAATGTAACTCGCTGTCCTTACTCTACACGTCGCAATTGTCACGCAATTATTGGGAAAACGATATCCACTCCCTCTATACTGACTCACTTGGCGCGCGTAACAGAAAGTTTAACCCGCAATCCTTACTCTGGCCATCTCTTATCGCGCCAATACTGTAAGAGTTTCACTTCCGTTTCGCGTTTGTTTGTGCTCAGATTTCCATTAAATGAACTTGCACTACCGTGGCTTAAAAAGTTTCACTTCAGAAAAGGAAAAAATCATATATCAGTGCAAATAAGTCAAGAATGAAAAGCAAAAGAGAGCTTAACCATGCCGGGCTTGGGAAATGGCTAACTGCAGAACCTAATGCGTAGCGCCACCTAGTGAGACGATAAAATAAAAAAAAAGGAAATTAATAAAACGCGAAAGAAAATATGAACAGAAAGTGCGGTGCAGAAAAATAATGAGACAGAGAGATAAAAAGATATCGCTAATCACTGCTGAATAGTTAGTTATCGATTTGGTGTTCCTTCTTCCTGCATTATTCATACAATTTTTTCGATTTGGATTTGAGTATTTAAATATCAATAAAATTTTTAAATCTATTATCCTCTATTTATAGTGTTAAAGATGGTCGCATCCCAATACGACTGTATTGGGAACGAAGTACTCACGCCTAACATCAACCCGTGCAACACATGTGAAGAAAAAGGTTGGTGTCCACAATATGAAGCAGGGTGTGACTGTGTCCCGGGGTACTTCAGGAACGTTCAGGGCATTTGTGTGCCCCCTGAAGCTTGTGATCTACCACAGCCTGGTAACATCAATTACAGGAGAGGTAAAAATGCAAGTGTTATATATGTAATGATTGTTATCGTGAACTTAGAAGTAAAACAAACAAGCATTATGCAATCAAGCTGTCTCCGTGTTCACGTGGAGTACGGGTACTTTAAATATATGAGTCTGAAAGTCCTTCCAAGAAGTTGATGGTAGGGGAAGAAGGATATCTGTAGATGTAGCCCCCCATCACAGGGTTCTGGTATAAATTTGCTGGCACTTCCCGGCCGTCTGAACAGATACCGTACACCTTCGAGTAGATCGAACAGCCGGGGTCGAAGAACCCTAGTAGTATTTAATATTGGTCCAATATTGGACCAGTGTTGTATATTTTGGCATTACATGGGAAATATTTCCAATGTAATCCCAAAATTGGGTAAATATTTGGGTTACATTGGCTTTCAATATTGGCTAATATTTTCATTACAAAATTACGTCAATATTGGTGTTACATTGGAAATATTGGTGTAATATTGTTCCAATATTTTAAGCCAATATTGGGCCAATTCCGTCAAATTGTCCAATTTTTCATACTTGTCGGTATTGGAGCCAATATTGGGTCAATTCCGTCAAATTGTCCAATTTTTCATATTTGTCGGTATTGGAGACAATATTGGGCCAATTCCGTCAAATAGTCCAATTTTTCATATTTGTCGGTATTGGAGCCAATATTGGGCCAATTCCGTCAAATTGTCCAATTTTTCATATTCGTCGGTACTAGAGCCAATATTGGGCCAATTCCGCCAAATTGTCCAATTATTCATATTTGTCGGTATTGGAGCCAATATTGGGCCAATTCCGTCAAATTGTCCAATTTTTCTTATTTGTCGGTATTAGAGTCAATATTGGACTAATTCCGTCAAATTGTCCAATTTTTCATATTTGTCGATATTGGAGCCAATATTGGATTGCTACTAGGGAAGAAGAAGAAACATTATCCTCTATAACAATTGGATTTATTAACATGGCATTATCTGAACAAAACTGTGTATATTGGCCACATCACATCGCTATCTCATCTCTTACTGAGTCTCAGAGCAGTTTGGTCTTTGCATGCACGTTATACATTCGTTTCAGAGAGAGGAATATAGCTGCCTACACAACATGTTAAATCCAGTTCTCATCATGGAATGGGAAATATGCCGTCCTTGCGGTTTCTATATTACACAAATGTCATGGGGATGTAGTTAAGGATGGGAAGGTTTATCTTAGAAACATCTTTTAGTCGCATAGGTATGATTGTAAGCTATTCAAGGCTAAGAAAGGAGACGTATTCGAATGATAAAATTTACGTTATGGTTAGGATTAGTGGCTAAATATGCCGTTGTCATTAAATAAGTTTATACTGTAGTAATATTAATGGCGTGGGATAGAATTTAATGTGGCCACAATAAGCGCGTGATAGGTATAAGAATTTCGAATAAGAATCATGAAAGAAAAGGATACGTTAATTGGGGAAGCCTAAAATTTCTGTATATACACAAAAGAGTTGCCAAAATATTATGAATACCTAATAAGTACTTCTTCTGCAGCCCATGCGGTGTAATGTGCAACAAACTGAACGTTGGGAAGCTATATTTTTTTTCTTTTTACGCAGACCGTTTGACCCGACCTATCCAAAGGTATAAGTTAACTATTTGGGCAGCCGTTGGGTTGGGAGCCACTCAATTCAGATCGGAACCCAGCAAGGATTGATAGGCCATCTGGCTTATACCTGATTCAAATTATATGTAATTTAACAGACTGTTGTCCTGCTATTGGGCTGAATAAGTTTGCTAATTCTCCGCTCAGCCTTTAATGCTCCCACACCTTGCACTCACATACAGATTTGGTCTGGTAATTCACTCTCTGTAACCTCTAGTAGCTACTGACTTGAACAACTCATAAGTGGGGACGTTTTACTAATGTTCGCACCAGTGCTTCGATCATCCACGATAATTTCACGTTCAAAATTCGTAAAATAGCGTCCTTTACCTAGAATTTCTTCGGCAATGTACTTCGTTATTCCTTGCATACCTTCGGCTTTCATTTCTTATATCGATTCAGAGATCGAACGTCAACAATATCTACCGGATAGCTACTTTGCATAAAATGGTGTGGTGGTCATAATAAGTTAGCCACTCAAGTGTATAACCTCCAAAAATCAACTGATATGTTGAGAAAAATAGCTAGATATTGGTTGTGGCAAAATATGTATAGCTGTTTTTAATACGTTTCTGATATATCACCGGATTTTATCAACTTGAAAGGACTGAAGTCATGTAGCGGTATAAAATAATTTATATAGCCACTACTTATTAGCTTCTATTCTTTCAAGGTAAAAATATTAAAACTATTTTTTTCATTTCCGATATTTTTCTTGCTTTAAAACGTGTCCTTACAGCTTGTCAAAGTGCAGTAAATTCTTCATGCCATAATATTTATGAAAATGTCTGTGAAAATGCTTACATTATTGTCAGCTAATTGAAAAAGTGTGTGCCATTCTCTGCCTGATAATTGACGTTCCTGAGTAGTTTCTAAAGTCAGCTTCATCCAAAATTGTAGCATATTGCGAGAATTCTACTAAACTGATTTAAAAAATTCAAATATATATGTTAATTCAAAAAAATGCAAGGAGAGATGCAGCTGATAATAGAACAAGACGCAATCCAGGAGGCTTGGATTCAATTCCCATTACTCGCTGATTGATTGAAGAGAAAGCAAGACTAATCAACTAAATAGATTGGTGTTCTTTAGTCTGTGTGAGAATAAATGACATAATTTATATTTTCTTTCATTTAGAAAAGACTAATTTAGAAATGATTCACATACTACAAGAGATGAGCCAACGGCTCTACCGTGCTGAAAACACCGGTTCTCGTTAGATCACCGAAGTCAAGCAGCATCGGGCGCGGTTAGTACTTGGGTGAGTGACCACCTGGGAACACCGCGTGCTGTTGGCACATTTCGGGCGCGGTAGCCCGGTGGTTTGCCCGCTGGATTTGCACGCTGCCACAACTGCCGCCGTGTTCATGCGGAGTACGATCACGTTAAACATGTGGGTCCGTAAGTCCTTCCGAGAGGTTGGTGGTAGGGAAAGGAGGGTACGGTCCCTGTGGATGCCTCCCCCACTGGGTTCCGGTCTAAATTGGGTGGCACTTCCCGGCCGTCCAAACGGTTACCTTACACCTTTCTGGTAGGTCGGACGGTCTGGGTCTCAACAACAACATACTACAAGACTGTTCCCGGCCACTCAAATTGCTGCTAGTGCCCCAGGGCGAGTCGAGTGGTCTGAGTTTTCGACATACTACAAGATAACGAAAATATATGCTAAAAGGGACAAAAATTTTAAAAGATGTACTCAAAGTCGTGTAAATTGAATGTTACAAAATTAACTACTTTTCAAATCAACTGGATTTCAAATCATCTGTATGATCACATTTTGTGAATATATATATTGATAGACATGATCTGGTATTACACAATTGGCAGCACCCGATTAAGACAATTTAGGACCCTAAGCACAGTTCTTTCGCCCCCCAGCCCCCCCCCCCCCTTTCCAAGTTTTCACAAGGCAAAAAAAAATTATACTTTTTCCATATTAGTAATTTACACAGATAAAAAATAAGGAATTTAAAGTGCTAGGTATAAAAGTTCAATGCATTTTAAGGGAAGCATCAGCCACTTAATTTGAACTTCAATATCTATATTCCAACTTCAACTATCCAATATCTACCTTAAACGGCATTACATTTTACTGATTTTACAGAAATTAAAAATTTCAATAAAATGTTTTTCCTTTACTTCCCAGATTAATAACCTGTATAAAAATTGCATTTAAGAACCCAAGTACCATTAGGCATGAAATGCAATAAACAATGATTAATTTAGCAAATTAGTTCAGAAAGATTTCTAATTTCAGAAAAGTCAAGAGACTTGAAAAAAAAAATGCAAATATTAAGATTTTAAGATATAATTATAGGATAATTTTGGAGTACCGTAAATCTAGGGTTTCTACGTCCAAGCCTTGTATGCCTAGGCCGCAATCAGAGCCTAAAAATCGGCATCGAATTTTCAGCTCAAAGTACACGCGACAGCAAATACTAAGAAAACTCCTGATTGAAGACATTCCAGTCTTTTCCTTGATTGTGCTTCCCTCGTAGTATGTGCTGCATCGGTGAAGTTCCACTTTTATGTAATATCAATCATCAGACAAAACCTAACGTGGTCGGATATTTCATCCCCCTCCACCCCTGCGCCGGACATTATGAGATTTTTTTAAGAGTCTTTCCAAGCAGCCCCCGGTGGCTTAAAAGGTTGAATCTTTGCCCACTTGTAGTTCCAAATTTTTCCATGCTCCTTGTGTCTTTAGTCAATAATGCAATTTATATTTCTGTGCCTGGGCCCACCTTGTTATAAATAAAAAATCTGATGTGCGCAACACATGACTTTCCTTATATAATGTAATGAATTTACTACTTTTACAGTAAAATAAATAGGTTTTTCTTATAGTAGATACTAAAATTATTTCCAAGATATTGAATTTTTCACAATTAGTCGTCATTTTCATTGATTTAGCGACATTTTTATCCATTTGGCGAGATTTTCGTTAATTTGGCAACATTTCAAAAAGTCGCCAAGTTGGCGACATTCCGCCAAATTCGTCGCCAAAATCTCGCCAAGCATTATGGACAAAGAAATAAGTTATTCTTACAGCAGATAAATGACTATTGGCGTTCAAATACAAAAATATTACAATAAAGTATCTTTTTCATGAATGGAACGACCTAGATCCACGAGAATGATGTCATCCAATTTATCGCATGGTATTACATATGAAAAGTGAACATGTTTTTCAATAGGAAATATTTTTTTTAACACTTTACAACAAAGTTGAAAAGTGTTTATGACTTTGTTCATTCTGTCTGTCTGTCTGTCTGTCTGTCTGTCTGTCTGTCCGTTAGCACGATAACTGCCGTAAAAATGAGTTTATCAAAATGAAATTTTATTATGTTGTTCAGACGGTCTGTAGGACCTATGGGAATATAAATAAATAATATCACCCAATTAGTTTTTTATTGAACCCGGGTTGAAAAAATGAAATACATTGAACCCTATGGGACCTAATTTTTCAAACATTTTTTAAGTAAATTTAAAATTCACGAATTGCTTCGAAATTTTTAGGACATATTCACATTATCCCATACAATATATAAAAAAAAATTCAGTAAAATATGTTAAGTAGTTTTTTAATTAAAAAAATTATTTAATATAGGGAAAAAAACAAATTCAATTAAATTCTGACTTTGGGATATCTTCCAGAAGGAAAAGAGAGAGATATTATATAATAAATATCTCTCCATTTGTTTAAACGTTTTGCATATGGGAGTGGCTTCATGTTTTAAGATAAATTTTGTAGATAACAATTTTTCATTTTTTTTAAATTTTATATAACTCTTCATGATAAATTTAATTGATGGCATTTTAAATGCACTTTCCTACGTCCTAGAGAGTTAAAATTTGGTACACAGCTTAAATTTCTTGAACATTTTATTCGACAAAAATTTGATGGATCTTTAAATATAGATTATACATTTTTTTCGAAATGGCCTGAAAATAATCCCCGTTCACTTCTATAAATCATTGGTGTAATATTGTTTAAAAATTCTGATGTGGACAGCACATGTCTTTCTCTGCAGACTCATATTCGTTCTCTTTATTTATTCAATGATAATTTGAGTTTATCTGCACAACATAAGTATTTTAAATGACATTGAATTTACACGTTAAACTTAAATTTGGTTCTCATTTGATAGCTGGACTTGTCAAAGGTGGCGTAGCGAAAACGCGAAAAAACTAGAATATCTCAAGAACGGCTAGTCCTAGAGTAATGGGGTTAGTCTTATTCTTTTTGTTGTCAAAAATCACATATAAAATAGGAATTTAATTGATATAATTGAGCACACGTAGTCTTTTATTTTTATATATAACGATTTTTGCTGGCCATTTCGCAAAAATAGCCCGTTCCTTTTTCCCGAATCGTAGTAGAATAACCTACAAATGATTTATATACAAAATTTTGTTAAATTTGGTATATAAATAACTTGTAGGTTATTGAAATATTATACTCCAAATTTTGTTAAATTTGGTTCATTAGTTTTTAGCTAGAGTGGATAAAGGCAATTTCTGCGGCCATTTCGCAAAGAAGGCAGATTCTTTTATTACGAATCGTACTATAATCTAATGAACATCAGGATTTCCCACAAAAAACATACCTACCAAATTGTATGAAATTCGGTCCATTAGTTTTTCAATTAGAGTGGATGTAATATCCACACAGACACACAGAAACATACACAGATACACCCTTACACACACAGACGTCTTCCTAAAAGTAGTTTTTTCGTGTTCTAGAAGTCCCAAAACGTGTAGATACTTTGAAAATTCGAGTTCCGATCTTCGGCACGATTCCAATACTTTGAGTACATACACATACACATATATATTATCTGTGTATTATCTGTGTATCTAAATTCCGTGCCCATGCAATTACAATAGTTGTGATTTTAAATGATCCCTAAACTTTTATTATTTCTTCAAGGAAGCCTAATTTTAACATATGCAGAATGCAAATATCTCAAGCGATTGTAAGATGAATTACATAAGAATTGCTGAATTTTTTTCACACAAAATTATTTAGCTCTGGAGTCTGGAATACAAGTTATATGAATGAAATATTCATTGATTTTGCATAAAGAATCAGATGATTTATATTTCGATACAGTTTTAAATATTTAAGTATAATAAATTACTGTAGTACTGTGATAATGTAAAAGATATTACCACTGAATGAATCACATTTTAGAAATTTTTAAATGAAATTACATTTCAGTTGGAAAGTGTTTCATAATCAATGCTTATGCATGATTGATCTTTCTTGTTTTATTTTATATGAGTTTTTGATAATTTTTTTGAAAAATGTGCAATATCTCGAGAACGGTTCATGTTAGCGTTCTAAAATTTATGTCAATCGTTTTCCAATGAAAAATTACACAAGAAATGTCTATTCGTATAACTTTATTAGTGATTTTGATTTTTGACGATTTTTTCAAAATTTCATTCGAAAATTTAGGGAAGGTCTGAACATTCGATTACGTATAAAACTTCCAGTGTTTACGGATTATGATTTTTGTACCAAATTTGGTTCGAATCGGTCCATTCGTTCGTCAGTTATCGTCTCCACAGACTCACTGACACACACACACACACACACACACACACACACACACACACACATACATACTTTCACACACACACACACAGACATCACTTCAAAAATGTTTGATTCGTGATCAGGGATGCTTGAAACGTGCTCTCCCGTCGAAAACTCGAATTCGAATTTTCGACCCCGTCACAATACTTTCCTTATACATTATGTATATAAGGAAAGTAATTAATACATAAATTTCGTTCAACTCTACTATCTCCTTTTGACTGGTCAATGTGGTCATTGTTGCAATTGGTCAATACTGTTATTTACTTTGAAGAGCTTGAGTCCATCTTGTTGTAATTAATGTAATATAGAAATTTAGCCCTTCTCATATCCTTGTTGTAAGTAATGTAATTTAGAAACTCTATCCAACTCTTATCCATGCTTTTGGACCTGGGTTTGCATTATTGACCTATGTTGTATATATGTGTAAATATTGTATGTACTTTATATAATTTCACATTATGTTTTCTTTGTCTCGTGTTACAAATTTTGTGATTTTACTTTCGGACTTCTCCCAATCTTAACTTATAACCTATTGCTTTAATTATAACCTTGGAATTATCACAAGTTTATCTGCTCATTTGAAGCATTACTCAAAATTAAATTTCCTTAATTATTTTAATGTCAATTCTCTTTGCTCAATTGAAGCAAATCTTGATAAATCTATTATTCATTCAAAACTCAAAATTCACTTATACTTATCCCACTGTAACCTATTGTTGCCATTTCTTTTTGACTTTGTAAAACTGCCTGTGATGAAAATATATTCCTTCAATTGTATCCAAGAAAATTCTTTTAAATAAACTTTATCGGAAGTTCACTGACCGTGGAGGTGGGTTTCGCCTAACCTCCGTCCCCGGCCAATCAAACGACTGCTGTAAACCATCGGGTCAGTCGAGTGGTCTGGGTTTTCGACACTTGTAGTATCGACCATTAGACCGAACCATAAAGGCTAAAAAGCCTATCTAGTCTTCATGAACCGAACCTATAATGGAGCCGGATTTTTTATTTCTCTCCCAGAAGTGACGAAATGGGGGGAGGGGGTAAAATATCTGAAAACCCTACCGAAGCCCCCACCTGGGACATAATAGACTAAAACTCGCCCACTGAGTAGAATGAATTTATCTGTGTCAATTTTCCATTAAGACACTTATTCACTATACACTGATAAACGAAATAGAACTTATTGAAAAAAGTTAGAACTTAATTTTTGAAATGTTAGCTAGGCTGTCTTTGACAGCCTAAATACTCATCTATGTAATAATTATCTAAAGTGTCTTTCCAGACCCACCACCGGCCTCTTGGTGACTTAGAATGCTGAATATTTGCGCATTTATAGTGTCGGTCAGGGTACAGAAGGAACGTTACAAAAAGAGTAACAGCCAGATTTTCAATTTATATTCGAGGGCGGAGAAAATTGAGAATTTTGCTAAAAGTCTTTCAGTACACTCTTGAAGACCCCAAGCCGACTTAATAAACTAAAACTTTGCACACTTATAGTATCGACTACGAGACAGAACCTAACTAAGAAGAATTTTTGATTTCTCCTATAGGGGGCGGAAAAAATGGGGGATTATAAAAAAAATTTCCAGACGTTCAAGAGGCTTTCCTCCCCAATAACTCAGAAGACAAAATTTTTACACACTTGTAGTAAACGGCCAACGGCCCTACCGTGCTGAAAACACCGGTTCTCGTTAGATCGCCGAAGTCAAGCAGCATCGGGCGCGGTTAGTATTTGGGTGGGTGACCACCTGGGAACACCGCGTGCTGTTGGCACATTTCGGGCGCTTTAGCCTGGTGGTTTACGCGCTGGATTTGCACGCTGCCACAACTGCTGCATGCAGAGTTGTTGCAACTGTTCATGTGGAGTACGATCACGTTAAACATGTGGGTCCGTAATTCCTTCCGAGAGTTTGGTGGTGGGGGAAGGAGGGTACGGTCCCTGAGGATGCCTCCCCCACTGGGTTCCGGTTTAAATTGGGTGGTACTTCCCGGCCGTCCAAACGGTTACCTTACACCTTTCTGGTAGGTCGGACGGTCTGGGTTTCAACAACAACAACACTTGTAGTAAACGACCACACGAAAAGCTACTGTAAGCCTTCGGGTCAGTCGTGTGGTCTGAGTCTTCCACACTTGTAGTAAAGCCCACTGAAGACAAAAAGTAACAGAGCTGAATTGTCTATTTCTCTCCCAAGATCTGACTAAATGAGGAGGGTTCAAAAAGACTTTCCAGATGCCCTTAGTGACATAAAACGATGAAACTTTATACACTTGTAGTATGCCGACCACTCAAACTGCTACTCATGCCTCAGGGTAAGTCGAGTGGTCTGGGTTTTCGACACTTGTAGTATAGGTAGCAGGACAAAGCCAATTTTTGACTAAAACTAATTTCAACGTTAAGCGCCATACATTGTTAAACAAAATAAAACTTGTCAAAAAAAAGTTGCAAATTAATTTCCCAAAACTGTTTGTTTCCTCGTCATTGAGATGCCTAATCATGACGTAAAATCATAATCAATACAAACGTAATAATTTATAGAGAATGAAATCAGAAGTGCTAAAAATTTTATCTTCGAATTTGCCGCGCCTGTGTTTCAAACCTTTCTACCTTTCCAATCCCCAATAGATAATTACTATACTTCTACTTGAGAGTTCTTCAGACCGAGTGGAATGAACTTCAGTAAATATTTGTCGTCGATACCGCATACATTTTAATGTTTTCCCTTCGACGCACGCCTTTCTCACACAATGGTTTCACATCGTAGTTCGTCTGTTATTTTCACGTCTTTAATGCAAATCGACTGTTTTAACATAACAAAAATGCCCAGCAAAGCTACGGGATACTCATTTTACTTTCCCTATAATACATGGTCATGTATAGAAAAAGTATTGGAATCGTACCGAAAATCGAGTTTTCGACAAATCTGCACGCTTCGGGCTCTTGTTAGAACACGAGAAAGCTATTTTTAGCGTAACGTCTCTCTGTGTGTCTGTCTGTCTGTGTGTGTGTGTCTGTCTATCTGTCAGTCTGTGTGTCTGTCTGTTTGTCAGTCTGTGTGTCTGTGCAATGTATGTATCCACTCCAACTCAAAAATTATTCTACGAAATTTCACATATTTTAGTAGGTAAATCCCCTATGGGTTACCCACCCTAGTGTTGGTTACATTTTGGTACTATTCCAAAAATACTAACCTGCCACTTTTTACGAAACGGCCTGAAAAAATCATCAAAATCTGTAATACAAAACTAAATATGCTTTATTGATTGATCAAATTGTTGTTT
Organism: Amaurobius ferox; assembly: GCA_951213105.1. Taxonomy (NCBI): domain Eukaryota; kingdom Metazoa; phylum Arthropoda; class Arachnida; order Araneae; family Amaurobiidae; genus Amaurobius; species Amaurobius ferox. The sequence goes on from OX578143.1 coordinate 25,792,004, forward strand.
CGCACGTAATGTTTGACAACAAAAAGAATACGGTCAACCCCATTTCTCAATGACCAGCCGTTTTTGAGATATTCAATTTTCAGGGGTGTGATTTTTGCAATATGTTGACGTTTCATAATGCGATAAGTCGCCAGACGAAAAAGAAAATCTATATAAATAAAATTGAAAATCTGTCTGTATGTCTGTCTGTTTGTCCCATCATCACGGGAGAACGGTCGAACCGAATTTGATGAAATTTTGTGGGTAACCTAGAAATAGCCCCACTTAAAATTTAGTCCGTGTTTTGAGTTTATACGACCATTGGTTCTCGAGATATTAGTAAAAAACGAAATTTTCATTTGTCTCATCATCACGGAAAAACGGCTGAACCGAATTTAATGAATTTTTGTGGATGGCCTTGAAATAGCCCCCCATAAACTTTGTCCAAGTTTCGAGTTTCTAAGACCAGAGGTTGTCGAAATATTAATGAAAAACGGAACTTCTTAGAGATCTACTCTCCAACTCCGTGGTTTATCCAAACGGAAAGGATGAAAATCGTTTGTTTAAAACGCCAAAATGAAATAAAACTTTATTTCCGAGCTTAGTGCAGGACTTTTGCATTAATTAGTCACTATAGGAAAACATAAATTGTTTGAAACATGAATTTAAATGGAAAAATCTACCTCCATGGTTCATCTCTCACAAGCTTTTACTCAACGATGTAAAGTATAAAGATATCAAAATGGCTATTTAATTTCGCATTTTATGAGGAAGATTCTATCTTATATCATGTTGCTCGGCAACGGAATGAAATTAAATGTGTTGTTAATATCTATTATTATTTTTTTTATTTGTATAATAAATAAATGGATGTAAAAATATATTTTATAAATGAACGGTTTGATTGTTTTTTTAATTATATATATTGTGGACTGCGTACATCACTTTCATTTATTTTAGTAAAGAGGTTTCAAGCTCATATATTGTGTTTAACTAATAAACTGATATATTGTGTTTACCCAATAAATTCATTTAGCCGATTGTTGAAGCAGAAAAAGTATTTTTTAATAAAATTTTACTGTTTTCATTTAGTATATACAAACGGGATCAAGATATTTTATTCTTCAGATCTGCAAATTCAGAGCTACGAATTTAGAGGAATATCTCTAAATAACTTGGTAACTTTTCTTAAACCTTACCAAATTAGTGGAAATGTCTCCAAATTGATAAAAATGACCCAAATCAATAAAAATTAAATTTGTTTTTTAGAATAAAGTGCTGAAATGATATTTCTGTAGCATTTGTCGGTCAGTCCATCCATCCTACTTAGTAACACATTTAAGGAATTTTTTTAATATCACCAAATTGGTAAAAATATTTCTAAATCCATAAAAATATCATGAAATTGATAAAATCGCACTTAATAAATGAAATTAATTGTGTTTTGTTAGGGGATAGTATTGTGATGATGTTTCATCAATTTGTCGCAAAATGGGACTATCAGTTCTACAGTCCCACTTGGCGATAAATTTGGCGATTTTTTATGTTATAGCTAAATTGACGAAAATGCCGCCAAACCTTCCATGGAGATTGCATTATTCAGATGATATAATTTCCATCAATTTATTTAAAGCAAATGATATCATGTCGCTTAGCAACGGATCCAATATGTTATGCGGCATATGATTTTTATTAAATCTTTTCCGATTTGAATAGTAAAAATATGTATATAAAATAAATTTCATTGACATTGAATTTTTGACTGGATAATATCAATTACGGTCTTCAGGTTTAAACATCATTATTATTGATATTTTCGGGGACTGTTGATTCAGGGATTACTGATATTTTCAAATTATTATGGAATTGTTTTATTATGGCGAAAATTGTTGAAACTCATATATAGTACGTTGTACGAGTAATCTTCTACAAATGCATGGGTGTATCTTCCAATCTACGAGAATATAAGTAGTACTGGTATATTGGCATATATTTTGATATATATTGGCATATATTCGAATCAATTGCGACCTTCTGGTATTAAGATTACGGGGATTTTTGATACTTTCAATTTTTTATGTCATCTCTTTTATTTTGGCAAATATTTTTGAGACACATATTGCAATACTGGTAAGCTTCTACTAACACACTGGCATATTTTCTAATCTGCGACAATATAAGTAGTACGGGGTTGCATATATTGATTCAATTCCTTTTTTTTGTAAATTTGCTTACAAAAGGGGCCAGGATGATTTATTCTTCAGATCTGCCCGTGAAGATAATTTTGCATAGTGAGAACAGATATTCTTAAACTTCTCTTTATGAGCAATAAATTTAATATTCTAACAAAATTTGCACATGATTGCGAATTATAATTTTTTTTATATTATATACTCCGTACGAAGAACGGGTATGCTGCTAGTACATTTTAAAACTGTAAATCGAACATAATTTCAAATACGAAGTATCCGCGTCATTTTGTGCCATTAAATTCAATTAAATGGATTATGGAGGAAGTTAAGAAAAAAAAAACGTTTCTGAGCCTGTATGGAAAGCCGTGTACTGCCCACGTTAGAATTATGCAGCAGATATTATGTAATGTGTACGTCTTATTCTCTTCAGACCTGGTATATTGCAGTTCAATAAAAAAATAACCCGTGAAGGTCTGAAACATATCTAAAGTATTTTCCAAATTGTGATACGAGTACCCAGTGGTCGGAAGTAGCGCTCTACAAGTAGCGAAACTACAGTAGTCACTACTGTTTCTTGTAATTTGTAGTGTAACGAGATACAATAAATCACTAGTGTGTATCGAGTTTTGACGCTACTTTTAACGTTACTTCAGTAAACAAACATGGTGCCATTCTACATATCATGTGATCACCCTTTCTTCATTTGTATGAAATTTAGTGTTCTGCGCAACAATGTACAATAAATGGCTGCAGGGTTAGGAAGGCCATTACCTCCTGAAGTTGATTTTTTATATGGATATATTCAGATGTGTTATTTCCCAAAAGATACTGCTTATCTGATTGCAATTATGAGATTCAAATTCTACTAAAAATGAACAAACATGTTTTTAAATAAATAGTTTTTACTTTTATTTTATTTTATACTTTTAATAAATAAAATAGATACATGTTAACTTTAATTAAACTTTAAAATCAAAGTCAACCAAAAAAAATCTGATGTGGGCAGCACATGACTTTCCTTATATAATGCAATGAATTTACTACTTTTACAGAAAAAAAAAATAGGGTGTTCTTATAGTAGATACTTATATTCTTTTCAAGATATTGAATTTTCGTCAATTAGTCCTCATTTTCATTGATTTAGCATCATTTTTATCCATTTGGCGATATTTTCGTTAATTTGACAACATTTAAAAAAGTCGCCAAGTTGGCGACATTCCGCCAAAATCGTCGCCAAAAAATCTCGCCAAGCGTTATGGACGGAGAAATAAATTATTCTTATAAAAGATAACTGACTATTGGCGTTCAAATACAAAAGTATTATTCAAAGTATATTTTCTCATGAATGGAACGAGCTAGATCCACGAGAATAGCGTCACCCAATTTATCGCATGATATTACATATGAAAAGTGAACATGTTTCTCAAAATTTAATATATTTTTTTAATTTATGGGATTTTTTGATAAATTTATTTGAAAAATGTTCAATATCTCGAGAACGGTTCATGGTAGCGTTCTAAAATTTATGTCAATCGTTTTCTAAGGAAAAATTACATCAGAAATATCAATTTGCGTAACTTTATTAAAGGTTTTGAATTTTAATGATTTTTTCAAAATTTCACTCAATTAAGGGGATTCTGAACATTCAATTGCGTTTAAAAACTATAGGCTTCCAGTATTCACGGATTGTGATTTTTGTACCAAATTTCATTTGAATCGCTTCATTCGTGCGTGAGATATCGTCTCCACAGACTCACTGACACACACGCACACACAGACATCACCTCAAAAATGTTTGATTCGTGATCGGGGATGCTTGAAACATGCTCTCCCGTCGAAAACTCGAATTCGAATTTTCAACCGCGTCACAATACTTTCCTTACACATTATATATAAGGAAAGTAATAGGTTTAAAAGTCCTTTAATAAAATCTCCTTTCCTCGACGTACAAAAATTACACGGTCAAAACGCTTTCGGGCATCGCCACTGACGAAGGATTCAAACAATTTCTTTTAATTGTCCAACAAAATAAAAGGAAAAAAATTCGCCATAGAATAGAATTCTAACTTGGATAAAATTATCAGAATAATATCCTAACTCACGTAATTATTATCAGAATTCCATGATTTTTTCACAGATCACAATTAGTAACAAAATATGCTTTCATACCCAATTTGTAGCATGTAGACACCACTGGTTTTCTCATGAGAAATGTCATTCCAGACAAACTGTGAAAAATCAGAACATCAGTTTCATTTGCAGCAAAACGGTTACATATCGAAATTGAAGAATAAAGCTATAAGATTGAGAAAGTTATAATTTCGTAATTTTGATTCCAATCAGTTTGTTACAACTGGTTTTCCCTTGCGAACTGTCATTATAGTCAGTTTTCAAAAAATGCAGTATAATAATATCGGCTTTATTTGAAGATAAACTGTCGAAATTGCTCAAAATCATGCTTAAACTTTAATAACTGAAAACCTCAATCGAATTTCTTTAAAATTTTTCTGAAATATCTAGGACCTACGACCCAAAGCAGCCCCATGCTAAATTTTGTATCTATACGTAGCTTGGATTTTTCGTTACGTTGCGGACAGTCAAACAGATATTATATTTTACTAGCTATTTCACCCGCAGTACGCATGCTCTCAATGGCTAGTGGTCACTAAATGTGGCACTTCCTAAACATTTAATAAATTTTCTGAATATCAAAAGCCATTTCAAATTTAAGCATAAAATTGGAATGGCTCACATTTTTGACAGGCATGATAGCATATATTGTCACCTCTAACTCGAATTTCCAAATTTTTTTCATTTTTCCGTTAACTTGAAAGCTGAGACGGATCGGATGTGACCAAAACCGAGATTCTGGCTGGAGTGGAAATACTTTCGCAATCATTTTGGAAAGTGATTTTAAATTTTTAACACTTTACAACATAGTTGAAAAGTGTTTATGACTTTGTTCATTCTGTCTGTCTGCCTGTCCGTTCGCACGATAACTGCCGTAAAAATGACTTTATCAAAAAGAAATTTTAGTATGTTGTTCAGACAGTCTGTGGAACCTATAGGAATATAAATGAATAATATCACCCCATTAGGTTTGGATTGAACCCGGGTTGAAAAAATGAAATACATTGAACCCTGTGGGACCTAATTTTTTAAACATTTTTTAAGCGAATTTAAAATTCACAAATTGCTTCAACAGTTTTAAGAAATATTCAAATTATCCCATAAAAAAATATAAAAAAAAATTTCAGCAAAATAAATTCAGTAGTTTTGTAAATAAAAATTAAAATAATAATTACATTCATATCATATGACGAGATCACGTGACCCACTTCAAAATAAAATATGGCATCCATCTTGTGTCAAAATCGCGATTTTTAAAGTTCTTTTTCATTTATATTTAGTGTTGTATCCGTCCTAAAACCGCTTTATTTTTGCTTAATTTCTGTGTATCTATATTCTGAAACAGCGCAATTACAATATATTTGAGTTTAAATGATCAATGCCATCCATCTTGTTCCAAAATCGTAATTTTTAAAGTTCTTTTTAATTTATATTTATTTTTGCATCCGTCCTAAAATCATTTTTATTTTCTGTGCATCTATATACTGCGACAACGCAAATACAATATTTTTTAGTTTAAATGATGATCAAACTTTGATTATTTCTACAACGAAGCCTAATTTTCACATATGGAGAATGTAAACACATCAAGATGTAAGTTGAGTTATATAAGAATTGCTGAATTTCTTTAACGCAAAATTTAGCTCTGGAGTCTGCAATATAGCTGATATGAATGAAACATTCATTGATTTTACATAGAGAAGTAGACCATTCTATTGCCTTTTTCGATGAAGATTTAAGCATGGAGTTATACACAGTACTTTTACCTCCATGGTTTTAAGTTTTTAAGTAAAATAAATTATTGTAGTATTGTGATAATTTTAAAAATATCGCCGCTGAATGAAATTAATGGAAAAAAGTTTATGAATGAAATATTAACTGCTTTTATACAGAGAGCCAGGCGATTTATATTTCGATGACGTTATTTTAATAAAACTCATTTACTTTCGATGAAGTTTTCAAATATAATAAATTGTAGTATTATGATAATTTTTAAAATATCACCGCTGAATGTATCGCATTTTAGAAAAGTTTAAATAAAATTGCATTTCAGTTGAAAAGTGTTTCATAATCAATGTTTTATGTATGATTAATCTTTCTTGTTAAATTTAATTACATTCCTCTCTCTAATTTGATTGCCTTTCTTTCGCTTCTGAAGCTCCCTCTTGTTCAATTATTCTGTTGCACCCTCACCTCAAGATCGAATTTTCAAAATATTCGATTTTTTTTTTTTCAATGATCTTGAAGCAGAGATGAATCGATTGAAACCAACACCAAGATCCTAACTGCAGTGAAAGCGCTTGATAATTAAGCAAGAAGAATTTAAATTTTTGCCCTTATTTAATTTCTTGAAATTTTAGATTTCAACCTTGGTATCGAAGCTGAGACGGATCAAATGAAACCAAAGATAAAATTCTAGTTATAGTAGAAGTGCTCAATAATTTTGATACATAACCCATTCACTCACTCACTTAACTTAGTCAGCTCAGTATATATTATATAGATTATATGAAAAAAAATCATGAGCTATTTCATGGTGAAGCAATTTTTGCTGCATGAGAAACCAACTTTCGAGGACTCATAACAATAATAATATTTCACAAGTATGAGGTCTATTATACAGCAAAACCTTGATTTTACGATTTTTGCCGGCCCAACAGAAACATTGATTGGAGTGATACTAGAAACCAGAATCCGATTTTAAACAGCTTCCTTTTTTTATTGAAAAATCTGTATTGTGGGTCCAAATGATCGCAATGATATCATGCTACATTTCATTTTAAAGAGCTTGAAAAAATATTTCGATTAATAGCAAGTTCGGCAGTATTTCCTCCCCCTCCCAATGATGATAATAATGATGTCACAAACACAAAAATCTGATGTGAGCAGCACATGACTTTCCCTGCAAACTTTTATTAACGTTCTCTTTATTTTAATTAAATTTATTTCACTTTTAATTCAATTTCCGTTCTCATTCGATAACCGAACTTATTTTCAAAGGTGGCGTAGGGAAAGTACGGAAAACTAAAATATCTCGAGAACGGCTAGTCCTAGTGTAATGGGGTTGGTCTTATTCTTTTCGTCGTTAAAAATTACGTATTAAATCAGCATTTAAAGGATATATTTGAATATACCCAGTTCTTTAGTTTAGATTTGAACCATTTTTGCGGGCCATTTTGCAAAAAAAGGCAAGTCATTTTTTTCTGAATCGTACCAAAATCTAATCAGCACCAGGGTAACCCACAAGTGACTCATCTACCGAATTTTGTGAAATTCGGTCCATTAGTTTTTCAGTTAGAGTGGATAAAAGCTTTTGCGGGCCATTTCGCAAAAAAAAGGCGGGTTCTTTTTTCCTGAATCGTACCCAAAACTAATCAGCACCAGACTCGCTCACAAGTAACTTACCTACCAAATTTTGTGATATTCGGTCCATTAGTTTTTTAGTTAGAGTGGATACAAAATTTGCACAGACAGACAGACAGACACACAGACAGACAGACACACACACAGACGTCACGCTAAAAATAGTTTTTTCGTATTCTAGAGGTCTCGAAACGTGTAGATCCGTCGAAAACTCTAGTTGGGATTTTCGGCATGATTCCAATACTTTCCCTATACATTACCATGTATTGCAGGGAAAGTAAAAATTGTATCACGGCTATTTTTCACTACAATGATCGAAACTGTTAAGTTTCGCGATCATTGAACCATAAATAATCCCTTTTATGCATAATTATGTAAAATTTTGTCCTATGTTACCATGGTCAGATAATACAAATTTTCACTAACATTTAAAAAAATCTAATGTGAGCAGCACATGACTTTCCCTGCAGACTTATATACACGTTCTCTTTATTTTAATTAAATTTAATTCACTTTTAATTCAATTTTCGTTCTCATTTGGTAACTGGACTCATTTCAAAGGTGGCGTAGAGTAAAAACGAAAAAACTAAAATATCTCGAGAACTGCTAATCCTAGTGTACTGGGGTTGGTCTTATTCTTTTCTTCGTAAAAAATTACGTATAAAACAAGCATTTAATGCATATATTTGAGCATACGTAGTATTTTAATTTAGATTTCGACGATTTCTGAGAACCATTTTGCAAACACAGGCAGGTTGTTCCTCTTCGAATCGTACCAAAATCTAATCAGCACCAGAATATCCTACAAGTAACTTATCTACCAAATTTTGTGAAATTTGGTCAATTAATATTTTAACTAGAGTGGATACATGAAATGTTTACGGACCATTCCGCAAAAAAAAGCGGGTTCCGTTCTTACGAATCCTACTAAAAACTAATCAGCACCAAGGTCTCACCCGACTGACTTACCTACCAAATTTTATGAAATTCGGTCCATTAGTTTTTTAATTAGAGTGGATACATACATTGCACAGACACACACACAGACGTCACGTTAAAAATAGTTTTTTCATATTCTACAGATCTCGAAACGTGTAGATACGTCGAAAACTCGAGTTGCGATTTTCAGCATGATTCCATTACTTTACATTACCATGTATTGCAGGGAAAGTAAAAATGCTATTTAGTTCAGATTTTTTGTTAACAAAGCCGGATAAAAATTTTCGTGACAATCCATTAATATTTCAGGAAGCTATGTACGCAAAAATTCGACCACAGACAGACAGACATCCCTCTAAAAATGTTCAAAACGTATTCAGGCGGTCCTAAGACATATATTGCCATCAAAATCTCAAACTCGAAAATTTTCGTAAAAATCTGATGTGGGCAACACATGACTTTCCTTATATAATGTAATGAATTTACTACTTTTACAGTAAAAAAATAGGTTTTTCTTATAGTAGATACTAATATTCTTTCCAAGATATTGAATTTTCGACAATTAGTCGTCATTTTCATTGATTTAGCATCATTTTTATCCATTTGGCGAGATTTTCATTAATTTGGCAACATTTCAAAAAGTCGCCAACTTGGCGACATTCCGCCAAATCTCGCCAAGCGTTATGCACTAAGAAATAAGTTATTCTTACAGCAGATAAATGACTATTGGCGTTCAAATACAAAAGTATTATTCAAAGTATATTTTTTCATGAATGGAACGAGCTAGATCCACGAGAATGATGTCACTCAATTTATCGCATGGTATTACATATGAAAAGTGAACATGTTTCTCAATAGGAATTTTTTTTTTATGTGACTTTTTCATAATTTTTTTGAAAAATGTACAATATCTCGAGAACGGTTCATGTTAGCGTTCTAAAATTTATGCCAATCGTTTTCTAAGGAAAAATTACATAAGAAATGTCTATTTGCGTAACTTTATTAGCGGTTTTGATTTTTTGACGATTTTTTCAAAATTTCATTCGAAAATTTAGGGGGGTTCTGAACATTCAATTACGTATAAAAACAATAGGCTTCCAGTGTTTACGGATTGTGATTTTTGTACCAAATTTGGTTCGAATCGGTCCATTCGTTCGTCAGTTATCGTCTCCACAGACTCACTGACACACACACACACACACACATACTTTCACACACACACACACACACACACACACACACACACACACACACACACACACACACACACATACACACACACAGACATCACTTCAAAAATGTTTGATTCGTGATCAGGGATGCTTGAAACGTGCTCTCCCGTCGAAAACTCGAATTCGAATTTTCGACCCCGTCACAATACTTTCCTTATACATTATGTATATAAGGAAAGTAACAATAGGCTTCCAGTGTTTACGGATTATGATTTTTGTACAAAATTTGGTTCGAATCGGTCCATTCGTTCGTCAGTTATCGTCTTTACAGACTCACTGACACCCACATACACATACACACACACAGACATCACTTCAAAAATGTTTGATTCGTGATCAGGGATGCTTGAAACGTGCTCTCCCGTCAAAAACTCGAATTCGAATTTTCGACCCCGTCACAATGCTTTCCTTATACATTATGTATATAAGGAAAGTAAAAACAATTCTTTCTCTATACTATGCTAAATTTTAAAGTATAAGAAAGTAGAAATTGTACGACACACTGACACATAATATCGAAATCGGAAAAAAAAAATGACATTTAGACATATATATATAGGGCAAGTAGGAAACTTAATTCCCCTAAAATTTCATTCGCCCCTCCCTCCCCCCCCCCCCCCCCCCGGCTAAAAAGTCCTGAAAGAAACACTGTTTGAGAAGGATGCAACAGGGGTTCTTCAATTTCCGTTTTCTCGTCATCAAAGTCCTCCGATGAAGGATCCAATTAAATCAAAAATTGGTCGTACTTCTGAGGTGATCACATCTCTATCACAATTTGCATAGTCCTCAAGATAAATTGCCATTCCATTAAAACAATTGTCTTTCAATATATTGCACAATGCAGAAGAAAAGATTCAAACTGCCTGGATATGAAAGAAACGCACAATGTATGCATTAAATACAAAGAAAATTTTATTTGGTCCTTCATAAAAAAGTTTGATACGGGAAAACGTCAACGTTTGACGCGGGAAAGAAAAGAGTCAAGAAAGATCAATCATGCTTAAAGCATTGATTATGAAACACTTTCCAACTTCAATGCAATTTTATTGAAACATGTCTAAAATGCAATACATTCCTCGGTAATATTTTAAAACTTATCACAATACTACATTAATTTATTATATTTGAAAACTTAAACCTTCATCGAAAAAAATGAACTACATTCAAATGACGGCATTGAAATATAAATTGCCTGGTTTAAACATCTCTAAAATGTGATACATTCCTCGGTAATAATTTTAGAATTATCATAATACTACGATAATTTATTATATTTGAAAACTTCATCGAAAACAACTGACATTCATTCAAATGACGTAATAGAAAAAATAACACGCCTAGCTCTCTCTATGAAAGCAGCATTTCATTCATGTCACTCATCACAATACTATAATAATTTCTTTTATATAAAAATAAAGACCATGGAGCTACAAGTAATTAAACTCTATGCGCAAAACTTTATCGAAAAAAATCGTCCTTCTCTTTGTAAAATCAATGAATATTTCATTCATATCAGCTATGCAGACTCCATGAACTAAATGATTTTGTGTTAAAGAAATACAGCAATTCTAATACAACTCATTCTACATATTTTGCTGTTTACATTTTACATAGGTGAAAAATAGGCTTCGTTGTAGAAATAATCAAATTTGGATGAGCATTTAAACTCAAATATATTGAAATTGCGTTGTTTCAATATGAAGATGCACAGAATTTAAGCAAAAATAAAGTGGTTTTAGGACGGATACAACACTCAATATGAATTAAAAAGAACTTTAAAAATCACGATTTTGAGACAAGATGGATGCCATACATCATTTTGAAGTGGGTCAAGTGATCTTTTCATATCATGATCACGTGATCGCTTCATATAAGAGGTGTTATTATTATTTTAATTTTTATTTAAAAAAACTACTGAATATATTTCGCTGAATTTTTTTTTTTATATATTTTATGGAACAATTTGAATATTACCTAAAATTTTCGAAGCAATTTGTGAATTTTAAATTTGCTTAAAAAATGTTTGAAAAATTAGATGCCATAGGGCTCAATGTATTTCATTTTTTCAACCCGGGTTCAATCCAAAACTAATTGGGTGATATTATTCATTTATAATCCCATAGGTCCTACAGACCGTCTGAACAACATACTAAAATTTCATTTTGATTAAGTCGTTTTTACGGCAGTTATCGTGCTAACGGACAGACAGACAGACAGAATGAACAAAGTCATAAACACTTTTCAACTTTGTTGTAAAGTGTTAAAAATCGGGACCGAGGGACAATAAGCGGAAAAACGTAAAATGCGGGAGACGTGAAATCAAGGTTTTACTGTCTAGAGCAAGAGCATTTATAAGTGCACTCTAAAATATTAATGTATTAGAAAATCGGATGCAGTCTCTTACTCCAGATTATTCATTGGACTTTTGGGTTTTGCAGGTGCTTATAGATGCCAAGCACCTTTCGAAGAATACAGAGAGTGTGGTTCAGCGTGTCCACCATCTTGTGACAGACCCACAAGGACAAGACCGTGCCCTGAGCTGTGTGTGCCTGGATGCTTCTGTATATCAGGGTTTGTGAAGAACAAGCAGGGAATATGCGTAAGACCCGAACAGTGCTTTCCACGTAAGCATATTCCTTTCCTTGCATATATATACATGCAGAGAGTTGGTGTTATGCCAAGGTCGAAAATTCAAATCCACGTTTCGACAGACTTTTACTTTTTAATTTCCGAAAGGCCTTATAGTTAAAAAGCGCCACAGCAAGAGTAGTGCGAACAGTGCCTCCACACCAAGCGCCATTTCAATATGGATGCCGCGTCGCGACGGCTCCATCGATTCGACATATAGGTAAAGAGGTGCAGTCAGAATGACTTTGACACTAAGCGCCAAATAGAGTTGCTGCAGCACTGCAAGTTTGTAATTGTAAGCCGTTTAGACTGTATTTACTTAGTTAACTTCATAAATTAAGCTGTTCACTTGCAACAGATTTTTGATTTAAAGTAAGATTGTCTACACTATAGACCTAACTTTAATTAACATCACAATCCATCTTCTTAACATCAGTCTTGAGCAGTCCTCCCAGAATGTTACGTCAGGAACCTCGTTAAAACATATTCTTCTCTTCTTCTCTGTGTTATAGGAATTCCATCTCGCAGAGATTTAAAGAATTGTTGTCATATTATTAAGAAGACACCTAACATCTGCTATAATTTATCTATATGCCTCTTTGTGTGATGACCACCGACCCTTCCGACCTTGTTTCCTATTAAGAGTTCGAGGAATTCCCACTCAACACTGCTCAGCATTTTACATACTATGGATAACTCCTTACTGTAGCGTGCCCTTACTCTAGTGAAATTACACCTTGTAGATGCACTTTAAACCAGAACTCCTTCCGATAAAACGATGTCTCAAAAACTGACCTCGCAAACTGAGTCGCAATCTCGTTACTCGTTGTTGTGCAGCCTATCAGCTGATTTCTTAAGATCGTTCATTTAATCACTGAAAAGAGAGCTCTGTGGATCATATTTTAAGGCAAACTAAATACCTTGAGCAAGAGATATCTTTAACTCAACGCCATAATGTTCGCTTAGCATGCTTTGATTCCGAGTTCAATCCCCGTTACGATCAAACACCCATAAGCACAGTTCACAATTTTAAACGATTAGTTTAATTTTAGATACCGCGAGTGCTCGCCTTATAGAGTTTCCTATGTATCATACTAAATGCATACCTTCTTGCATTTATGTAGCAACGAGGCCCCCACCGCAGTGTGGACGAAACGAAGAATATACAGAATGCGGTAGTGCCTGTCCTCCGACTTGCCAAAATCGGCAACCTGGACCTTGCACATTACAGTGCGTCAAAGGCTGTTTCTGCAAAAGAGGATTCCTGAGGAAGAGGATCGGGAGATGTATTCTTCCAAGAAATTGCAATGGCGGATATCCTGTTGGTCCGCCACCCCCACCATTAGTTCTTCCACCTCCTGTATATGGAACACGACGGCCACCAGTCGTACCACCCGTTATTGGTAAGTTTGGTGATTAATAACTTTACACGCACAATTTTTCGAAATTCAGTAAACTGGAGGCTTTATCCTTTAAAATCTTAAAATTATATTTATTCAAAAATTTTTCAAGTCCTCAACATTAATTATTAAACTAGGAATAACGTTTTCAGTACAGCGTAAAGAATATAGGAAACACTTTCGCTCTCTTTAATGCTTTAAAAAATATTTTCCTATAGCTTATTTTAACTTAAATTTATTTTTGATTTTACGTCCAATATCTACCCCATGGTTAATAATTACATTATATAAATATATTGTTCATTTAGTGTAAATTTCAATTAAGAGCCAATATTCCTTTGACTCAAAATCTTTCAAATAAATTTTTATGATATATGTGCCATTTTTTCAGTCACTGTCTCTGAATTTAGCGATAAAAAATTATTCAACTGTGTAAGTAAAAACGGTGCTAACTACACTGCTTTCAGCTTTAACCCCTTATCAACTACAGAAATATGTAGGTCACAATATTTTTTTAAATATCTGCACTTACAAATGCAGTGCCAAAACATATTTTGCATTATTTACATCTCGTTTAAAAAAAATCAAAACTAAAATTTTTCTTTTTTGTATCGCTTCTACTTTTCAATGGAGACTATAGACAAATAATCTGCCTGAAATTTAATTTTAAAGAAATATATTTCAGACCTTTATTAGCAGTTTCCATTCAATTCTTTGACAAATACACTCTGTTTTGAAAAACTAAAACGCTCATAAAAAAATGAGCTACAGTCACGAAACTCGAAGTTCAAATATCGTTTAAAGAGTTCATATGATCAAACTGTCAACAAACTTTTCTTACAATTAGAACTGAATTTTATGCTTTGATACTGCACGTTGCATATAAAGATACCTTTGAGGCGTACTCGACGGCGCTAGGATCAATTGTCAGATTTAGAGAGAAGTCGTATCATAGGCCTAAGAAAAGCTGGCTGATCCAACAGACGTATCAGTGCCATATTGTTCTGAGCGGTATGGTAGTCACTCAGTGTTGTCAATAGTGTATCAGAGAAGGCACATGTAACAGTCACAGAGGCTCGGGACACCCCAGACAGACAAGTACTCGAGAGAATCGTGCAGTCAGGTGAAGAGCCACGTCCACCCCAATAACGTGGCTATCAGCTGTATGAAAGAATGTGCCATCCTCCATACATCCTGCATTAAGGGATACTATTCAAAGACAACTGGAAGAAGGTGCGATTAGGTGTCGACGTTCATTAAAGTGCCTACCACTGACCTCTCAGAATAGACAGAGCCACCTGGGTTGGTTCCAAGCTCAGTTAGTCTGGAGAGTGTCTGATTGAAGGCACGAATCCCGTCTTTAGCGACGAATCCCGATTCTCTCTCAGTGCTGATGATCGTCGCATACGTGTGGCGAGAAGGACTAGCCAGCGTTCCGATCTCGCTTTTGTTGTCAAGCAGCACACGTTCGGTTCAAGTAGTGTGACAGTCTGGGGAGCTATCTCGTGGGACAGCTGATCTCCTCTTAGTTGTGCTATAAGCCAGTCTGACGGCTCGCTTGTACGTCCACGATATTCTGAAGCCGATTGTTCTATCTATGCTGTCAAGCCGCCTAGATTCCATTTACCATCAAGAAAACGCTTAACCATATACTGCACGACTTTTCTCAACAATGTCTTTGAGGATGTAATATCCTCCCACGGCCAACCAGGTTCTCCGACCTATCACCAATAGAACACCTCTGAGACATGCTGGGACGTTAATTGCAGCCTTCTCGAAATATTACTGAATTAGATGGCCAGTTGCAACATTTTTGGTAGAATCTTCCGCAAAGGGATATAAGTAACTTACTTGACTCTATACTGCACCGAATATTGGCTTGTATATCTGTCAAGGGAGGAATTGCCATTTACTAAAATGGCATCTTCTTATTGCCACCATTTTTAATTAAACTTTTTTTTCTGCCAAATTCTAATCATTTGCATATTTCCTCAAACGACACATACATGCCGAGTTTCGCGGCTGTAGCTTAATTCCTTATGGGTGCATAATTTTTTTTGCAACAGACTATATGTTCTAAATTTTTACCTATTTTGATTACTTATTCGTAGCACCTTCACTTGTACCTCTAAGGCAATTCGAGTAAAATACTTCAATATTTTCTCTTTGCAGTTGACCCTCCTCCTGTAACCAGCGTCACCTCCACTCCTAGCCCAAATTCCAGGGGCTGCCCCAACCGCAGACTATGCAACCGATATTGCCAAAGTACCGGTAATTCTATAGGATTCTGTGTTGGCGAACGCTTTACCAGATGCAACTGCTTTCTATAACGCATCTTCATCTTGGTATATTGACTAACTTTCGTGGGTGTTTAGATGTAAAACTGAAATCTCGTTGAATAAAGACTGAAATGCAGCACTTGTTTCTTTATTTCAACTATAGATCTTACAGTATACAAAATATCTTACATTCAATGGTAAATGCTCGTTATGCCAGTCGTCTTCTTTCTGCAGTTTTTCAGTGTAAACGATGCTAATTTTACTGCGGGGAACTTTTCCAATACCAACAGTCTACGAGCAGCAAAAGGACATACATGTACAGGGGAAAGCTTCTTATATTTCCTCCAATATCCTCAAACGGGATGCTGTACAAATGAAGCAAAATTAAATTATATGCTAGGATGTACGTTGCGACGAAGTTATATGCTACAAATTAATATTAATTATAACTACGATGTACTTAATGTAATAATCGCTTGTGAATAGGAAAACGTATGTGCTGCACATCTGTGTACATAAGAAAGAAAGATATCTGTATATTTGCCTGCCAGCATGCGCAGCCTGTAGTGGTAAATCTAAGCGTCTTACGTCCATGAAATTTAGTACACAGCTGCTTTAGGGCCCAAGAAGGTGCACCTTGGCATTTGCTTTTTTAATTTAGAATTAGTTTTTATTTACATTGTGTTTTAGCCCGATTTACAACGATTTTGGGAAATATTCACGAAATTCGGTTCCTGAACCGCCAAAAACATTATCAAAGAATTTTCATCTTGACTTCATCAGAAAGATTGAAAAATTCTCTTTTCTGAATAGAATCCATACAATCAATAGACGAATTTTTTAAAAAAATACATATATTTTTCGTGCGTTCGAAACGTTCTCGAGTTTTTAATTGCGACATAAAAAAAATTGAGGAGCAATCCAAAGTTTATAATTTAATACTAACTCCTTTAAGTATCACATACTGCTCCAAAGCAAAAAATAATGCCCTTAAACCATGGCTATTCTGTAAATGTATTACTTAAGAAATGGGTGCTTATTTAGGACCTGGCCAACACCGGGAAATTCTTTCTAGAAATTTTCATTATTTCAAATTTTGTGACAGCAAACAGAGGAGAATTTAGCTCCATTTTTTGCACTCTCCATGGCATAAAATGTCCGTCTCTGTATGTATGTGTGTGTGAGAGAGGATAGAGAGAGAAGATAACTTACAAAAGAATGCACGTACTGTCATAAAATTTTATGTGTAGATCAATGGCGAATCTAGTATGAAACTCCCAGACAAATGGGTGCCCCCAACGCTACAGGTTTAATACTGTTTTGGATATAAGGACCAGGATATAGAAGTGTTATGGCGAGCGTAAATCGCACGAGGAAGATCCGATTTTGATCCTCACCGCCGCTCAAAACTATCCTCGTGGATCAACGTGAAGTATGAATCCGATAAATCTGATGCTCGAAAGTCCTTCCGAGAAGTGATGCGCAGAGGAAGGATGGTACTGCCCCCGTGGTCGCCACTCCCATTGAGTTTCGATCTTCTCTCCCGGCCAATCAGTTTCCTTAAACCTTCGGGATCTTTAGATGGCCTAAGTCGTATAAAAGGATATATACTTTTACAAAAATAAATACTTAATAATAAAAGTCTTTGTTGGATGATAATAAAAGACTTTAAAATCGAATTAAAACCATCAGAGACAATTGCAAAGAGAGGGGGTACATTGGCTTTATACACAGTCAAAATCAGCGAACAAATTTTGAATACGAATTGCCAGATTCCACAAGGAAAAATATTGGAATTGGAAACATTTAATTATAAAAAGCGACACAGCAGATATAAAATATAAAAATAATAAACTTAGATGATTAAAAATTCAGACAAAAGTTTAACTCTCGAGGAGTCGAGAATGAGACGCAGCGCGAAATGAAGGTTTTGAACAGAGTCGAAATTACAAATGGAATCACGATATATATAAATAAAGAAGGATTCAAAAAGCAAAATATTACGTGGATTACTGCAATTAGTTAAAACAAAGGTTTTATCAAAACCGAGATAAAGTTTCCATTGATAACAATTTGGGATAAAGCAGTGGAAAGTTTATTATTTTTAATATCACGCGCATGTTCAGATCTAATGCCAACAGTACGTTTGGTACGGACAATATAAAATTTATAACTATTTTTATTGAAAAAGGGGAGGACAACATACACCCTGGCCTGAATTAAGATATTACTTTTAAACTTATCTGTACGAAAACGAACACGACTAAACATAGAGGTAATAGTAGAATGGGTAGGTTTAAAATTACATTCGCGACAAAACTGAACCAGAGAATGGAAAATCCCAGAATAGTAGGGAAGACTCGATTTATAATACAAAAGGTCGGTAGTCGGGCCGAGTCTAGTTTTAGGATAGATAAATTTAGAACGAATAGTATTTAATTTATTTATATGTAAAGCATTTAATTCAATTTCAAAATAAAGAAGAATTAAATAAAATGTATTAACATTTTCATAGTATTGCTATACACACCGGCCAGTGCATCAGAAACCTGGGAACACGTATGCAAATGTAAGCACAAGGGGACGTTTGCAAATTACGTTGGTCATGGAAGGTACACGTGATCGCAACACCGCTATAAAAATGCTGTCGGTGTGTGTTCCGAGAAAAGTGGAGCAAAACAGGGAAAACAACAGATCTGTCTCCGTTTGAAAAAGGACTTATTGTTTGGGCCCGTTTGACAGGAGCCACTATTGCCAGAACAGAATAACTCACTGGCTTTTCGAAGGGTAAGATATCCAAAGTGTATAAAAGTTAGAAATAGAACTCCCAGTCGTTGCCTAAAATGCGGAACTTTGGATCCAAAACAATCAATCAAGCCTATGACCGGTGGAATCTCAGACAGCTTGCACGACAGAAAGGGGATCTACTGTGCAGCAACTGGCGGAAGACTTCAATGAAGGCTCGTCCCAACCGATCTTGACCCGAACAATGCGCAGGGAATTGCAACGAATCGGTGTAACCAGTCGCATGCCTGTGCGGAAGCATTTCATTTCAGCGAAGAACATGGAAATGCTTTTACAGTGGTGCTGGGAACGACGTCACTGGACATCCAATGATTGGAAGAATGTTATGTAGTTGGACGAATCAAGCTACACTTTGTTTTGTTCCGACGGAAGGCGGAGAGTGTGACGAGATCCCCATGAACCTATCTTGCTCTATTCGCACAGTTCAAGGTTTTATTGGGGGATTCATGATGTAGGGCATGTTTTTCTGGTTTAGCACTGGCCCCCTAGTGCTTCCGGGAGTTCAGGAGTCATCTATAGAGTACTTGAACATTCTTGTCGCTCACGTCTACCCTGCAATGTTGCATTTTTACCCCGCAGGCGACGGGTCTTTCATGGACGATAATGCTGCCATCCTCCATGCAACAGTGGTTCAAGGAGCATGACTCTGACTTCCGCCATATACCCTGACCACCGCAAAGTCCAGATTAAAACCCTATCAAGAACGTTTGAGACATGTTGGAAAGGCACTTTCGACAACAATCTTCTCTGCCATCAACTGTACATGAGCTTACAATCTGCTTGTTCAACGCCTGGTATTATCTTGACTTAAATGCACTCCACCTTGTAGAATCCATGCCTAACCGCATGCGTACTGTAATTCGGACTAAAGGCTGTCCAATAAAATATTGAACCTGGGTTTCTGATTCACTGGCGGATGTGTGTAGAATTTACGATTGTCAAACACAGAGAAACTTAGCATTCTTAAAAAATTAGGCTTCAGCTTCTTTTTTAATAAATTTTATTTTGTTTAACAATGTATGGTGCTTAGAATTGAAAATATTTGTCTCCATAGAAAATTGGCCCAGTAAGGTTTTGCCCTGCAGCCAAGTTTTGGCCTTTCTTGTCCCCAGTGGTAGCTTCGAATATTCTTAGATACTTTACCCTCCCCCCTCCCCTATTTTATTCACTGCATGGGAAAATTAAAAATTTGGATACGTTAGCTTTTGTCCGTTTAATACGATAAGTGTACAAAGATTCCGCCTTTTAAGCCACAACAGAGTTACTTGGGGATCTGGAAAGATATTTACAACCCCATAATCTTCAACGGGCTTGAAAATCTGACTACGTTAGGTTCTGCCAGTTAGGCCATACTATAAATGGACAAAGATTCAGTCTTTTAGGTCCCCAAATAGCTTCTGGGGGATCTACAAAACATTCGAAAAAACGTTTTCTCCATTCACGGGGATAAATCTGTCAAACCGGTATTTTCGGTTAACACGGCAGACCAACGAAATAAATATATTTCGCAAATTTACCCAAGTTCTCGCTCCAAACGTGATTTCAAATCCACTTCCTTTCCGCACGGGATACTCCGATCCAAAATCACTACCCAGGTTCAAAACACTCCCGTCCTGAAGTAAACTCCAGAGATGACCTGTCAAAAAGGGAAGACTCCCAACATCCGAAAATACAAATGCAATTTACAAATAAACCCTTACCTTGAAAGGACTTCATCTTCAGCTAGAATACATAAATAAATACACTCATTCAATGGCACAAAATATAAACACTCTAATAATTTATATTACTATTCTTTATTAAAGCACTTAAATTAAGTTTGGAGTTACCAATTTAACAATCACCAGCTGAATCCTTATCAGCAGAACACACTGGACACAGGAACGGAACTTAACAACTTAAACAGCCACAGTAGGCATAATGCCATAATAATAAATCATTCAAATCCATACGAAAATAGTGGCAAGACAATAATTACATTTCATTTAATATAAACATGGTATGGTCTCGATACCAGAGGAGCGAAGCGCACTCGAAGAAATTAACTTTAGATAAAAAATTTAAATAGTAAGATATTAACAGTTTATAGCTTCTATTTTAAGCAGATATAATAAATAATGTTTCGGAAGTCAAACTATTGCTCCGCAGTTCTACACTAATTTTATGTCAGGATTGTCAGGACTTCCGAAGATACAATGATCGAAGTGTTGGATGTTGGAAACCCAGACCACACGACAGACCCGAAGGTTTACTGTAGCTAAGTGTGTGGCCGGGAACTTTATTTTTGATTCAAGTAATTACAACACATATTAAAATTGAATCACAACACAATAAGTTACAACAAGACAAGCAAAGATACAAAAAACACAAAAGCAAAAAAGAACACATAAGAAAAACAACAGGTTTAAGCAAAAAGTAACTGTGAAAATTTTAAAGTACAAAGCCATAAGGCTGCACAGGTTTACCAAAGAGACCCTGGAGGGAAATTTAAAAAACTTTAAATTTACTTAAAAAAAAAAATAAATAAATAGATGATCGAAGTGTAAACTCGCTTACCTCAGGACTTGGAGTTGTTGAGGAGTATCGCTGCACAACATCCGCCGCAATACCCACGGCAGTAGCCGTTCCAGATGAATGGTCGGCACGCACTTTTACAGGTAGACTGCAAAAACCCAACCAGGGCCTGTCTTCATTACTGCGCTTCGTTCTGCCAACATCTCGACCCGGCAGTAAGACTTCGGGCCAGCTCCGGCGCGTCGTCGTTGGAGAGGAGTATGGAATAATTCAAGTTCTTCACCTGACCCATCAGGACTTCGGGATCCTCCTTCAATTGCTTCGGCCACACTTCCCCATGCTCATAGAACCAGGGATCAACTTGGTGTCAGACCCCGATTCCGTCGTGAGCAACGTAAAAATACGATCACGAACGACCTAGAGTAGTAGGCAGTCAGATAGGGAAATGCCCCTCGAGTTCTCCAACTCTCCCTTTTTATGCACAAAGAGCCTTCCGGGCTCACAATCCAAACACGGACCTCCAAGAAGGCCAAACCAGTAATTAACCAATTATACATCTTTCTCACTTCGAAATAATTCGCCAAGGGACGTGTCATCAAGCCTCGACACGGGGTCCCAAAACTCCACCAGCGGTTAATTTTCGTTGCAGAACAAATGTATTGAAAATGAAATCTTGCGCTTAATTGCATCCCCCCAGACATGTACAGAGCCATCAACCTCTACATAACTTCCACTTCACAAGAGAAACATGACCCTGAACTTATAACGGTCAGATTCGAATTCGTTCGCAAGAAAATGCTTTTAAATAAAAATGGCTACAGAATTCTGATTAAAAGATAGATGCATTTAAAATATTAAATATATACATATATGAGACAAGGGGATGTTCCAGGGCAGAATTAATATATTACAAGGATGTATAAAAATATGAAGATTAAAATATAATGCAGATTTTATGATTTACACAAAAGTGACGAGAGATTAAGAAATCCCGTCGTCACAAATCGAAAGTCCGGCTGATTCAAGTTCTTTAGATGGTCGATAATAAGTATGCAAAGATTCAGGTTATAAGTGTGCAAAGATTCAGCCTTGTAGGACAATAGGAGCTTCTGGAGAGTCTAAAAATACCTTTCGAGACCCCCATTTTCTCCGCCACAAAAGGGATTGGGGTAATTCAAAAGCCGACTCCGTTGGGTTCTGCACCGTTGTCGGTACTACATGTAGTGTAAAGATTCGGCCTTTTAGGGCAACGGAGGGGATTTCTGGTGGGTCTGGAAAGACTTTTTCTAAACCTTCCTTGTCTCTGCTTTCAGGAGGATAAACCAAAAATTCGGCTCGGTTAAGTTATACAAAGCAGTCGATACTATAAGTATGCAAAGATTCAGCCCTTCTGTTTCACCGAAAAAGTTCTGGGTAAGGTGTCTAGATATTTGGAGGTAGAAATGAAGATAGAATGGCAAGTTGTCCTCATTTTTATAAATAAAAGGAAAACAAATTTAATAATCAGGTCAAAATATGTAAAATATTAGATTAAATTTTAATAAGATATTACAAAAAACGTACTTTGTATGTTTTGTGAACGGTAGAATTCCGTCGATCCTATTTATATCTATAAAAGATAGATATAAATAGTAAACTACAAAAACATGTATAACGAAATTTAGTTTCTAAATCTATATTTATTTTTTTTAATATTCCTATTATTCTCGAGTAATCGTTAGGCATAAAAACATTTTTCAAATTTGTAATGCTTATATCTTGAAATCTAAAAGTGACAGCTATAAACATTAAGCAAGAATTTACAGCACTTTGAAAGCGCTATAAGTGTATATAATCAGATTTTGGAGAGTTCTTTTATTTTTCGATATTACAAAAGTTGTCTTATTCTGCCAGCCAGCCAGTAATTTGTCGATAGCAGGGCGCCTGGAGCAGAACTCCGTATCCCTAGTCAGGTAACATATATGGGGGTCACAGTCTTCCACTGAACCTAGTCCTTCAATAGGGGCCAATAATGTTGATGAAACAAGTTAGTAGTAAACAAAGAATGCTGTAAACAGAGGTCTTATTGTAGAGTTTTGAATATAAGGAGGGTGGGGGAACAGGCGAATATCCCCTACTGGGATGCAGAAGAGATTCAGTCAGGAATAAGCATGGGACGTCTAAATCGGGATTTAGGATATCTCTGGGTCTTTTTGGAAATTCACGGAAGTCGTAGTCGGTCATATTATAGATCAGTTCGTTTTGGATCCTAGCGAGATTATCATAGAAATTGTTAGAGAGTTTTCGCATCTCTTGCTTAATAGTTTTAACTTTGAAATAGCGATGTATTACAAAGTTTTTCAAGTATCTTGGGGCTTTTCTGATAGAACGTAGGATTTTGTTCTGAATGATTTGGACTTTTTTTTACATTAGATTTCGCAGCGTAGCCCCAAATTGGGGAGGCATAAAGAATGATGGGGCGGATAACTGATTTGTAAAGTAGGATTTTGTTTTCAATGCTGACATCATTCGAGTACAGGAGGGAGCTCAGTTTTGCTTTTACAAAGATTATTTTATCTTTGAGTTTTGCAATGTGGGATTTCCATGTTAGTCTGCTGTCAAGAGTGACACCGAGATATTTACATGTCCTCTCAAAGCAAACTGGCTGATTGTTAATTATGATTGGTTGGGGCGGAAAACGTTGATGTGAGAAAAATACAGTTTGACATTTATTAGGGTTTATTTTTATGCGGTATTTCTCTAACCAGGGTTCAAGAGTGTCGATGTGATGTTGTAAGTATCGGTGTAGGTAGTTGGTGTTGTGGTGTGTGGCAAGAATGGCAGTGTCGTCCGCATACAAACAAAGTATAGTGTTGTTGGTTCTAGGGATGTCGTTTATGTAAATGTTAAAATGAATGGGACCAAGTTTACTGCCCCGAGGGACTCCAGACAGGATATGTTTGGTGTGTGAGTGTATCTGGTTCAGACGGACATGAAAGGTTCTGTCGCTGAGGTAGGAGTATAAAATATGGGTAAGAGAGTGTGGCATACGAAACTGAATGAGTTTATATATGAGTCCGAAGAACCACACCCTATCGAAGGCCTTAGCGACGTCAATAAGTATACCTCCAACTGCTGACCGGTTTTGGAGTCCATCAGAGATGTACTCCACCACGCGGAGCAGTTGGTGTGTTGTAGAGTGAAGCTGTCTAAAACCAAATTGCTCTGGGATGAGAATGTTGTTATTAGCAAGGAAATTGTTGATTTGGATGGCAATGAAATGTTCAGCCAGTTTGCCAAGAGAGGACAACAGGCTTATGGGGCGATAACTTTTTGGAACAATGGCGGCGTGCTTCCAGTCGCGGGGGAAGTAATTGAGATCGAAAATGGAATTGATTAAAACAGTGATGTAAAAGATTATATTAATAGTGCAGGATTTAAGAGCTTTGTTTGAAATATTGTCAGGGCCGGGGGGGCTTTTCTTGTTTTTGAGAGTGTTGATGTAGTTAACTATGTCAGTGGGGAAAATGTGGGGAAGGGGGGAAGTATTTGGAACACTAAGAAACTGCTTCACGGTATTCTCGGCTTCCTCCATGAAATTTGGGCAGAAAATATCTTCGTGTGGTATGAATTGTTTTTCATATACATCAGTGAGTAGATTAGCTTTGTCTTGTTCTGTGTAAGCAGTGGTATTATTGCGAGTGAGTAAGGGAATATTGTTGTGCTTTTTACGAATACGTTTTAAGAAGTCCCAAAGTGAATGATCAGTAGGGGAGAGAGATTTGACGTATTGCTTCTATTTGGCTTGCTTATAGTTAGAAATTAAAAGTTTTATTTGTGCCGTCAGGTGATTGTATCTAGTTCTGTGGGCAGGATTTCTTGTGTGTTGCCAATGTTGGCGAGCTCGGTTTCTGAGTTTAATTTGGCTAGTGATAGAATATGGGAGTTTTTGGTAGAGTTGTGGAATGTAGGTGGAGGTGCTGTCGGAGAGTGCTGAGCTAAATGTTTAGGTTAGTGTTTTGATCGCCCTGTCAACATCTTTTTGGTGGAAGCGATGGTTGGGTAGAGGATGGGGGACTCGTTTAGAAGTTTAACAAAAAATTTCCAGTTAACTTTAGTAGGGAGAGAGGGGGCGGGAAGAGGGGTATTTAGTTGCAGCGTTAATAAGATAGGTAGATGGTCCGAGGTAAAAAGATTAAGTACATTTACAGAGACTGGGAAAGGACAATTTTTTAATAATGCAAAATCAATGGTGGTAGGGTTGGTGTGATTACTATGTCTGGCGGGGAGGGGAGGAAATTTAATGTCTAAATTATTATCAATACAAAAGTTGTTAAGTTCTCTTCCTACCCGGCTAGTCCTGCGTGCATTCCATCTAGGATGGTGAGCATTGAAGTCACCTGCTAAGATAGTAGGGGATGGGGGGTTAAGTATGAGGTCAAGATCGTTATAAAGGGGGTCGGGAGAGTTAATTATGTTGTAAATGGAACCAATTATGAGTTTTTGCTGCCTAGGAAGTAGAATTTCTACCAATGTATTTTCAAGACGATGTGTGTTTGAACTTGGGAGATGTGTATGTGGGATGTGATTTTTGATGTAAACGGCTGTTCCGCCATAGCTTAGTGGCTGACCTGCGGCACTGTGTCTTTATTCCCGCAAAACCATTTCGACTCCATCGGACTAGAGCCACCTTCTTTTTGTAGATCTGCATTCTATTCCTAGATGAAAAACCTTGCTCTATAGGAGCATTTGTATTTTGAAAACACAAAATTAATACCGCTACTCTTTCCATATTTTGTGGGGAATGCTGTTACTTTGAAAATGGCCAAACTTTTCCATCTACCACTTATTACTGTGCTTCAAATGCATTCCGAGCTGCCTCTGTAATTATTTGCACATCTAAAAAATTTTTAAAGATTGTAAAATTACGAAGAAAGTGCAAAGAAATTCTATATTTTTAATGAGAACAAAGTGGGTACAAAAGTGTGAAAAGAGGACATTTCATGACCTCCTTTAGTTTCGAAGAAAAATGAGAACAGAGCATCGAAAATGAGGACTATCCTCGTTAAATGAGAACGTATAATCACCTTACTTTTCTGGGATCTAAAAAGATAACACCACGTTAGATAATTATATATAATGATTTCTTACAAAAATAATTATAATTCCCAGAACAATAGCAGTATAGTACAAATATTCATAGACTAGAATGATAGTTTGAACTACGTTTTAGATGTAGAAGGTAAAAGGAACAATTCTCTTCGTCTGTCTTTAACACTTGGCGACCTTGGCGACAAATCTGACAAAATAGTGTGCGATTGGCAAATTTTAGAAAATCCCAAAAGATGCCAAACTTTTTAAAAATTTTTGGGGGAAATTTAGTTAGATTCCTTTGATTTTCCATGTCGTTTTATGTCACTCGATAAAATAGCAGCAAAAAGCAAAACAACCAAGGGAAAACAACAATCGTTGCTAAACGAACCGTGTGCGGTGATTTTAGCAAGTTTGTTGCATCTTTTCTCGTTTTCACGAAGCTGAAAATCGTAACGTAGTAATTTAAAAAGAATAGTCATTCCTTTAAAATTATTAAGATTAGTAGTACTTTTTAAGACTAGTAGTACATTATTTTTGACACGCAGAAACTTGTACATATAATTTTTTGTTCTCTTCTCGTTAAATATTTATTATGAATCTGAAACTAAAACTGAAAGAACATCTCAACTCAATGTATGGTTCGGCTGCTAGTTGGGGGAGAAATGTTTCTGTCAATAGGGTTTTGACAATTAGTTTACTAATTAACTTGATTTTTTATTTTCAATGCAGTTGTAACAATAGCATATTTTCTAATACAATTTGCAGTTGATAATTTTTGCAGCATTCTAAAGTATCCCCTAATGCTTCCTGCCCTTCTCATGATGGCGTCTCTCTTCTAATTATAATTATTTAGCTGCTTTTAAGTGATGGCTTCTCTCTCTTCTTCGGTAAGGCTTTGAGTTTGGATATCATATAAATCTTACATTATACAATTTTCTTACAGCTGCATTTAATTAACACATGCTGTAAAATTGAGGTATTGAACGCTATTTGTTATTGTGTTGACAAACGTTTTCAATATTTTACAGGGATGGTCTTGATAATCCTATGCGAATCCTTTTAGAGTCGTAATCAATTAATAATTTCGTGATTATAAAATGTTTTTATCCTGGGCTTTCAAGAAGCGATGTTCTTAACTTTTAATATTAGAGTATGAAATTACAAAGGTTCAAAAAGTTAATATTTACCTAGTTTGTAGATGCTATTTATTTGTAAATAAAATCTAACATTGATTTCATCTTACATAAACAATTGTTCTCCTTTCCTTTGTTAGTTAACAGAAAGTATCAAATTATTTAATCAATTCAATTTACATTTACTTTACCATAATAATATTTTGCAAAGAAACAATAGATTACTGATGAACTGTATTATCAGTTCAAAAGTTATTAATTAGATTCTGTTTATATTTATTTTATACTATTAATTGTTTAAAGTCTATCATTTAAAATTTAGTTGCATGAAATACGTACTTTTAGGATAACCAACCATTTAAAGCAAACATCCTATTCCCTATACTTTGCATATTTAAGTAAGAAAACTGCTTTTCAGAGAGATATCTTGCTTTTTCTATGTTTTGCAATATTTTGTATATATTTATTGAAGTAAAGCTTAAAAAATTAATAAACGAAAATGCTGTTTTTATTAAAATATGATGCTGATAAAATTTTCTTAGGGTGTCATTTTTCTTAATAAGTTGAGTCTAGTCAATTGTGGGACTGATTCTGGTTTGTTCCACCATATTGCATAAAAAGTTGTCATGTCCTTTAACATGGAGTGGTTATTTTAATCACTACTTTTGCTTTCTAAAATAAAAATACCTTTGACTTTTTTAGATTATCTCATATTTTAACTCCTTTTGCTTGTTGCTAAAATAATTACATTTAGTTTTAGTTAATTCATGCATAATCAAATATTTAGATATATATGTATATCTTTAAAAAAAGAAATATATATATATATTTACTTTTTTTTAAGAGAGGAAAACTAAATATGAAAGAAAAAGTATTTCACATAGAATGTTGTTCGTTACCTTACACCTTTCTGGTAGGTCGGACGGTCTGGGTCTCAACAACAACAACATAGAATGTTGTCTGCCGGCCGTCCAAATAGATGCTCTATGTCTTCGGATGAGTCGGACGGTCTGGGTCTTCAACATAGAATGTTGTCCGGCCATCCAAACAGCTGCTCATGTCCTAGGACGAGTCGGAAGGTCTGGACTTTCGACATAGAATGCTGTGACCAGTTATTCTTTTATTTTACTAAAAATTATATATTCCCATTCATTTCATTTTTTAGCAAATAATACAATCACTTAAAGGTTTTTAAAAGTTTTCATATATTATTAAGAATAAATACTAAAGCCTCTCATAACAATCAGCCTTGAATAATGATACCCTCAAAATAACAATCTTATACTCAAAACAGAATATTTCTATAAAGGTAACAGTCAAAACCTCTGAGCAACAATTACTCTAAATAAGGATCAATGGCCAAAAAAATCCCCCCACCACTGCAATTGGACAAAAGTATTTCAAATGAACTAAGACTTGCTCAACATCCTCTTTGCCAACATTCCTTCCCAATTAATGTAAAAAATGAAACATTCACAAAGAATAAATTCTTCAGGGGGAGAAAAGAGTTAAATAAAATTATCCAAGCATGGGTGGTTTAATAATATGCATTTACATAAATACATCAAAAGTGGTGAGCATTTATCAACAGAAAGAATATTTTTGCATATTTTTTAAATGACAGAAGAAAACAGTCAGTGAAAGAAGTTGTAGAGTAAACTAGCACAAATATAAAAAATGCACAGTAATTCTGGTGGATCCGTGAAGCCATGATAAATATAGTTTACACTAAACATTTTAGTAAACTATCTTATACAATCTTCTGGTACTTCTTTGCAGAAAGCAGGCATAAACAAATAAGGTGACTGCAATTGTTTCGAGGGCGTCTTGAGCACTCTTTCTGATGTCAAAAGAAATGTACTCTCATAACAAATGCTAAGAAAGAACTGCTTTCTTTCAGTTCTTTCTTAGTGTTTGTTAAAAGAGCACTTTTTCTAATCTGAGGAAGAGGATTGAAAATGCCCTCACAGCAGTTGTAATTACCTTATTTACTTATACCTGCTTTCTTCAATGAAGTACTAGAAAGTTGTATTCTCACAAGCAGCAGTTTCATTTATTTTAAAACTTTTTAATGCTATCACTTTATCAGACAAAACTTTTTTGAAGCGTTGCAGTAAAGCAAATTATTATAACTTTTTTTAATCCAAAAGTTAATTGGTGTTCATATATTTAAACGACAGATATATTTTTTCTTCATATATGATTGTTAGCTTATTATAAAACTTTAGAAAACACTTTTTGTACACACTTTTTAGAAATTTACCTTTGTGACATCTCCATTAGTGGCCGTTAGTAGTTTTGTTGGTGGCTGTTCAGAGATTTTACTGTAGTTAAATGCAAACTGCCCCACACATCACTTTGAGTTTCATCCTGTACATTGTGCGATAATCATGGTTATATCGAATTTATTTTAATCAAAAATTTGTATTAGTAAAGGATCCTACAATGTACTTATTTGTGAACAGGGTGCGA
Source organism: Amaurobius ferox (assembly GCA_951213105.1). Taxonomy (NCBI): domain Eukaryota; kingdom Metazoa; phylum Arthropoda; class Arachnida; order Araneae; family Amaurobiidae; genus Amaurobius; species Amaurobius ferox. The sequence goes on from OX578143.1 coordinate 25,822,143, forward strand.
CTATTAGTTGCAGTTAATTTTTTATTCTTATGCTAAATTGCAAATTGTTTGTTATATGCAGATTTTGCTCATTTTACATTAAAATTAAAATGATAACATTAGCATCTATTCTACACAAATATTTAATACATTTCTATTTGAAGTTAAATAAAACGTTATATTTTGACTTCAATATGTTGGCTCTTTCCTTGAAACTCGCATAGAAGGTACTTCTCATTGCCCACTGCAAGCACAGAAGTACTTTCTATTGTAAATAATATTTTAACTGACTGGAAATTCATTGTTATATGCATTAAAATATGCCAATGATGATATCAACGAATCTTTCCATTTTATCTTTTGTCCAGATGAGAGCACAGAAAACTGGTCATGAGCATGGGATCTGAGGATGTTGAAGTTCAGTGTCAAACTCAATCAGCTTCTGCTAGTGTTCCATGTGAATCTGCAGCATCTTATGGCATTGCCACTGTGCCATTTGTAGCATCAGTATCTGTAGCTCCTAATCGGACTGGAACCGGTACTCCAGTATCTGCCGGCACAGTCATGCTGGCACAATCTGCTGCTTCACATACACCTCCCCAAAATGTAGCTGTTCAGCCATCAGTAGCTGCTTCACCCTTACCACATGTATGTTATATTTTAGTGCTTTTACTTTCAGGATTTTTAAACAGTATAATAGTTCCAAATTTCATTAATAATTCTTTAATGTGAGCATCTTATGTGCCTTTTATACTGTATATATAAAAGAAATCATTGGAATATAAAGTAGTATGTAAAATTGTAAACTAGAGCTGAGTTTGGAGCCTAATTTGGGTTTGCCCAACCTGTGCTCAGACCCGAATCTGGCTCTGTGGTTCTCAATGCAGTTCAGGCTTAAGCAGTCATTTAACTACTTTATATTTTATATAAGAGGCTAATACCTTACAAAATATTTAAAGATTAAATTTTTTTTTAAAACTTAAATCAAAAAGAAAATGGCATTTAAATAAACATTGCTTCTATAAATTTCTGAAATATTTCTTGAGATTAAACATGACTTAGTGAATGATTTCTGTTGTTCCCTGATATGAAGACTTGGGTAGTGAAATGCTTATTATCCTGTTTATTATTGGCTAATGGTTAATTTTGTCAGACTTGATATCATAAAATACTGTAATTTCCTGTATTTTATTCATGGCAGTGCATAATCCGCATTCATATTTTTCAAAGAGAGAAAAGATACTTCATATAATCCACAGTGCTAAATAATCTGCTATATAATCTGCAGATAAAATTAGCACACTCAATTGTTTATTTCCTCATAACTATGCAAAAGTTTTTTAAAATCCTGAAATTTATGTTGTATTTGAATGAGTGACATAATGACGATGTTAAATAAAAAATTGTTACTTCAGAAAAACAAATTTTAATATAAAATATTTTATTTTATATTTGTACAATTTTTTCTAACCATCAAACAAATCATGATTTGCCTATTTTGTAAACACCAATTAGCAAACGCTGTCACATTTTTTCTTCTACCTTGGAAAAAATTACTGTGGATAATTACAATTTCAAATTTTTGAGTTTTATCAGTAGATAATCTGGGGATAATTCATAGGGAATTACTGTAATAGTACAGTGTTTGATTAGTACTTTGATGGGATTGAACCATTATAGTGATTAAGCAATAGAAATATGAAAGAGAGTCCTATTCAGTGTGTATTATGCATCTCCTGTAACATATTTTATGGCACCTCATTCCATTACGCAGTTGTACTTTGCATTACACAAAAAAAAAATATGCATGCAGCTGTGCAGGATGAAGAAATCCAGTTGCCTTGTAGGAAACAGAAATTTTACTTGTTACATCGAGAATAAGAAAGCTTACTTTAATGATGCTTTTAACTTTCGGATTTGATTGAATTGTATGCTTTGAGACTCTACTCCTACACATCACCATTAGATCCATATTACATCTAATAGATGTAATCTGGATTATCTAAGAAAAATTCAAAATTCTGCAGTTGAAGTCTAATTGATGTCCAATAATCATCCAGATGTTACTCCCTATACCTTACCATCTATGGACAACTAACATCTAATAGATGTCCATGGCATTATGAAATGGATATGCAATCTACATCTGCTGGATTATCCAGATTATGTCTTTTGTATCATCCAGTTTACTAATCAGTAAAAAACACTTTCTGCAAAGGATAAGGAAAACTTGAGCTACATATTTAAGCATAAATAGAATAAATAATGCATCATACAGCTTTTTCGAAGATATACTAAATCCACTTCACTAGTGCTAAGATAACCAACATGCCCGAAGTCATAAAGGTGAAATGGGTCCCAATTTTTTCCCCATTTTGGCATTCTAATGGAGAATTTATTTCCAAATAAAACAGTCCATTATCTAAAACACAGAAAAATCAATCATGAACCCATTCTGACATTTAAACTTTAAGTGTAAGTAATAAATGAAAAACCAAATTTCAGAATTTGAAAATGTAGAAAATAATAAACACCACTCAAATGAAATCATATGAATAAGTTGTTTTTCCGTAATTACCTTTATTAATTGTTTGTTGGCATCTAAACTGAAGTAAGATACATAATAACATTATTGTTTTATTTTGTAGATCTTTAATTTTTTTTTTCTTTGTAATTTTGTCCTAAACTTTCATTCATATAAAAAAGTAAGAATGTTAACAAAGTTAACATGTGACACAATTGAAAATAAATGGAACTTCAAACTTTGAGGAATGGTTATAAATGCAGATGCTTGTTTCTGCAATAGGAACATGTGTTATTCAATTGCACAGAACACTTGTTCTTAATGCTGCTTCAGAAAAGATTTAGTTTCTTTTAAAATGTGCATTTGAAACATTTGCATTTTATAGCATAGCATATTTTAAAGGATTTTTTTGTTGTTGTTGTTCTGACAATTTTATGGTCTTTAAAATTTTCATAACTTCATAAATCCTTGTTAATCCAGATAGGTATTTAATATTTATTTATGTGAAAAAATAGGAAGATTACAGTAAAGTTGTTAGTTATTCAAGTAAAGAAAATCAGACATATTTTTTAATTTTATTATTACTGTCATTATTATTATTACTATCATTATTATTATTACTATTTTTCATAATTACCATCAGCTTTCAAATTTTAAAAATGGATTTTTTGTTAGGGCGTTAGTGGGTGTTTGTTAGTGTTTATAATAAACAGTGAAAAATAAATCCTTCAAAGGCATTGATACAGAAACAAATTTAATGAAAATGTTATGGCAACTGATTCTCATGCCATTCCAACAAACAACTGACCTTGTTATGAAGCACATCCCAAATTATGCATTCGGGCTTGAAGATCTCTTTTGGCCTAACTGTATAGTATTGGGCTACTACCCTGGAGTCCCCATTTAAATCTGAATGAGACTAGGCAGCCGATCCCTCAGTGGTATTCCAGTCATGATAATGCAGGGTATTGTGATTGTTGATACCCTCAATCAAGACATGATCTTCTTATTCCTTTCCAGAGGGTCATATTACCCGACATTCATTTCATGGTAATTTAGCTTACAGATATTTTCTTGAACTAGCATTTCATTATTTAGCAATAAAACACAATTACCATCAGCTTTCAAATTTTAAAGATGGATTTTTTGTTAGGGCGGTCATTTTTGATCAATATTAGCATTTTGACTAACTTGTTTTGTATCTATTATTACACTTTTAAAAATAATAAATTGCAATCAAATCCTAAGATCTTTTTAGATTTTGTTAAAAAAACATTTAAACAAAATTTAAGCAAATTATTATTTATATGGATAATTTAAGCCATTAGTACTTTTACCATATTTTTCAATATAATTGGTTTATTTTTACCCAACAGTTTTTTAGTATTCTTAAAATATGCAAATTAAAAAATGCAAATTTTAAAATTACAATTTCGGAGATCACATACAAACAAAAATATAAACAAAATGTTATTCAAACACGAAAAATTTAGGAACAATATATGATAATTTCAAATCAAACTTTTACTATAGAGGGCAATTTCTATAATGAGTTCTGCAATAAAATAGCATATCTGATATAATAAACAGATCGGCTGAAATATTGCAGTACACATTTATTTCTCATCAAAGGGCTGCAACTCTGTACATTTAACATAATCTCAGAAGCGTTCAATATTGTGAATATAAATAGCATGAACATGTCATAATTCAGTTTATGATCATGCAACAGAATATAAACGAAAAATATACAAAACATACCTGTTTAAAAGTGTATTCCAATTGCTCATCTTTAAAACTTTTACTAAATAAAATATTACATAGATAAGCGAATCAAAATTGGCTTAATTCTTCGTACCATGTTGGTAAACTTGTTGAATACTCTTTATCCAGGAAAGAAATATAATTAATTCCATCTTAAATAGTATAAAATCATCTGAAAATATTGAAAGATGCAGAAATTTCCACGTTCTTGTTTGGCCACGTTGCTCATAGATATCACTCCATAAACCAGCTGCGCCATCCTGTTCTCTACGCATGATATCTCCGCTGCTTATTGCTGGTTGTTGAAAAATTGTCCCAAACAATCAACTTTTTCTGCTTGATCCAGAAAAAGTTGTTCAGGGTTGTCCCAACTTTTTGCACTTATCACACATACGTTTTCCCCTAACTCAGGGCAAAAAATTTTCAAAATGTTGGTTATCCAAAAAATTGCCTGAAAAGTTCTTGAATGTGATACGGCCTTTAGAGAGGGAGAAACCATGAAGGAAACTTCCTTCATGGTTTCTCCCTCTCTAATAGAAAGTGAGAAACCATTAAGGGGATTATACACATGAAGTATAGAGTTTCTTTGTTAGTCTCCACTTGAGGGAGACTAATCCTACTGGGCTTTGAAGTTATTTTGCTTCTTACACTGAAAATTATATTATTTGATGTTTACTATATGCTAATAAGGCATTACCATTGAGGAAATCAATAAGTAAAAAGCACTTTGTGCAAAAGAAGACTTGAGCAAGGTATTTAAGCACAAATGAAATAATAATTCAGCATACAACTTACAGCTGTTTCGAGGATGCATTAAATACCCCCCCCCCCTCCCCTGTTTCTTTTATTTGTACCCATTTTATATTTTTGACTTCATCTTTGTTGGTTGCCTAACACTAATGAAAGGAATCCAACATATCCTCGACACAGTTGTATGCTGCATTATTATTCCATTTGTTCTTAAATATATTGCTCATATCTTCCTTACTATTGAGGCATTCAGCATCATAATTTATGACATCTCAAGTTACTATGATGTTATAAGGAAAACATGAAAAATTTTAATGTAGATTCCCAACAATTGTAAATCCACCACTTACAAAATAAAATTTTTAACAACCAAATATAATAAATAAAATTTTTACAAACCAAAATTTTAAAATAGTTATAATCTAATGAAAGAATTAATGGCATCAAGACCTGATTTCTCAGTTGCCTCTAACATGGATTTGTCCAGCACTGCTGTATATTACCAGTAACACTATTTTATCAGTTGCAATCTATGTATCCACTGAGTACCAAAATAAAGATTACTATATTATTTATTCTGTTATATGATTGCATATAAACTAATTATTTTAATGTCCAAATAATATTAAAAACTAGTAATAAAAAATGTCCAGTAAACCCTGTTTTATAAGAATCATAACAAACAAACAAAAAATTAAGCGATTCTTATTTAATCCATATTTTTCAACAAATTTATTTGATATTCTACTTTAGATAATGTTATTCTCTAATATTATATGTGAGTATTAATATAATTTTATCTAGGTTCAAGTTATCCAGCAACCCCTGCAAAACCAATATGTCCAGCATCTGTATGCCCCTCACCAGCAACATATGTTGTTCCCTGGCAACCTTACACTTCAGCCAACAATTCAAGGTATTGGAGCGCCAGCAGGTATTAGCCTGCAGTTGCAAGGGAAAGCTATGGATAACAAGCAAGCACCCACCTTGATATCTGCAACTCCCATGCAATCCGTATGTTACTATTTTTCTAATGTAATTTTGTATAAAACATTGATATTTTTATGTCTCCTCCAAAATATTATGAGCATCTTGCAGTGAATGTAATTTGCAAAAAGTAGATGCAATTAATAAGAATGAATTTTGGCCCTATTAGTATATCCATAGAGGATTGCAAATATATCCACGTAACTTTTTTAACTAATACTACAGTAAACACTGCTTTTTATGATTGCATCAGGTCCCTAACTATTTGTTAACATTAAACAGTGAAAAATAAATCCTTCAAAGACATTGATACAGAAACAAATTTATTGAAATGTTATGGCAACTGATTCTCATGCCATTCCAACAAACAACTGACCTTGTTATGCAGCACATCCCAAATTATGCATTCGGACTTGAAGATCTCTTTTGGCCTAACTGTATAGTATTGGGCTACTACCCTGGAGTCCCCATTTAAATCTGAATGAGACTAGGCAGCCGATCCCTCAGTGGTATTCCAGTCATGATAATGCAGGTTATTGTGATTGTTGATACCCTCAATCAAGACATGATCTTATTCCTTTCCAGAGGGTCATATTACCCGACATTCATTTCATGGTATTTTAGCTTACAGATATTTTCTTGAACTAGCATTTCATTATTTAGCTATAAAACACTATATACATAAAAGATACATTTACAGGCACAGAGCGGTTCTGCAATGGGCTAATAAGCCAAAGTTAAGTCCTAGAGTCCTAGGACAGTGTAATTCAGAGAAGCCAGACCAGACCCGGATTAAGCATATCTGTGGCCCCGGGCCAGAACTTAGAGTGGGGGCCCCTGTTCACTGTAAATTTTGCAAATTTCTTTCTTCGCAATAATATACGTACAGTAATAGTACTAACTTGTAAAACGTATACTTAAATATATGTACAAATGGCTAAAATTGTTTTAATAATCACCAGTTGGATGATTCCAACGAATTTACATTTGTTTTTGACATCAAACGTTTGCATTCTTTATAACATATAAGGGGGGATATTAAAATATAAAAATGGGACTGTGACATAACGATTTGTTGAAAAACAAGTTACAAGAAGACTCAAGACACATTCTGGCTTACACAGTCTTTTTTCTTGACTTTTTAGTAGCAAAATCATCAATTATATCGTTAAAGTCCATTACTTTAAGTAACTCGTTTTCAATGCTTAAAATGCTTAGGTCGTTTAATTTCTCCTGCTTCATCACACTGCATTTTTCGGATTTTATAATTTTTAACTTCAAAAATGAACGTTCACCACTTGCATTGGAAACCATCATGCAACTATATATTCGCAACCCTATTTCTATGTTAGGGAAAGCAGATGAAATTCCACTTTTATGCATATAGCTGTAAAGGTTTTGTAGGTTCAGTCTCCTTCTTTTCTCCTGTATGTATCTCATCTGGAACTCGATGGATCTGGAACCTGTTTCTTCATCATCGTCTTCATCACTCTCTTCTTCTTCGTCATCAGAAGAGATGTCCGTAAAGAGCACTGCTGTCTCAGGATAATTTGCATTAATGTACACTTTTATATGGATGCATTCTTCTGCAAGTTCTCTTCCATCAACATCATCTTTGTATATTTTTGCAAAGCATTCACTATGCTTTCTTACAGATTCTTCCTCTAAGAAAAGCAGATCCTCAAAGAATCCAAAAATCTCAAAAATGTTTCAGTAAGCTTTAGATCGAGCATCCAAGTTATTGATTAAACTGTCTACCACAGGAAGGAAAGTTTCAATCTTCATCTTTTCTTTACCAGATAAAACAACATCTGGTGTACTTTCGTTATCATAAAATGTCAATCTAGAGCTTCTTTTTTTGTTCGGATTATGGAATCCTGGTAATTAGGCTCTTTTTTTGATGTGGCCATGGCTTCATACCAATCATAGCTTCCCCTCTTCTCCTGAATATACAATGTGAGAGATTCCAGGAGTTGCACGGTGACATGCAATGTTACAGTTGATTTTTGCAGAGAAGTATTGACTTTATTAATTCTTCTCAATAAATCACACCAAAAGTATGTGAGAAAGAGTGTCTCAAATCTCTCCATATACTGTTTTAGGCCTTCAGCTTTCAATCTCGTTTCAGATGATTCAAACAAGTCTGATGACATGGAATTTAATGTTGCCTCAATAGCTGAGTAGCTCTCTTTCAAGGCTATGACTGCATCTGCTCTAGCAGACCACCGGATATCGGATAAATTTTTCAGAGTTTTCTGTTTTGAACCTAACATGGATGAGAGAATTCCCCATCGATGCATTGAGGAATTAAAAAAGTTGTACAGATTCTGTACGAAGTCAAAAAATGCAGCAACTTCTCTGCAGCTTTCAGCTGCTCTGACACCCACAAGATTCAAGGTGTGAGCTGCACATGGTATGAATAATGCCAAAGGGTTTTCCACCTTGATTCTAGCCTGAAGTCCATTGTACCTGCCGCTCATGTTATACGTGTTATCGTAAGATTGACCTCTGCAGTTAGACAGGGAAATTTGGTTTTTTTCAGAAGTCCAGTAACTTCATTGAAAAGATTTTCAGCACTATGTCCATAAATTGGTATGAACTTTAAAAACCTTTCTACAGAGATGTCACTTCTTACATATCTAATTATGAAAGTCAGTTGATCTATGTGAGATACATCAGGCGTAGAGTCCACAGATATCGAATAGTACTTTGCTTGTTTCACTTCATCCACAATTGCTGCTAACAACTTCTGACCCATGACATTAATGAACTCATCACAAATTGTTGACGAAAGATAAGACACGTTACCCTTTTCTCCCACTCCATAGTTTTTAATATGCTCATGTAAGAACGGCTCAAATTTGCTAACTAATTCCAAGGTTCCCATGTAATTCCCATTTTTTGCTGACCCAAATCTTTCTTCGTCACCTCTAAATGGTAGACCCCCTCTGTGCTAAAAATTTCATGACTTCGACCACTCATCGCAATATCTTTTATCTCTCCAAAGGATTTTTCTTCTAAAAATTGCTTCTGGTTTTCGGACTACTTCCAACATTTCTCTATATTCTTTAACTGGTATCCCTCCCATACATTTTGTTATAAATACTCAATATAAAAAATATAATTTTTGGAAACTCCGGAATAACCTTTTTACTGATCCGTCCCTCCCCTCCCCTTCAAACTTCGATTTTAATTCTCCCTCTTCACTTATCCCCCCCCATCTTCGTATTGCTAACCTTTTACCTCTTGTTCCCTCCACCTTTTCTGATATCAATGTTTACACCGATGGCTCTGCCATTGACGACAAAATTGGTTATGCTATTTGCATTTTTAATAAAGACACATTAGAAAACACCTTTACTTTCAAACTCAACCTTGGGAACACAGTTTTTCAGGCGGAAATCGCCGCTATCCACTTTGCTATCAAATGGGCATCTTCTAATAATTTCAAAATTAACATCTTTTCAGATAGTCAATCCTCTATTTCTGCCCTTAAATCTATTAGAAACAAATCTGACTTTCTGTCCAAAATTAAACTTGAAGCTAATATTAATAAACATTTAATCAACCTTTGTTGGGTCAAGGCCCACTCAGACATCTCGGGTAACGAGGCCGCCGATACAAATGCTAAACTTGCTACCTGTTCCGGCACCCCCACCTCTATACCTTTTCCATATTCCTTATTAAAGAAACACTGTAAACTCGACATCCTAAATTCTTGGCAAAACTATTTAAATGATTATATTTCCCCCAGAAACCACGATCCAGCTAGAATATTAAAATTTCTCCTGAATGTTAACTTTAATACCCACATAACAAATAAATATCTTGTTTACTTTATTACGGGCCACGGCCCATTCCTCGATTACTTATACTTTTTTAAACACAAAACAACCTCATGCTGTACTTGCGGATCCTATGGTGACGCAGACCACTATGTTTTCACTTGTCCCCTTACAAAATCTTTCCACCTTTCTAAACCTTCTGCTGGAAACTCCGCGGCCTGGTTCTCGAGTGTCTGCTCCAACAAAACTTCTATTAACAAAATCAAAAACTGTGTTCTCATAGCGAGAGAAATTTCTAATAAAATTACATAATCAGCCTGGGAGCCTCTTCTGCTTTTAACATTTTCTCTGCTCTCTGGACCCCCCTGAGGTGTCGCTTTTTTGGTGGAGGTTTTTGCTTTGTTTTTGTAGTTGGTTTTGTTTATGTGGTTTGTTTTGTTGTGCTGTTTATATTGTATTGTATTGTATAGTTTTTATGTTTTGTTTTGTTGCCATTCTTTTATTTGTCTTGTTGTAACTGTGTTGTGATTCAATTTTAACCTGTCTTGTAATGTTTTGAATCTAAAATAAAGTTCCCGGCCACACACTTAGCTACAGTAAACCTTCGGGTCTGTCGTGTGGTCTGGGTTTTCAACACTTCAACTCATCGCAATATTTCTCTCCAATAATCTCTTTCTTTGTTCATATGGATTTCAAGTTCTGTGTCTATTCGTCCTTGTTCTCCGCATCGCCTCATGTACGTAAACAGATTTTTTCTGTGTTCGATGCTCGTTTCATGGCCTGAGAGGGATCGTGAAGCATGTTTCCAATCACTGTATCCCCCACAGCAGAATGTTCCAGTACACATCTGTTTAGGACAAAACAACATGCAAACAAAGCAGAACACTTCACCTTTGGATGGTGAATAGAGAAGCCAATCACGCTTAGTTTCTTCTCCATTTGGGAGTTTACGGTAAAAGAACGAAGGAAGAAATTTACGTGTTCTCATAACTTTCTTGCCTGCTTCAGTGCACTCATATGCACGTTCGGATGCTCCGAAATCCGAGTCCACATTTTGGCAGTGCGACGTACCCATTCTAATCCAGTACTCTTGAAGTTCGTTTTGACTTCTGTTAGACACCGCCCATAATGCAGGATCTGTACTTAGTTCGTGATGTTCTTGGTTTCCTACATCCTGTTTTGAGTCACTTACAATGGATTGAGTATCGAAGACCATAACATCTTCCTTAGCATTTGATGTTTCAACACGAACTAACACATCTCTTTCAATTAATGCAACATGTTGGTCGGTATGGAGGGTATCATACCATGTGACACTAATAAACTGTGCGGCCTACCTTCATCCAGTGCAAATGATGAAGTGCTTGGTATCCCTCCAGTCTCAGTTGATACGGACGATGCAGATGATAAGAAAGTACACTCATTTCTATCACTTCTGTCTTCAGGATTGGTTATTTGAAAAAATGACTTCAGCTTGGGAATCTGTTCTGCCGTTGATTGTGTTGATTTCGCTTTTTTTCTTTTTTGTGCTCCACTTGGATAATTTCTCTTCATTTTTATCCCCCAGTAGCTTTTGCAAGTGAGAATATTCTGCCACTTTTTCTGAAAAATGTAAAACTTACATGAGTTTAAAAAAAGAAGTGATAATGTAAGCAGGCTGAAAATGTAAGAGAGAAAAGTGTCTATCTGTAGGCCTACATAGAATTCGCCCCAGTATACATTATGTGTGACTGGCTTTTCTTAAATTTCACTTAATAACAAGAGAGTAGGTCTACATCTTTGCAAACGATTTAACGAAATTAAAAAATTAAAAATTGTTTAAATATAAAAATATAAATTTATTATTTAAAATAATATTTATATAATAATTATATAAATATTTATATAAATTTATAATGTTTTAACACAAAATAAAAAGATAGATTAGATTTAGACTAAAGCTCTCAAATATTAATATTTTTGGGCATGAAAACAGAAACGTCATTTCAGAAATTGGCCTATAGTCAGTACGCAAATTGAGAAGTTAATTAATGTTAAAGTTAGTTTAAGTTAAAAATGTAACACATCAACAATTAAAATAATAATAACAAAAATCTTTGCTAGCCCATACAGGTCTATGTGCCCCTATGGGCCATTAGCAGTGGCGTAGATAAATTTTCTTTCTGGGGGCCTACTCACCTTAAGCCTTAAAGCATAAGCTAGATACTAAACTTTCGGAATTGCTATGACACTTGTGTGACAGTGTAAACGAAGTAAGTCACGTATGCCTTGTATACTTGACCAGTGTTGCCAGATTTTCAGAGTTTCTTTTCCCATTTCAGGGAAGAAAAAATCCCTTTTTAAAGTTAAAATTTCTACGATACTGTAACCCCACCCCACCACCTGTTTGACTTACTTTGAATCATAAATTAATTTGCAGTTGCCGTCACTTTCTTTCGTTAGGTCTGGCTCTGGCATCTTGCCAGATCAAAAGAAGAAAAGGAGTTTTCAAATTTAGTGTTACTTTTATAAAACTCGTTGCAAACTGACATCTTTTATTTCCACAATTTGTGTTATTCACTAAATTTTTTCTACACTTTATTAACTATAAAATGTGTTTAGAAAGTTAATTCTGAAAAATGTATAAGATAAATTTTTATTTTATAAGAAAAGCTACACGTTTATACCGTCAAAATTTAATTCATAAAATATTATATTTATATTATATTTTTAATTTATATATAATATAAATTTCATGCCACTTGGGGGCCCTCCAGAGTCGGGGTCCCTGGGCCATGGCCTGGTTGGCCCCATGGTTAATCCGGCCCTGAGCCAGACAGAGCTTCCCACTGATAACTCTGAATATTCTAGAGCAAGTGAAATCCGAGCACTTGACAGTTTTTTCAGGGACTAAATTTACACATGCCCCAGAGGGAATAGCCAACCATCTTATTTGTCATCACCAGTCATGACTCCCATTTGTAGGTATGCAAGTCATGTATATCCCGTGTCCATAAAGTACCTCATTATTTATTTTTCTCTAATGCTGGTGCCAAACATTATAGCTTCTAACTGGCAAAATGCTATCATTGAGGTTAAAGTTATATGCTTGTTGCCATCAAAAACCTTTAGAAGTAAGGCCCTCAGTCAGGAAATGGTGTATGATTTCCAAACTTATATGACACTAAGTGAAATGCTGCATCTGGCTTATTTTGCAAACTGGTAACATTCAGTGGTGGAAATTGCAGGAGATGACTTTATAACATGTAGCAAATGTCTCCCATCCTCATGCCATTCCACCACATGATGAACCATGTTATACAGCACATCCTAAATTATATGTTTGTGTTTAAAGATATCTTTTGGTCTAACTGTAGAGTATCAGCCTACTGCACTTAACACCCCTGGTTCAAACCTGACAGCCGGTCCCTCAATGTGCTAAAAACATTAGCATACATACATTTAAATGCTTTATTAATAACAAAAGCTTGGATAAATTCATGAATAGTAAATTGCTTGCAAATTTTCGTAAAAGTTTTTTTATAAAATTTTGTATTTGTAGTGATCTAGAAAATTTTCTGACCGATACTGTACCCCTAATCTTAATGTACAGAACTTCTGTCTCATCTTTGCACTTTCTCATCAATTTCATTAATATTTTTTTATGAATATTTATCATTTAATATATTGCTTGCATCGATCAAAGAGATTGGCAGATGTCATACTCTATCATTGATGCTGCAATATCCTCCATCCAAGCTTTGAATTCCTCATTACTCAGTTTGAGCTTTCTTATTTTCCTCTATTTCATAATTTTTTTTATCTTCTTTGAGCATCTTTAAAGTAGTTCTAAATTGTCTTTTCTTGGTCCTATGACATATTCATCAAGAAGGTTTGTTTCCTGTACTAACTCATTTGTATTTATTTCGTGCAAAGTTAAGAAGGAAAATTGTATGACAGGAACAATTTGATCACATTAAGCAAATTGTTGATTACAATAACCAATTATTATTATATACAGCTTGTATACAACCAGACAGAGTTTCGGCAATCCAATAACAATGTCCAAATTATTCTATTTTCAGTGATCACAATAAGAAACACCTACCGTACTATTATTTTGAAAAATCTAATATATTAAAACTAATATAAACTATTATTATCAAAAAGGAAAATTTTAAAGATATTTATTATATAATAAATATATTGTTTTATTAGTTAATTTAAAAAAAAAATGTAAATTTTAAGTTGACAAATGAAACCTTTTGAAAAATATCATTTCCATTTATTATTTCCATTTTTCCACCAATATTACTTTTTCAACAGATCCAACATTGCTTGTTATTTAAAACATGTGCAAATTCTAATAGCATTTTAATTCATATTGTTCTTCAAAAATGTCATAAAATATATTTAATTTAATTTCTTTATAAAAATTTTAAAAAGTATAAAAATCTCTGTCCTCACTATACAAAATTATCTTATTACAGAGCTATTTTACCTCATTACAACAATCTTTTAAACATAATTGGAAATAAAATGAATTTGGAAAATTTTTGCCAAATAAAAAAATAAATTGAAATTATCAATAATTTCCATAAACTTAATTATCCCATAGCCATAACTAATATAATACAATCCAAAATATAATACCAATCATTTTATTTATATTATCATTGATTTCTTTTTTTTAATCTTATAAATTGCATTAAAATCAACTGTGTTATAAATTTATTTGATTTTTTTATTCCCCCCCCCCCCCCCCCCCCCCACAATGAAAGAAATTTTAATTCCTTTACCAAATAACTTAACATAATTTATTCAATAAAGTTTCAAAAAAGTGTTTTCTTAATTCAATTTTATTTCTAAGGAAAGTTTAATTCTGTATTTTTTGTTAATATATCAATTGTGCATGGGCCTAGAAAGTTTGAACTTAAACAGGGTTCTCTACAATAATGTAAAAATTAATGATACCTAATGTGAAAGAAATCTGTAGAGAACTGTGGAAACAGACTTTTAATTTTATGCATATAGAATAAGAGCACCTTAAGTAAACACTACTGTTCATAATACTTTTCTTTGGAATATCTATTGATAATTTGAATTTTTACATAAAATGTATAAAAAAGCCTCCCAAATATAGAAGCTTCTGAATTACAGTATAATTTACTTTTCTAATTCAAATTATTTTAAATGAAATGAATGAAATTAAAAATGTTATGAATGATATTTTTTAGGTTGTATAGTATGTCTCTACTATAACTGTAATATCTAACTGGAACTACCACCCAACATTTGCCACTTAGATTTTATTTTGGATATTAGCTGTTTGAAGTAATTATAGCAGTATTATTTATTATGGATGAGCAAAGCGAAGTCTGATCTCCATTCCTAATGAAGCCAAATCAACATTTGCCTTAGCAGTATTATTTATTATGGACGAGTGAAGCAAAATTCATTTTTCATTCCTAACGAAACAAAATCAACATTTGCCTGAATCTTGTTATCCCTTTTACTCAAAAACTACAATAGGTAGGAAAATGAAATTTTGCACACATATGTGAAAGTGCATGCAGATTTACAGAATCACAATTTCAATTATTAAAATGAGCTGTAACAGAGCAAAACACCCATTTTTAAACTGTACATGCTCACTACGCTTCCTACAAATAGCGTGTAAAAATAAAATATAGCTATTGTTGTGCAAAAGTTAAACAAAAAGGAGTTCAATATTAAACTTTACTACCCCATTTTTTACACAGTTGCTAGAAGAATGTGACGAAACAAAATATATAGCATGGAATTAGAGAGTTACCCTTTACCTCCATGATACATGCAATAATAAAATGCAAATCTGCGAAAAAAGGTTTTTGTGATTTGAATGTGTTAACTTTGATTTCATTGTTTTCCTGTATTCTAATTTGTTTAACTTCATTCTAATTCTAAAAACTTAATGTTCTTTTGTATTAGCATTCTCAAATATTGAAATTATTTTTTTATACTTCTAATTTCATAATTATTTGTAAAATTAAGTTTTAATTTGAAATCTTTCACATCTTACATACTTCATATGTGCAAGTCCATTCCAAACCCAGCTTTTTGTTAGTTTTCAAACATGCACTTCTAAAATATGCCTATTTAGAAAAATTCATCTATATTTTAAATTTTTTTTAAATATTTTACATTAAAATATATTACTGTGTTCCTTTCTGTTAAATATTTATCTATAATTAAAACACATGTTTTAAACTAGTGTTTGTCTAGGGAACCTGGTATTTTTAATTTGCTTCAAGCAGTGCAGTAAAAATAATGTATTATTGTTGTACAAATTAGTTTGAAATTAAGTTCTATATTTTAAATATTGTTAAAATAGATTTGTTTCAAAATCTTTTTGTATGTCAAAATGCCTCTCTTTATATATATAAATCACACTTTTGTGAAGAATTTTGCTCTTTTACTATTGTAGCTGATCCTATATAAACAAAAACCTTTCTCTCCCTCTGTCTATATATCTGTAACATTTGTTGACATATTTGGTGAAATATCACAAACTTTGGCAAAAATGACCCTAAATTAGCGAAAATGACACCAAATTGATGAAAATTCAATATCTTTGAAAATTAAGTTTAATTTTGTTGATAATTCCTGTCGCTTTTAGGAAATTAATATTTTTGAGTCGAAATATTGTGAATTTCACTGTTTGTGAAACAGAAACATTTTGCTAGGTGTCCTAGAATGTTATATATTTCAATATATAGTCGTATAACATTCATTGGAAGTAGTGCATGGCTCACATGTGTCTGCACATAGTAGGAATGCAAGTGCTGTAGGCAGAGGGAATTTTTTACAGCTTTAGCAACCACACATATGACAGGCTTACATCTAGTTATCAATAATAGAATACTTAAGTATTATACTTACCTCCACATTCTTTATTACCAAAACAGGTGATTTCTTGCCAATTTGATTTTTGTGTGTGAAATCATTGAAAATTTTAAATTATTAAAAAGTAAGCAAATACTTTTATTTTAAATTAATAAAAGTAAACAAATATATTCTCAAAATTTAAATTATCAAAAGGTGTGTGGTAAATTTCAATTATTTTGATATTTATTTAAATTTGTATTTTTATTATTTTGTATTTCTTCACTGTTTTATGGCAACCATATAGTTTTGAATCAGAAGAAAATAAAGCATAACAAAATGGTAACCAAAGTGTGTTGTTGGAGATAGGTATAATAATCAAGAATTAATATTAGTTTTCATAAAAAATTAAATTTCCATTTTTAATAATATCTTCAACAGATTAGTAAAAACATCCATATGTCAATTAATTTTATTGATTGCCACTAAAAAAATTATTTCCATGTATAAATAGAGTGAAACTTCTTTTTATAGACACTTATCTTAATGAAATGACTTAATGATGGACAATTCATGATGCCCCTAAACATACACATTCAGTAGTGTATTTATCCTAAACCAACATTTCTTAAAAGCATAAAAATTATTTTCTAAATTCCATTTCTTCTAAATTCCAAATTCCATTGGAATTCTTTCTTTCTAAGTTCCATTGTAGTGCATTCCTTTTCTATTATATTAATTTGCTTTCTACTGGGCTATTATTTATAAAATATGGTAACTTCATTATATATCCTATTTTATATTGTATATTAGTACAGAGTATCACACTTTCTTTAAATTTCTGAATAAAACTTATCATTATTGAAAAAGAAATTGGAATAATTTCAATTTTCATTCTAATATTTTTTTCCCCATGCAAATTGTTCTTTTATGTGCAGAAAAATGTTAAAAGCATTTAAAATGCTTTGCATTAATAACTTATTTGTATGAAGTTCACAAACATAATCTAGACACAATCTGAGGACTGTCCATTTTCTATAACCACTAGCCCATATTTTTTCTCAAAACTCTTGACAGGCCTTTTATTTTATTTTATTCTTAAAATTTTTCTGCTGCCTATAATGAAAATAACATTTAATAAATTATCATTGTTAATTGTTGTTGCTAAGTCCCTTGACCTAGAAAATGCTAGATCAAGTCCAAAAGAACACACCGCCCATAAAGTAATGAGACTACCCTCTCCTGGTCCTCTACTAGAAGAAAAAGGAATAGGCATGAAGGCCATTCCTTTTTTACCAGCTAAATGTCAACAGGCAAACTTTGAAGCTTTGTCGGACTTCTACTACAAAGGTGCTTCACTTAACAGAAGCTGCAACTACTCCCAATGCCATTGATCTGACTCATTAATTGTTATATAAAGATGAGTTATGTGCTTTATAAAAGTAAGAGTCATTGTTTGTTGAATTTTGAAGAAAATGTAAATAATCTAAAATTATCTGTTTAAAATATTTTATTACACTGGATTTATTAGCCGCAAAAATTGTTTCAAGGCTTATGAGGGCAATGTCGAACTGAATTTATCTAGATTCATAACTTATTCATTCATTTATCTAGATTCTGAGTTTTATTGGTGGTAGTAAGCATTTCGAAATCTGCACTATGTGTTCTACTGCTCAAACCTCCCCTGACCACATTTTATCCTGTCTGGGGCTCACCAGGCAGGACCTGGCTCAAGACCTCCTTTTGGTGTTGGACTTTCTGAGAGTGAATGGGCTTATGGACCTGATCTAGCACTGCTGGTCTTGGGGATGAGAAACAACAACAACACAACAGATTCATGAGCATTTTATTATTCCTTACAGACAATAATAAAATCTGATTTTATATTCACTCTTTTAAATCCTATCTTGTTCCAAGATGTCATAACAGAAAAGTTAAATTTATGAAGTATCTCAAATGCCTTTTGCAATTTGCTTGTCTCTAAACAGACTTAATGTAATTAGATATAATTATTTAGCATAGTTTCATATATGCTCAAAATACAAGGGCGGATCCAGCTCAAAATACAAGGGCGGATCCCGCGATTATAAATAGGAAAAAAATAAAGACGATGAAGAAAATTTTTTGTGTTATTTGTTATATATGACTGCCTGTAATAAACAAAAGTCTAATGTGAAAAATGACTTTCAGGACTAGCATTAATATACATCCATAGAGACATTCATGTTGTTGTAAATAAAGTGATTGACAAATTTTCAAAGAACCCAAGGCGGCTTGACTTTTCACTATAAACTATTTTTTAGAAAGTTGCTTGTTATAAAAAAAGTAAAATAATTACAACATTTTCATAATTTAGATTTAAACTTGTTCTATTAAATACATTATAAATTATCGTTTTGGTTGTTGTATCAATGTATATGTATTGTATCCTTTATTAGCTTATCCTTTCTGTCATACTTAACTATAATTACCCTAAACTATATTTCCATATAGTTTAATGATAAGCTCAACTTTAATTATTAAGTATATTAATATGACTTAAGAACAATAAAATTTATCTAAACTATTCAACAGCACAAAATTAAACATTTTCCAGGGACGGGTCCCCGGAACCGTAATAAAACTCTGGATCCGCCCTTATCAAAATATGTTATAAAAATCAGGTTGAAAATGAAACAAGTTTCAAAATTAACAATTGAACCATTTTACTTATTTGTTTACTAGGGGATTACCACCCCCTGCTTGCTGTCCCTGCCCAACCCCTCTCATCACCTCGCTTTGCCATGATCATATACAGTGACCACTGCTTCAAAACATTTTGATAGGAAAATGCATCCTCCAACAATGACAGTGTATGTTCAGCAAAATAGGTTGCTTTGTCTGATGGCTTACATCAAGAAAAAAGAGTTAAAACGGCTTCAGGAAGTCTTAAAACGTCTCTTATCCGTCAAAATTGAAAATATTTGAAAAACAATACTTTCTCTATACAATAGTATGAGAAAGTGATAGAAATGCATACATTATGATTCAAAAAAACAAATGTAATGAATGAGCTTGTCTATTTTCATTATTTGTTCTATCTAAAAGTCATTTTAAAACCTTTTATTGAATTCATTATGACTGATGGTTGTCTGTCTGTCTATTAAAATTTGGTAGATCCTTGAAAAATAGAACCGACATTTTTTTGCGAAATATATCCCTTCACTTCTGTATATATATATAATCCCATTGTTGTAACATCATTATAAATGAGTGCACTATGCAGTTTCACTTCTATCTAAATATACATATAATCCCATTGTTGTAAAATAATTAAAAAGAAATCCAATATGCAGCTTCACTTCTAGAATTAACATAATCTTTGTATGCACATCAGTGCAGGCTCCAGGGTTTGCTTCATTCTAATTGGTTGGAAAAGACTTAAAACTGGAATTTTATTATATATTAGATTTACAATCTCCTATTCTGATTTGCTTAAAACAGTAACCGTGAATCACCAGCTAAATATAATTTAGTGTCAAGTATCTAAAAGGTAATTATATTTTTCTTCATCATTTTGGAACATTTATGCCAAATTTCAATTTTTCTTGGTTATTCACAACATCTTCTTGTACATCTATAAAGTTTCTACTCAAACATAAATAATGTAACTTAAATTCAAACTTGTTACAAATAATTTATCCAAAATTACAGACAATGATAGCATAAGAATAACAATATTAGATGGATACAGATAGTGTTAAATGACCTGAGAAAACAGTCTCATATGAAGTGTTATTTTGAAAAAAATAAAAAAATAAAAACTAATTCTATCACAGAAACCTGTCTGGTGGTGTTTATTCACTTTTTTTATTAATTGAATAATACAATCTTAATTTCAGTTGAACATTCTTTTTGGCTTTTGTACACTATTTTATGAAATATTATGTGACATTTTGTTATATCTCTAATCCCTCTACTCACGTGTAAGATTCGCTATCCATGCAGATTCAATTATAGAAAAAATTCTTAAAGAGAAAGAGTAAAAATAATGAATTGACAACTTTGGAATAAAAAATTTTCAATTTTCAATTAGATATTTACTAACTTATGTAATATACTGTTGTTCCAATTCAAAGATTACAATTTTCTCAGTTATTTAAAAAAATGTTAAATTCGTTTCAATTTTTAAATTCATTTTAAATCTTGGTTCAGTTCTCAGCCAATTTCAATATTTCTAAATATATTTACTGGGATAAAATTGGTAACTTTCAACTAGGAGTATGAGATACCCAAGTGGTCGGCCATGAACCCAACCATATTATTAATGGGGTAAGAGTTGAACTTTTAGCTTTTTCAGTGATCTATATTTTATTCTAAAATTTGTTTCTGTGACTAGTATGTTATAATAGTCTTCCATATCTTTCAAATTTGTTGCATTATCTGAACTTAGTGCAGGACTCCAGAACTAAAAATAGCCTACAGAATGCTCTATATTATTTTCTTGCAGTTCTCTTAGAATGCTGACATTAAAACATTGTTTTATTGAAATTTTTTATTAGAATCTCTTCGATTTCATTTCTTATGCTCAGCATAATGAAATTAGTTATTTTTTTTTTCATTTTAGGTTGGAAATTTTGGTGCTCAAAGCCTAATTCCTGCTGGTAATCAAATGGCCTCAACAGCCAAAGCTTGTGTTCAGGGGCAAATGCTAGCTGCTACTTCAAAATCCACTGCTGTTATACAGGGCCAATCTAGTTTCATACCTGCAACCACTGCCAACCAAACTGTTGTCATTAGTCAACTAGGTGTTCTGTCTAATCCCCAGTCTGTCATGCCTCATCAAGCTAAAGCAATTACAGATGGTCAGAAAGGAAAGTCCTATGTAAGTACATAATGAATGTAACTGCTTTTTTAATGAATGACGTTAGCTCATATAGCTTCCAAAACTGAATACTTCATTTTTTGTTATATTCTTTTTAATTGTCTAGTTTCATTTACTGTAGATTGATCTAATGATATTTGAATTTAGTTGATGAAGTTAACTCTTATGGCTTCCGAAAATAGTTGTATTCCTTCATATTTTGTTTTTTCTTAATTCTGCAGTCTTTTATTCATAGATATTTTTACAGTATGTTTGATTGTACGTTATTTAGATTTAGTTCATGAAGTAGCTAATGTAGCTTTTCAAAACAAGTTGTTTCCCCAAATTTTTGTTATTTACTTTATTTCATTGTATTTTATTGTTACAGTAATTTGAACAAATGTTTTTGATAAAGTTAGCTCATTTAGCTCCCAAAACAGTTCACTTTATTATAAACAACATGTTTTCGTATTCCTTTTCAAAGTATTTTTAAATATTTGTTTCAATAATTTATGCTTTCATCATATTTTACTCCTCTTTAGTTTCTATTTTCCTTATTTTGCTACCATTTTTCTTCACGAGGGTTTGTCTATTTCTTCTTCTATAATTTCTCATTTTCAATAATATTTTAATGATTTTACCATCCTTATTAATATTTTTCTTTTAGATTTATTTTAACTTTCATATCGATATTCGGTCTTATTCTTCCTTTGACGTATCTGTGAGTGTGAACGGAAGCCACTGTGCCACTGTATTGTTGTAAACTGTATTTATTTATGCTTGTAAATTTTTTGCTCCAATCTTAAAATTAGTTTACTAAATTTTGCTGGAATTTCAAAACATCATTATACATTTGTGATGTTGTTGCTTACAGTAACCTATTTGACTTTAATATTTTGGGTCCAGTGCCATTCATTGGGTGAAAATTTTTTTATAATATTTTGTTTAAGAGTAATATATATATTACAGGGATTAATAACGTTTAGTTTAGCATGTAAATGCAATCATTGTAGTAATCATTATAGTGAAAAATAATAATGATACAATTTTTATGTTTGTTATGTCATTAGCACTTCGGGGGTACATTGTCAAACTTGGTATCAGTTGAAAAAATTTTTCAAGCCCTTTAAAATGAAGGGTAACACGCTATAATTGTGATCATTTGGACCAGCAATACAGATTTTTAAAAAAAATTCTTGCAAAATTTGAAAAAAAAGAATCGCAAGCTACTTATATAGAGATTACAGTATAGGAAAGTCAAGTTGAGGGACACTCCAATTAATTTTCATAGCAGTCATGTGACAAGATAGTCTAAACACAATGTTTTTATAAAGAGAAAGTATTGTGAAGAGTCAACATTTTAACATGGCATTTTCATTAGATTTTCACTATTTAAATATCCTAGAACACAAATCACTTGTTTTTCAAATTATGTCTGCCTATGTTTGTGGTCAAAGTATCTCTAAAACATAAATGAAGTGATTCCATACATTACTTTCTGCATTTATGTTAACCAAATATTTGGATTCAAGAAGGCAAAATGTTATAAATTGACTCAAAACTGCTATCAGCATTTCAAACTGTTTGAAAAATGTTTTGCTAATATAATGTTTTGCTAAAACGGTTTTGCTAATATATATATAAAAATATCTTAAAACTTCGAAAGATGACTGTTATAGCTAAAAGTTAAAATAAAATTGTTTTATAAAAAATTTAGAATAGGCAAATTTTTGAATAGGGATAGAATAGGCAAATTTTGATACATTGGATTTTAAAGTATGTGAGTAATATTAAATATATCAAACTATATGCATGCAAACTTAATATATTTGTCATTTTGTTGTATTGAAATTTAGGATTCATTTGTTTAACCTGTGTTTCTTTTTAACAGTTAATATCACAACCTGCTACCCTTCATCCAAAGTCACCCATTTTACCACAACCAAATGTATCCTGTGCTGGCCCTGTCATTGCCACTAGCCAATTGAAACAACTTCAATCTGCTCCTCATATTATAACTACCCAAGCCCCTACTGTAATTGCTAGTCAAGTTGTAGGTAAGCTTTTGAATGTTTTCTGTGGAATGTGTCAATCTTTGTTTTTATTTAACCTTTACATTCGGATCAGAGAGTTCACTATTTCTATGTCAGAACAGCAGAATAACTGAAAATTTCACCTCTTCCTGTAAATGTCTCGTCTTTTGCGTGGTGTAACCCATTCCCCCTTCTAAAACCCATCCCAAGCAGGGATTAAATTTCTTACAATAAGAGTGCCCAAAACATTTCAATGGGAGACAATATCTTTGCTTCTCGTCCAGAAAAGGGGGAATGAAAAGCACTAGTACAAATATCATACCAGCATCACTCGATGAATAAAGTTTCCTAGTGGTACACTGTTGTACTGCCGTAATTAAAAGGGTAACATAAAAATATCCCTTATTTGATTTGTTTTTCACAAAATTCATGTTTTGACCTTTAAAATAGAATTATTTCTTTTAAAGGTATTCATCAAATTTAAAGGCATAACCTATAGATGTGCATGATGCATTTACTTTTTAAGCCAGGCCATAGAGTTACTTTTTATAATTTTTGTAAATTTTTACTAGTAATCATTTTTGCATATGTTACTATATAAAAAACTAATTACTAGTGCATAAGAGTTGTTCATTGTTAAAATATATCCAACTATTGCCACGGCAATACCAATGATATAACAATGTAAAGATAATAATATTTAATTATGTTGCATGATCTACAAAAAATAAAGTTCATTTTACAGCACAGTGCACATGTAACGACATTTAAAAGTCTTCAGAAACAGAAAAGAAATAAGCTTGAAAAGAAATAAGTTTTTAAGGGGTTTTAAAAATGGGTTTTATTTTTCTTAATAAGCTAAAAGCTGTGTTCCTCTAGTTTGTGACAAAAATATTAGATCTTGATATTTAGTGTTTCTGGAGTTATAGGCACCTGAAAATGGCGATTTTGCCATTCATATTTGCTGAATTGAACTGAATAAGTTTGCTGAATAAGTCCATTTTAATCATGTTAAACTAAAAACTAAATGAAACTTAAATACCTATTCTGAAAGCTCAAAATGACTACTTTTAGAAGAAAAAAAGTTTGCTTAGTTATTTTGGATAGTTATATAGTTATAGTCATTTCCACGAACCCCAGAAAAGCTGAATTTTTGGCCCATCCTGGTAAAAAAGAGATAGGTCCAGACAAAAAATAGCAGCAAATTAAAAACTAAAAATTGATGTGGAGTGCATACAAATGGTGCTAACTATGGTAGGAATATAAAAAAATTAATAAAATGGTCCAGCTACCCACTGTGCTCATTTCGCTTGGAATGACTCTCTTTATCCTTTATATTATCTTTACAATATATAGTAGTATAGAAAAGGTATTGTATAATGTGAAAATTTTTAATTAAAATAAAAATTGACTGAATTTTATCTGACCAAATTGATCAGTCTGGATGAAAAAGAGTTGAAAATACTAAAAATGCACCTTATCTAACAAGTTAAAAAAATCCTTATAAGGCAAGTTTTGATTTATAGAAGGATTTAGTTTAGCTAGGGTTATTGTCACAGTGCATAATTCAACTGCATAAATTAATTTGTTTGTGTATAAATGTATGTGTTAATGAAAATAAGACAAGCAAATAAAATTTACTTTTGCAAATAATGAAATTTGAACTCAGCAAAAGAGTTAATCATTTGCATTTGTATTTAGATGCAATATAAAGATTAATGACAATATGTTTTTTATAGATCTAGCAATGTTTGTTACAAAACTTCTCTCACTGTATTTTAATATTGTATTTCAGTGTTTTGAAATATTTTTTAGATTGTTGCATTTTCGCAAGAACTACTTGTAATTTGCATTACATGAGGCTTCTTAATTCATGAAATATTAATGTTCTTATTTGCTCTTGGTTTTCAGGTTCCTTACATGCTCTTGGTGCTTCACTTCCACCTGGACTTACATGGGCTACTCCTGGATCCTTACATTCTCCTGCATTGTTCAGTCAAAATCCCATCTACATTCGAAGTCAACAGTCTGATATGTTTATCCAGTCACCACCACCCCAAGCAACCATTCATGCTGTTCCAGTTGCTCCAGCACCTATTCAACAGCAGCAACAAGTCCCTCAACCTCAGCAACAGCCTCAACAACTTCAACAACAACAACAACAGCAACAACAGCCGCTACAGCCTCAACCAATGCAGCTTCATCAACAAACACAAATTGCACACCATCCAGCACAACCTCCTCCTCCTCCTAGTACACCTGTACCACAAACTTGTAAACCAAAACCAGTTAGTACAGTAGAAGACTTTTTAAAAATTATTTTGTTTTATTATATTTAAAAATTCTGGCTTGATACATATATAATATCTTCTTCAACATTTTACCAAAATTACTGTCCAATCAGCATGAAAGTATTAACTTAATCCTTCCTTCACGAATCTTCTTGAATAACTTTAATTTTATTATATGTAACTATTTCTCCATTACCATTTTGCTCAATTTACTGTTCATTCAGCTGGAAAGAGTACAATTAATCATCTTTTCACCACCTTTTGACTAGTTTCACCTTTTTGCCACTTTTCAGTAAATGGTAGACAAATAAATGCAGTGTACCAATGCCCATTTAAAATATGGTTTAAGGATTTTTTCTAGTGGAAAAATTTACTTTCAGTTAGCAACAGAGAAAATCTTCATTTTTATCTTTATTTTCCATTAATATCTTTGGCATCTAGAATTTTATTGATAGTCAGTGTAGTTGAAAGTAATGCCTTTCACTGTTGCTGGTTGGAATAAAATATTTCAAAACTTTCACAGAAAAATTCTAGAATCCTTGCTCTAAATTAGTTCATATGCTTCAATCATGCCTCCTTCTGGTGAAAGAGCAGTATAAAATGTAAAACTAATCCAAGGGTTGTGAAGGGTTGACCAAATGTACATTTTCTTGTCATTTTCTTTGCACTGTTATAGGACAAAAATCATTTTATTGTTCTTGTCAAATGTATCTTTCTAATAATATATCTATCTCACATTCTTCGCACTAATGCAAGACAAAAATTACTTTATTGTCCTTGTCAAATACACCTTTCTTCTAAAGTATAGGGTTTTTTTTCTTATTTACTCTGTCAGTTGTTATTCCCACAATTTTTTTCAGATCAACCTGCACTCCCTAAACCTCCTATTACACGACAGTAATTTGGGACAACAAACCATTCTCAAAACAGCTTTGGGACGTTTATGATATCACTCCATGCAGCACAGAACAAAAGTGACATCACTCCAAGCAGCAAATGGGGAAGCTAGCTTCTCCAAGCAGCAAATGGGAAAGCTAACTTCCCCATTTGCTGCGTGGAGTGACGTCACTTTTGTTCTGTGCTGGGTGGAGTGATGTCACAAACGTCGCAAAGCTATTTTGTGAATAGTTTGTTGTCCCAAATTACTGTCGTGTAATAGGGGCTTTAGTCAGAAGACAAATACTCTAGCTCTAGGCTAAAACAAGAAAGCTATATCGGTACAAAGTTTATCTGTATACAGGATCCCTAGGAAAGTTCTTAAGCACCCCAATAATTTGTAGGAAAATGTTCAAGAAGGTACACATTAGATCTATCTATTGTAAAGTCACCATGTCCAATCAAATGAGAGTGATCCCAATGCTCCTATTGGAGAATTTAAAAAGTTAGGATTACAAACCCAACAATAAAGTGAGATAGATGAAAAAACCAATTACAAAATTGCATAGCATTGTCTGATGAGTAGGAACAGACACCAGGAGCAAACAAAATGCATATATGGAAGGCAATAAATATATATCAATGTGTTATTAGGTCCTCTAATAGGGTGACAGCAGCAATGATTGTAGTAATATTCCAAAGTACATAGTAATATTCCTTTCTAGAATTCAAATGTGTATTATCTCTGATGGAGGGCATTTTAACATAAGATTTGTGTTCAAGTAAGTATTATTTATTGTATCACTAGAACAAATTACCTGGGTCCTAAATAAACACCCACAACTTATAAATAATTAAATAAGTACTCGCTACTTAAATAATACCTTAGCACACAATTTAAAATGACTTCGATCTAGAAATTACACACTCCAACATGGCCGGCCACACAATTAGCTACCATAAGCCTTCGGGATAGTCGTGTGGTCTGGGTCTTCAACACTCCAAAATGAAGTGGTAGCCTGGTGGTTTTCGCCCTAGATTTGCACTCTGCCACAACTGCCGCCGTGTTCATGCGGAGTACGATCACGTTAAACATGTGGGTCCTTAAGTCCTTCCGAGAGGTTGGTGGTAGGGGAAGGAAGGTATGGTCCCTGTGGATGCCTCCCCCACTGGGTTCCGGTCTAAATTGGGTGGCACTTCCTGGCCATCCAAACGGTTACCTTACACCTTTCTGGTAAGTCGGACGGTCTGGGTCTCAACAGCAACAACACAATCCCTCTCTACAAAAGCCAAAAAGAAGTAATAATAATAATAATAAATTAATAAATAAAAGTAATGATAAAAATGGACACAGACTACTCTGTGCTTTTAGGGAGGCATGCACATTAAAATCTACTGGTGGAAAGGTCGAAAACGTAGACTTTTTGGAAGATGTGTTTGTTGCTTTGCAATCACTTAAAAAAGTACAAAAATTGAAATTACTTATGAAATCAAAAAAAAAAATGTTAGAATGCTAAGATATATACAATACTTTTAGCCAAATTATAGAATTATGTTAATCGTAGTCTTTCAGATGCAACAATATGTATATATAACATACAATGTAAAAATGCAAATTTCAATGCATATTTAAAAAAATAAATAAATATGAAAGAATTTTCCTACAGATTCGATTTGAACATCATTGAAAAGAATGTTCTTTGATCTTTTCAATGGTGTTAAGATGGAACCTCTATGATAATATTTTTGGTCACTAAAGAATCACTTTGTGTAAAAATTCTAAAACATAAAATGACTAAAAAACTAATTTGAATTTTAAAAAAATAATGCTGAGGTGCACCTTTCTGGGTCCTGAAATACCTGTGCATCAAATTTCATAGCCATATAATGTTTGGATTTCCCTCTACAGATCGCACAGATGTACAAGCAGACAGATATATTTTTTTATTATGTAAGATTCCTGAATATAACAGCATATCATCAATAACCATATTGTGTCAAATAAATATTAATAAAATGATCCGGCATGACCACTTTAGTATAGGTAGACATAACGTGTATACTCATATCCCGAACCTTACTAAGTTATTGAGATGCTTAAGGACTTTCCTGAGAACTCTGTATATAAAGTTTATAAATTGCATAAAAATAAGCAATGCACTCATAAAGTTATATAAAACATTCCACAACTGTAACGATATTCTAACTCATAAGACATAAATAAAAATCAAATTATTTATAACCTGTCTTATCCTTCATTGAATCTCCTTTGATTTAGAGAAAATTAAAAAACATAGTAATTAATAAAAGTATAATAACCTGTGATTTGTATTGAATCATATATCTAAAATAGTGTGTATTTCAGAATGTGTTTGTGCATATTATTCTTGGAATAGATGTTTAAAACTGTATATGTGTAATTTTATAGCCTTTGCGCCCTGGCAGCTCTGTTGCTACCCAAACAGTTGTGTCTACATCAAGTTCAACAAGTACTAACTCATCTGCATTAAAGAATCAAGTAAGAAATTCTCTAATATCCAAGTACAATAAATATTATTTTAATTAGTGATATTATTCATTTTTATACACATAAATGAAATGATTTCACAGATTATTCACTGACTTTAGTGATTTCACTGTGTGGGAAAATTTGTAAGACCTTAAACAATAAGATACATAATAGCGCAAATATGTCTAGATTATGCTTCGTGTTGTTCCATGATAAAGCAAGTTCACATAGTTTTGATAATTCTAAGATGTTGTAATAATATAAGTTGATTGCAGAAAATTAAATTTTATCTAAACATTTTGGGAAGATATTTATCTGAAATTAAATAAAACTAAATTTACTTTACCATTTTAAAAAAATCTACTTACTTTTCTTCCAAGTAAGAAAGGAACCTTCCCAAATACACCTCTGCTCAATAAGATAATAGGAATTTTAAGTTAGCAACTTTGTTGACAAAAAATTTCCATTATGGGAAAAGTTATTTTTTATGAAAAAGGGTCATAAATGATATTTTGTTGAGTGTAACGTCTGATCAATAAAAAGTAATATTTGTAATCAGATGAAGACTAAATTGGGTGGCATTTCCCGACCGTCCAAGCAGTTACCTTACACCTTTCTGGTAGGTCGGATGGTCTGGGTTTCAACAACAACAACACCGCAGATACACTCCGGCCATCCAATTAGTTGCTCAAGTCCTCAAGATGAGTTGGACGGTCTGGGTCTTCAACACCTCAGATACACCGGTCACTCAATTTGCTACTCATGCCTTAGGGCGAGTCGAGTGGTCTGGGTTTTCGACACCGCAGATACAGGAGCGTGGTAGCCCAATGGTTAGCACGTGGGAATTGCACTCAGTAGGCCTGGGCTTGATTCCCTCCGCTACCAAAACTGCTGCCGTGTTCATGCAGAGTATGATCACATTAAACATGCGAGTCTGTAAGTCCTTCTAAGAGGTTGGTGGTAGAGGAAGGAGGATACGGTCCCTGTGGATGCCTCCGCCACTGGGTTCCTGTCTAAATTGGGTGGCTCTTCCCGGCCATCCAAACAGTTACCTTACACCTTTCTGGTAGGTCAGACGGTCTGAGTCTCAACAACAACAACACTGCAGATACAAACACTTAAATAGAACTCGAAAGCAAGAATTCCATTTTTTTTTAAAGGACTAACAAAAAAAAATTTAATATTGTAGCAAAATAGTGATTTAAATTAAGCTCTTTTTCATTTTATATGTATGGATGTACCCTTGTTTCAGTTACACAGGCCTTCAATGAAAATTTTTTTATATATTTGCATTTGTTAATGTATTTTTGGGTGCTGAATTAGAAAAATGCAATAAAAATATCATACCACAAACATTTTTCATTTTCGTATTGTATGTCTAGGTATATTGTCTATATATGTCTATGTGTATTGTTTTTCTTACTTTTCCCAACTCTCCCCTGTAACTGCTTTATACCCCCTTTGGCTGAACTAGATATCCTGGGTAATAAATAAATAAATACCATAAACAGTTATTTCACAAATTCGATTTTCTTATAATTTTTTGTCAGTATTAATTTATATACCAATGGTAATTTTTTTTTATCAGTAGTTATTTTATCATCGATATTTTAATTCACTTATCAGAAGCAAAATTTAAAAAAATGCACTTTTGTCAGCCCGGACATTAGACAGCTGCTGTCAGATGAAAACTTCTTGTTAATGATCAGTGACATCGAAACAGAGACTTCGTTTAAGAGTATCCTTTAAGTTCCTTTAAGAGTATGGTTACTATGGTTACTACTAAGTTTCTTGGGAAGAATAAGAACCCTGAATATGCATTCTTTGTTGTAAACGTGCTGGAAAAAGTAAAAGCTTTAGGATGTTTAATTAGTATTAAGATTCATTCCTTAAATGCATACTTGGATTTTTTAACATTAAATTTAGGTGCAGTAAATGAAGAACAGAGAGAATGTTTTCAACATAACTTTAAGGAAATATAAAAAATATTCCAAGGCTTATGGAACATTAATATAGTAGGGGATTATTGATGAATGTTGCATCATAGAAATCCAGAAGTAGCGCATGAAAAGCAAAGCAACAGATGCAGCTTGACTGAAGAAAAGAAACAACTAACCTTTCGACTATGATTAAGATGTACATAACCAATTTTTGTAGTTCTTGTAAATGGCTGTATTTTGAACTGGCCACAAAATGGGTTTTATGGATAATTTTCACTAGTAATTTCATTCAGTTACATATTACACCAAAAAATATCAAGAAAAAACTGCATGTGATGGCACCAATCTGAGGTCATGTTTGCATTTTAAACCCCTAAACTCCTGTAAAGCCAGCATACAATTAAAAAAAAAAAAAAAATTAAGATCCTCAATTTCATAGCCCTGTATCATTGAACTCTTGCAGTTTGGTTTCATCTAGCTCTGTTATATAAAATTTGGCTTTTAATTATTAAAGTTCAATCAATCCTTTTATGATGAATTAATAAATTTTCTAAAATTTAACTAATATAGCTGCCATTGACCTTGCTTTTCTGTCATCCTTTCGACAGTTGGCCTTGTCATTTTCAAATATTTTTTCATATATTCATTTTTAAAACTACACATGAATTGTCCATCTCCTGTAATTCTAAAATTTAATGTTTTATTTATTATATTAAATACTCTTAGCTAAAACAGAAATCCCGAGTTCTTCACAGTCGAAGTGTATCAACTACATCATCATCTGTACAGTTGCAGACAGCAACAACTCAAACACAAACCCATCCTCCCCCTAGTCAAAAAGCTGATGCAGCCAACCAGACTAAGCCTGCCAGTGAGACAAAACTTGCAGCCACATACAACAAAATCATTGGTAAATATGTGTTTTTTAACAACCTACCTAAATATAAAATTTTAGGATTTTGTGTTTATTTTTATTGAATTGTTAGGTTTCTTCCACACCTCAAAGACCTACATACACACGCAGTTCCAAACATGTTCAGGAGATCTTATTTTTATATAATATGTATTTTTCACTACAAATTTCAAATTTAGAAATTTGCAGAAAACAATATTTTTTTCAATGATAAAATGAAAATGACCATATATACAAATGATAAATGCTATACAATATAATACTGCAATAAACAAAAAGGTAATTGAAAATTTCTTATTGAAGTATGAAATAAATCTTTCCATATCATTAGCATGCCAATGCAGCTTGCAATGATAGGAATTTGTATGCTTAAATGTATTAAAAACAATTTCAAAAATGGTCTACCAATCAACAAAATTGCCAAAGAAACTGAAAAGAATTATTATTTACATATAAAATTATCAAGATCCACCATAATGTAAAAGATAATTCAGAAAAAAAAACTGATATTTCATAATGTAATTAAATTTGCAATTTATGTTAAATATTGAATAAACATGGCTTGACACCAAAAAGATCGATACAACATGACACAAACATGGAGGAAAATTATAATATAAACATCCATATCGATAAAATATATAACATTTCATCAAGATCATGAAGTAATTTCTTCAGAATTGAAGATTTCAGTGCTTTGATACACCTTCTATTGACCAACAAATTAATATGATCACTGCCTGGACATGTAGTTGTGACATTACAGTGACATCCAACGTAGCAATGATTTTGAGATGTCTTGTATATTTTAGAAAGATGATTTTCATATTACAGTACATTTGTTGTAAAATAAGATATTTTTTAATTATGTAATAACTTAATAAAATTAACTTAGCATATCGTCTTTGTACATAAAACATTTTTAATTTGTAAAATAACTACCCAATTACGAAAATTTTTACTGACCAACCTCACAACAAAGAAGTGGAATATTCATGATATATAAACTTATTGTCTCCCAAGAAAACTTCAATAAAATGCAGTGTAATATGAATTTGTAGAGCACTTTCAATATAATATAATTTATAAAAAAGCTTTTGAATGCATTCAAGAACAACTGATAAAATGAACAAACATTTGGGTAAACAAAAATTTCACTTTATTTAAAATAAGTTTTGAAAACATAAATGTCATACAAAAATTTGTACATTCAATTTATTTCCACAACACTGCTATATACAAGAAAACAAATTCTATCCAACAATGCATATAAATAATGAACTGTACGCAATATATAATAATAATTATTTCTATAATATATATATATTAATAATGAATTTAAGCAATGAATATTAATAATGAATTCAAAATAAGAGAAATTTAGAATTTTTTCAATGTGTGGATACTTGCTTCATTATTCTGTACTTATTTCAGCTTGTATCTAATTTATTTCATTTAGCATATACTGACATAGTAGATATTATCCTTTTAGATATAATATAAAATACATAAATGTTCTAAATTTGTAAAATTTCTGGCTAATCTTGTGTTTCAGCTTGTATCTAATTTATTTCAGCTAGTATATATACTGACATACAATGGGCTTCTGGAAATAAAATAAAATACAAAACTATTCATTAAGACATACATTCATTAATTCATTTACATATACTTATCATTCATTTAGACATATCAACAATTTTACATTTAGGGTTGAACACAATTGTAAATAATGTGTTAGATTCTTTAATCAGAAAAAAAATATCAAATTTGATTTGTGTTATAATTTGAAATATTTCATGCATTCAAAAAGAAAATAATTGCTGTTTTCCTTTCAGAACCTTTTAACAAGTCAGCTTCTACAGAGACTGCATTTTCACCACCCGTTGTTGAACCTATAGAAGTTGATATTCCACAAATTGAAGAGCCAGTGGAGCCTGCTTCAACTCCAGACATTGCTGTTGTCGCCCCATCACCTGCTGTTGCTTTGCTCGATGAAAGTGTTCAAATGGAGGTACCGGAAGAACCAATTCCTCCTCTCCCACCCCCATTACCAGTCCCCATACCTGCAGAGAAGATCATTCCCAGTAGAAAAGATGTTGAGATTGATAACATTGGAATTGTTGCCCCTCTTCCAGAAAGAACTGTAAAGGACAAACAGCCTCAAAAGGCCATAGTGAAACCTCATGTATTAACTCATGTTATTGAAGGATTTGTAATTCAAGAGGGTTCTGAACCATTTCCAGTAAGAATTACTTTTGATTTACTCATTTTGTCTTTACTTGACTAGTAAAATGTGTTTGTAAATTATAGTATTCATATTAATTTTAACTTCTGTTCCTAATTTAAATTTTATTTTAAATTTTAATTCATTTTATCCTTTTTTTGTTTGTATAATTAGCTTTAGGGAATTTTCTATTAAATACCCCAGTTATAATTTAAATATTATAATAATGCCTATACATCATTTTGTGGATATTTTTCTGTTAATGTTAATACATCCTGCATAGCTTTCAACTCTTGCCCAATCAATATGAGAATGTGTTGAATAGAAAATGAGGATTCTAAGTACCTTATTATGATTGTATAGTCTTAAATGCTTTTTATAATACAATAAAACGCTTTTAGCTGTAACTCTAATTATCTAATAATTTTATTCAGTTTTTATAAAACAATTTTGCTTTGTTTCAAATAAACTTTAAATAAGTAATGTGTGATTTCATTGTAGGTCAGTTTACCTTCATACAGTATTAATCCAAAAGATGATTTAGTTGAAAAGAATGCTGATCCTTACAATGAAGGAATTCAAAATACTGGTATAAATATAGATTTTTTTATTACTACTTTTTGTTTCATGAAATGGTGAGGAAAAGATTATTAGTCACTACAGAGTGTACCCCTATTTCAAGGGTACACTCTGCAATGACTGATAATTAAGTAATTGTGACTCCAAAATTTTTAAAGAAAACAATGTTTTCTCTATTTATTATAATATGACCAAATAAAGTTAACAGACACAAATAAATACACAATTACTTAATGAAAAAGGAGAAATATTTAGTGATAATTTCATTTTTGTCATTGTTTTCAATGTATTTATTTTTTAATTTCTGTTTACGTTTTCTTTTTCTTTCAGATATCTTAACAATTCCTAAAAAGAAGGAAAAAGTTATGAAAATTCGAGGTGGTCCTGTGGAACTTGCGAAATGTGAATGTTGTGGAAAATTGAAACCGAAGTCCAAATTTAAAAAATCAAAGAGATTTTGTTCTACTTCTTGTGCTAAACGTTTTACTGCTGGCAATTCAAAACGTTTAGCAATTATTCTTCCAGAGCAAGAACTTAAACCAGGTATATACATATCATTCTTAGTCTATTTCCATTCCTTCTAAGTATTATTGAACGACTTAAAAATTGTTTTATATTATACATTATATAAATTGTGAATTGATTTTGTGTTGGTTTAGTTTTGTGTTAATATAGAGATTTTTAAAACATATATCATAATCATACTACCATTGTTGCAACCAGTATATAGACCTGCTTTGGACTAGCTGCCAGAGAAATTTACTAAGTGCTGCAATTTTGCAAATCTGATAGGGTGACAGACAGCTATCTGTACCGAACAGTTGCCTGGACAGTTAATAGCTATTTGTTACTGATAAGCTGTAAAAAGATCCATAATGATCCACCAAGACTGGTTTGCTGTACTGTGATCATTATTCCATACTTTGAACTCATCCTATTTGCAGGTTTTATTAATATTTTGATTTCCTAAAAATAAAAATATTTCATCAAGCAGCTGATTAAAAATTTGATGGAAATTCCCATTGTTTACTGTAGTGGCTATTCTGTCTTATTTATCCTGATTAAGAAGGCTCTTTGAAACTAGTTGATACTTTTAATCAGCTGGTGCTATTGTCAACAAAGCATTTTTAATTTTAGATATTTTTAGACAGCAGTTTGATTGAGTTTTTTATATTTAGATTGTATCTTAATATGCTGTAATTTATTATTTGATAGTATATAGCAGTCTAAATGTTATATATATATATATATATATATATATATATAACTAAGCTTGCATGAATATGTAAATATTATATATAAAAACTTTAATAGCATATTGTGGCTTTATGGGACATGTATACTAAAAGTTGTTTCAAGATGTTTATAGTCCTTAAAAACTACTTAATTTTTTATTTCGACTTTTAAAGATTTTAAAACTGCTTAAATATTTAAACCAAAATATTTAATTTTCGTACAAATATCACAGTTTAGAAATTACAATAAAAGTAGGAAAAATTGTCACCCATCCAAAGGTGACCATAAAATTGCAAACTGCTAAATTTTTCCCATCACATGGAAAATGGGTCAAGATGTTTCATATTTTTTGGTTCCTGCTTTTTCCACTGTCCTGGTAAAATCCAACTCTTGATTACCCTGAGTCTAGTAATAGATTACTGCAACACCCATAATCAGGGTGTATCGGAAAATCATATGCCCTTTTTGTGTAACATTTATTTCATTTTAGTGCCCAGTTATATCCATAACATTTCACCTTCTGATCAGAAATACTTTCTTCTGTTTTTATGATTCATTTGTAATAGTCACTACTCTCTGATATGGGTCATTCCACGTGAAAACACCCATTTTAAGAAAAACTTGTTGCTCCATAGTCACGGATTTTTTTTTAATTTTTACCATGGATACACATGGTAATAAAACCCCTAAATCTGAATTTATAATGTATATATCGCAATAATTGCTAAGATACAGGCATTTGAAAAATGTCCATTTTTGCCGAATGGCAGCCATCTTGGTTTTTGCACCAATGTTTATGAATGTAATAGCTTGAGAACTAATGGTTCAAATTAAATAATTCTGGTACTAATTTGAAGCTATTAATATCAGGAATATAAGTGCTATATCAAAAAATAAAAATATATATATTTTAATACCGTTATTACATGAAAATTGCAAAAATCACCTTCGGATGGATAGTTAAGTTTAATGGGCTATAAAAAAAATGGCCCCCAATATTTTTTTCTAAAATTTTGTACAAATATTAACTAATATGTGCGCTTTAAGTACAAAAAAATTAGAAAGGTAATATTTCTTATTACAGAGAAAAATGGCTATAAAACATATATATACATTTTACATGTAATGCTTTAATCATTTAAAAATATATATTTTTTAAAAATAAATAATGAGCAAAAACAAAACATAGGAATTTTTCTACACACTAACTAGTATGTGTGCTTTAAGCACAAAAAAAATTAGGATGATAATATTTAATTTAATGACTAAAGAAATACTGTTATATGTATAGGAAATCAATGTAAAATTTCTGGGGTGCTGAAACATTCTAATAAAAATCTTCCTAAAAACCATACAGTTATCCATTTTATATTTTATTTTCTTATTTCAAATTATGAAAAGGTATTTTCTATATTCAATAGAGCTGAAGATACCCAGTTTTTCCTAGTGGCCACTAGCTCCTAAACCAATTTCATTTAATAGCAAGTATCATAATCTTTTGCACACATCTAAAGGTCTTGGCCATATATATAATGCATTTGGGCCATAGAATACATAAACATAACATATACAAACAAAACACACACTAATTTCTAATTCATTGGAATGCATTGGTACTCTAAAAATTTCTGGAGATGGACAGTTATCACACCAGCTCACCATACTTTTCTGATTCAGTGCAATAAACTTGTTTCTTTTAACAATGATGTAATATATTCACTGATTGTGGATGGCATGGAGCATGAGTTTAATATTTTGATGGTATATACAAATACGTACAGAATGAATAACTTTGTTTCCAACAGTTACATATTCTGTTGGATGTAGTGTGCAAAATTTACATAGTATTTTTATTTCATTATGATTTTCTTTAAATGCAGCATATAATTCTTTTAAATTATGCAAAAATAATCTCTTTTGTTTTAATATTTTCCCATTTTCACTTGGTATAGATATGGGTCATTCCATATGGGGACACCCAATGAGTGTTGCTCTGTAGTCACAGATTTTTTTTAAATTTTTACCATGGATACACATGGTAATAAAACCCCCAAATCTGAATTTGTAATGTATATATCCTAATAATGACAAAGATACAGGCATTTGAAAAATGGTCATTTTTGCGAAATGGCGGCCATCTTGGATTTTGCACTAATGTTTAAAAATGTAGTAGCATGAGAACTAATGGCTCAAATTAAATAATTATGGTACCATTTTAAGGCTATTTATTTCAGGAATATAAGTGCCATATCAAAACAATTAAAAATATATATTTTAATATCGCTATTACATGAAAATTGCAAAAATCACCTTCGGATTGATGGACAACTTAAATGGGCTATAAAAATAATGGCCCCTAATATTTTTTCTGAAACTTGATACAAATACTAACTAATATGTGCGCTTTAAGTACAAAAAAAATTAGAAAGGTAATATTTCTTATTACAGAGAAAAATAGCTATAAAACATATATACATTTTACATGTAATGCTTTAATCATTTAAAAATATATATTTTTTAAAAATAAATAATGAGCAAAAACAAAACATAGGAATTTTTCTACACACTAACTAGTAGGTGTGCTTTAAGCACAAAAAAAAATTAGGATGGTAATATTTAATTTAATGACTAAAGAAATACTGTTATATGTATAGGAAATCAATGTAAAATTTCTGGGGTGCTGAAAAATTCTAATAAAAATCTTCCTAGAAACCACACAGTTATCTCTCTTGTATTTTATTTTCTTATTTCAAATTTTAAGAAGGTATTTTCTATATTCAGTAGAGCTAAAGGTGCACATTTTTTCCTAGTGGCCACTGGCTTCTAAACCAATTTCACCTTAGAGGCAGTAAGTACAATAATCTTTGGCATATTGGTTATAAATGACAACTATCACTTAATGCTGAAGCTTTACAGCATATATATAGTTAATTCCACAAAAAATAATTTGTAATTAGATAATATAAAACACTTATTTTCATGAAAAGCATTAAAATTAAAAAAAAAAAAAAATTAAACAGAACTACATCATGTTGATCACCAAAACATATCTTTAGCCTTCTGCCAACTCCAAAGGAAACACTAGGTAATATCCCCTATCCAGTTGAAACAGGAGCAACAAACTAAATATAAACAAACAAGCTATTGGAGAAGAAAATTATCCTACAGCACCAATATTATTTCTGGAACATTTAAAAACACCTGTTTCTGGTCTTTGTGTACATAAGACACCAGCTGCCTATAGCCTCCAAAGTTTCAACTCTAATACTCATAGTTCTGTTATATAAGTAATAGCAATTAACATATACCAGTTGTCAGTTCCTGAAATGATTACTTGTACTGCATCATCTGTTTTCTCTTAGGTTGAATTTAAAGTAAGATGCAATATTACATTTCTGGGTGACTTATTCCTTTCAGAGCTCATTTTTGCTCAAGTGTTCAGAGCTGAGTATGTTCAACAAATAAATCAGTGAATTGTGCTTCAATGATTATTTATTTTATTTATGTTCCATGATTAGTTCTTGTCTTGCTATAAAAATTGAATGTTTTGTATGCAAGAAAATCAATGTGTCATTAAGCGTTCCTGTTTATTCCTGTACTTGTGTTCTGAGTGGTAGTATATGCAAGGTTCACAAGGATGAATATCTGAAATGGTGCAGTTTAAGACAGAAAACTTGTGATCTATTTAATAAACCACCAAAATCAGAACTAAGTCCCTAAAACCAATTTCTCTCAGACTGTCAATGATAAATCAAGAATTACTCATTCCAGGGGAAAAAAATTCTGCATGTCTTGTTATTCTTCCTCGCATTCATCAATTAGTGAGTCAGAGGTTTCTACTGCTGACATAGAAATGACCAATGATGCAGATTATAGTGAAGTCACAATAGTAATGGAACAATTGAATAAAAGCTGTGAACTTTTGGATTTATCACTAATAAAGTTCAATAGATTTAGCTCTAAGAGGAAACTTAGTTATATGCAAGTTAAGAAATTAAGTAGCCATGTTGCTACTAAAACTGCTACAGTATTGGGTATTGAAAGTATTATAATAAGCTACAAAATTCAAGACATTATTTGCCAAAATTGCACGTTTATGATGGAAAATTATTGAATAAGTTTTCTGTAAATGCATCATTTAAAGAAAACGTGCAGATTTTAAAATTAGTCCAAGATTCATGGATAGTCCAACAAACAAAGACATGTTATATTACTACAGAGAATTTAGTTAAAAAAAAACAAGAAAAATTAAAAGAAACAGAAGGGATGTTATCAATGCCTAGTGAGATATAAGTGTTACATTAAATTTGATACTATACAAAAGTTACTAGTTTTTATTATAACAGTCGTATATGTCCAGGAAGAAAATATTGCATATACTCTATTAAAGACCACCTATTCTTACTTGTGACCATTCACTTGAAATATTGCCAAAAGTCTGCCAAATATTTTGAGATCAGCAAGATCCATACGATGTAAAATTTGTTGAAATTTAAAGAAATTTTTATCAGTGAACAATGATAGTAGAAATTTTTATGAGCATTCATGGAGATTTCCGATTGTGTTTAAATTAACTTATATTACATTATAAAGTTTGATAAAACTTCATAATGCATTAAACCTACTTTTTTCACAGTGTTTACAATTTTTTTCTGTAATCCTTAAAAGGCACTTAAAAGTGTCTAATTAATATTTTTAAGTTGAAAAATGTGCAAGGACCCTGTGCTTAAATTGAATTTTCCCATTTCCATTGTATTAAGGGTGAGCGTCAGTAAATCTTCTGCCCTATCCCCACTTTGTTAACTTTCACTGCACACATTTTTCGCCGAAATTCTGCTCAAACAGTTGCGAAATATTTTCTGAAAGATGAAATGCAATGCTTAGATTATATTAAAACTAAATTTAATATCCAATAAAACATAGAATATATTTTTTATTTTAACCCAAAATATTTTTGGTGCTGCCATCTGTTGTCGTAATTTAATTTATACCGATTATTTTTATTTTTTAATAAACATTTTTAAATATCTATTCCTTTTAATACTGTATTAAATGCAACAACATATCATATATACTAATGCCACAATCACGAAAAGGTAATTTCTCATTCTATAAATTTGATAAGGGGATCTGAATGTACATCACTGAGGACTGCAGTTTTGTCTTCAAGTTCCTTTGTCTTCAAGTTCAAGTACGTTTCAGTTGATTGTGGCATTATTATATATGATCTGTTGTTGTATTTAATAGCGTATTAGAAGGAATAGACGTTTAAAAATGTTCATTAAAAAATAAAAATAGTCGGTATGAATTAAATTACAACAACAGATGGCAGCACCAAAAATATTTTGAATTAAAATAAAAAATATATTCTATGTTTTATTGGGTATTAAATTTAGTTTTAATATAATCTAAGCATTGCATTTTATCTTTCAGAAAATATTTCGCAACT
Organism: Amaurobius ferox; assembly: GCA_951213105.1. Classification (NCBI taxonomy): domain Eukaryota; kingdom Metazoa; phylum Arthropoda; class Arachnida; order Araneae; family Amaurobiidae; genus Amaurobius; species Amaurobius ferox. The sequence continues at coordinate 25,863,671 of OX578143.1, forward strand.
GTTTGAGCAGAATTTTGGCGAAAAATGTGTGCCGTGAAAGTTAACAAAGTGCGGATAGGGCAGAAGATTTACTGACGCTCACCCTTAAACATTTTATCTATACTTAATCAGCATAGACTTGAAATATTAATTATATTAATGATCTTAATGATTATTTAATTTTTAATTCAACAGGAGAAGAATTTAAGAAGCATAAGAAAAAAGGCAATAGTAAAAAAGGTGAGTCATTATTTTCTTCTCTTATCAAAGTATCTTTATTACTCTCTGTGTAATTTGTTTATTTGTTGTGCGTTACAAAAACAAAACTGTTAAAACTGTTTTGTTCAATTTTAAGAATAAAATTTAATAAAATAGTTTTTATTTTTTGACATAAATAAATTTTAATTATAAAAAAAAAATTGAACTTCACTGACTGATTTTGTACTTAGTAGGAAAATCCAAAAAGAAGAAATTAGGAATGAAAAATAAAAAAGGTTGGAAAAAGATGGAACCAAAGATATATGAAGAAAATAACTGGGTATGTATTCTAAACATGATTAATGGTTTAATAAGTAACAATTATAACCTTATCCTTGTAATTACAAAATTGACAATTCTAAATTTTTATAATTTAAAAAATAATTTACCCATAATAGGTATTTAAAAATAATAATTTAGCAAATCATCCTTGTATAAAAAATCACATGCATCTGCTTATAAAATTCATAAAAATGACATCATTTCAATATTATCTGAGTTGAAAATTAACACTTTTGACATCTTTTTTTATATAGACATAGCATCAATTTAAAAGTTTTAATTTGTGAATGACTGGTTTCCAGATAATTATTTAATCAATTAACTTATAAAAGCTGGGACTTAAAAGCAAAATAAAATATTGCTTATAAACTTATGTATAAAGCTAACTTATAAAATAAAATACTATCTATAAACTTACATATAATTCTGAGACTTATAAGATAAAATGTTACTTATAAACTTGTGTATAAAGCTGAGACTTTATAGCTGAAATAAAATATTGCCTATAAACTTGCATATAAAGCTGCATAAAAAGAGTCTAAGTTAAACATATTAATATTTAATCAGTTATGGTTTTGTAAGTGCAATTATAGACATAGATATAATGTACAGCCAATTTGGCAATTGGATTTTTATTTTTTAGTTTGTTTTTATTTTCTAAATCTACCATGAAAATTAATGTGCATATCTAGCTAATATTTCATCTTACTGTTAAAATTTATTTTTATAAAGTGTCTATGACACTTTCGTGAAGTCTTACTATACAGATTTTTTTTCTGCTTTTTAATAGTTAATTTCTTTCTTCCTTAATTATTTGATATCCTTCCATGAGTCTTGACATACAATGAGACATGTAAGGAAAGTGTTTAAGGAAATTTTTAGGCCAAATGTATTACATTCCCTGCTCTAATTTATATTTAACTTATGACTTAAGTAAAAAGTTGTTCACTTTACCACCTTTGTATCGATTTGACATGTTTTATTTTGTAGCCTCAGTCATGCAATTACTTATCCCTTGCTGAAGAGCAACAAAATTCTTAAAACCTGTCCAAAGTTAGCAAAGGTATGACTGAGTAAACAGTTTCTTCTACTTATGCATCTCTCTTTTGTATGGCAAAAGTAATTTCACTGTTATTCTAAATACAAAATTTGTATCCATGATTCGCAGGGTAATATCTAAAACCTTTCACTGGGACTGGTTTGAAATAAACTAGAATAGTGTGACTTAAAGAAACCCTGACCAAGAACTAAGCAGACTATTGGTGAACTTTGATGAACAAAATGTCAAATTAGTATTTTAGTATTTATGTAATAATTGTCTAATGTATTTGTGTCTTTTCAGACCCTTCAAAAGCTTCTCAATGATCTAGTAGGGCTGAATTTTTGGACACTTATAGTATTGATCATGGGACAGAACCTAAAGGAACCAGATTTTTGATTCCTCCCCTGTAGGTGAAGAAAATAAGGTTTTTCAAAAAGTCTTCCCAGACCATCCAAAATCCCCTGGTGACCTAGAATGCTGAATCTTTGCATACTTATAGTATATTACAAGATAGAAACTAATGAAATTTGATTTTTAATTTTCTCCCCCCCCCCCCCCCCTTCGCCTTGGGAATGTAGAAAATGGGCTTTTCAAAATTCTTTCCAGACCCTCCAGATACCCAATGGTAGCTTAGAAAGCTGAAAATTTTGCACACTTATAGTATTGCCGGCAGCACATAGTCTAACAGAGCCTTATTTTCATTTCTCTCCTGAAAGCAAACAAAATTGAGAGTGGTAGTCAAAATGTCTTTCTAAACCCTCCTGAATTCCCGCTCCCCCCTCCTGTGATCTAAAAAGCTGAAACCGGTCTGGGTCTTCTACACTTACAGTATTGATCATGGGACAAAAATTAACCAATTTTAGGTCAGATAACTATTTTTTTTATACTAAAGCGCCAGGCATTGATAAACAAAGAAAAACTTATGAAAAAAAGTGCAACTAAATGTTTTTAAAAATGTTAGTTTCTTTGTCTTTGACAGGATTAAATACCAGTGAATGTATATAATCTAACTAATGTAAAAACCTAAATTGATGTTCCATATCATCCACAGTTCTAATTATCTATGGTTTTGGTGATTTGTTTTAACAATATAACTACTTGCAGTGACAATGTTGAGAATTTTTCTCAGTTTTATTACAAAAGCACTATTTTATATTTTATTTTTTTAAAAGCATATTCAGTAATAAATTTCACCTTATTTTCGTCTTTTGCAATGTCTTTCAATATTTAAAAATAGATGAAATTATATATCTATAGAATACTAAAACAAAAAAGTAAAAATTCTCATATTCTTTAAGATTTTAATCAAAAATACTTCATATTTCATAAATTAATAATTATTTGTAAATATTAATTAAGGATATTAGTACCCATTAATACTAATTAGTATTAATAGGTATTAATTATATGTACTATTACTTTGGTAACCATCCACTCACCAAGCTTATAGAATGTCTCAATAAGCATATCAATAGAAAAATTAGATTGAAAAGTTACATGTTTCTAAAGTGTACTCAGTTTATACTTGGAGTATAGATAAATATAAATAAAGTTTCTTACCAGTCATGTCACATGGCCTCTTGTTGAGACTTCAGGCCAACAGTGAGAAGGAAAAGTTATTTATTCAAATGAAGGAATTGTTGAGATCATTTTTTCAAATTTTGTACACCATATAGACCTATAAATAGATTGTTTTATTTGTATGCAAAGTTTGGTCATTGCATAACCTCCAGTGCAACACAAACAAGTTAACAAGTTTCTAATAATATGTACTACAAAGGAGACTATGCCACGCCCCAGTAATATGAAATAGGCGGACCAGGTAAAACCTAGAATTCCATACTTTAAGGAGGTTTATACCAACTTGATCATGCTATTGCCCAAGAGTGTCATTTCAACATTTTGTTTGAGAGTGTGAAATTTGTATCCATAATTTTTAATTCACAATGGGGGAAATTACAATATTTGGGATGGGGATTAAGTTTTTAAATAATAACAATGATTGCTAACATAATTTTAATAATTTTGAGATTTTCAGAAATGTAATTTGCTGTAAAAATCTGCATTAAATGGAGCAAAATATATATAAATGCCATCAATTGTAGCCAGCTTGCTAGTGTCTGGAATTTTAGCCTCCCATGTATACCCTTGTTATCTAAACCTTAATTTCTAATTTCTATTCACAGGCCATGCTCTGATCTTAAACTTTGATTCCACTGCATTACACTCTAATGTGATTTCACAAAGCTAGCCTATGCACTTTTCTAAATTTTATCTGCATCTGCAATAAAATAAATCCTTTTGACCTCCATAATCTAACTTTCTTGTTAGAATATGCCGATTGCATAAACTATCTTAACTTTCAAGTTTCATAATTTATCATTTTCCTTGTTTAAAAGTAGCGACCATCTAATGTTTGTATTCTTGCAAAAATTACTTGCAATATCTCTTCACTATTTTGAAACTTTTGGTTAGCAAAGCATTTTTAAAACCCCTAGAATAATCTGCACCATTCATCCCTTTTTTAAAATCACTGCGATATCTTATGCATGTTGTCAGATCAATCAAAGTCACTGAATTAAGTGGTTGTGTAGCCCTTCCAAGCCATCGTGTAACATGACTCAGACTGCATCTAAATGCTTGTTAAAAAGTGAATCGTTTTAATTTTTTAATCACAATCTTCTCACCTATTCTATTATTATATGCATGTTTCAGAATATTGTTGAAACTCAAGAAATGTCCCAAGAAGTTGTGGAAGAAAAAGTGCCTCCTCCTGTCGCAGAAGAAATCCAGGTAATGGATGTTGAGGCAGAATTCATTGAAGAGCCACAAGTTGAGGAGTGCCGTCCACCTTCACCATTCAAAGAAGATGAAGTATCTCCTATACAAGAGCAGGCCACAATATCTCATACAGAGTTTGCCACAAAATCACCTCTTAAATGGACTGTAAGTAATTTCACATGCATCCAAAATTTAACTTTCATCATATATTTTTTTTTTTAATTGAAATTTTTTTTTTATTTTTTTTTTAGGTTAAACAATTGTTAATTAACTTTTTCAATTTAAAGTCATTTCCTGATTATTCACATAATGGGTGGGGAGGGGACATCTCAAAGATAACACAAAATTGTAGCTATAATTAGCTCCACCAACTTTGATCCGCTTTCATAACCCACAAGAATAGCATTGTTCACAATGATTTTATATATGTGATGAAAAATCACTAAATCCTTCCCCTCCCCCAACTTAACATGTGTTTTGTAATCAACATGAAAAGACCAAATGTTGACATCGTAGCATCACCATGATGGCACGGGCTTGTTAGAATGTGAACCAAAGAAAAAAATGGTGGCCAGAAATTTTGAAAAAATAAACCATAGAATAAAATTAATGTGAAAATAAAAAAGGGTGGGGAGAAAGGGGTTAGAATAGGATTAAAGGATGACATTTTTTGCGATTTCTATAATGAATGGATAATCAAATTAGAAATAAACATAAAGACCTGAGATCAAGAACAGAATATTATTTGGAATAAATGAGAAAAACTTACAATACTCTAAAAAAAAAAAAAAGTGTTCAAGACAAGTAAACTTACTCTCAAAATAAATTAATAGTACAAGAAAAGGATAAAAAGAGTCTAAATACAAAAATACTGTTTTTAGAATTACATCTGTGTGTCTTTAAAATGTATGTATCAACTCTGGCCCAAAAACTACCTAATGAAATTTCAGGAAATTTGGTAGTTACATTTTTTATGCTTTATCCAAGTGCTGATTAGATGTTAGTGAGATTTTGGAAAAAAAACTGTCTGTTTTGTCAAAATGGCCTGCAAACATCATCAAAATCTGAAATAAAAGTCTAAATATTCTTAAATGTATTGATTAAATGTTTGCTTTATATGTAATTTTTATGATAAAATGAATAAAATCTGTGCCATTACTTTAAGGAAAAGCTTTGACAGGATATTTAAATTTGGAGGAACTTTTACTATGCAGCCATTTTGAAATACACCAAATAAAAATAAAAATGCCATTAAAACTGCAAATTTGGCATAGTTTTAAATAAATATCCATTCCATGTATTATTTTGTGCAATTGAACTTGATTTAATGCATTATAGAAGAAATGAAGAAAAATAAGTTAAAGTTGAATTGTAAAGAAAAATAAGTCTACTATTCACATCAGATATTTAGATATTTTTTTCGGATAATATCATTCCAAAATAGAATTTAAATAAATGTTTGTCACCTATAGGTTACAGATGTTGTTGACTTTGTACGAGGCCTTCCTGGTTGTTCTGACTATGCGGATGAATTTAGAGCTCAAGAGATTGATGGACAAGCACTCTTGCTCCTGAAAGAAGACCATCTCATGAGTCTTATGAGTATGAAACTAGGACCAGCATTGAAAGTCTGTGCAAAAATCAATACGATGAGAGATGAAGTGAATCATTAACTGCTGGTGCCATTTTTCTACTTTGCTTTGCACAATGAAGGGTAAACTATACTTCTGATTTTTTACAGGGTGATATGCAGAGAGATGCTAAATCTTGATTGCATTATTGAGTAAGTTGTACCTGAATGGTAGTTGAAATTTATGATTACTTTTGTCTGACAAAAGTTTGGTTAATTCTAAATGAGAGATGTTTTGTATTATTGTATCAATGAAATTGAACATGGATCTGATTTACTGTATCTACACTTTTTACATGGATATTTAAAATCCATCATTTGCACTCAGTTACATTGTTTGTATCAACTTGTATTGTTGAATGATTTATTTTGTTGGAATGTATACTGCATTCTCTTGTTTCCAAAGATTGGTGGTCATTCTGTTGTTTTGTTTAAGAAAAAAGATTATCTTGTTTGTTGTTGGACTATTTGAATATTTTGTCATTCTTTAATTAATTTTTGATTTTCTATAAAAAAAAAAAAAGAAAATGTGGCTTTCGTGTTTGTTGGTTATATGGAGTAAAACATTTTTATATGCAAAGTGCTTAACATTCCAACAAAACTGAATTGATATTTCATCATTTTATTCTGTTGATATTTATGTATGAGTGTCCCACTCCCAGTGCAGAAAACAGCATCACTAAAATTATTCTACTTCATTAAACCTCATCTATAATTAATAGGAATTAGACAAACATTAGAATTTTTAATTTTACAAAAACCTAGATAGTGCTAAACCAATCTGATTCCAGGAAAGAGAGGCTAGATGCAGTACAAGTAAGACAACTAACTATGTGCCATAATTTTGTAAATCTCTGTTGTGGTTGACAGTCAATTTTCCCTTGTAACAGGCATCAAGCTCATAGATCAAACTATGAACTTGATCTTGCAGTTGTCATACAGTCAATTGATACTAACTACATAACAAGGTTGATTTTATCAGTCACCAGAGGGACTTCAAAATTATGGCTCATAACAAATTTTTTTATTTCCACTGCAATTAAAGACTAAGGAGCCCTAATAAGAGCAAATATGGTCTAGTAATGCTGTATACTGCACTAGAAATATAATTTTCAACTTTGAAATGTCTTTTTAAAGGAGGTGGAGGGCAAATTTCCAAACTATATAAGGAAAGTTACCTTTAAACACATCTAACCTTCAATTTATATGGTGGATTAGTTCCACAAATGTACCATGTAAATAAAAATTGGGTACATCAGAACAAATAATCCTAATTAAAAACTATGATAATGAAAAAACACATTTTGTTATTCTTAAACCATGTTAAATCAAAATCGTACCATGTAAAGCAAAAAATTGTAGCACTTTTTCAACCATGCAAAATTGAAATCATGCTATTTGAGTACCATACAAATGGAGGGTTAGATATGTATGCTTATCACATATTCCATATTTCTAACCATGAATAGAAATTTTGATTGAATCAAAGAGAAAAAGAGACTTAGCTAAATTAAAAGTCTATATCTTGAGAAAATTTATAGGTGATTAACTAAGGCAATGTGATAAAAAAAGAAACTATTTTTACATATCAACTACCTCTGCCCTCCACAATCGAATCTCCTGTGTGATTTTATTGAGCATTATGGATACAGTAATTTATCATATTTAATATAATAATGTACACTCCAGATAACCATCAAATACTAAATCTAAATACATAACAGGGTATGTTAATTTGTAAAAAGAAAAGTCTATTAAAGTGCAATACTAAGTAAAATTCTATATGCATTAATTTTTAATGCATAATTCCTTATTTCAGGCAAAAAAATGAGTTGCCTAACAGTAATTATGTAGTAGAAAGTTGATCAAATTAACTTTATCTGCTACCAATCTATGTTTATCTGAGGGATAAAACATAGATAAATACTAGATTTCTCTTTGTATTTTGTATGTAATAGAGATTTTATTTATTTATTTTGGCACAAGAATGGTATCATCATGCATAAATAAGTGAATATTAGTTCAGAATTTTATTTATTTTCTTTCATTTGATGAGAAGAATGTTGAAATTTACTTAAAATATATATTTTGTTAACAATTTCAATGATTAACTGTGGTATGTATCATAGTTGTTCTTGTAGCAGAAATTGGGAATATATATACAGTAGGTGCCGCTTAATGTGATCGCTTTGGGACAGATGCTATTTGATAACAATAACCGATTGATAACAATAAACAAAAAGTATCAGAAATATAAAATTTTGATTTTAAAAGTTAATATTTACTGTATTTTTGCAGCTACTACAAATTCAAAAGACAACGATTCATTCAAACAATATTTTAAACAAATCGTTAAAATAGGTCAATTAAAAAAAGTCTTCCAAAGTTGTCTGCCTTGTATTTTGTCTCAGCAAATTATTTATAAAACTTTCATACCTGTACTGCTCGCGAAAGTCCCCAGGAGTGCGTCTGTGTTGCACCCCGAGTCTCAAAACAAGGAGAGCCTCTCTCATTTCAGTAGCAGTTGGAGGATTCTCAACAAGGTTTTCAGCTTCGTCCTCATCTTCATCCGATGCTTTTTCCTCGTTTTCTTCGATAGAACAAGATACAGCTCGGCATACATCTTCATCAGTCATTGTTGTAGCCACTTGGGCGTTCTCATCTATAGACATCCATTCTGCAAAGTCATTTTCAGTCATGTCGGATGGTACGAGTACTGTTTCATCGAATTCCGGTACCGCCATACCTTCGTCCACTTTAACGAACCCACCGTGCGAAAAACAGTTCTTAATTGTAGTCTCGGACACTCTATCCCACGACATTGTCAAAAGATGGAAGGCCTGAAGGACATTCGTCTTCTTTGCTAATGCGTTTGCACTCAGTTGTTCCGTACCTTCCATATTTTCCCAAACCCTAGTGCGCATTTTCCCACGGTAATACGCTTTCATTGCACGAATTATTCCTTGGTCACATGGTTGGATAAGTGATGTAGTGTTGGCAGGTAGGAAAATGATTTTTATATGCTTTAATGTGACATTTGCATCGTGGGCTCTGTAGTTATCGATGAGTACGGCAATATTGCGATCTAATTATTTGTCCCACTTTAGAAGCCATTCGCTGAATAGAGCAACTGTCATCCACGCTGTTTTATTGTCAGCATAATCAACAGGCAATTTCTTAACATCCTTAAAGCATCTCGGCTTTTTGGTTTTTCCGATAACAAAGAGTTTCTTCTTCGTTCCAGTCATTCTCGCACAACAGAGTACAGTTATACGTTCTTTTGAAACTTTGCATCCCTTAGAACTCTCGTTTTTAAACAGGTACGTATGTTCTGGCAAGGTACGAATATAAAGTCCGGTTTCGTCAGCATTGTAGATGTTTTCGGATGAATATTTTCGGCCATTCTTAGGAAATCCTTGCCTTTGCAGCTGCAAAAGCGGCATCCTTTTCTTCCCCATGGGTACGTTTGAACACAATGTTCTCCCTTTTTCTCCAGCGATTAAACCATCCGCCCGTTACGATGAAATTCTTTTTGCCCATTTTAGAAGAAAGATCTTCAGCTTTCTGCCGCTTAAAGGACAGTTTATGCGTGCATCCTTTTCCCTAACATTGGCAAACCACAGTGTCAAAGCCGATTCGACTTCTCCATATTTCCCAGTACGTCTTCCCATACAGTTCAAATTTGCTTTCAACTTTGCTTTATTTTCAATCTCGTCGCGATTCTTTAACATTTTACAGAGTAATGGCTGAGAGATTTTTAGTGCAGAAGCAGCATTTTTTGACTCATCTTGGGTAAATTATCAAAACGTTTCAAAATGTCAATTTTGTCCTTAACAGTTAAATCATTGCGTTTTTTCCATTGCTAAAATGCTTGACCGTCTGCAATAAAGTTTGAAATGCAACTTGACAGAGAGAAAAAATTTTACAGCTTACAACAGTCAAAGCACTTTGCTTACTGATAAGAAAATAACTCAACGCTTTTCCTACGCCCTCACCATTCTCAAAGGGGGGAAGGGATAGAAATCACCACCTGCAGAGCGCCGGGCGCCGTGCCTGAGGGACGGCCTTGCGTCAAATTCCTGCACATGCCAACAAAAGGGGTCCTCTTTGAGGTTTTGAGGATTCTCCCTTTGCTTTTACGTATATGTAATTTGAATTTTTTGTTAATAGAATGAAAAAAAATCGAAAATGGTACACGAACGACGAAAGTGAAGTGATAAAGTGATAACAATAAACGAAGGCGCTGATTACAAAAACCGATTTTTTTAACATGTGTTAATATACAAGCGTTCGGGACTTCGCGATTCTGATAACATTAAACGAATGATAACATTATCCGCGATCACATTAAACGGCACCTACTGTATATATATCTTTACCATTGATTTTGTGATTGAATTTAGCTTTTCATACATTGAATCTCTTTGTTGATCCATTATGGCCGTGGTTTTGCTTCTATGGTGATGTTAATATTTCACGATTACTTGAATTGAGTATTATTGCATTTTTCTAATATATATATATATATATATATATTACTTTAGGTACATGTGGTGCTTGTAACTGAAGTTGCACTATAACAAACCATTGTCATATATTCATTTCTGTTTTGATCTAAATGATCTGATTCTATTAATATTACCAAATATGATACCATTTCTTTTGTTTTTATTCAAGTAGGATCATAGACTGTATTCAACTACTTAGTAGAACAGTTCATTGTGTCTCCTAATCAGTTCACAGAATTTTGAGCCCTTTCTGTAATTGGGTCCTTAAGCGATTTTAAAAGTTGATTCACCTGTTCACATTAAATTTATTTAGTACATTTTCTGACTGCCATTCAGGCAACATCTTTAAAAACAAAACAAAACAAAAGCATGAAGTTGAGCTATTAATTCGTGTGACTTGTATATTGTCAGTTTTTTACAATCAAAAGGCAAGTTTAGAGTCTTTTTTACAGTAAAAGAGGTTCTAATGTATTCAATTTTCCATACATGATTGAATGTGCTGTGAATATAGAGTTGCCATTTCTTAAGTTCTTCTAACCAGGAGATATACATTAATAACCCAAAATGTATAGAATTGCCAAAATAATTTATACCGTAAATCATTAGCACACTCTGATGAAGCTTCTTTATTATAAAAAATATATACGAAAAAATGGTAGGATTGAAAGACATTATTGTTAACATTCCTCTTCAGGTTAAAAATAAAGTAGTTGTGCAAAAAGTGTATACGCAAATCTTTGTTCAAAAGATTTTCCTTTGGAACGTTTTTTTTTTACCTGAAAATAGGATACCAATTATAGCATCTTTTGAAAATCGTGTCATTATTTTTTTCATATATGTTCATTTATTAAATTTACCCATAAAGTTTATATTGAATGAATGACATGAAAGTGGATGGTTCCAGGAGAGCCCAGCAAATCGACCAGAGGTCTATTGTATTACCCCAAAAAGTGAAGATCCTTAAGAAAAGAAACCAGTAGCCGAGGCAAAAATAAGCAAGCACTTGACAGGAATGTCATACAACTCCCAGGGTTCAATCATATGTCAACCCAAGTAGTCGAACCTATAAAGTTTATATTGCTAGAGATCTAACTCCTTTTTCATCACAACTGCCCACCATAAGCCAATGCCAGCCAACTGCTATCATGAAATCCCAACCAAAAAATGGGTTTGCACATGTTGATCTTTCTACTCATGAGTATAAATTATAGGCATGTGTTATTTTAATATTGGAAATTTAAAAACATTTGTAGTATGCTACTTATAAAATTTGTTAACTATACACTTCTGTTTTTCATGATAGATAGTGGCTTATTATGGCTTATGGTGTTTATTGCCACTCTGGTAATATAAACTTTGTTAGTTTTCTAAAGATACTCCTCTATCAAGCACCAGTCACTTTCAAAATACCCATACATATTATTTCCTTTGATATATTTAATAACCAAGTATTGAGATATCTATATATATGTTTAAAAATATATGTTATTACTATTTGAGAAGTAATATTTGTAATATTAAAATATGGAATACATAATGCAATGTATATTTGAGGCTGAATGTCATGAAACTGTGTGAAAAGATTTTCCATTAGATCATGTTTATTCTTGAAATATATGGTGAGAAACATTTTGATCAAAAATACAAATAAATTTGTATGAATTGTATACAAATAAATTTGATGTTGTAATTTTGAATAGTTTTACAGTCCATAATATATTCAAAGACATATTTGTCTAAACCCAGAGCTTTAAGAAAATGTGTAAAACAAAAAACCAAAGAGGTGGCAACTCTAGTTGTAAGTATTATTCTGAGCCTGTTTCTCTGTGTTATGCATTTTTTTAAACATGGAGTAACTGCTTTTAACTATTTTATGTCAAGTTGGTGTTTAAAGTAATTTTAGTTTTTGTGCTCGTTGTGTCATTTGTCTGAACTTCTATTTTTGTTTGAGGTTATGTGGTAATTGTGAAGTCTTGTAACATATATGTTCAAACAATCACTTATGAAATCAAAACTAGACCAAAAATGTAGCAGTATTTTATTTTATTATTATTTATTGAGAGAAGGAAAAGTATATACACACATTAACAAATAATTTGTTAATGTCTTGTATTTCACTATTTTCTAAAGTGAAGGCAATTTCTTGTTTGTAATTAAGTTTTGATTTATATATTATGATGCATTTATTGTGTACAATATATGCATAGGAATTACACATTCATTTTCCCGGTAATGGAAATATTATATGCTGTATATTTATATTAAAAAATTGGTAAGTCACTCTGTTTCTCATTATAGATTGATGTAAAACATCAATCTATATAATCAATGTAAACAAGCTATACATCGATCAAATATTAATCCTCCATATGCTTTTGTGGGTGGTACAGTAAAAGCAGTAGGTACTACATCACCGATACTGCTCGACATTGAGGTGCCCTCATTGATGCGCACCTGTGTTTTTCTCGAAAATCTTGAACTTGTTCAGTCAACAACTTGGCTGATTGAGAACTGATTTGAATTTTTTGCATCAAACAGATTTGTAAAGTTGATTTATTTCTATTTGAAATTATAAGCAAAAACCATGTAGCTCATGAGATTATTATCCAATCAATAACATTTGAAAAGTTTCCAGAACATGCCTAAAATTGCTCAGTTGTCAATATTTTGCAAAATTCATGGTCAAGATCAGCGAATTTGTCACCAAGGTCAAGTGATCCGTACCTTCAAATTATAAATTTTCTGTTACATATTTGTAACAATATGATGTCACTTCCATTTCATCTAAGTCACATTTCTTTCGAGATTTACTGTACCCTGTGACGTTAGATGTTTCACATCAAAAATAGTTTAAAATAAGAAACACAGTACACTTCAAAATTATTTGCAACAATGATATTGTAAAGCATGCTTCTGAATTGTAAAAATTTCAATTTGCTTTTCCCAAATTTCAAACATTAAGAAACAAATTATTTTCACATGTATGTTACTCAATAACAATTATTAATATCTAAATTTGTTTGCAAACCAGCTGAACTTTAAATGGCAAGCTTGATTAAGTACTATAAAAGACATTTGTTCATCAAGAGAACTTGATTTTCAGTGATGCAATGTACCTTAATTTGTCTGGGAACTTCAGAAATTTCATTAAATTGCAAACAGAGATATCCTTATTTGTGTTACATAACATTTTATTTGTTTAATTTACCTTGTGAGGTTCCTTCGTGGTGATAGCTTGGTTGGTAGAGTTCTATCTTCGAGATCAAGAAATAGTAGGATTGGATTTAGACAAAACTTCATGCTTGCATGTACTAAAACCTTGCCGTTCCTCTTGGTATGCAAAGTAATGACAAAATTGCTGAAATAATATAATGACAAAATACAAAATAAATTAATTTGTTGGGGCCAAGTACTCTCTACGCAAATTAAGAGAAGAATGTGGATTCCCTTAATAGAGTTCATGTCTCAAGATTATAAACTGCAAGTTTAAATCCTGAGCAAAGATTTGTAATATATTTATTAAATTCAGTTCTAAATATAGAATGTGCTTTGTCTATTCATTGTAAAAATTGTACACTTAATATATATTAACCATATTTATTATTGATACTTAAACTTACTTGAATTCAGTATTAGTAGAATGTTTTATTGTAGTCCTGCTGTAATTTTTATATAGTTTTGTTGTATTTGGCAGTAGAAATTTACTTACTTACTGTTTTGTTTCAACTTATCAGCAGTTTGATTTCAAATATGTTTGTATGATAATGGAGCAATGGAATTTACATTTCATAGAATAATTGTGTTAAACTTTTCAGTAGTTTTCATTTTTTTTGTTTTGTGTACAATTATAATGCATTTATGTTTAAAATTTTTAGCCCTAGTTTCTTGTGCAAAATTTCTATTTTAAGTTTTTGGAAAAATAAGTTTGTTTCATATACTATGAAAAGAGATAATTAATATACTATAAATTATAAATACTATTGAATATTGTGTCTGAATACCTCCTGTATAAGAAGCAGTCACTTATTAGCCTCTCATCAACTTAAGTACTTTGTCATACTTTGATCATGAATGAATCTAATATTAAATTTTGCTTTATATATATATATAAAAAAGGTCTTGAACAAATAATGAATTCTTTATATTCCTTTTCTTTATATCAACTGCTGCTTTTCTACAGTTGGAAAACATCATTACTATTTATCTACTTAAAGTTCATTTTGAGCTTAGTCATTAATTATGATATATATATATATATATATTATATATATATTGTTTTTTGTTTTGAGAGATAGGCATTAAAGGCATAAATAGGTCATATCTTTTAAACAATTAAAGATAAAATATTGCTGCATTATAGAACTGGCTGTTGCCTAATAAAAGGCTCATGAAATTAATAATAAATGCAAGTGAACTAGCATGCACATTGCTGGAATCAATTAAAAGTAGAACTACTTAAATAACTGGGGCAAAAATTATATTTTTATAGATTAGTTTTATCTATGCATTTATGTATATCATGTGGACTAATAACATATTATTGTCAACTGACATCTTAAATTTAAGTTTTGAAAGAATGAAATTTAAATTAGCCATTCTAATTGGATAATTTATTTTTTTTTTTTTTATATCACAATACAAAGTTAATTTATATAAATATTTTATATATATTATATTATAAATATATATATATATATATATATATATATATATATATATATAAATATATTATATATATAAATATATTATAAAAAATAATTTATATAAATAAAGATACAATAAAAACCCATCAAAAATGCAATTGAATCCAAAGACCTATAGAGTTACACATGCTACTAAACAATTCAAATAAATTAATATATTTTTAATTGCTACCATGTATATTACTATCATTTACAAACCTTGATTTATGAAGATCACAAATCTTTATCTGTAAGTAAGTAAGGCACTTCACATGGCTGAGAAAAAGTCAGGACTTTCTTCATTCAAAATAATGGAATGCTATCCTCTGTTATGCAATAATGGAATGCTATCCTCTGTTATTGGCATCCTTGATGAAGTTATGGTGTGCCTGCCAATTTCATTCTCTAAATGGATTTTACATTATTTTTAGAGGAATGTGTTTTTATATTTTTATATTAGGTTTTAATTGTTTTAATTCAAGCATTTTCAGTTTGTTTTTGTTGAGATTTTAAGAGAATATAATCCTGATCAAATTGCAGTAACTGGTCATCGGACCATTTCTTAAACTGTATTTTTGTAATTTGAGTTACCCATAATTTGGTTATCCAAGCAGATCTGTTTGAATGGTACCTGCTTAACTAGGCATTCTGTGAATAGTTTTTCTGACTTAATGTTTCAATTCTAAGTTTAGCCAATTTGGAGGAATCATCGAGCGAATTAGCTAGGTTCTCAGTGAACCATCTCAAAACCTAATTAGCAGATTTTTGTGATAGTTTTTCTGAACTTAAAAGTTCTAATCTGAAGATTTACTGAAAAGTATCTAAAGTCAAGAAAGAAACACATTTGAAATTAATTTCCTCTATACATTGGTTCTCATGTGAAAGCTAAGAAACTGATGGACAAAATCAACTTTTTTCATGTATGCAAAGAATATGGACAAAAATACAATTTTAGCTACTCAGTCTCATCTGAAGATACATTATAATTTACTTTCGTTGTATTTGTTTTCAATTGTTTTTCATCAAAGTTGTCAAAGTGCTGTAATATTTGCAATTTTATTGCAGGTTCAACTATATATAAAATATTTTATTCAGCAAGGCGGTAATGAAAGTGTGGTTTTGTTTTTATGTCATCATGTCTGTAACAAGATTTTGCTGTTGCATGGTTGAATTTTAGTGACCATGGTGCTAGTTCATTGATAAAATGCTGAGTAATGCATACGTATTGAATTATTTCATTTTTACATACTTGCATTGAACATGGATGCCTGCCTGCCTACAGAGAAAACTGCAGAGATGTCTATAACACTGGTTTTTGATACTTTCTAAATGTTCTGATACTTTTTACTGTATCAATACTTATTAAATTATTTATATTCTTTGTATAAATATATTGATTTTTAAATACTTGAGTGTCTTTCTTTTGGGTAAAACTTTCTGAGTCTATGTCTATTGTGTTCAACATATTATTCGATTGTTTTATACTATTTTAGTTAAGTGATAGTATCCTTGTAAATTTGTTTTGTTTTTTTTATAAATTTACTTTTGCTGTTATTGTTATTTATTTTTTAAAAATAAAAATGTTTCTTAGGGTGCATTTTATGTGTTTTGGATATTTTCTTATATTTATTCTAATATCCTTGCTTTTAGTCAATATATTTTGTCATGTTTTATTGAGAAAGTTGAATATTTGAATTTTATAAAAGGTATATATTTTGTTATATACCCATTCCTATTTTAGTCATTTCTCTAGAATTGTTTTGTTAAACTGTCGCTTATATATGTACATATATTATATGTATTATATAAATTAGTTTATTTGTTTAGGAGAAATATGTTACATACAGTGAATATTTTTGCAATTTTGTCTCATTTTGAATTTTTTGAAGAATTTTGTTTGACTTATACATTGGTTCAAGGTTATTATCCTCTTGTATCTGTGCAATCAATTATAAAATGTAATACAATAGGATAGATATTGAACCATTCTGCATTGCTTTCATAAATATTTTAATTTTGTTTTCAGTCATATTAAATGCTTTATAGTATTTTTGTTTGTGTATATGTTTATTATCTTCTTTGAGACATTGTTCTAATTTGTTAAAATCTTTTAAGTTTTCTAATTTAGAAAGTTTCATTTCATTCTCATACTCCCTGATATTAATTAGGTGTATAATAAAAGGTTAGTTTGAATTGTTGATATTTAAAAGTGAATATTCAAAATAATAGTAATTTAATACAACTTTTTTTTTATGTGTTATAATCCCTGCTACTCATTGTTGATGCTAACATTGGTGCTAATGGGATTAAATGTTCTATTGTATATGTTACAATAATCATACCTGTGCATTATTTCACAATGTCTTAGTTAAACAACATTTGTACTATTGTGGCATAAAGTATAAGTTAAAAAGCAACACATAAGTCAAGAAGCCATAGAAATGCATATAAAATTAATATTTAGGGTTTAAAATTAATTTTCGTATAAAAATCAATAAGTTTGTGGTTACTAATTGGAATTATAAATCTTGAGATCAAATAAATTGTATATGCATTATCACAGCTGTATTCACATGTATTCCTTCAATATCGGGTTCTTACACTTCTGTTGTACAAACTTTTAATTATATATGTTGTGGAAAAAATATTCTAACTTTGCTTTTATTGCTTAAATGATTAATGGTATCTAAATTATTTTTATAGAATAACTCTTTTTAAATGTTTTCTCTCATTAAAAACATTTTAAAAAATAACTTTTTAAATGTGTTGTTTTCAAATACTTTTCTCTCATAATTAGGCTACTAAACAATATATTTCTATTTAAATATGTGTTTGGCTTTTTTTTTCTTTCAATTAAATTTCTTCAGAAAAAGAGTAATTAATATTTTTTTAATTTATTTTAGGATATATATAAAGCAAAACTCAGATATATCCCATAAAATCTCATTAGAAAGAAAGTGATACTAAATACCAACAAACAATCACTCAAAAACGGCGGCAATAATAACACAATAAATTAAGTCTTCATAAAATACAGCATGACGACCTGACTTGAGTAAGTGGGGTCATGCTTTTTGTCGGTCCTGAAGAAGGCTGCTGTTTTTGCCTTTGTAACCAGTTGACCAATTTATTCTTATATACATGCTGTATTTTATGAAGTTTTAATTTGTCCTGATATTAAGTACTGTTTAAACATCTACCCTAGTATCATATATATACCTGCAAAAAATTCTTAGCTGGCAGAAACTGTAAAATATAAAGACCTGTTGAAGTACTTTGTCACCTTGTACATACACTACTATTGATGCATCAGCTTAAAATGAATTGAAACTTACCTTCTACCTGTTGAATAAAAAAAAAATACAACATTTATGCAACTTTTGCACTGTAAAACACCTACCACCATCTATACAGAAGTGACATCTCATGTTTTCTGAGACAGTTTTACATGTATTTTGGTTCTTTGTTATTACCTATCACCAATTAAATCTTATTTAACTTTTACGGGAGAGAATTGCAACACACACACAGTGTACATGATTCATGCAATATTAAATGATGTATTATTATCTGTGTAATGCAGTGCTTTGTAATAATTTACTGAAATTTTCAAAAAATCTCTATATAACAGAATTTTGTGTAATCAAAAATGTTAAGTTTGTGTCAAGTTGCAAGGGGGGGGGGGGCTAAATCTCCTTTTGAGATTCTAAAACTCATTTAGCCCTTATCATTTCAATTGCAATATATAATGGCAATATTATTTGAAAAATTACTGGGGGTGCTATTGAAACTGTTTAGGGTATTTAACAGCCCCTAACTGCCTATCCTTCCATTTGTATAAATATTTTTAACTATGGTCAAGTGTCACCATTGTATATAATTTCTCCCCTAGGTAAACGTTACTATTTTGTTACACTCTAATATTAAACATCTACTAAAAATTGTATACATTCATGTAGTTAAAAATATTCTAAGCATATTTGTTTTTCAATGGAATTATTTTGTAACCAGATCACTCATTATAAGCTCATAGCAAGTGGTTTCAACGAATGAAATGAATTAATCCTGCTTTATAATTAATATATGAAGTTGTAAGAAGCGAAAACTTAATTATAAGAAAAATCAATAAGGGTTTATTCACTAAGCTTCTTTTTAAAAGACTTCTAATTGTACAATTCTTCTGTTCTATTTAAAGAAAAATGTGTTTATAAACATTAATGATACTAACTTTTAATCTTTTTTTTTTCACATTAATTTTTAGTAGTTCAAATTGCTACATTTTTTGCTTTAATAATTTTCTCTGTTAGTCTCTCTTCATAAATTATGCAAGTATTCCATTTTGTTATGCAATTCATCCATCAAACTAGTATAACTTTATATACGAAACCGTTTTGATTACTAAAAATTCTGTTTAGAAAAGTTTTGTAAGTTGAAAAATAAATGTTATATGTGTATATTAATTTTGTTTTTTCAGAACATTAGCCTTGGTTTGAAATGAATCATATTTATTATATTTGTGGCTATTAAAAAAAATTTGATTTCTTTTCAAGAATAGTTAATCTGAATTTTAATATTTTAATTATCATTTCGCCAAAAATCAAATACTGTGAATTAAGAAATTGTCTTCCATTTCTTTGAGTTCTAAAATTTATGAAACTGCCATAAATAAATTGGTAGTACCTGACACCAGTACATTGGTAACTTCTGATGAGGCAAAAGTACTTCAGAAGTTCTAAAAATATGTAAACATGGCTATTACTTTCTGTGTAATAAATAATCTAGTCAAAGCCCAATATTTTGTTGACTCTGTTTATTTTCTATATATTTTTCATAATATGCACTTTTATTAACACTTTACAACATAGTTGAAAAGTGTTTGTGACTTTGTTCATTCTGTCTATCAGCATGATAACTGCCGTAAAAATGACTTTATCTAAATGAAATTTTAGTCTGACGGTTTTTTAGACGGTCTGTGGGACCTATGAGAATATAAATGAATAATATCAATAATATAATTCTGAAACAATGCAATTACAATATATTTGAGTTTAAATGATCATCAAACTTTGATTATTTCTGCAACAAAGCCTAATTTTCACTTATGGAGAATGTAAATACATAAAAATGTAGGATGAGTTGTATAAAAATTGCTGAATTTTTTTTAACACAAAATTATTTTGCTCTTTGAGTCTGAAATATAGCTGATATGAATTAAACATTCATTGATTTGCATCGAGAACAGACGATTTTATAGCAGACTTTTTCAATGAAGTTTTAAGCATAGAGTTAAATTACGTTTACCTCCATGGTTTTAAGTTTTTAAATAAAATAAATTATTGTAGTATTTACGTATTGTGATGAATAAAAGGATTAGAATAAAAGTGTGTAAATGAAATATTCACAGCTTTTACATGGAGGGCCAGGCAATTTATATTTCAATGACGTCATTTGATTTCTTTCTATGAAGTTTTAGGTTTTCAAATATAATAAATTAATGTAGTATTGTGATAATTTTAAAAATATTACCACTGAATGTATCGCATTTTAGAAATGTTTAAATAAAATTGCATTGCAGTCAGAAAGTATTTCATAATCAATGCTTTATGCATGATTGATCTTTCTTGTTTTTACACTTGAAATGCACCTGACTACAGTATACATGGTGTTCGGTAAAGTCCATTACAAAAATGTTTCAAATGAGGTAACAATTTATAGTATAACAGTTTTAAATCAAAAAATACATTTTTCAAAAATATATGAAATCTAACTTTTCATGTGGTCCCTTAACCTCCAACGTTCCAATTACTAAAATTTTATTCATGCATTGACATACAAAATTAAAAAAGTTCGATCTATTTTTTTTTTCGAGCGACATTGACCAAGATATATTATTTCAAAGTTTTAGCACTTTTCATGAGAATTTGAGGGTTGTACACAAAGTGAATTGATGTGAGAGTTAATATCAATTTATCAGCAAATTGACCCAGGTTAAAATACTAAAATATTTAAATTATAACCACTATATTCTATAATGAAACTTTATATTACTATGAAAGTCAACAATATGCCTAATTTAAGCTTTCTAGCTGCTTCACTTCTCAATATGTGATGTCACGAGTTTTGCAGCTTAATGCATTTACTTACTCCTTGGTGAAATGTTGGTGCACAAGCACGAGATGTTTTGTTTTAAAAAAAATTAGGAAGTTAAATGAACTTAAGAGATCAAAAGCATCCGTTTGCATATTTAGGAGTTTTGGAAAGAATAAATCTTATATCCCTTCAAAAATTCCATGTTACGCGAGAATCTCAGTTAAATAAAAGTGGTTGATAATTTTTTAGCGGATTCTTAGCATATTGTACTTATAAGATATTTTTTAATTTCCATAGTACAGTATATATATATATATATATATATATATATATATATATATTATATATATATTTGTACATAATTAATATACAATATTGTTTAAGGACATTGTTGACTATAGTGATTTTCAACTAAGCTTATGTTCCAGATTTCTCACCAATTTTCAGTGTGCCATTTCATACAAGGGCGAACGTAAAACGTTTTCCAAGGGGGGATAAACTCAGCGATAACATCATCTAACTTGATGGCCGATTATATTATCTTGAATATTCATGGGGGGGAGTAGAGTGTCCTCCCCTATGAGCGATCATGGCTTCATATTTAATGAAATGGTTGAAAACGTGCAACTAATTTAGAAGTAAGAAACCATTTAAAATGTTACATTTTGTATGTATTTATCTTACATCGGTAACATATTTTAAAATATCGTGCATTTCATTCACTCTTAGCATTTTTATGTAAAATTATTTTTCTTTTTACTCATCAAGGAAAATAAAATATATTGAAAGTTTGAATTCTAATATAAATCTCACTTATAATGCGAAAACCTTTTCCAAATTAAAACGCCAATCGCTCAGCCTCCTCAGTCGAAAAGATCACACTACTCTACTCTACTGCTGTTTAGCTATTTGTAGCACTTTGAAAGCCTGTAAACAAAACAAATCGAATAAACTTATTGAACTTTAACTGAGTTTTATTTTATAAAATGTAATTCATGCAAAACCATTTCCGTGCCAATAGACTGGTACTACCGCCAATTTTGTGTCTGTTACTGAAGGATAAAGGCAGAACAAGTTTATTTAAAGAGCTCTAAAATTGTATTTTCCATAGAACTTAATCTCTTACATTGATTGCTACAAATGAAGCAAGTACAGTGAAACCCCGATTTTACGTTTCTCAAGGGATTGGGTGAAAAAAACGTAAAATGCTGAAAAAACGTAAAATACGGGAAATACATAGAATGTAAAAATCAAATAGAAAAAAAAACTAAAGGTAGTAAAGATGACTCTTTCAAAAGGTATAATATGTATATTTTACGAAAAGAACATTATTATACATACCATTTTAAGATCATTTTAACACATTTAGTTACGAATCCTGGCGTTTAGGTTGAAAATAGTCCGTAATAGTGCATTGTTTTTTAGTCATTGAGTTCAAAGAGAATGCAGCATCTTCTAGGATTGAAATACTTTGCAAGTTTTTTTCCTGTTCTTTATAAGAAAGAAAATGGTCTTTCACTATTTGTAAGCTCTTCAATGCAATACTGAAAGAAGGGACGGGCTGTGTTTCCGATTGTTCTTGTTCATATTCATCGGCGGACGAAAAGTCCATAAGGTCGTCTACGGATGGAGCAGTAGCTCTTTCAGCTTCGCATGTTGCTAAGTTTTCCGGGATGTAATCGCCGAAGTCATAGATAAGTGTTTCGTTGTCCTCCAAGTCCACCGCAGCTGATTCATCTGTTCCCGGCTCATTAGACGCTACGATTCCGCTTTCTTCAAAACAATGGGAAATGCACTGTTGTGTAACGTTTCTCTACGACGCAGAAATAAAATGCATAGCCTCTAGAACACTTAACTTTAGTTTGCAGGCGTCATTTAGGTTTCCATTTTCTAGTTCAGCTACAGCTTTCCGGACAAGTTGCTTTCTGTAATAAACCTTGAAAGATCGAATAATGCCGAGATCACAAGGCTGCAATTTGCTTGTACAATTTGCAGGAAAAAATACGACACGCACA
The DNA here is from genome assembly GCA_951213105.1 of Amaurobius ferox. Taxonomy (NCBI): domain Eukaryota; kingdom Metazoa; phylum Arthropoda; class Arachnida; order Araneae; family Amaurobiidae; genus Amaurobius; species Amaurobius ferox. The sequence continues at coordinate 25,886,938 of OX578143.1, forward strand.
TTAGACAGCTGCAAATCCGGATGTGCAGTGCATTGATCAATGAACAAAATTATTTTACGATTTTGCAACTTCATTTGTTTGTTTAGTTTGCGCAAAAAGTTTTCAAAAAGGGCTTGGGTTATCCACACATTTTTGTTTGCTTCGTACTTTGTCAGAAAACTTCTAACGTTTTTGAAGCATCGTGGTTTGCGCGACTTTCCAACAACAAGAGGCGTCAGCTTCTCACTTCCATCAAAATTACAGCACAGTAAAACCGTAAGGCGCAATTTAGACATCTTCCCTCCATGGCAGGAATCTCCTTTAGCAACGTAACTTTTATCCGGTCTCGTCCGCATTGAATACGTCCTTTGGCTTGTATCCTTTGGTCAAATTTGGTAGATTTTTCTTCCATTCTTCTATTGTAGCTTCATCTACACTTGATGATTCTCCCGAAAGCGATCTATACACAAGATTATGTCTTTTTTTCATTCTGTCAATCCAGCCATTTGAAGCTGTGATCTCTTTCAAACCACCAAGCCTATCGGCGATTTCTAGAGCTTTTTCTCTTATTATCGTGCCATTTATAGGTACATTCGCGGCACGAGCTTCTTTCAACCACTTTACTAAGATACCTTCCAGCTCGTCGTACGGCGATTTTTTCAATGTTTTCCGTTTCTTGGAATTTTTTTCACCCACTTTCTCGATGTTTTTTTCAATGCATTCTTTTTTCTGTAGTATGGATTGCAGGGTTGTCACGGGAATTCCTTGCGATTGAGCGAACGCTAATTTGGTTCCGTGAAATTCATCAAATTGTTTAACAATTTCGGCTTTCTCAGCAACAGAAAAGTTTTTGCGTTTTTTACTCGTCATTTTGGCACAAAAAGGTTAGAAAAGCGACCACCGCGTGCTAAACAGCAACTGAAAGGCTTATCTGAAAACGTGGAGAAGGGTAAGGCCTGCCCCCCCCCCCCCCCCTCCCCGACGAAAGAAAAGGAGCCACCCCATCTGATTGGTTAACTGGAGTGTTCTTCCCCGGGAAGGGAGCAGTCCGCGACAGCGGGTGTTCAACAAAGGAGGGGGGGGGGGGGGGGTGGAATCCAAGAAGACAGGATTTCAGAAGACAGGAGTCTGTGGAATGCGTTTCTGTTTTCATGATTAACTTTCAACAACGTGGTTTAGCTTTAAAAAAGCACAAAAGGAAAAAATAGTAGTATTGCTTTCTTTTTGCAAATTTTTGTGTAAATTATTGCAAATTTTAATTTTTTTTTTACTTTCCAGTCCAGGGAAAAAACGTAAAATGCGGGAAAGTCCATAAATAACAAACTTACAATCCGGGTTAAATTAAGATGTATTGGTATACAGAAAAATGGGACCTGATGAAAAAAACGTAAAATGCGGGAAAAACGTAGATTCGGGGGACGTAAAATCGGGGTTTCACTGTATATATTTGGTACAAACAGCCAAGAGGAAAGGGACGGCCATACCCTCCTCCAAGAATTGCAATTCTGAGAAATGCTAAACAAAATATTTGGTTAGCTCCTCCCCCAGCCAACCCCTCCCCCCTAAAAAAAATAATAATAAAAGAAAAAATTCTGATGTTACGAGGTGTAAAGAATGGCGCAGCAGAGCTTGTGTTATTTCACGTATAAGTAAAGTAGTCAATTGCTGGATCATCACCATTTTCAGATAGCCTACAGAAGATCGTTTGCACTTACTGGAAACTATTTTGATAATTAATTTTTATGCATAAATGAAGTATTTCTAGCGACGATTTGCTTCTATCTGATAGCCTTGATTCTTGACTATAGCTTTAACTCGAATTTTCCATGAAAGTAAACTTTTTCTTAGCACCGTCATGTCAATTTTATCACACTCCTCTTGGGTACATTAAACTGCCGTAAACCCCTGGGTTGGCTGTATGGTCTGGGCCTTTCACACTCCTCTTGGGTCGTTTTCCAAAGTCCGTTCAGTGTTCTTGGATGCCGTTTCCCTAAGACTCGTTTTAATAAACCGAAAGCGCAAAAGTCTATAGGAGAAGCGTCAGGTGATTTTACAGGTATTTCATTAAATGCAGGTGCGGTTATTGAGAGAAGTAGCTGGGACGCGCGGCACCATTGAGTAAACACCCCAAAGTTATTTTTGCAACTGATTTGTTATAAAGAATTTGGCGAAATCCGCCATTTTTTTCCGCCAAGAATGTCGCCAACACGTACAGTGTTTGAAAAGTCTTAACAGACGCCATCTTGGACTTTGTGCATAACAAATATAAACATATATATTTAAAAATGCATAAAAAGCTAATACATAAATACCCCTCTTTCCGTCCCTTTCCCTTATTCCCTTCTTACTTCATTCTGCAAATCCGCCCTTTTGAATTCCTGGCAACATCTTCTAAACAACTACGTCTCACCCCGAACTCATGACCCTTCACGTATTTCTCTATTTCTACCTATTGTTAGCCCCGAAATTCAAATCTTTAACAAATACCTCATATATTTTATAACCGGCCATGGCCCTTTCTTAGATTACCTTAACTTTTTTAAACATAAATCATCCTCCAACTGCCCTTGCAACGCATATGGTGATGCAGACCATTATTTATTCTCTTGTCCCTTTTCTAAAGAATACCATTTAATTAAACCTGTCCCCGCTTCCCGTGCAGCTTGGTTCTCCGGGGTTTGCCGACATCCGACATTACTTAATAAACTCAAGAACTGTGTTCTCATCGCCCGTGATATTTCGAACCGTGTTCGCTGAAAAGCTTGTGAGTACCTACTATCCCCGTGTCTCTGGTGATCAATCCCCTCCCCTTGCTGTTCCTTTGTTCCCCTTTGTTTTGTTTTTATTTTTGTGGTTTGCTGTTTTTTTATCGTTGTGTTAACTGTCTCGTCACCACCTGAAAACGATATAGTCTTGTTCTTGTTATACAAACCTGCCAAACAATGTGAATAAGCGACTTATATATGGAAATGTAAAATGTTTACACTTTGAAGTGATACCTTTGTACATATATTCTCAATACAAAATTGTGTCTCTGTCTGTATATACATCTACAAGGTCATAATCACTCATATCTGCCTGTAATATAACAACAAAATTATAATCACCCCATTTATATACATTTCTGTTAATTTATACTTTAATTCTGTAAATATTTATAATCTCATATATTACTTCCAAATTATACATCTGTAAATATTGTACACATCTATAAATATTTTAAATTATGGATTATACAGATAGTCCACAAACACAAAGGTTTTACTTTTGTATCATTAACAGATAATTTATATTTCTGTTACTTAAATATCCTTCAATGTCTATATTATTTCTGTCCAGCATTATTGTCCTGGCTGGCATTATGTAACTCTTTTTTGCTCTTTTATGCGCCCTGCTCTCTCTTTCGTCTCCTCCTTTTGTATATTCCCCTCTGTTCTTTGCCCTGGTCTCTCTTTGTCCCCCCCTTTTGTAAATTCCCCTGGTTGTTTTTATTCCATTTATTCATTTATTTATTTTTTTTAAGTAAATTTGAAGTTTTTTAAATATCCCTCCAGGGTCTCTTTGGTAAACCTGCGCAGCCTTTTGCATTGTACTTTAAAAATTTCACAGTTACTTTTTGCTTAAACCTGTTGATTTTCTTATGTGTTCTTTTATGCTTTTGTGTTTTTTGTATATTTGCTTGTCTTGTAACTTATTGTGTTGTGATTCATTTTTTATATGTGTTGTAATTACTTGAATCAAAAATAAAGTTCCCGGCCACACACTTAGCTACAGTAAGGCCGGATTCAGACTGATCCGTTCGTACGTTGCCCATCCGTTGGGAGCTGTACGTCAACCAATCACAGGCTCGAACGCACGACCGTGCGTTCATCCGTTGAAGATGGTTCAAGTTCATGTTTAACGGATGCGTTGGTCACGTGATGCGTTACCTTCTGAAAAAACACCAATGAAAAGGCTTCTCTTGATAAACAAGATGGCTGTCACTTCGATCACAGGATTTCCAAATGCAAGAATTATTTCGGATATACAGCAGACTATATGAAAAATATTCTGATTGGTGAGTTATTATTTGTTTATTTAAAAGAAACATGGGAAGTTTACTCTTAAATCTATGCCAGTTTGACGATCATTAGATAAATTACTTGTGTGATCACTTGTTCATTTGAACGTGTGGTCATAAAATTTTATTTTAATGTATACCGATACTAATTTGGAACTGTATACAATGACCCGACTTGATCCAATTTAAAAATGTGATTAAAGTAATCTCCCCACATCTAATGTTCAATGTAAACTAGTACGCTCTCAATGAATGGATATTTGAGTAAAATTTATTGTAAATATTTTATAGAAACATAGCATTTAATCGCACTCAGTTATTCATCATGACCATACCAAATATTTCTATCCCTTCCGGACTTTATCGGTATTTCAAGTTTTGCGATGTCATACTTTTTCACATAGTTAAGAAATCTGTCAGGATGTGTAGTATGTGATGCTATTTATAAAATGTTGAAATTCCCTTTAGATATAACAGTTTTTCAATAAATTATAATTAAATCCGAAAATAATGATTTAAATAATTATTTGTATAATGTGTGTTGTTTTTAAGCATTCCATATTCTGTATCCTTATGTGAATAAAGTAAACAACCCAAACCATATTTTGTTGCAGACTTCACATATAGCATATTTGTTATGTGGCATGCAAATTTGGGAATCTTATACACTTTTGTAATTTTTTTTATTGTACAATTTATTTTGGCATTTATATTAGCATTTATCAACTTCAACACAGGGTCCTCGTCCTAGCTATGAATGTTCTGATAATATATACTATTGAGACTACTTAACACGAAAGTGAAATATTGGTTAACACGATATGCAGGCTGTACCAATATATTTGTTTGTTTCATGCAAAATAATAGTTAAGATGCAGTGGTGAATTTATATACTGACGAATGCCAGGGACCTCGATTCAGAGGAGAGCCTCATTTTGAACGAAAAATAAAAGTAAAATATCTTTAAGAAAAAAAAATGTTTCCTAAAGATTTTTAATAGTGAAGAAGGAAATAAGGACGAACTCGAAAATGAATCCCAAAAAGTGGATTTAAAGTGTTTGTATTCGTATCTATGTGGAGAAAATATAATTCAAGCATTTCCAAATGTTGAAATAGTACTTCATACTTATCTGCGTTTGATGATCTCCGACGCTAGTGGGGAAAGGTCATTCTCTAAATTAAAACTAGTCAAAAACAACCTAAGAAGCGTAATGACTGAAAAGAGGTCATCAAATCATTTGTCAATTCTTAGCATTGAAAACTACCTTGCTAAAACGTTAGATTTTACTTATTGATACTTTGTTGCATCAAAAGCCAGAAAATGTCCAATTTAAAGTACCATAAAAAGTTTTAACTCTTTTCTTAGTATTGTGCTGTAATATCAATATTTACCGCACAGTTTAACAAATAAAAATGTATAATATTTAAACACTTGTATCGTTTAATATTTTCATAAAATATTATTATTCTCATCTTAATTTAATTTCTGTTCAAACTTTTGGGTGCAAATATTTCAAGTATGTTTATTAGATGAAAAAAAAAGGCGTAGCAGGATTTGTATAGAACGAGATTCAACGTGTTTATTTTTAAGTACATTTTTTTTTCTAAACTGGCTTTTAGAGTGTGTGTGGGGGGGGGGGGGGGAGGGGGGCTCTTCGGAAAAGATTGCCGGGGCCACATTCTCCCATGATTCGCCACTGTTAATATGAAATGTATGTTCTCTTTTATCCAGTGCCAATGCATTTCTGTGTAACAGGTGGTTTGTACTTACTCGCATTTTATGTGTAAATCCCAGAGATCTTGAAAGTAGTGACTTTTAGATTTTGCAATGTAAATCAATATTTGTGTAACAACATTTTGTCCATTACATCTGTAAGCAACATCTTAATCGCTGATATGTTATGTATATATTTATGTTAATTTTTTTACATAATTGTCTATAAATTTTATTGTAATTATTAGTTTTTTTGTTTTTTTTTCAAGAAAAAAATGCCAAAAGAGTTAAAAGCACAGCTATTATATTTATATAATACTGGTATGTGAAAAAACTTTTGGCGAGTAATCACTGAGCTGAAATTTCTGAATTATTCACTCGTTAGTAAAATTTTATAGCTTATTATGTGCAGCATTACAATTAAATTTGTTATATTTTCATTTTGCTAACTTGTTTGAATACAGAAGAAATCTATTTAGCAATATTCTTCAAGGTTCATGTGGTATTCAAGTTCAAGTCTGATATTTATTACCATGAATATTTATCTACAGCTAGATACCATAATTTAAAAATATTCATTCTAATAGTTAAGGACAAGCAGTTTTGATGTGCTTTTTTTTACCAAGGGTTATAAAGTGATACTAATTCTGATTTAATTTGTTACAGGAATTTAAAGTGTCTAGAAAGATATATTTCTTGAAGGACTGAAAAATCTACAGCTGGTGCACACATCCTCTGCTCTGATCCCTTAAGATTGTGAAGAAGTTAAGGTATGTTTTTGTCACATTAATTTCAGTGCTTGACATTTACTATTCCTAGTTAATATACTGTAAATTAGAAATTCCTTAATTGGTGATTAAAAAGTGTAAAGTGGATGAATTTAAGTAAACATTAGATGTTGCTGTGCTGTTAAAAGTTAAATACTTGTATATAGAACTTTGTGGGGTAAACTGTTCCATATTTATAATATATGCTAAGTAAGTTTTTATAATGACAAACACATCTAACATATAAATACAATCTTGCTGTAGTCATTTTAATTCATAATCTGCAATTTGAATCCTCGTGATTTGTTTATCAGTCTCTAACACACACATGTGGGTTAGTCATTTCATTTTCAAGGACTTTCCAATGATCATTCGGAAACACCTGACCTGTGCATGCAAGCAGCTCACTGAGTAAAGAAATATTATCAAAAAATTAAATTTAGCATTTTTAAAATTAAAGTTTTGAAAATTAAAATTTTCATTTTCATTACAATAATCAATCTGGTCAACTAAAATTTCTTAGAATAAATGCTAATTTTATTCTGATTTCCAGTTTTATATAAGCAAGCTAAACAATTTGAAATCAACTGTAAAAGTTACTGGTTTTAGATTTAAATTGTATCTTGTGAAAATAACCTGTTTCAAATTAAATTATAACTATCGTGAAAAGGATCAAATTGAATTTAAACTGCATTCATTGTAGGACCAATTTTAATATGATTCATATATTGCACATGTAATACATAACCCATTTGTCTTAAAAAGTTACTGCTAGCTTGGGACACCACCACAGTATGCATCAACATATCAATTCATTTATTGCCCACGCAGAAGGTGTTTATTTAGGACATAAGCAGGCTATGATGCCAAGTAGTAGCACATGCCACACTGTAGCAGGCATATATTTTTAATATGCATAAGCTGCATTTTAATATTTTCTTTGTTGCACAGCCTATTCCGCTGAATAGTGGGTGCATGTATTTAGTTTGCATAGGTCACATTTTATTTTTAGGTAGTGTAGTATAGCAACTTATATCTAGATAAAATAGTGCTCACATATTATTTGTTTATAAAAGTTATTGCTAAAATAGTGACTGTTATAGATAACAATTTTTAATTTTTCAATTCATTAGTTTTTTAATTGGTAAACATTTAATGATTTTTTAAAACTATTTTAACTAATGAAAGAATTTAATATTCCAAGATAAAATTACTTTTATATAGTTTAATTTAGGAGTTGGTATATTTTTACTAACTCCGACTGCACAGCCCTGAGTGTTCCCAATGATCAGTTTGTAAACATATGATGAAAATATTGCATAAAAGGAAGAATTGCTAATGACCATTATATATATAGAAACATGACATGTGAAATATGCCATGCTAATGGGGATTAAGATTTAGCAACTTGTTGGCACTAAAGTTAAAGCCAATATCATTCCAATATTTTCATATGCCAATTTCATGCCAATATCATGCCAATTTCATGATGCCAATATCATGCCAATATCATTCCAATATTTTAGAAGCATTTTCATTGTCCATGAAATATTATTTTTTGAAAATGTTTCATATAAGCTAAGATAGCTACACTATTTTCAATCTGCTTCTCCTGCATAAAAGTCATATTTGGTTGTAGAAAATTTGTATAACTAGCTGACAGCCAGTGGTTACTTTTTTTTATCAGGTACGACTAACGATAGAACTGAAAGCCTCACTTTTATGATCAAAATCTACTGCTTTATGGTATACATTAATCCAAATGCAGAAATTTCAAATAGAATTTTAAAGTTTAAAAAAAAAAGTATTCATAGCAAAAAAAAAAAAAATGAAGACATGGGTTGCCCATGTGTGATTTATGTTTATGTCAGGCCTTTGTTGATATTCTATTCATTTAATTTTGTAAAATAGTTGAAAATGATATTTCTTTAAAACTATACATTTTATTTTTTACAGGTTTTTCTGAATTCAAGTATGGACTAGAAAATTTAAAGAAAGTTTGACTGGATCTAGTTTTATTTTAAAAAAATGTTCATATTTGTTGAACATAATCTGTTATAAAATATTTTATTTCTTATATCTAAAAATTTTAGCTGTATACTTCTGAAAAATAAACAAATTAAATTTATGTATTTGATTTTATTGTTAATTAGTATGTTTTGAATTTATCCATTGGGATTTAATGTTGGAACAAAAATATCGTAAGTATTTAGTTCTTACTCCAAAAGGGTACATGAGTAATTAGGATGCAAAGTTTTTCGGAGGGGTGTGCTGGCCCCAATATGTGTTCTGTCTGGTGAAAAGTATTGAATAAGACAAGTCCAATATTCAGCTTCACTGTTCTTATTAAAATGTTCTCTGTAGAAGCGAAGCTGAATATTATTAGACTCGTTTTTAACTATCTTATAACAATGGCTATTCATATTACCATTGTTGTAAGCAAACTGTCACCTAACTAAAAGGGCTTGCAGATATTTAAAATATGGAAACTAATATGGTTACACATAAACGAAGAAATATCTCTATGATAAAAATATTTATCAGACTGCTGTAAGACCCAATAAGTTCAACACTTTTCTGTATAAAGGGAAAATATTTTAGCAATGGGCAGTTGATCAACAAATTTGGAATTCTAATTCAGATATGTTTTCAAAACTGGATTCGCAGTTAGTTATATTGGATTTTAGTTTAGATTCAAATGTGGATTTTGGTTAATTTGCTAAAAAAAAAAAAAAAAAATTTACTAAATATGTGGAAATACTAAATATACTGAAATATTCTATTAGATTTATTATAAGAAACATCTGTTCTTCATTTCCATTCAATTAATGTTAATGCATTAATAAAAAATAATTATTTTTCTCCTTTAATGATAATTCATTTCTTCGTTTGCTTTTTTCATTATTCAGTATTTTTCTGGTTTGAGTGGAAGTAAAAACAATATCTGAAAAAATTTATACAAGCACATCTTGCATCATTGATTTTCAGTGGTTATAAGCTAGTTTTATTATATTGATGTAAAAAATATAACATTACAGGTTTAAAAGTTGAAAAAGCATTATTAAAATCATATTAATAAAATCAAAATGTGTTTTTGTGAGCATGTCAACTACTGAACTCAGCTTTGAAATTTTAAATGTAAAAATTATCACAACTCAAATTCTAACAAAATGAGCACATTTTATTTTTTTTAACTAAATGTTAATTCTGGAAGTCCAATTGGATTAAATTTTTTTTATTGTTAAATATAATTTGCATATTATTTTGATGGTTTGATGTCGATGTGAAAAACAAAACTGGCGAAGTAGCCACAAAGAGGAACTACTGAGAAAACCTATAAGATGGCCTGATGGAGCTGTACCATCAATGATGTGAATTTCATTTATATTTATAAATACTATTTATTTAATTAAACTATATATATATATTGATATTGCAACAAACAGCTTGTTACCAGCTGCTATATGCTCTTGGCTGGTCTGGGTTTTCAACAAGACTGTTTTGATTGCTCTCAAACCAACATAATTTTAAAATACACGACAATGTGGATTATTCCTTTTATCTATTTTGTATTCTCCATGAAGTAATGTGAAATACTCCGTAAAGTCCTACTTGAAATTGATGAGTGAGGTTATCAAACATTTTTGCTATTGGCTGGTATTATAAAGTTGTTGGCCTGAAAGCATTCTAAACTGATTAAAAAAATAGAAAAAAAAGAAAAATTATAAATGCAAGTGGAAATGTTAAAAGTTCCAATATTATGGGAAAATAGTTTTATTTATAAAGGTAAGCTGATTTTACTGCTAAAATATATCGGAAAGCTTAATGGTGCTTTATTGGCAATTTTTATCACTCAGATTTCCTTCTTTTTACTTTGACGAATATGTTAGGTAAAAATATATATTATAAGAAAGAAGTTACTGCAATCTTTTTAAAATGTCAATTTCTTCTTCAATAAACTTCAGCTTACCAAATTTAATCTGTTAAAGCAATTTAATATTTCAAAGATTGAATAATGATAAGAAGCGAAAAGAATTTGTAGTAATGTGCATTGTTTTATTGAAGATATTAGCTAGGAAGAGCATTGGTTTATGTGAGAGAAATAAGCATTTGTCTTGTCAGATTATATTTATACTTCACACAAAATGCTGACATCTGGTTTAATAATTTTTTAGCACTATTCTCATTAACTATGAGTCAGTTGTTTATTAATCATATTTGTCTATTTCAATATTTGCTGACAGTTGCAGAATATAATTGTGAAGTCAGTTAAAGCTAAATCATGTTAATATTTGATTGTTCCACATCAGAAAACAGGATTAGCTTAAGTTGGATTAGATATGAAATTAATTTACTGCTTAAAAAAGTAGATTAAATTTTTTGTGTTTGGATAATACTTGTCACCATCTAAGTAGTAAAACTTAAAATACCAAGAAAGTCTAGGTATTTTGTAAATAGTAATACCTTGGTAGCCAAACAATACTTTAACAAACACTGATGAATATACAAAAGACACAAAATATAATGTAAAAAAAAATATGCATAGCAGAATGGGCACGAAATTGTCATTAAGAAGCACCCCAAATTTGCAAAATGGTAAATCTACTAACATATGCACTAAAACCCCGGAGTAGTGCATAAGGTTCATGAAGCGTTAGCCAAAAATTATAAAATTTGGAAAGCAAAATAACATTTATATTTAAGGTAAGTATTGTTCAACTTTACTTCTAAAAATGTAACATATCTGGTAAAGATCTCATAAACTGGGTGATTTTTCACAGCCAACATACTATTAAAAATCTGAGTTCTTTTATAAGAAAATGAATGGAAATTCAAAAGATTTTATTTTTACAATTATATATATATAAACCCAAGGCTGTTTATTTAAATTTATACTGAAAGATATTAATTCTGAAGATGCAATAGATGCTAATATATCAATCCTCAATTGTTGGTAAATTGGTGTATTTCGAAATTACTAAATAATTAAGATTTTTGCATTATTGGTGGAGAGAGACTTCCACAAGTAAATAATCTCATAAATATATTAAACGAGAATTGTGGTCAAAAATACACAGTAAATACAAATAAGCTCAATTCAAGAATTTACCAAAATAGGATTTCATTTGAAAAATCCCTAAATAGAGAATTTGAAGAAGCAGATTTACATATATACTGGGATATGGCCATATCCCAGAAAATATGAGATTGTATCCTTCACCCGGCCAGGGGAACGGACACCACTCGAACGGGAAGCCCGATACTTCCAGTAATTTTTTTAAGCTGGAGAAGACATGAAATATTCACAAGGGGAACTGAAATATGAAGCCCTCCATAAAGTTTGTAGGGGGGCATAATTTGGGGGGACATGCCGGCCTTGTCCAAAGAAATTTACAAATTTAGAACACGTTTCCGGCCCGAGGACCATTAAGTCACGGCCGAAATGCTTTTTATTCAAATGTGTTTGTACAAAGAACTAAGATAAAAGTTTTTCAAACATTTATATTTACATATAGCTAAATTCAACACAATAATCTCATGCACTGTATTAAAATTCACTTAAATTTTTTTCAAATTTAAATACGCCCAGCCCGACTTTTTAAATACTGACCCCGACCCGACTCACGGGACAAATCGGGCCTGCGCTAATTGACCAGACCTCAATATGAATATATTATCATAGAACAATATGAAAATCAATCGAACAGCTGCTGTCAAATAGTAAACAAATCCTAACCAATCAAGTAGAGCCGCACAAAGATTTCTTCTTTCCCACACCATTTGCACCCCCATCGCCTCATACAGCGTGGAAAAAGAGGAAAATCCCTTGTGCTCGAGAACTCCATGCGTTGACGGATTAGTGTGAATCAATGCTCTGCGCTGCTCCTCTGACGGATAGCCAACGCAACGGACGAACGCGTCAGTATGAATCCGGCCTAAACCTTCGGGTCTGTCGTGTGGTCTGGGTTTCCAACTTCCAACACCAGTCGCTATACACAAAACACATATGTATATACGTATACTACATATATACATATGCTATATATATACATATACTGTATATATATATATATTACTAACACATATATAGGCTTAACCCTTTCGCGACGAGTGGCACGCATACGCGCCAGCTGTGAAGTTGCAGTCAAGGACGAACGGCACTCCCGCGGGCCGGAGGAAATTTTACCCTAAAGGACGACTGGCACGTATGGGTGTTTCTATGTGGAACGTTTTAGTTTGAATGTATTTGTCTCCTAGATGGCGCTAAATGCCCGTGGAAGCAACTTAAATGTATTTTGTAGATGTTTGACCTTGGCACAAGGAGAATCCAATGAATTATTTCTCCATTTGGAGCGGTGAAACACATGGTTCTGTTAAGTAAACATAGCACTTCCCGTAGCATCAACAATTTTATAATTGAGTTCCGGGTCTCGTACTGATTTTGTCTTTTATTGATTTGGTTGTTGAATTAGAGGAATATAAGAGAGGTTTTTTTTTGAGCGGGTGGGGGAGGGGGGGGGGGGGGGTAAAGGAATGTGCGTCAATGAAATGATTAGGTTATTTATGTTCTCATGGAAAGGAAGGCTGGGATTTCGTTAATATATCCCATCGAAAAGGTCCAGATATGGAATAAAAATATATAAATCGTCAGAATCGGAATGAGGCCATAAATGGATGGTGGGTATGGAGAACGCGTTGTGAAAACACTTCTAAGTGAACTTTCAGGAAAAGGATATACTTTGTATTTGGATAAATTTTTTACCTCTCCTGTACTTGCAAAGTATTTGTTGTCTAAGAATACGCATATATGTGGTACAGTTTTAAAAAATCGGAAGGACATGCCAAAGAATTATCCATCTGTACCTAAAACATATATACACTAAAATTTTTAATATTTTGATAAAAGAAAATTTGAATAAAAAATATACATCAAATAGAAAATAAGTATTTCCTTTCTTCCTGAAAAAAGTAGAATGCTGTGTTGAACGGGTGATTTTTAGTGAATTTTTTTCGAGAGTAAGGCTTAGCGCAAAAAAGTAGCCGTCTTTTACGCACATTTCGGAAACGAAGCGCTTCGTCCTTTGGGCCAAGGTAGTTTCGGAATGCCGCCGTCCCGAAAGGGTTAAACACATAGATGAGCACCCCCCTCTACATGTCGCTCACGAGCAGCCACTGTTAAGGAATACATTTTATTCCTGTTTCTGATTCTTCCTTTGCTAAATATGCGACAGTTGTGTGATTAGAGGCTTTGTCCATATGAACCTCAACTTTATCGATGACCTTTCCGTATAAGGCTGGAATTTCTTCTTCAAAAATTGGTTCTAAAATATTCTGCTGATAGTTGAGTGAATTAATTTTAGCTTCACTTGAGACTTTTTTTAGTTTTAATTTACTGTTGTAACAAAATCCTGCAATTATCATGAATCCCTTTAGGAACTACTCTGTACATTGACAAAGCTATTTCGTACGGTCATTTTCGTAAGTTGAGCAATAGAAAATTGCTCTTTTTTATTACAGTCACTTAAATACACCCATGCCTCATCGAGTGTTACCACAAATTTCCATTTATCAGGAGCTAGGTGTTTTTCATATAATTTTCTACAATTTGTTTCTCTTTCCGCAATCTGTTTTATCAAAAGCAGATGAACTTTAGATTTAAACACTTTTTTAACTTCAAATCTTTATGAATGATTTTACTTACAGTGCCACAAGACATTCCCAGTTTCGATGCAATGGATCTTTGAGTCGGTAGATTTTCTTTTAGGATCAGAGACTTCATTTTCTTGATATTTACCCGCGTTTGAACAGTCTTAGGATGCGATTTTGCGACCATTTTTTTATTTTATTTTCAGTTAGACGTTTTTCCCATTCAGATTTAATATATTAAAAATACCCTTCTTTGAAATGCAATAACCGTGATTTTTACACCGCTTTACAATTTATTGATATGAATATTTTTCCTCGCATTTCCTTAACCTTCCAGTCATATATCAATTTCAGGAGCCATTTTCAAAATGAGTATTTTATTCTACATTCCAATCAAAACAAAACAGTAGCAGACGATTATATTGAAAATGCCAAATCTTTATCTCAAAATAATAACGAGAAACATAAATGCAAAAATAGTTTCCATAAAGTGCGAATGACCTTCTGTATTTTTCATTAAAAGCAAATTCAAGATAGATTTGTCATGAAATTCATCGTCTGCCTTATATAATAAAAGATATTTGTGTTTCTGTGTATGTCGTCTGCAGCGGAAAATCGAAGCGTCAGACAACGGCGAAATTTGCTAGAAGTGCTTCACATCTCCGTGCGGCCAACGGCCATACCATGCTGAAAATACCGGTTCTCGTTCGACATCTCCGTGCGATGCACCTCGGATAAATATCTTTTAATTCGAATTAATTTAAAAGTTACCAACCTTTAAAGTCAAAAATCCCGATTTTCCTCCATTTCGATAAATCACACCTATTCAATCATTACCGCTGCAGACATTGGAAAGCAGGTGTTTTGATTAATTTCCTTTCGACAATAAAACAGTTGCTTCCAAACTGGGTGCATTTAATTTATGGGTTTTCCAACTTTGCGAATTTAAAAGATTTCGTGCTATTTTTTAAAATTTGGTATTATATTATCTTTATGAGTATTTGTGAGAAACTCAGAATAACCCCAGAAAAACAAAAAACAGTTTTAAGTATATTTTGGTCTCCGAGTAGAAGCATTCCAGCTAAAAATTCGAAAACAAAGCCATTAAGATTTTTGTCACCACCAGAATCTGCTCGGGGTGGCAGAATAAAGACATTAGTCCTGTCATCAAACACGAAGGGAATTAAGATTCTAAGAATGGAGCTCGCGTGGAGGTTTGTGCTTCATTAAATTCGAATGAATAGGCTACAGTGGTTTGATTAACAGGGTGGTCTATAGAAAGATATATATGAAAGTATTCCACTCTAGAGAGAGATTCTACACGAGACACCCGTCCCCGACCACTCAAACTGCCGCTCACACCTCAGGGCGAGTCGAGTGGTCTGGGTTTTCGAGGAGACACCCGTCAGAGAAGTCGCATTGAGAGGAGTTCGCGAGGCGATCAGGAGAAGATACGGAGAGTAGGAGCACTCACATGTTTCTCGCCATTCCAGAGATATAAATATGGTAGATTGTAGAATGATTGAGAAGAATAAAGATTTCGCATGAGCGCAAGCTCCGTGTCTGATTTTGTCGAAAATCCGGCTTCACTTCTTTTAACGCACTCACCGATTCGACAAACACGCTTTTCCGAGAAGCAAGAAATTAATTTTATTAAGAACCAAAGGGTTCTTAGTCTCCGGTTATTCTCACGACTTCGGGACACCCAACACCCCATTCGGAGTCGTTGCAAACATCGATTCCGACTAATATATCAACAGTGTATTACAAATTGGTGGCAGCTTGAGTGAGATGCGCAAATAAAAACCGAGTTATGGATCATGTAAACGAATAGTCCTCTCAATGACAAAAAATTGTATTGACACAGCTATTGAAGCCCATCACCAATCTAGTATTTTAGATAACTCGTTGTTATTCTGCGTGAGGAGATGCCCCCAAAAAGCAAGGGAGAATTCGTGGATCCAGTGAAGGAACCAGAAACCTCAACGGTGGAGTCCTGACCCCAGACCGAGAGTTTAGCGATGGAGTCCTTATCTGCTCAGAGATATTTCAACGAAGTCCGATGTTTCTTCGACTCAACCCCACCAATCAGCAACCCTTTTGTATTACAAATTGGTGGCAGCTTGAGTGAGATGCGCAAATAAAAACCGAGTTATGGATCATGTAAACGAATAGTCCTCTCAATGACAAAAAATTGTATTGACACAGCTATTGAAGCCCATCACCAATCTAGTATTTTAGATAACTCGTTGTTATTCTGCGTGAGGAGATGCCCCCAAAAAGCAAGGGAGAATTCGTGGATCCAGTGAAGGAACAAGAAAGCTCAACGGTGGAGTCCTGACCCCACACCGAGAGTTCAGCGACGGAGTCCTTACCCGCTCAGAGATCAGTCCGCTCAGTTCAACGAAGTCCGATGTTTCTTCGACTCAACCCCACCAATCCGCAATCCTTTTGTTCCGGAAATCCACCAGGCAACCAACAAATAGAAATCAACGGAGAAATTTTCCAGCCCTCCACCCCTTCATTCTGAAAGAACACCTGACAGTCCGGACCCCACCCGTCAACGAAATCCGACACCCTTCCAAGCAGTGTTTCTTTCAATCATACCCCCGAGACATATATCTCCCCTCCCCCGGAGACATTTTATGAAACCTAGTTCCTAGTTATGTGACACAGCATTTAGATAACTCCCCCCCTAAAATGTCATTAGACCCCCGACCAAAAAGTCCAGAAAGAAACACTGCTTCCAAGGTCCAGTATCGGAACCCAGCAGAGAAGTTTGACTTTACGAATAGATCCCCAGTAAGCATCTGATCTCAGAGAGAGCAAAAGGTTTGTGGCCTACTAACTTTAATTCGATTTATTTACATGGGATATTGTCTAAAGGTTGCGAATAAAAACGTATGGTTGGAAAATGTTGGTTCTATTTTGTTTATTTAATGGCCAAAGAGCAAAATTTTGGAGGTTTTGTTTTTTTATAATGGATTTTGTAATTCCAAGATTTATTTAAACGCTGACAATTCGGTATTTTTATAGAATATTTAATTATCCAATATTTAAGGAATATTTAATATTTAAGGCTAGAATTTCGTTAGTTTGGAAAATGTTATATCTGTGTTTTGGAAACAAGATATGCTAAATTTTTGCTTTCATTTGAAATAACTTATATTCTGTATTTTAATATTGAAAGAAAAAAGAGTTTTTTTTAATTTCTACGGCTAGGCAATTTTAATTATTTGAAGAGTTTTTTTTATTGCAGGAGCAGCTACTTTCTTTCTCCTCTCGTTTGGAATTTTTTTGTATTATGGTTCATAATGGCATTCTTAGCAAAAGCACGAAAAGCGGATCTAACCAGATTAGCTTCTGAATTAGTGGGAACGGTCCCTCTAAATTTAAAGACTCTGGAAAGCTTATTCTAGAAAGTCCGAATTATGAGGGGAAAATCGTAGAAGATATGCTTACAGCCATTGTGACCGAGAAAGTCGAGAGAGAACAATTAGAAAACAAAATAAATTTGGAACGCGAACAAGCTGGAAGTAAGATAAAATTTTATTTCGAACAGTTTAAATTAAATCTGAAATTCAAAAAAAGGCTGGAATTGGAAAAAATTCGCGCATTGATTCATAGTGACACGGGAAGTTCTTCAATAAACGGGGAAACAGCAGCACCAATGAGATTTAAAACTATAGAGGAGACGATCAGGACCATTCGATTGTTGACTGTCAAACTGCCCACACAGTCTGACCAGTGGAGCTATTTTTTCCTAGCCTGGAGAATATTCCTCTTGAGTTCCGGGCAACGATTCTGCTGAATCTGCTAGGGGATAAGGCAGCAAATTTGCTGATCCAAATTGGGGAGGAACATTATGGTAACTGTCCTGAAATTAGGAGGGTGTCTTAGAGAACTATCAACCCTCACAACAAATATGTCTGGAAAAGTTTAATAATGCGAGACGCGAAACATACGAGAATTTCGTGCAGTTCGCGACTCGAGTGGTGTCCATGTGGAAATATTATTGCCAGTTGGAGCGAGGCAAAGAATTTTGAGACCGTCAACCAATTAGTTGTGACGGACAAAATCATACAAAGTCTGAACTTTGAAACATATGCCCACATAGGCATACGTCAAGGAGAGGGGTGGTTTAAACCCAGAGAGCTGGGCAGAGAATGCGATATGTATTATATGACCAAGGGAAAATCCTATGCGGCGTCCCGTTGATGCAATGCGCAGGGTTCGAATCGGAGTAGGCCTGAAGATAGGAGGCGAGAGGAGCGTGGCCAATATTGACCCGAGGACGATAAGGCATGACCCAGTAATAGGGATTCATGAAAACTGACCAAAGAATTTAAAACACGGTTAGGATCCAGTTCGAAGTTTTCTACGCCCCTACATCCGGCCTCGAATGGGTTGGTGGAACGCTAGAACAGAACTTTAAAGTCTATGCTTCACCACATAATTAGAAACCAAGGAAGGGGTTGGCACTTGTAAATACCTTACGTCTTATGTGTATACCGGGAGATTCCCAACATAATTGTTATATGGAAGACCAACTGTTATATGGAAGACCGCCTCAGGATCCTTTATCCGTTTTGAAAACGACTTGGACGGGAAATTCCAAGGCGCTACAGTTAGATATCAGACCCTATCGGCGTAAAGGGGCAATAACATGCCGGGTTAACCGCGGGTGGTCAACCGGAAATAATGGCCTATTACCACAATCTCAGATTCTGAAGCAAAATTTTTAAACCAGATGATCAGGTCATTATATTGATACCTGACTCCACCAAGATATTATATGAGAGATGGCAAGGGCCAGCGATTATACAGGAGCAAAGAAATCCGCACTCGTTCATAGTTAGGATGGCAGACGGGCTCACCAAGCATGTGCATCAGAATAAATTCCAAGAATACGTAATCCAAACGGAAGCTGTGAATTTGATCTTTGACGAAGATTTCGGGCGAGTCGAAGATACTGCAAATCAGGCATTCCAATCTAGGGAGTTTGCGCATGCGCTGAACTCACTAAAGGTAAACCATTTGAGTCCCCAAAGAAGAAGCGGGCTGAGGAACTTGTTAGAAAGACGTAAGAGACTGTTCACGAGGCCGGTGCAACCAGCCAGAGCAGAAGCGCACAAGATTGAGCTGTTGTTAAATACAGTCAAGCGAAAACCCCATTGTTATGGCATACTAATGGCTTACCGGAAGGAAGTGGACAAACAGGTCCAAGACCAATTAGATTTGGGACTAATCGAGTCATCAGAGGCCAAGATAATTTGTCCAGTTGTGTGCGTGGTGAAAAATGACTCCACGATCAGTTTATGTATCGATTTTCAAGCCCTCAACGTAGCGTCAAAAATACCGTGTTCCCAATGAATGATATGCAGAAGCTCATTTATACAGCTGAAGGGGAAAAATGGCTGACGAGTCTACATTCATTGAGAGGTTATTGGCAGATCAAGCTCGAAGAGGACAACAAACTTTTAACGGCGGTTTCTATACGTAATGGAACCTTCCAATGGAAAACTATATCATTGGGATTGGCGGCAGAGTCGGGAACCTTCCAGGGAGAAATGAGTAAGGTTCTAGGACCTAGGTAAACATTCAGAATACGTACAGGTCTATATCGATGACATAATTATTTTTTCCCGAAACTGGGAGGATCACCTGAATCATACAGATGCAGTATTACGAGAACTGGAAAAATTGGGATTCTCTGTGCTGATCGTTAAGTGTACATTTGAATCCTGAGAAATCCGGTACCTATGCCATCGGATCGGGAGAGGCAAATACGCCTCGGATGAGAAAATATTGTCATCGATTGGGCAACTAAAAATACCGATAACAAAATGAGAGGTCAAATCAGTTCTAGAGTTGATGGAATTTTATCGATTATACCTCGCTACGCTGAACTAGCCACCCACTGACAGATCTAACGAAAATAAGTGTTCAAATGGAGTCGAATGGGGGGAAAAGGAGGAATAAGCGTTCAATGAGTTGAAGCGAACCTTATGTCAAGTAATAACGCTAGCAACCCCAGATTTTAATTTACCGTTCCAGATTCACTCCGACTCGTCCGACTTTGCTAGTGCGGCATGCCTTACGCAAAATTACTAGGAGGGGAATTTCAGACCTATTGCATTCGCAAATCAGAAACTTGACGCTGAAATTGGTCTAGTATCGAAAATGAGGTATGGACGATTTTGTTTGGCCTAAATAAATTTGACAAATGGATATATGGGGGATGAGTGGAGATAACGGATCGCAACCCGTTAAAGTTCCTAAGTGAAACTACGCCTAAAAGTCCCAGGTTGACCAGCTGGGCTCTTTCTTTTCAAAAGTGAAACTACGACATTTTCTCATTGCCCCGGAAAACAGCACCGGGTTGCTAGTACTACTTCTCGGTTGCCTAGGGAGGGAGGCTCAATTTACCTCAGAAAGGTGGAAAGATCGGATAACCGGGCAGTAGAGATGGAATCAAAAGTAAATTGCGCATCTCCTTACACTGGCATTCGAAACAGTATACAATGAAATGGAAAGATATATTTTCAGTTTCTAGTTGTGATTGTGTTCTTTTAAAATGGTTTAATATTGCTTTTTTTATTATTTTGTTTGGGTTTCAGTATATTTTATTTGTTTATATTTTGTATACTGTTTAAATGTTTTTAGAAGGTTATGCAAAAGTGTAATGACTATGTTTCATGCTATGTAGAAGTACCATAAGATCTCATGTGCATGATCGAGATGGGGTTTGGGATCAATGCCTGAAGGGAGAAAAACCAATTTCTAGTGACAATACTGAATATTCAAGAGACATTGGTTCCTGAAAACTTATTTTTTGATTTTCTATGTTCCTATTTTTTGTTTTTATGTAAAAGCAGGGTGTTTAACCTTTATTTGTTTTCTCTGAGAGGGGCATGTGAGGAACCCAGAATAACCTCAGAAAAACAGAAACAGTTTTAGGTATGTTTTGGCTCTTATGCTATCATGGACCTCCAAGTAGAAGCATCCCAGTTAAAAATTCGAAGTCAAAGCCCTTAAGATTTTCGTCAATACCAGAATCTGCTCGGGGAGGCAGAATAAAGACATTAGGCCTGTCACCAAACACGAGGGGAACTAAGATTCCAAGAATGGAGCACAAAATCCCCATAACACTAACTCTGCCTTGCAAGATAGTTTTTCGGAATTGTGCTCCAGTTCTCTTGACCAACAGGAAAAACAGATCCCGTTGCTCCGCCCACTGTGGGTGGTCCCTATGGACTCTATCTGCACACCTGTAATCCAGCCAACGGATGTCAAAGCATCAAGATACTTAACGCACACATCGAAGATACGACACAACCGTCACCTTCGAGATCTAAAGTGATCTTTAGTTCACGAAGTTTTTTCGCTCCAACCTTTTCATGAGGAGAGGTTGGGTGGCACTTGCGCTCTGTCCCTTGGGGATTTTTGGTTGTAGCTGTCTTGGTGTAGTTTTTTTTTTTGTTTTTTCGCTTGCTGTTCGGTGAGTGCAGGGTTTTGGCTCCTTTCTTGGTTTGAGTCGCTGTCTTCCCGGGGGTAAGTAGGCTTTCGTTTGTTCTTTTTGACGGTGCTTTGGGTCGGCTGTTGTTGGTGCTGTATCTGGATTTGAAAATGGCGGGTTTCTCCCCCCCCTTCGGGGTGGAATGACTCCCTCTGTGACTTGGAATTACCCGCTCTGATTGAATGTGCGCATGACTTAGGATGAAGAGAATTCACCTTTTTCTTGATTCCCTCGTCCCCCTTGCGGGTGGGCAATCCTTATAGGCAAAGAAACAACATTCTAAAAAATTGCTCTAATCATTCGGAGGTTTCAATACCGTACAAAACTAGAGCGGGAAATATACTTATAAAAGCAGAAACAAAGAAAGCAGCCTTGGAAATCATACAGATAAAACATATAGAAGACATTCCAATAACTGTAAAGTTAAATCTTGACAATATCCTATCGGACTATGTTATAAATGGAATTGACACCGATATCACTTTGGAGGAGATAATGGAAGACTTGAAGACCCAAAACATAGTTATTTATGAGATTTGCAGATTTAAAAAAAAAATAGAAAATGAAATAAGATCTCTAAAAACAATCAAGTTTCGTACACCTACCCTAAATTTACCAGAAAAAGTCCACATAGGAATGCAAATATATTATATTAAAATATTTGAAGAAAAACCCAGGCAATGCAAAAAATGCTGGATGTTCGGGCATGGAAACAAAAATTGCAGATCACAAGTTACATGCAAAATATGCACAGGGAATCATGACGAAAGTGAATGCCCGAATCCAACAGTCCTAAAATGCAGAAATTGTAAATTAGATCATGCAGCTGACAATGAAATTTGTGAAACTAAACAGAAGGAAATGAAAATTTTAAAATTGAAAAGAGAGGGAAAAATTACTTACAGGGAGGCAAAAAATAAGATAAACTCATCATATGCAGAAAAGGTAAAAAATGACTTAAGACAGGAAGAAAACACGCCAATCAATGCCGTAACCCAAGTAGAAATCTCGGTAGAGGTTATAACTGAAATAGTTGTAAGAATTGTGCAACCCCTTATGGAGAAAATGGAACAGACTATAGCAAAACAAAATATGCTCATACAACAAGTATTGGATAGGCAAAATTTACAACCAAATTATGAAGAAAAAGAAAAAATTGACTACAATCAAGAGGAAGAAGAATATACAGAACAGAAAAATAATAGACAGGAACAAAAAATAGAGACAAGGACAGAAGGGAAAGAAAAAAAACAAAAGAAAAAAGTCAGCAAAGAATTAAACGTATGAATGAGGAGTCACATATAAAGAATAACAACAATAAAAAAAAAATATGAAAGTAATGAACAAGAGGAAAAAGACAATTTTCAGGATGAGGAAATGGTTGTTTAACTTTGGTTTTTGGTCTGCTGTTGTTCGGTTTGCGTGTTTGGTTTTTTGGGTGTTTTCTCGTCTTTTTCTATCATCCAGTGGAACATTCGTGGCGCTAAAAAGCGCCGCCCTGATCTCAACTTTTCCCACTCTTTCCGACAGGCAGACATAATTTTACTTCAAGAAACTTTCCTTAAACCTCATCATTTGTTTTCCCTCAAGGACAAAGTTATTTTTAGGTTTGATCGCCCTAACCAGTGCAGCGGAGGAGGTCTCCTCATTGCAATTAAGAAAAACATAAGTGCAAATATTATTAAGCAAAGGAGTTGTCCGGAAATAGAATTTCAGGAGATGAAAATTTATAATCAAAAACATAACCTCAATATCATTAACATATACTGCAGGAAAGGTATACAGAATAATAATATGCTAAAGGAGATCAAAATAGAAAGTAACACGAACTACCTCATTGCAGGAGACTTCAATGCCTCGCATAAAAACTGGGGTTTCTCCACCAACCAGAGTGGGGAAAGACTATCCGATTGGATCCAAGATCAACACCTTCTTATTCTCAACCACAAGACTGGGACAAGGATAGATGGGAGAGGTGCTTTGTCGGCCCTGGATTTGACCCTTTGCTCGCCAGATATTGCAGCAGACATTACTTGGAATGTTCTCCCGGATAATCTAGGAAGTGACCATTTCCCTATCATTACCAGATTTAATCATTCTGTTGGAGCTGAAACCTACGGCAGGATAAATTTTGACTGGAAAATGTTTCATGAAGAAATTAAAAAATATGAGGAAGACTTAAAAGATCCCGAAAAGTTTTGCAAAATAATGAAAAATACAATTAACAACAGTAAATCTATCCAGGAATTGCCTAAACCGAGAGTCCCATGGTGGAACATAAAATGCAGTTTTATTCGAGCAAAAATGAGAAAACATCTCAACAAAGCAAAGAAACATAACAGTTGTGAAAATTGGAACGATTATAAGAAATACAAAGACAAACTAAAAAACCTTTTAAAAACCCTTAAAAGAAGTCATTGGGCAAATATTTGTAAAAGAACGGCAAAAGACAATAACATCTACAAAATCATCAGACAGATCAACAGTTGCACCGGCTCAGCTCACCAAAGTAATAATTATATCAGCCACAACAATAGTATAGTGACTTCAGCTACAGATCAGGCTAATTTGTTCAGCCAACAGTACAACAAAAAGCAGGAATACCCAATCTTACCGATAAGCTTCGTCGACACCGGTTCCTCTTCGCTTAATAAAGACCTTACTTGGGCAGAATTCAAAACTGCAATTAAACATATCCGCCAATCGACTCCAGGGCATGATGGAATCACAATAAAAATGATAAAAGACCTTCCGGAAGCAGTACTAATCTCTCTTTGGAATATTGGAAATATTAGTTTTAGAACAGGTAGAATCCCCGCGGACTGGACACATACGATTATTATCCCGATCCTGAAACCCTATAAAAATCCCAATGACATAAAAGCCTATCGTCCTATTGCACTTACTTCAACAATAGCCAAAATAATGGAAAGAATGATTTTAACAAGATTAATAAATGATACATATTATAAAAACAAGTTGTTTCACAAAAATAATTATGGTTTTCTGCCGCATAAAAGTTGCATCACTTTATTGGTAAAAGCTCAACATGATATCCTGCTGGCAAAGAAAAAAAAAGTACATCTTCTGCGTAACTATTGATCTCAAAGCAGCATATGACTCCATTTGGATTGACGGATTACTAAAAAAAGCGGCGAACAAAGGCATCCAAGGAAATATAGGCTTATGGATACATAACTTTTTAAATCAAAGAACCAACCAAGTTAAATGGAGAAACGCCCTCTCAAATAAGGAAAATAGTAGCCAAGGACTTCCTCAAGGTTGCATTACTAGCCCTTTCTTATTTATGCTATATATGAATGATCTATTTAAACACATTACTGAAGAAGTTACATGTTTAGTTTATGCAGACGACATAATTTCGTACACCGATGATAAAGAAGAAAAAGAAGCAAGAAGGAAACTTCAAAATGCCATAAATATCTGCAACAACTGGTGCAAAAAATGGAAGTTATCTATAAATCCAGAAAAATGCCAAACCATAAATTTCTCCAACAAAAAGAAAAAGATACAATGCAGAATAAAAATAAATAATGTACTTATACCGGAAGTTAACAAAATAAAAATATTAGGAATCATTTTTGACAGAAACTTAACCTGGAAGGATCATTTTGATTACTTAAAGCAAAAAAGTGCAAAAGTTTTAAACGGTTTTAAATACATCGCTTCGAAAAAATGGGGAGCAGGTTCAACCCATCTATTGAAGATAGGAAACGCAACGATAAGAAGCCAAAGCGAATATGGATCTCCGATATTCAGTACAGCAAGCAAGACGCATTACAACAAAATTAATCCCATTTATAATAGTATGCTCCGTATTGCAACAGGTCTTCCGAAATGCACCCCTCTCAACATCCTTTTTGCAGAGACAAATTCGACTCCACTTCATGAGCGGCACGAGACGCTGGCAAAATTTTTTTTTGTCAAAAATGTATTTTTGGGAAATTGGTCCCCTTTACATGAAACCATTTGGAATCCCCCTCCACAGATTTATGAAAACTGGAAAACCGAAAAGGCTCCCATCACCACTAAAATGAAAAACATATTTGAAGACTTTGGAATTTACAAAACTGACCTTTTGAAGTGGACCCCACCGATTGGTAACACCAAATACAAGATATTCACTAATGAAATGGATTTCCAGAATAAAAACCTTCCAGATCAAATCATACAGGCTTATTTTAACAAGTTCATCGAAAACAAATACAAGTACATTCTTATTGGAACAGATGGATCTAAAACCGTTAACGGGAGTGCAATAGGAATAGTTATCCCTAGCCTCCACATTAGCAGAAGCTACTCGACATCCAGTATAAACTCGATCTTTACTATAGAGGCGCTGGCCATTTTAAAAGTTGTAGAAGATTGCATAAATAAAGAAAATAAGTACATAATTTGCACGGACAGCCTAAGATCACTTAAAAGTCTAAAAAATATTGGGAAAAATTCGCCTTGTATTATACTTCATATCCACAGGGCTCTTTTGGAAAAAGCTAATGAAGATAATATAATACTCATTTGGACACCTGGGCATAAAGGCATACAAATAAATGAACAAGCAGATGCGGCAGCAAAACGGGCTCATCTATATAATACTATTTCTGGAATAGCGGGAGAAGATTTAATAAAGGCCATTTACAACAAAGAAAAAGAAAACAACAGGAATAACTGGTATAAATACAAGAATCAAAGGTTTTTCCCCCATATTAACCCTACCAATATATGGTTTAGAAACAGTTTGCTTAGTAGAAAGAACGAGGTTTTAATACAGAACGTCCGTGCCAATACGCTTTTTCTTAATTCTGTCCTCTATAAGATGAAAATTGTTGATACTCCGAATTGTTTGATTTGTAAGAATGAAGAATCTATAGATCATTTTCTCTTCGTGTGTCCGTCGTATCGTGATGCTCGTAAACCGCTTTTGGCGTTCATGTCCCGTAATAATATTAGTGTTTCGTACTTGGATCTCATGAATCATTTTACCAAGGATCTTTGCTTTGAGCTGGCGTTTTTCTTTTCTAAAATCAACAGATTTTAAGGCCGTGCTGTCTTCTTTCTTTTTCTTTGGTTTTTCCCCTTGGGACAGAAGGCGGAGTGCCAAGTCCCATCCTCTACACTCTAGGAGAGTGTGGTAGTTAGTTAGTTAGTTAGTTAGTTCACGAAGAGAATCTTCGATGATACCCCGTTCGCACTGAAAGTTAAGTCGACTTATCTCCCGAATGCGACTCAAATATGGCGGCGTTTGCAACTTAACTTCTTCCAAAGCGACTTAGTTTAAGTTCCTTCCGGAAAGCTACTTAAGTTGCATTACGCGACTTAACTGTCATGGCGTCCAACATGGATGACAGTGCTAGCTTAAAAAAGATGAAAATTCGAAAGAGAAATTAAGGTAAAGGAAATATTTTATTGCATCAAAAGGACCACCGATGAGATACAAAAAAAAAAAAAAATACGGAATTTGACACAAAGTAAGTTTTAAATATTATTGATTATTATTTTTAAATTTAGTCACTGTCTATGGTAAATTATCTCATGTAGTTTCGTACCGACATTAAAACTTGCCCAAAGATGTTTCCAAGCTCTAAGATTAAATCAAAATGTGGATTTGTTTTCTGTATCGTATTATGCAATGAAGATCTCGATAAGTTGGTACTTTTAATAAAGAGATTAAAACATATTAGTCAATGTACAAACTTGACTGCCTAATTTAATATGTATTGTAAACTTATGTTTGCAATACATAATACATTATGTTTTTTAATGAGAGTGTATTTTGTTTGTTGATTTCAATGTGCAACCTTGCATTTATTTCATGAATTGAGTATTATTCTATGTACCCATTCTGTGTATCTTTTAATTTCAGTTTAATGTTTGGATTGTACAATGGGATTTATAAAGTATACTTACGGTGTCTTCCACTACAGTCATATAAAGCTAAATAATCACTAGAGAGTTATGTTGCTTATAAAATGTCAACAATCTTTCTAGTGGTTTTTTGGCTGAAAATCTTCAAGGATATTTTTCTCATCTCACAGAATTGAAGAATGTTTGATTTTACGTAAGTAGTTGCATGTAATAATTTCAGCATCTTAATATTTTGCATCTTTACAACTTTGTCAGAGATAGAGCTCAAGAATTGAAATAGCATGTTTTTAATAGATTGCATGAATTCTAACAATTTTGCATGTTTCGGGGAAATAATTAACAGAACTGTATGCTTTCTAACAAGAGTGTATTTTGTTTTGTTGATTTCAATGTGTAACCATGCATTTATTTCTTGAATTGAGTATTATACCATGTACCCATTCTGTGTATCTATTAATTTCAGTTTAATGTTTGGATTGTACAATGGGATTTATAAAGTATATTTACGGTGTCTTCCACTACAGTCATATAAAGCTAAATAATCACTAGAGAGTTATGTTGCTTATAAAATGTCAACAATCTTTCTAGTGGTTTTTTGGCTGAAAATTTCAAGGATATTTTTCTCATCTCACAGAACTGAAGTATGTTTGATTTTACGTAAGTAGTTTCATGTAATAATTTTAGCATCTTTATATTTTACATGTTTATAACTTAGTCCAAGTTAGAGCTCTAGAATTGAAATAGCATGTTTTTAATAGATTGCATGAATTCTAACAATTTTGCATGTTTCGTGGAAATAATTAACAGAACTGCATGCTTTCTAACAAGAGTGCATTTTGTTTGTTGATTTCAATGTGCAACCCCCCCCCCCCCCCCCTGCTTTTATTTCATGAATTGAGTATTATTCTATATACCCATTCTGTGTATCTTTTAATTTCAGTTTAATATTTAGATTGTACAATGGAATTTATAAAGTATAGTTACGGTGTCTTCCACTTAATCAACAATCTTTCTAGTGGTTTTTTGGCTGAAAATCTCAAGGATATTTTTCTCATCTCACAGAATTGGAGAATGTTTGATTTTACGTAAGTAGTTTCATGTAATAATTTTAGCATCTTTATATTTTACATGTTTATAACTTAGTCTAAGTTAGAGCTCTAGAAATGAAATAGCATGTTTTTAATAGATTGCATGAATTCTAACAATTTTGCATGTTTCGTGGAAATAATTAACAGAACTGCATGTTTTCTAACAAGAGTGCATTTTTTTTGTTGATTTCAATGTGCAACTTTGCATTTATTTCATGAATTGAGTATTATTCTATGTACCTATTCTGTGTATCTTTTAATTTCAGTTTAATGTTTAGATTGTACAATGGGATTTATAAAGTATAGTTACAGTGTCTTCCACTACAGTCATATAAAGCTAAATAATCACTAGAGAGTTATGCTGCTTATAAAATGTCAACAATCTTTCTAGTGGTTTTTTGGCTGAAAATCTTCAAGGATATTTTTCTCATCTCACAGAATTGAAGAATGTTTGATTTTACGTAAGTAGTTTCATGTAATAATTTTAGCATCTTGATATTTTGCATGTTTATAACTTAGACTAAGTTGGAACTTAAGAATTGAAATGGCATGTTTTTAATAGATTCTAACAATTTTGCATGTTTCTGTTGAATAATTAACAGAACTGTATGTTTTCTAACAAGAGTGTATAATGTTTATTCATTGGAATGTGCAGCCAGCCCTGCATTTATTTCATGAATGTAGTATTATTCTATGTACCCTTTCTGTGTTTCTTTTAATTTCAGTTTAATGCTTGGATTGTACAATGAGATTTCTAAACTATGGTTCGGTTTCTTCCACTACAGTTATACAAAGATAATAATTATTAGAGAATTATGCTGCTTATATAAAATGTCAGCAATTTTCATAGTGTTTTTTTTGCTTTTCCTTTAAGGATATTTTTCTCGTCTTGTAGATTTGAAAAATGTGTGATTTTATGTACAGTGTGGCATGTAAGTAGCTTCATGTAATAATTTTAGTATCTTGATGTTTTGCATGTGCATGATTTAGATTATGATGTAGTTGAAGTGAAATAGCATATTTTTAAGAGTGTGTCAAGTAAGTAATTGTATGTAAAAAATTTGTATCTTGCATGCATATTTTGATTATTTGTCATGGCATAATAAAACAAAAAAGAATGGATTATGTTCAGGTTGTATAAATCTGTTTTTATAATATTGTGAAGGAACTGTTATTATGTTATTAATTATAGTATATTATATATTTATATGTTATAATATTTTAAGAATTATTTATACAAAGAAATAAATCACTACAGTTTGGATATTTTGATGGAAATGTGCTTTCGATAACATTAAAATGCATAACTTTCCAATCTGGTCTTCCCCCCCCCCCCTCCTGAATCTTCTATTGATATTGAGACTATTTTCCATTTGCATTTGTTAACATTTCAGTATTCTTTTCCTTACAGTGGTCATTTTATTTAAATGTCACTTAGCCATAAAAGTTTAATTTGGCTTTAGGTTAGTTGGTAGCATTGGTGAAAGGGTGTCTAACACAGTGTTTGCAAATATGCAGTGTATATGTTATACATTGAAGCACCAATTGATGCAATAACATTTGGTACTCTTCCGTTAGCTGGGTACCAGACCAAAACCACCGAACTTTAAAGTTGACATAGTCATCGACAAGCCTAAATGTTCGCTCTGGTGGACATTTATTTTTATATGCAATAAAAAAAAGATCAATTTGTATAGCAGGCACGAAATTGTAAATTTCATGATCCATCAAACCAGGTTTGTGTACGCATTCCTTTCTTTTCTCGGCATGATCGTAAACTGCATAGCCATTTTGGTGGTGAATCACTTGTGCATAACTTCATCGGATGATCCTTTGAACATCGTTTTTCTTTATGAAGAATTCCATTTTTTTGGAAAAATTGAATGCTTGCCTCTTCGTCTTTAGGCAATTGCCAAATTGTGTAGTCCATCTTAGCGTTTTAAAAAGTGACTAGTTTTTCTAAAAAGAAACTTATTTTTTAAAATACGGTTTGTTTTAGGGTTGCTATACATGTTAAAAATAAACTCTTTAAAAGTTGTTAGTTTGAATGAGTTATCGCTGTAATTCGCTGAATGAGTTATCGCTGTAACATTTAAGCTATGCATTTTTTTACGGAATGATAAAAAATGTGCATACTATCTGCCATCATTTTTAAAAAGTTTCTATTTTCTATGACAACTGCAATTGTTCCAACAACCGAAGCTAAGTACTTAAGGACATGAGTGGTATTGCCTACAATGACTTCACCCAACTACCTATGGCATTTTTATACTCTCTCATCTAATTGTCAAACATAATTTTTGAGAGGAAGTTCCGTTTTCTTTATCATTGTTGCAAATGTTTTACAAATAGGTTTTGTTTACATTTTGTAAAACTAAAATGTATTGTTTTGCACTGCGAAGAAATAAGCAGATATGTAAAAGAAAAAAAAATAGAAGATTTTTATAGCTAGAAATGGAAGCAGAGGTTATAAATAAATTTGGTTCAGAAGACATCAAGTTCCACAAGACTGATAAAGCTCCAGACAAAATGAAAAGTCGCTCAGCTCACAAAGATGCTTTCCTGATCTTAGGACTTTAGCAGTCTTATTAAACTATAGCAAAATTTGGTGATGAGATTTGAAAAATACATTATGAAGGATAAGGTCTATTACTGGTATTATCTACAACGTCAAAATAGAAAATAAATTTCATTCAGGCAATAATTAATGAAATATTAGGATCACATTCCATGTATAAATTAAATCTGTCGATTTTCAAATATTTGAGAAATATTCCAAAGTAGAATGCTTTTTTCTTTCTGTAGATTAACAACATATAATTATAAAATATTTTTTGAATCATTTGCAATATTTTTGTTAGAAAGTTTAAAACACCAATTTGATTAGTTTCCATTTGCTGAATATTTTAAGAAATTTGTAGGTGATATGTTTGCTGATTGGTAAGTAATAAATAAGTAGCAAATACCAACTTGAAATAAAAATACCACTTAAATTTATCTTAAGAGGAATTTTTACCCCAATATAACTGTGGATGAGACTGTTCCATTATATGATTAGAAGGAACGTTAACATAAAG
The DNA here is from genome assembly GCA_951213105.1 of Amaurobius ferox. Taxonomy (NCBI): domain Eukaryota; kingdom Metazoa; phylum Arthropoda; class Arachnida; order Araneae; family Amaurobiidae; genus Amaurobius; species Amaurobius ferox. Next base: position 25,918,675 of record OX578143.1, read on the forward strand.
ATAATAATTTTTTGAGTAAGAGCATAATGTACAAACAGAACAAGTAGTTCTAAGAGCAGTGATTTCAACTTTTTTTTCATACGTCATTTTGTTTATATTGTTGTGAAAGCTGCTTTTAAAAACTATAGTAGCATCTATTTCTTAAATGTATAATATTCTATTAACTTTTTGTACATAAAATAACAGCAGTAAAACTTTTATAGATGAAAAATTTGAATATTTGCTTAATTTTTATTTTTTGCTTAATTAACAAAGCAGAAATCCTCGAGAAATTCCATTTCTGAGCATTTATGCTTGTAATCAGCGCTTCTATTTCTATTTTAGGTAAATAAAACAAAAATTACGTTTTAAAAAAATAAAAAACACTATATAGTAATCAAAACACTGGAGAAACAACGCAAAAATTAAAAAGTCAAAAGAAGCAACGTAAATAAACAATCGTAATCTCGAAGAAGCGACGACCGTTATTTTCTTAGATTCCCCTTGTGCGAGAGTATGGGACTTAGCAGTGCGAACGCTATATGGAGATGCAACTTAAGAGTTAAGTCGACTTAAATTTAAGTCGACTTAACATCGGCAGTGCGAACGGGGTATGATACCCCGTTCGCACTGAAAGTTAAGTCGACTTATCTCCCGAATGCGACTCAAATATGGCGGCGTTTGCAACTTAACTTCTTCCAAAGCGACTTAGTTTAAGTTCCTTCCGGAAAGCTACTTAAGTTGCATTACGCGACTTAACTGTCATGGCGTCCAACATGGATGACAGTGCTAGCTTAAAAAAGATGAAAATTCGAAAGAGAAATTAAGGTAAAGGAAATATTTTATTGCATCAAAAGGACCACCGATGAGATACAAAAAAAAAAAAAAAATACGGAATTTGACACAAAGTAAGTTTTAAATATTATTGATTATTATTTTTAAATTTAGTCACTGTCTATGGTAAATTATCTCATGTAGTTTCGTACCGACATTAAAACTTGCCCAAAGATGTTTCCAAGCTCTAAGATTAAATCAAAATGTGGATTTGTTTTCTGTATCGTATTATGCAATGAAGATCTCGATAAGTTGGTACTTTTAATAAAGAGATTAAAACATATTAGTCAATGTACAAACTTGACTGCCTAATTTAATATGTATTGTAAACTTATGTTTGCAATACATAATACATTATGTTTTTTAATGAGAGTGTATTTTGTTTGTTGATTTCAATGTGCAACCTTGCATTTATTTCATGAATTGAGTATTATTCTATGTACCCATTCTGTGTATCTTTTAATTTCAGTTTAATGTTTGGATTGTACAATGGGATTTATAAAGTATACTTACGGTGTCTTCCACTACAGTCATATAAAGCTAAATAATCACTAGAGAGTTATGTTGCTTATAAAATGTCAACAATCTTTCTAGTGGTTTTTTGGCTGAAAATCTTCAAGGATATTTTTCTCATCTCACAGAATTGAAGAATGTTTGATTTTACGTAAGTAGTTGCATGTAATAATTTCAGCATCTTAATATTTTGCATCTTTACAACTTTGTCAGAGATAGAGCTCAAGAATTGAAATAGCATGTTTTTAATAGATTGCATGAATTCTAACAATTTTGCATGTTTCGGGGAAATAATTAACAGAACTGTATGCTTTCTAACAAGAGTGTATTTTGTTTTGTTGATTTCAATGTGTAACCATGCATTTATTTCTTGAATTGAGTATTATACCATGTACCCATTCTGTGTATCTATTAATTTCAGTTTAATGTTTGGATTGTACAATGGGATTTATAAAGTATATTTACGGTGTCTTCCACTACAGTCATATAAAGCTAAATAATCACTAGAGAGTTATGTTGCTTATAAAATGTCAACAATCTTTCTAGTGGTTTTTTGGCTGAAAATTTCAAGGATATTTTTCTCATCTCACAGAACTGAAGTATGTTTGATTTTACGTAAGTAGTTTCATGTAATAATTTTAGCATCTTTATATTTTACATGTTTATAACTTAGTCCAAGTTAGAGCTCTAGAATTGAAATAGCATGTTTTTAATAGATTGCATGAATTCTAACAATTTTGCATGTTTCGTGGAAATAATTAACAGAACTGCATGCTTTCTAACAAGAGTGCATTTTGTTTGTTGATTTCAATGTGCAACCCCCCCCCCCCTGCTTTTATTTCATGAATTGAGTATTATTCTATATACCCATTCTGTGTATCTTTTAATTTCAGTTTAATATTTAGATTGTACAATGGAATTTATAAAGTATAGTTACGGTGTCTTCCACTTAATCAACAATCTTTCTAGTGGTTTTTTGGCTGAAAATCTCAAGGATATTTTTCTCATCTCACAGAATTGGAGAATGTTTGATTTTACGTAAGTAGTTTCATGTAATAATTTTAGCATCTTTATATTTTACATGTTTATAACTTAGTCTAAGTTAGAGCTCTAGAAATGAAATAGCATGTTTTTAATAGATTGCATGAATTCTAACAATTTTGCATGTTTCGTGGAAATAATTAACAGAACTGCATGTTTTCTAACAAGAGTGCATTTTTTTTGTTGATTTCAATGTGCAACTTTGCATTTATTTCATGAATTGAGTATTATTCTATGTACCTATTCTGTGTATCTTTTAATTTCAGTTTAATGTTTAGATTGTACAATGGGATTTATAAAGTATAGTTACAGTGTCTTCCACTACAGTCATATAAAGCTAAATAATCACTAGAGAGTTATGCTGCTTATAAAATGTCAACAATCTTTCTAGTGGTTTTTTGGCTGAAAATCTTCAAGGATATTTTTCTCATCTCACAGAATTGAAGAATGTTTGATTTTACGTAAGTAGTTTCATGTAATAATTTTAGCATCTTGATATTTTGCATGTTTATAACTTAGACTAAGTTGGAACTTAAGAATTGAAATGGCATGTTTTTAATAGATTCTAACAATTTTGCATGTTTCTGTTGAATAATTAACAGAACTGTATGTTTTCTAACAAGAGTGTATAATGTTTATTCATTGGAATGTGCAGCCAGCCCTGCATTTATTTCATGAATGTAGTATTATTCTATGTACCCTTTCTGTGTTTCTTTTAATTTCAGTTTAATGCTTGGATTGTACAATGAGATTTCTAAACTATGGTTCGGTTTCTTCCACTACAGTTATACAAAGATAATAATTATTAGAGAATTATGCTGCTTATATAAAATGTCAGCAATTTTCATAGTGTTTTTTTTGCTTTTCCTTTAAGGATATTTTTCTCGTCTTGTAGATTTGAAAAATGTGTGATTTTATGTACAGTGTGGCATGTAAGTAGCTTCATGTAATAATTTTAGTATCTTGATGTTTTGCATGTGCATGATTTAGATTATGATGTAGTTGAAGTGAAATAGCATATTTTTAAGAGTGTGTCAAGTAAGTAATTGTATGTAAAAAATTTGTATCTTGCATGCATATTTTGATTATTTGTCATGGCATAATAAAACAAAAAAGAATGGATTATGTTCAGGTTGTATAAATCTGTTTTTATAATATTGTGAAGGAACTGTTATTATGTTATTAATTATAGTATATTATATATTTATATGTTATAATATTTTAAGAATTATTTATACAAAGAAATAAATCACTACAGTTTGGATATTTTGATGGAAATGTGCTTTCGATAACATTAAAATGCATAACTTTCCAATCTGGTCTTCCCCCCCCCCCCCCCTCCTGAATCTTCTATTGATATTGAGACTATTTTCCATTTGCATTTGTTAACATTTCAGTATTCTTTTCCTTACAGTGGTCATTTTATTTAAATGTCACTTAGCCATAAAAGTTTAATTTGGCTTTAGGTTAGTTGGTAGCATTGGTGAAAGGGTGTCTAACACAGTGTTTGCAAATATGCAGTGTATATGTTATACATTGAAGCACCAATTGATGCAATAACATTTGGTACTCTTCCGTTAGCTGGGTACCAGACCAAAACCACCGAACTTTAAAGTTGACATAGTCATCGACAAGCCTAAATGTTCGCTCTGGTGGACATTTATTTTTATATGCAATAAAAAAAAGATCAATTTGTATAGCAGGCACGAAATTGTAAATTTCATGATCCATCAAACCAGGTTTGTGTACGCATTCCTTTCTTTTCTCGGCATGATCGTAAACTGCATAGCCATTTTGGTGGTGAATCACTTGTGCATAACTTCATCGGATGATCCTTTGAACATCGTTTTTCTTTATGAAGAATTCCATTTTTTTGGAAAAATTGAATGCTTGCCTCTTCGTCTTTAGGCAATTGCCAAATTGTGTAGTCCATCTTAGCGTTTTAAAAAGTGACTAGTTTTTCTAAAAAGAAACTTATTTTTTAAAATACGGTTTGTTTTAGGGTTGCTATACATGTTAAAAATAAACTCTTTAAAAGTTGTTAGTTTGAATGAGTTATCGCTGTAATTCGCTGAATGAGTTATCGCTGTAACATTTAAGCTATGCATTTTTTTACGGAATGATAAAAAATGTGCATACTATCTGCCATCATTTTTAAAAAGTTTCTATTTTCTATGACAACTGCAATTGTTCCAACAACCGAAGCTAAGTACTTAAGGACATGAGTGGTATTGCCTACAATGACTTCACCCAACTACCTATGGCATTTTTATACTCTCTCATCTAATTGTCAAACATAATTTTTGAGAGGAAGTTCCGTTTTCTTTATCATTGTTGCAAATGTTTTACAAATAGGTTTTGCTTACATTTTGTAAAACTAAAATGTATTGTTTTGCACTGCGAAGAAATAAGCAGATATGTAAAAGAAAAAAAAATAGAAGATTTTTATAGCTAGAAATGGAAGCAGAGGTTATAAATAAATTTGGTTCAGAAGACATCAAGTTCCACAAGACTGATAAAGCTCCAGACAAAATGAAAAGTCGCTCAGCTCACAAAGATGCTTTCCTGATCTTAGGACTTTAGCAGTCTTATTAAACTATAGCAAAATTTGGTGATGAGATTTGAAAAATACATTATGAAGGATAAGGTCTATTACTGGTATTATCTACAACGTCAAAATAGAAAATAAATTTCATTAAGGCAATAATTAATGAAATATTAGGATCACATTCCATGTATAAATTAAATCTGTCGATTTTCAAATATTTGAGAAATATTCCAAAGTAGAATGCTTTTTTCTTTCTGTAGATTAACAACATATAATTATAAAATATTTTTTGAATCATTTGCAATATTTTTGTTAGAAAGTTTAAAACACCAATTTGATTAGTTTCCATTTGCTGAATATTTTAAGAAATTTGTAGGTGATATGTTTGCTGATTGGTAAGTAATAAATAAGTAGCAAATACCAACTTGAAATAAAAATACCACTTAAATTTATCTTAAGAGGAATTTTTACCCCAATATAACTGTGGATGAGACTGTTCCATTATATGATTAGAAGGAACGTTAACATAAAGATAATAATTTTTTGAGTAAGAGCATAATGTACAAACAGAACAAGTAGTTCTAAGAGCAGTGATTTCAACTTTTTTTTCATACGTCATTTTGTTTATATTGTTGTGAAAGCTGCTTTTAAAAACTATAGTAGCATCTATTTCTTAAATGTATAATATTCTATTAACTTTTTGTACATAAAATAACAGCAGTAAAACTTTTATAGATGAAAAATTTGAATATTTGCTTAATTTTTATTTTTTGCTTAATTAACAAAGCAGAAATCCTCGAGAAATTCCATTTCTGAGCATTTATGCTTGTAATCAGCGCTTCTATTTCTATTTTAGGTAAATAAAACAAAAATTACGTTTTAAAAAAATAAGAAACACTATATAGTAATCAAAACACTGGAGAAACAACGCAAAAATTAAAAAGTCAAAAGAAGCAACGTAAATAAACAATCGTAATCTCGAAGAAGCGACGACCGTTATTTTCTTAGATTCCCCTTGTGCGAGAGTATGGGACTTAGCAGTGCGAACGCTATATGGAGATGCAACTTAAGAGTTAAGTCGACTTAAATTTAAGTCGACTTAACATCGGCAGTGCGAACGGGGTATGATACCCCGTTCGCACTGAAAGTTAAGTCGACTTATCTCCCGAATGCGACTCAAATATGGCGGCGTTTGCAACTTAACTTCTTCCAAAGCGACTTAGTTTAAGTTCCTTCCGGAAAGCTACTTAAGTTGCATTACGCGACTTAACTGTCATGGCGTCCAACATGGATGACAGTGCTAGCTTAAAAAAGATGAAAATTCGAAAGAGAAATTAAGGTAAAGGAAATATTTTATTGCATCAAAAGGACCACCGATGAGATACAAAAAAAAAAAAAAAATACGGAATTTGACACAAAGTAAGTTTTAAATATTATTGATTATTATTTTTAAATTTAGTCACTGTCTATGGTAAATTATCTCATGTAGTTTCGTACCGACATTAAAACTTGCCCAAAGATGTTTCCAAGCTCTAAGATTAAATCAAAATGTGGATTTGTTTTCTGTATCGTATTATGCAATGAAGATCTCGATAAGTTGGTACTTTTAATAAAGAGATTAAAACATATTAGTCAATGTACAAACTTGACTGCCTAATTTAATATGTATTGTAAACTTATGTTTGCAATACATAATACATTATGTTTTTTAATGAGAGTGTATTTTGTTTGTTGATTTCAATGTGCAACCTTGCATTTATTTCATGAATTGAGTATTATTCTATGTACCCATTCTGTGTATCTTTTAATTTCAGTTTAATGTTTGGATTGTACAATGGGATTTATAAAGTATACTTACGGTGTCTTCCACTACAGTCATATAAAGCTAAATAATCACTAGAGAGTTATGTTGCTTATAAAATGTCAACAATCTTTCTAGTGGTTTTTTGGCTGAAAATCTTCAAGGATATTTTTCTCATCTCACAGAATTGAAGAATGTTTGATTTTACGTAAGTAGTTGCATGTAATAATTTCAGCATCTTAATATTTTGCATCTTTACAACTTTGTCAGAGATAGAGCTCAAGAATTGAAATAGCATGTTTTTAATAGATTGCATGAATTCTAACAATTTTGCATGTTTCGGGGAAATAATTAACAGAACTGTATGCTTTCTAACAAGAGTGTATTTTGTTTTGTTGATTTCAATGTGTAACCATGCATTTATTTCTTGAATTGAGTATTATACCATGTACCCATTCTGTGTATCTATTAATTTCAGTTTAATGTTTGGATTGTACAATGGGATTTATAAAGTATATTTACGGTGTCTTCCACTACAGTCATATAAAGCTAAATAATCACTAGAGAGTTATGTTGCTTATAAAATGTCAACAATCTTTCTAGTGGTTTTTTGGCTGAAAATTTCAAGGATATTTTTCTCATCTCACAGAACTGAAGTATGTTTGATTTTACGTAAGTAGTTTCATGTAATAATTTTAGCATCTTTATATTTTACATGTTTATAACTTAGTCCAAGTTAGAGCTCTAGAATTGAAATAGCATGTTTTTAATAGATTGCATGAATTCTAACAATTTTGCATGTTTCGTGGAAATAATTAACAGAACTGCATGCTTTCTAACAAGAGTGCATTTTGTTTGTTGATTTCAATGTGCAACCCCCCCCCCCCTGCTTTTATTTCATGAATTGAGTATTATTCTATATACCCATTCTGTGTATCTTTTAATTTCAGTTTAATATTTAGATTGTACAATGGAATTTATAAAGTATAGTTACGGTGTCTTCCACTTAATCAACAATCTTTCTAGTGGTTTTTTGGCTGAAAATCTCAAGGATATTTTTCTCATCTCACAGAATTGGAGAATGTTTGATTTTACGTAAGTAGTTTCATGTAATAATTTTAGCATCTTTATATTTTACATGTTTATAACTTAGTCTAAGTTAGAGCTCTAGAAATGAAATAGCATGTTTTTAATAGATTGCATGAATTCTAACAATTTTGCATGTTTCGTGGAAATAATTAACAGAACTGCATGTTTTCTAACAAGAGTGCATTTTTTTTGTTGATTTCAATGTGCAACTTTGCATTTATTTCATGAATTGAGTATTATTCTATGTACCTATTCTGTGTATCTTTTAATTTCAGTTTAATGTTTAGATTGTACAATGGGATTTATAAAGTATAGTTACAGTGTCTTCCACTACAGTCATATAAAGCTAAATAATCACTAGAGAGTTATGCTGCTTATAAAATGTCAACAATCTTTCTAGTGGTTTTTTGGCTGAAAATCTTCAAGGATATTTTTCTCATCTCACAGAATTGAAGAATGTTTGATTTTACGTAAGTAGTTTCATGTAATAATTTTAGCATCTTGATATTTTGCATGTTTATAACTTAGACTAAGTTGGAACTTAAGAATTGAAATGGCATGTTTTTAATAGATTCTAACAATTTTGCATGTTTCTGTTGAATAATTAACAGAACTGTATGTTTTCTAACAAGAGTGTATAATGTTTATTCATTGGAATGTGCAGCCAGCCCTGCATTTATTTCATGAATGTAGTATTATTCTATGTACCCTTTCTGTGTTTCTTTTAATTTCAGTTTAATGCTTGGATTGTACAATGAGATTTCTAAACTATGGTTCGGTTTCTTCCACTACAGTTATACAAAGATAATAATTATTAGAGAATTATGCTGCTTATATAAAATGTCAGCAATTTTCATAGTGTTTTTTTTGCTTTTCCTTTAAGGATATTTTTCTCGTCTTGTAGATTTGAAAAATGTGTGATTTTATGTACAGTGTGGCATGTAAGTAGCTTCATGTAATAATTTTAGTATCTTGATGTTTTGCATGTGCATGATTTAGATTATGATGTAGTTGAAGTGAAATAGCATATTTTTAAGAGTGTGTCAAGTAAGTAATTGTATGTAAAAAATTTGTATCTTGCATGCATATTTTGATTATTTGTCATGGCATAATAAAACAAAAAAGAATGGATTATGTTCAGGTTGTATAAATCTGTTTTTATAATATTGTGAAGGAACTGTTATTATGTTATTAATTATAGTATATTATATATTTATATGTTATAATATTTTAAGAATTATTTATACAAAGAAATAAATCACTACAGTTTGGATATTTTGATGGAAATGTGCTTTCGATAACATTAAAATGCATAACTTTCCAATCTGGTCTTCCCCCCCCCCCTCCTGAATCTTCTATTGATATTGAGACTATTTTCCATTTGCATTTGTTAACATTTCAGTATTCTTTTCCTTACAGTGGTCATTTTATTTAAATGTCACTTAGCCATAAAAGTTTAATTTGGCTTTAGGTTAGTTGGTAGCATTGGTGAAAGGGTGTCTAACACAGTGTTTGCAAATATGCAGTGTATATGTTATACATTGAAGCACCAATTGATGCAATAACATTTGGTACTCTTCCGTTAGCTGGGTACCAGACCAAAACCACCGAACTTTAAAGTTGACATAGTCATCGACAAGCCTAAATGTTCGCTCTGGTGGACATTTATTTTTATATGCAATAAAAAAAAGATCAATTTGTATAGCAGGCACGAAATTGTAAATTTCATGATCCATCAAACCAGGTTTGTGTACGCATTCCTTTCTTTTCTCGGCATGATCGTAAACTGCATAGCCATTTTGGTGGTGAATCACTTGTGCATAACTTCATCGGATGATCCTTTGAACATCGTTTTTCTTTATGAAGAATTCCATTTTTTTGGAAAAATTGAATGCTTGCCTCTTCGTCTTTAGGCAATTGCCAAATTGTGTAGTCCATCTTAGCGTTTTAAAAAGTGACTAGTTTTTCTAAAAAGAAACTTATTTTTTAAAATACGGTTTGTTTTAGGGTTGCTATACATGTTAAAAATAAACTCTTTAAAAGTTGTTAGTTTGAATGAGTTATCGCTGTAATTCGCTGAATGAGTTATCGCTGTAACATTTAAGCTATGCATTTTTTTACGGAATGATAAAAAATGTGCATACTATCTGCCATCATTTTTAAAAAGTTTCTATTTTCTATGACAACTGCAATTGTTCCAACAACCGAAGCTAAGTACTTAAGGACATGAGTGGTATTGCCTACAATGACTTCACCCAACTACCTATGGCATTTTTATACTCTCTCATCTAATTGTCAAACATAATTTTTGAGAGGAAGTTCCGTTTTCTTTATCATTGTTGCAAATGTTTTACAAATAGGTTTTGTTTACATTTTGTAAAACTAAAATGTATTGTTTTGCACTGCGAAGAAATAAGCAGATATGTAAAAGAAAAAAAAATAGAAGATTTTTATAGCTAGAAATGGAAGCAGAGGTTATAAATAAATTTGGTTCAGAAGACATCAAGTTCCACAAGACTGATAAAGCTCCAGACAAAATGAAAAGTCGCTCAGCTCACAAAGATGCTTTCCTGATCTTAGGACTTTAGCAGTCTTATTAAACTATAGCAAAATTTGGTGATGAGATTTGAAAAATACATTATGAAGGATAAGGTCTATTACTGGTATTATCTACAACGTCAAAATAGAAAATAAATTTCATTCAGGCAATAATTAATGAAATATTAGGATCACATTCCATGTATAAATTAAATCTGTCGATTTTCAAATATTTGAGAAATATTCCAAAGTAGAATGCTTTTTTCTTTCTGTAGATTAACAACATATAATTATAAAATATTTTTTGAATCATTTGCAATATTTTTGTTAGAAAGTTTAAAACACCAATTTGATTAGTTTCCATTTGCTGAATATTTTAAGAAATTTGTAGGTGATATGTTTGCTGATTGGTAAGTAATAAATAAGTAGCAAATACCAACTTGAAATAAAAATACCACTTAAATTTATCTTAAGAGGAATTTTTACCCCAATATAACTGTGGATGAGACTGTTCCATTATATGATTAGAAGGAACGTTAACATAAAGATAATAATTTTTTGAGTAAGAGCATAATGTACAAACAGAACAAGTAGTTCTAAGAGCAGTGATTTCAACTTTTTTTTCATACGTCATTTTGTTTATATTGTTGTGAAAGCTGCTTTTAAAAACTATAGTAGCATCTATTTCTTAAATGTATAATATTCTATTAACTTTTTGTACATAAAATAACAGCAGTAAAACTTTTATAGATGAAAAATTTGAATATTTGCTTAATTTTTATTTTTTGCTTAATTAACAAAGCAGAAATCCTCGAGAAATTCCATTTCTGAGCATTTATGCTTGTAATCAGCGCTTCTATTTCTATTTTAGGTAAATAAAACAAAAATTACGTTTTAAAAAAATAAAAAACACTATATAGTAATCAAAACACTGGAGAAACAACGCAAAAATTAAAAAGTCAAAAGAAGCAACGTAAATAAACAATCGTAATCTCGAAGAAGCGACGACCGTTATTTTCTTAGATTCCCCTTGTGCGAGAGTATGGGAGTTAGCAGTGCGAACGCTATATGGAGATGCAACTTAAGAGTTAAGTCGACTTAAATTTAAGTCGACTTAACATCGGCAGTGCGAACGGGGTATGATACCCCGTTCGCACTGAAAGTTAAGTCGACTTATCTCCCGAATGCGACTCAAATATGGCGGCGTTTGCAACTTAACTTCTTCCAAAGCGACTTAGTTTAAGTTCCTTCCGGAAAGCTACTTAAGTTGCATTACGCGACTTAACTGTCATGGCGTCCAACATGGATGACAGTGCTAGCTTAAAAAAGATGAAAATTCGAAAGAGAAATTAAGGTAAAGGAAATATTTTATTGCATCAAAAGGACCACCGATGAGATACAAAAAAAAAAAAAAAAATACGGAATTTGACACAAAGTAAGTTTTAAATATTATTGATTATTATTTTTAAATTTAGTCACTGTCTATGGTAAATTATCTCATGTAGTTTCGTACCGACATTAAAACTTGCCCAAAGATGTTTCCAAGCTCTAAGATTAAATCAAAATGTGGATTTGTTTTCTGTATCGTATTATGCAATGAAGATCTCGATAAGTTGGTACTTTTAATAAAGAGATTAAAACATATTAGTCAATGTACAAACTTGACTGCCTAATTTAATATGTATTGTAAACTTATGTTTGCAATACATAATACATTATGTTTTTTAATGAGAGTGTATTTTGTTTGTTGATTTCAATGTGCAACCTTGCATTTATTTCATGAATTGAGTATTATTCTATGTACCCATTCTGTGTATCTTTTAATTTCAGTTTAATGTTTGGATTGTACAATGGGATTTATAAAGTATACTTACGGTGTCTTCCACTACAGTCATATAAAGCTAAATAATCACTAGAGAGTTATGTTGCTTATAAAATGTCAACAATCTTTCTAGTGGTTTTTTGGCTGAAAATTTCAAGGATATTTTTCTCATCTCACAGAACTGAAGTATGTTTGATTTTACGTAAGTAGTTTCATGTAATAATTTTAGCATCTTTATATTTTACATGTTTATAACTTAGTCCAAGTTAGAGCTCTAGAATTGAAATAGCATGTTTTTAATAGATTGCATGAATTCTAACAATTTTGCATGTTTCGTGGAAATAATTAACAGAACTGCATGCTTTCTAACAAGAGTGCATTTTGTTTGTTGATTTCAATGTGCAACCCCCCCCCCCTGCTTTTATTTCATGAATTGAGTATTATTCTATATACCCATTCTGTGTATCTTTTAATTTCAGTTTAATATTTAGATTGTACAATGGAATTTATAAAGTATAGTTACGGTGTCTTCCACTTAATCAACAATCTTTCTAGTGGTTTTTTGGCTGAAAATCTCAAGGATATTTTTCTCATCTCACAGAATTGGAGAATGTTTGATTTTACGTAAGTAGTTTCATGTAATAATTTTAGCATCTTTATATTTTACATGTTTATAACTTAGTCTAAGTTAGAGCTCTAGAAATGAAATAGCATGTTTTTAATAGATTGCATGAATTCTAACAATTTTGCATGTTTCGTGGAAATAATTAACAGAACTGCATGTTTTCTAACAAGAGTGCATTTTTTTTGTTGATTTCAATGTGCAACTTTGCATTTATTTCATGAATTGAGTATTATTCTATGTACCTATTCTGTGTATCTTTTAATTTCAGTTTAATGTTTAGATTGTACAATGGGATTTATAAAGTATAGTTACAGTGTCTTCCACTACAGTCATATAAAGCTAAATAATCACTAGAGAGTTATGCTGCTTATAAAATGTCAACAATCTTTCTAGTGGTTTTTTGGCTGAAAATCTTCAAGGATATTTTTCTCATCTCACAGAATTGAAGAATGTTTGATTTTACGTAAGTAGTTTCACATAATAATTTTAGCATCTTGATATTTTGCATGTTTATAACTTAGACTAAGTTGGAACTTAAGAATTGAAATGGCATGTTTTTAATAGATTCTAACAATTTTGCATGTTTCTGTTGAATAATTAACAGAACTGTATGTTTTCTAACAAGAGTGTATAATGTTTATTCATTGGAATGTGCAGCCAGCCCTGCATTTATTTCATGAATGTAGTATTATTCTATGTACCCTTTCTGTGTTTCTTTTAATTTCAGTTTAATGCTTGGATTGTACAATGAGATTTCTAAACTATGGTTCGGTTTCTTCCACTACAGTTATACAAAGATAATAATTATTAGAGAATTATGCTGCTTATATAAAATGTCAGCAATTTTCATAGTGTTTTTTTTGCTTTTCCTTTAAGGATATTTTTCTCGTCTTGTAGATTTGAAAAATGTGTGATTTTATGTACAGTGTGGCATGTAAGTAGCTTCATGTAATAATTTTAGTATCTTGATGTTTTGCATGTGCATGATTTAGATTATGATGTAGTTGAAGTGAAATAGCATATTTTTAAGAGTGTGTCAAGTAAGTAATTGTATGTAAAAAATTTGTATCTTGCATGCATATTTTGATTATTTGTCATGGCATAATAAAACAAAAAAGAATGGATTATGTTCAGGTTGTATAAATCTGTTTTTATAATATTGTGAATGAACTGTTATTATGTTATTAATTATAGTATATTATATATTTATATGTTATAATATTTTAAGAATTATTTATACAAAGAAATAAATCACTACAGTTTGGATATTTTGATGGAAATGTGCTTTCGATAACATTAAAATGCATAACTTTCCAATCTGGTCTCCCCCCCCCCCTCCTGAATCTTCTATTGATATTGAGACTATTTTCCATTTGCATTTGTTAACATTTCAGTATTCTTTTCCTTACAGTGGTCATTTTATTTAAATGTCACTTAGCCATAAAAGTTTAATTTGGCTTTAGGTTAGTTGGTAGCATTGGTGAAAGGGTGTCTAACACAGTGTTTGCAAATATGCAGTGTATATGTTATACATTGAAGCACCAATTGATGCAATAACATTTGGTACTCTTCCGTTAGCTGGGTACCAGACCAAAACCACCGAACTTTAAAGTTGACATAGTCATCGACAAGCCTAAATGTTCGCTCTGGTGGACATTTATTTTTATATGCAATAAAAAAAAGATCAATTTGTATAGCAGGCACGAAATTGTAAATTTCATGATCCATCAAACCAGGTTTGTGTACGCATTCCTTTCTTTTCTCGGCATGATCGTAAACTGCATAGCCATTTTGGTGGTGAATCACTTGTGCATAACTTCATCGGATGATCCTTTGAACATCGTTTTTCTTTATGAAGAATTCCATTTTTTTGGAAAAATTGAATGCTTGCCTCTTCGTCTTTAGGCAATTGCCAAATTGTGTAGTCCATCTTAGCGTTTTAAAAAGTGACTAGTTTTTCTAAAAAGAAACTTATTTTTTAAAATACGGTTTGTTTTAGGGTTGCTATACATGTTAAAAATAAACTCTTTAAAAGTTGTTAGTTTGAATGAGTTATCGCTGTAATTCGCTGAATGAGTTATCGCTGTAACATTTAAGCTATGCATTTTTTTACGGAATGATAAAAAATGTGCATACTATCTGCCATCATTTTTAAAAAGTTTCTATTTTCTATGACAACTGCAATTGTTCCAACAACCGAAGCTAAGTACTTAAGGACATGAGTGGTATTGCCTACAATGACTTCACCCAACTACCTATGGCATTTTTATACTCTCTCATCTAATTGTCAAACATAATTTTTGAGAGGAAGTTCCGTTTTCTTTATCATTGTTGCAAATGTTTTACAAATAGGTTTTGTTTACATTTTGTAAAACTAAAATGTATTGTTTTGCACTGCGAAGAAATAAGCAGATATGTAAAAGAAAAAAAAATAGAAGATTTTTATAGCTAGAAATGGAAGCAGAGGTTATAAATAAATTTGGTTCAGAAGACATCAAGTTCCACAAGACTGATAAAGCTCCAGACAAAATGAAAAGTCGCTCAGCTCACAAAGATGCTTTCCTGATCTTAGGACTTTAGCAGTCTTATTAAACTATAGCAAAATTTGGTGATGAGATTTGAAAAATACATTATGAAGGATAAGGTCTATTACTGGTATTATCTACAACGTCAAAATAGAAAATAAATTTCATTCAGGCAATAATTAATGAAATATTAGGATCACATTCCATGTATAAATTAAATCTGTCGATTTTCAAATATTTGAGAAATATTCCAAAGTAGAATGCTTTTTTCTTTCTGTAGATTAACAACATATAATTATAAAATATTTTTTGAATCATTTGCAATATTTTTGTTAGAAAGTTTAAAACACCAATTTGATTAGTTTCCATTTGCTGAATATTTTAAGAAATTTGTAGGTGATATGTTTGCTGATTGGTAAGTAATAAATAAGTAGCAAATACCAACTTGAAATAAAAATACCACTTAAATTTATCTTAAGAGGAATTTTTACCCCAATATAACTGTGGATGAGACTGTTCCATTATATGATTAGAAGGAACGTTAACATAAAGATAATAATTTTTTGAGTAAGAGCATAATGTACAAACAGAACAAGTAGTTCTAAGAGCAGTGATTTCAACTTTTTTTTCATACGTCATTTTGTTTATATTGTTGTGAAAGCTGCTTTTAAAAACTATAGTAGCATCTATTTCTTAAATGTATAATATTCTATTAACTTTTTGTACATAAAATAACAGCAGTAAAACTTTTATAGATGAAAAATTTGAATATTTGCTTAATTTTTATTTTTTGCTTAATTAACAAAGCAGAAATCCTCGAGAAATTCCATTTCTGAGCATTTATGCTTGTAATCAGCGCTTCTATTTCTATTTTAGGTAAATAAAACAAAAATTACGTTTTAAAAAAATAAAAAACACTATATAGTAATCAAAACACTGGAGAAACAACGCAAAAATTAAAAAGTCAAAAGAAGCAACGTAAATAAACAATCGTAATCTCGAAGAAGCGACGACCGTTATTTTCTTAGATTCCCCTTGTGCGAGAGTATGGGACTTAGCAGTGCGAACGCTATATGGAGATGCAACTTAAGAGTTAAGTCGACTTAAATTTAAGTCGACTTAACATCGGCAGTGCGAACGGGGTATGATCGAGATCTTTAATTCACTTCGAGATCTTTAGTTCACGAAGGTGACGACACAACCTGCCAGGCGCTTCATAAATGATGAAACAACGCTTCATATGTATGGATTTATGTCTAATTGTTGCAAGAAAACAAATATTATCTTATGCGATGGAATGTGAATGCAGACACTTATTTAGGATGTTTTGTACTCCTTTCTAGGCATAAAAATCTTTTAAATCTCCACCGTTTTAAATGTTTTTTTAATAAATAATTAAAAATATGTTAAATTTTCGAATTTCCCAGGAAGAGAATTCGAAATAAAGGGAGCATACATGCAAATAAACAAACAAACGTGAAGATACTGGCAAGGGTAGAATTTCTACAAAGTTATGTAAATAAAAGGCTAGTTGCATTGAATAAAATAAAAATATAATGGATAGATATTTTTAAAGAAATGTATATTTCTTCTGTATATATTTAAAAAGTGTATATTTCTTCTGTACATAATTAAAAAAAATAGATATTACTTTATCTGCTCAGTTTTTGAATTCGAAGTTCGAAAATCACGTGGCCCATTTACACGAACCAGAGAACGCAAATTTTCTTATAGGATGAGGCTGAAGAGGAAAAGAAAATACGCAGTTGTTAAAGCACTAGTAGATAAGCCTTAGTATATGAACGAATCGTATTGATTGGATTGATGCAAAATTAATAAAAAAAAAGGAAATTGGCATCAATCGCTCCAAAAAAGTAAACATATATTTTATGAATATAAATATTAAGTTATAATAGTAAGGTAGATTTCTTTTGAGTGTAGTTAAAATGCATTTTCAAATGTTTTATATAAACTTTCTGACTGTTCAAAATTGCCTTTCATAATTACTAGAACAAATGAAAAGAAATACTATCCAGGTATAATTTTATTGACAGTAAAGTTTATCCTGCTTCTCTTCACAATTTCAGAATGATTTTATTTTCGTGATTGCATGTATTATGCTAATACTTTTAAGTTGAATGAATAGTTTTATATCTTAAATTAGTATTTGCTGTTGGAATTGAGGTTTAAAATGTGCTATTTGTATTTCATGGAGAAGTAAAATTCTTGATTTGCATTTTTAGGAGCAAAGGAAAATAAAAATGTGATTCTCCAAAAAAGCGTAACTGGTTCTAGTCATTGTATCTCGAATGCTCACCTTACGTCTAGTCTCATGTAGAACTCTGAAGCAACCTTGATTAAGAAATCTCTTCATTTCTGCTACTAACAAAATTTATGCTTCAAGATTTCGGTGTATTATGTATATATTAACGTTAAAGCTATCTGTTAAAAGTGGTTAGTATATCTTATGATGCTTTTAGTTTTAAACCTTTAGTCAGTTTTATCATAAAAGGTATATTTAATGCTAAAATATTTAAAAGTTATATTAATTTATCTTTTGCAGTACAAATGAAAGAGAAACCGGAATATTTGGGCAACTTTGTGCAGCATTATGCATATCTTGTATAATATTGAAATTATAATTATGCTGGGCCCTAATCAGGTATGTCATGCATATTTTCAACAGCGTTAAAAGTGTATTTTTCTGCAATGAGTAGTTATGTAAAGCAAGGTCAAGGTAAATTTTGTAATGTAATATTGTCAATGCAAACTTTCTTGGTCTGTATTATTTAAAACACATGTTTAAATTTATGTGGTTAAATGCTTTCAGTATTTTATATGTTGTTAATTGTTGTTAATATGGTTATTAAACATCTGCAAAGGAGTTATTTATAAATATGTTTCTATTAGCACAATTTATTGAAGTATCTGCTACAGATATTATTTTACTTGAAATCCAGAAACATATTTATGAATTTTTTGTTGTATGCTAATATAATTTTCATAACGTTAGAAAAGTGGGGGATTTTACAACCTCTGAAAAGTATAATGCTGAAGATTTCTCTCCTTTTAAAATATTTTTATATACTGAGGGGCAAAAATATTTAAAATCAATGTTTATGAATATATTTGTATTTAAGCCTGTTAAAAATATGCTCATAAAGTTGCAACTTTATTTAATAAGTATATTGTTTAACAATGTATGGCACTTAGCACCAAAATAGTTGTCGTAATAAAAAATTAGCTGAGTTAGGTTCTGTCTCATGATCAATACTATAAGTGCACTAAGATTCAGTCTTCTAAGTTACCATGGGCTTCTGAAGGCTCTGCAAAGACTAAATCAACAACAACAAAAAAGTTTATTTTCCTCTCCCTGTAGGGAAAAAATTATAAATGCAACTACATCTCAGGTTCTGTTCTTTAGATGATATTATTAGTGTGCAAAGTTTTAGCCTTAGAGGTATTGGAAGGGGGGAGGTCTGTATAGACTTCAAAAAATGTCTCTTTATTCCCAAAGGGGGGTGGGATATTAGAAGAATTACTGTTATTAAGCAATATTTTTCATGTTGTAGACATAGAAAAAAATTAGCCCATGCATAAAAATGAAGTGAGTGTCGAAGACCCAGACTGTCTGACT
This sequence comes from Amaurobius ferox, assembly GCA_951213105.1. NCBI lineage: Eukaryota > Metazoa > Arthropoda > Arachnida > Araneae > Amaurobiidae > Amaurobius > Amaurobius ferox. Next base: position 25,937,627 of record OX578143.1, read on the forward strand.
CGTCCTAAGACTTGAGCAGCTGTTTGGACGGCCAGGAGAGAATGAAGAGAGTGTGTCTGATTTATGAATTAAAGACCTTAAAAAAATTGTATAAAAATTAAATTATGCAAATTTGACCTGACCATTACCTGTTCCATTGCAAAGCAGAAATTAAGAAATCTACTGTTAGGAAGAAAATATTGAAAATCTTCCCCAAACCAGGGCATTCTGAGGGCCAAGCAGTCCAAACAACTGCTTGGGGCCTTATGTTTGCAGAGGGCCTCAAAATTTTGTACATTATTTTTATTGCACTTATCTTGCATTTTTTTTAAAGACTCGAGTTCATTATACCTAATCTAACATTTTCATGTATTTTACATAATTCTGCATTTTATCATTAGTCCTTTGTGCATCTGTTCTTTACAACGTTTCAGCTACAGCGTTTTCATCAGATTGTAGTTGAGGATATTGAGATCATGATACTATAATTCTCAAGGTGTGCTTTTTTATATAATCAGGACCAAATTTTTTATTGAGACAGACAGATAGGATAGCTTAGGGCCCAGGAATATTTTTATATTATGAACAAAGGGCCCCAAAAATACTGTTGACCCAGGGGCCCACAATTCTAAGCCAGAATCTAAAGTAAAAAGACTAACGTACATGTTAGGCTTTTAATGAATCTGTATTTATTTTTTAACTTGAGAAAACAACATAAATTGTCAGATAATCGATTTTTTGGACTACCAATTTTCGAGTTTGGGAAGTTTTGCTGCATTTATTGTTGAGATGAGATTTTTCATGAAAGTTTGTTTGGGGCCTCAGAAAATTTTGGGACGCTACTGCCCAAAATATGAACATTCTAAAATTTGAGAACTATCTGAAATAAATTAAAAGTGTGCTTTCTGACCAATATTCCCTAAATTAAAATTATGTAATCTTACTAAAATGAAATACAAAAAATAAAGAGTGAGAGCACACAATTTTCAAAGTATCTAACATTTATTAAAATTTAACTTCTTTTAAAGAACTATTAAACATTTTTACATTTCATTAATCAAACAATTTAAACATCATAAATAAATAAATTGTCCTAAAGTAAAGTGGTAGTACCCAAAATGTTAGAATAATAAAAGTTAAGGAAAACAATGCTAAATAATTAATTAAGATATCAAAATTATGAATAATTTGCTGAATGAGAATTTGGAATAAAAAAGAATATCATTTAGCCAGAAAGGAAATTTAGAACATTAAAATTTTAAGTTTAATATATTAGACTATATAGAGAATTAAACTAAATTTAACTATTTAAAATAATTAAATTTTAAAACAATTTTATATATATACCCATAATAACTTAAAATACTTAAAATAACACAATTACAAGTTATAACGCAGCACCAGAAAAATTTAAAATTTATAAAGGGTTTATATTCTTACCAAAAATAATTAATTTTAAATATTGTAAAAACAAAACTATTGAAAAATGAAAATAGATGATTTCACCAAAGGATCCATAAGCAGCTGAGATCATCTTGAGACATCACAGGAAACAGTCCAATTTTCAAAAATGATGCTCTAAATAAGCAGGGCAAAAATAAATTATTTATCCAACCAGTTGCTGCATTTTTTTGACATCAGAATATGATTTACGGCATATGGTCTGTCTATTGATTTATGAAGCTGATTTTATACTTCATATAAAAAGCTGCACAGCTTGGGAAAATAAACAATTTACTAGCAAAACTTCTTTAGCAGACATCACAAACAGCTCAGAAGTTCCTGGATCATTATTTATATGACAGGAAATTAACTCAAAACATCTCTATTCAGTCTGTCAGCTTAGACACAACAAACGGTTGGCTCTCCTCACAGTATCTAGACGAAACAACTTCAGAGAGCACTTGAAAGGGAATATAAACTTCAGAGGCGTGAACGATATCGAGCAGACAGCCTAGTAGCTTACATTTTCAGATCTAATCAGCACAAAAAGAGTGCAAATGCTCATTATATTAGTCTCAAGGTTGTTGCCACAAATCGTAAATGAAACTATCCATAAAAGATGAAAGAATTCATGACAGATGATTTTAATATTACTCTTACCCAATCAAAACTCTAATTTTGAAAGAAGCAAACAATGAATTTACAAGGCAGATGAAAATGAAAAAGGAATGAAGTGAAACAATTTGTAATATACAAATTTGACAAGACTAAAAATGGCCAATTCTGAAATTTTTAAAAAGCTAAAAATGGAATTTAAATGAAAAATCGTGATAAATTAATGAATTCTTGACCGAGAATAACAAATGTAATATTAAATGAATGGGAATAAAATAAATTATAAATCAGTTAACTTAATTTAAATTACTAAAGCCCCCCAGAAAACAAATTTTCTCCATTTGACGCATAATAATTATGACCGATCACACATTAAGCTGCCATAAGTCTTAGGGTTGGTCGTGTGGTCTGGGTCTTCAACATAATAATTATGGAATAGAATGCCTTTGGAACAGAAAAATATTAAAAATCTAAATAAATGGAACATAGATAACTAAAATAAAAAAAAGGAACAATAATATGTAATTAAGTCCCCTGAACCCATTTAGACTAACAGATAAAATTCCTAAAATTATTAAATATTAGCAACAACCAGTAGCATAGCATGAAATTTTTGACTGGGGAGGCTGAAAATTTGGTATTACAAGTGAAATTTAAATTTATATTGGAATTTGTATTTTCATAAGTTTTATTGGTACTTACGTATTATCGCAACCATGACAAAACGTAATTGATGTATCGTCCAATAAAGGTCCCGATCGATTCCAAGGACAACATGCAACAAAGTGATCTGTATGAGGACCCACGTTCGAGCGGGCTCGAACTGGTTGGGGGACGTACGCACCGCTGGGACTGTGTCGTCAGACAGGCCGGCTTCGCCGGACCAAGTCACAGAGCATACTAGACTCGCTTCTGGGACCGTCGCACGGCGCAAGGACCGTGACAACATGCAGCCAAGTGATCTGTATGAGGACCCACGTCGAACTGCTTGAGAAAAACCCAGAAGCGAGTCCCAGAAGCGAGTCTAGTATGCTCTGTGACTTGGTCCGGCGAAGCCGGCCTGTCTGACGACACAGTCCCAGCGGTGCGTACGTCCCCCAACCAGTTCGAGCCCGCTCGAACGTGGGTCCTCATACAGATCACTTTGTTGCATGTTGTCCTTGGAATCGATCGGGACCTTTATTGGACGATACATCAATTACGTTTTGTCATGGTTGCGATAATACGTAAGTACCGTTTTATTTTTTGTTAAATAAATTAAAATTATTTTGCACAAAAATGCAAAAAGTGGATGAAATGCACGAGATTTTAAAATGTTACCTATGTAAGGTGAATACATATAATATATAACATTTTAAATGTTTTCTTATTTCTAAATTAGATGAATATTTGCAATCATTTTATTAAATATGAAGTCATGGTCACCCATAGTGGAGGTAAAGGAGGGGGGGGGGGGGGTCATCCTCCCCCTTGAACTTTCAATATAACAAAGGCAAGCGTCAAGCTAGTCGATATTGTGCATCATGTGCTTGAGTCCCCCACCCCCGGAAAAAGTTTTACAGGCTACTATGTATGAAATAGAAATATATTAGAATATTATTATCAAGTGCTAGAAAAAAATGTATCAGTTTTGTAAATATAAACAGCTAGAACTAACGAAATAAAGTAATTCAAAGTAGTGCACTGAAAATGGGTGAGAAATATATCGGGAACATAAGCTTAGTTGAAAATCACTGTAGTCAACAATGTCCTTAAACAATTTTGTATATTATACTACAAATATATTGCAAATACTATACTTTGAAAACTTAAAAATATCTTAACCGCAATATGCTAAATATCCACTAGAAAATTATCAATAGCTTTTGTTTAACTGAGATTCGTATGTAATGTCATTTTTAAAGGGAAATCGGATTTATTCTTTCTAAATCTCCCAAATAAGAAAACAGATGCTTTGCCATATTGTTGCTGTGACTAAGTTAAGTCACAACCTACTTCACAAACTACTTAAGTTTAATGGTAGTCATTATTAGTGTATTTCTTCATCTTGATATTGTTTAAATTTAGGCGAATGTCATATTATTCATGGAAAATGCCTCATATATTTTAGTATTACATATGACTTTTTTCTATGAAGATTAATTAATAGAACCATGTTTGACCCAAAATAGTGGATCCCATTAGTCTTGCCTAAGAAATTTTCATTCATGAAACGTCACGTCCCATATCAAATCATTTTCTTAAGTTACTCTGTTTATAAAGGGTTGAAAATAGGGGATGCAGTAGCCACACCTTTTTGGAAGTTAGCTTAACCAGGAGGGAGCTTAAGAATTGGGCGGTCCTAATACCATTCTTCTTTCAATTCACTGTAAAGGCTAGATGATTTTAGCTTCTAGATATGTACTTTAATGGGAAAAATACTTTGATACATCTTATTTTAAGTATGTAAAATGTAATAGTTTTCTAAAACAGGACATATATATTCGCAAAGTTATTTTAAAAAATATAATAAATAAAAGTGTATTTAAATTAGATTTTATACAGGGGAGGCTTAGCTTTGGAGTAACCCAGCACTGCCGATTAACGGAGGGCATCAGAGATGTTTGGAATGATTTGCATTCTATTCTGTAAGGCATTTTAGGCATCACAGTTGTCTCATATCTTTTAATTTTTGGAAGTTGATAACGAGATGCTCTACCTTCATCTCAACCTTGTGATGATAAAATAAGAGACATGTGATAATAAAATAAGAGAGATTTTACTTACCCACATACAACTTTCTGTTGAAAGACTAAAATCTATTTTCTAAGTGTATAAAACCATTAAAAACTTTTTAAAAATCAAAATGGTCTACAAATTTCTAAGACTACTTTACTTTTTCTCTCTTAAAGCACTAAAAGCTTGAAACATCTTATATAAATCTTCAGAAAAGATTATATTTGACTAATTTTCATATGAAAAATAACATTGGTAACATTTTAAACAATGGAGAATTATAAAGGGAAGTTTAAAATTTTTAAATTCTCAATAACAATTCAAATAAAATTTTTTTTTTAAGAATTGGATAAACTTCCTATAAAGAAATTGATGAATATACAAAAAAAGTCAGAAAACATTCAACATAAAGACAACAAATATATTTAAAGACAAATATTTTGGGGGATGGGGATCTGATTCTAAGAAATATAATAGTAGAGGAAAACTGAAATAAAATGCAATTAAAAAATACAAAAACAAGAATCCCAGAACCACTGAAAGCTAAATTAACAAAAGTATTTCCAAAAAAGAACATTAAAACTGAATTATGCATTAAGGCTTTCAGCTTAAAAAGTTATGGGGATTATTGATATTTTCCATTTAAGTCATCTGTATTATTTTGGCAAAGATTTTTCAAAGTCATATAGTGTAGCACAGGTATATCTTTCAACACAATTTCATAGTGCTCTCATTTTGGTATATATTGATTCAAATTCATATATTTTGTAAATTTGTATACAAACAGGATCAGAATGTTTTATTTTTCAGCTTTGCCAGTCAAGATAATTTTGTATAGGGAGAACAGAGATTTTTAAACTTCTTTTCAGGAGCATTAATTTAAATATTTTAATAGAATGTTTTGAATAACAATGTCATTTAGAATACTATAGGAATTTGCACATGATTGCGAATTTAAGTTTCTTTATATTGTATACTCTGTATGAAGAATGGGTATACTTCTACTATATATACTTATATATTTATATATATATATATATATATATATATATATATATTTTCCAAAAAGAATACCTAAGTACAGAAAAGCAAAAGATGAATGTCAAAAGCGAAAAGTATCACAAGTGGCCGGGGGGAGTTGTGACCCCCACTCTCCGGTTAAGCAATGCTTTATGCCATGGCGACACTCTCGGAAGCCGATACTTATACATGGAATGGCCTTAATACCATCAATTACCGAACAGCAAAAACCCACAGCAAAAATTCAAAAACACTATTTAGATGACACACGAAAAAACTATTCAATTCACTCAATGTGCCTACAAATGAACGTGCCGATATAACCCATCTCAACAAATTCCAAAAATCTTACCAAAACTGTCCGATGTATAAAACTCCAACTTGTAGCCGTACAAAATACAAAAATAAGGCTTTCGACAGGGTTCCTTTTAATAGGATTTTGAGGGAATATAGGGGTTGTTTGCCTATCGGTACTTTCAATGTTGGTATTTCTTTTAGTTACTTAAAACCAATAGGTAGAAAAATTTTTAACTATAACGGCAACTGCCAAAATTTGAATTTGGAAGTGAAAGGCCAATGTAATTGTCATCCATCTCGTTTTTCTGATAGCGATTACGGACATGTGATCACGGGCGATCTCAGTGTCATAAATACAAATATAAGAACCATCTTCGAAAAGGGCACAAAATTTAGATTTCAGGAATTTGATCAAGTCATAAAATCAGTTGATCGGGATGTGAATAAATTCATCTATAACACAGCTGTTGATTATAGTATACCTACTGAGGTATTCAAGGAATGGAAAAGCAAAGTAATGAATAAAATTTATTACTGGTATAACAGGTATAGAGAACATGGCGAAATTTTGAAGTATAACAAAAAAGAATTGGAAGCTTTACAGAATAGTTTTGTTATCACTTATGTTGACAAGGTCACGGCTAATTATGCATTTACTTGTAAAAAATACTACAATGAGCTACTATTAAATTGTTTTAATGATAAGAAGATGTATCTACACGTCAATCAATCAAAAATAGAAATTGAAAATCGTGTTAGGGCAATGTATAAACTTTCCGGTATTGGAATCGGAAACATTAAATTCCCTTATCTCACGCTCATTCCTAAACTGCATAAGAGTCCCATTAGATTTCAACCTGTAACAATAGGATATAGGTCATACTTAACCAATGCAAACAAAAGGTTACACATGGTGCTCAGGCCAGTTATTGCAGTACTTAAGAAGCAGGGATCTTATTTTATTAAAAATAGTTTTGAAGCTATTAATAAATTAAAGAGCATACCGCATAATGTGGTGTATAAGAGTTTTGATTTTAGCGATCTTTACAATAACATTGATATAAATGATTTGCTTAACATAGTGATAGAATTATACTATACACATAAATTGCATTTATTGATGTCGCTGACTAGATATACAGCATTGGTGAGGCTGGTACTTTTCGAGACAGTACTATACAACGGTATAGGCTATTACAAGCAGATTAAAGGTATCCCAATGGGGGGAAGTTGTTCTTCGGTTCTAGCAGACATCTATCTCAATAAGTATGAAACAGGTACCCATATATTAAATGAAATGGTCTACATGAGATACGTCGATGATGTGATTTTGTGTTGTAGTGTTGCAGATTTCAAAATGGATTTTACTTTTTATCCACAAACTTTAAACCTAATAGAAACTCCTAGCAATTCAGATGAAAGTTTAAATTATTTGGACTTATGTATAGTTAAAGACAATAATAAAACTTATTTCAGAATTTTTGCTAAAAGAAAAGATTTTAAATTTAAAATAAACTTCATTACACCTTGGTCAAGTAATTTACATAAAAATGTTTTTCGTAATATTATCATTAACCAATTAACCAGAAATAAACGTTTGAATAGTAGAGAGTATGATCAAAAGCATCACGATACAGAGTTTATAAATGAAGCTGTAAAACACGGTTACCCCATGGGTTTTGTAATTAAAATACTTTCAGAATTCACTGGGTTAACTGTAACTGAATGTAAGGGCAAATATTTAAACAGTTGAAACATTGTCATTGAATAGCGACGACTCGTGAGTATTGAGTATGGTTATTTGTGAAGTGGACTACAAGTTGGAGTTTTATACATCGGACAGTTTTGGTAAGATTTTTGGAATTTGTTGAGACGGGTTATATCGGCACGTTCATTTGTAGGTACATTGAGTGAATTGAATAGTTTTTTCGTGTGTCATCCAAATAGTGTTTTTGAATTTTTGCTGTTCGGTAATTGATGGTATTAAGGCCATTCCATGTATAAGTATCGGCTTCCGGGAGTGTCGCCATGGCATAAAGCATTGCTTAACCGGAGAGTGGGGGTCACAACTCCCCCCGGCCACTTGTGATACTTTTTGTTTTTCAAATTCATCTTTTGCTTTTCTGTACTTAGGTATTCTTTTTGGAAAATATATTTGTAAATGTGTACAAGGGCAGCTTAGCGCCATGTTTGCATATTTTACGTATGAGAAATTTTTTTCATGTAGCTATCTCAGAATACTTTACATTTGTAAATTATATATATATATATATATATATATATATATATATATAATTATATACATACATAAGTGAAAATTTAATGAACTGTAAAAATATTTTAGAAAAATCAAAGAACATTAATAAAAAGAAAATCATCAACAGTTCTAGTGTATTTGTTTCACATGTGCCATATCTTAACTGCTTTGCTCTGCCAATTCCTCTAGTTTTTTCTTCATCTTTTTGTACCTGCACAGTATTTTTTTTCTTCTATCAGGTCTGGATGGCTGTCACCTCTGGAAAGCTGACTGATTTTTTTTCTGGCAAAAATATATAACACAGTTCATAATAAAAACAAACTTCTAAGCATTTAAATGTTATTTCTTTTCTTCTTGAAATTACAGTTGTATATAACTAAAAAATAATTAAGAACCTTTTAATCTTTTTTAGCATCAAGAACCTGGTGAGAGTCGCATTGATAAAATGCGAAAGTTTTTGAGCTCTCCACTAATGAGGAAAAAACCCACAGTGTTGCAACTGAAGACATTTGGGACTCCCTTAGATACTCTCTTACAAAGAACCTCATCTCATCATTCAGTTCCATTTATTGTGACACGCTTATGTCAATATATTAAACAAGCAGGTAAATATGACTATTTATACTCACAGAATCCACCTAAAAGGACGTTCTTAAAACTAAGATTACATTTCCAATGCTAGTAACAGCATGCATGGATTGTTTTTGTGCTTATTATGCATTCTTCAGTTTAAGATAGCTGATATCTGCAATGGCAGCAATAACATTTGCTATATGCTCTGATTTTTTTTATAGCAGTTTGTATGACATAACTAGTTGGTGGAACAACGTTTATTATAAGGGATTGTTACATATTGTTTATGAAACTAATGATGTCATTTTATTTCCGTTAACTGTTAAGTTTTATATTAATTTTCTTCAATTTTTTTTTAAAAAGAAATATATAAATATATATATATAAATAAAAAAATAAAAAAAATTTGAAAGTCCAATGAAAGAAAAGTGATAAGCTGTAACTCGAGAAACCTAACTTTCTAACAAGCTTACAAAATAAAAGAATAAATGGGCAAATCTTCAAGCAAATGGAAAAAAAATACAAATTTCGAATCATCAAGTCAAAGAAAATCATCAAAAATCAAAGGTATGGGATCGATAAAAGAAAAACAGATGAAGTCCAAATGCAAACGCTATACACGTGGACAAGGTGTAAGCCTAAATCATAGATTTGTTCACTTCTTCAAAACTCTTTTTCACTTGTAGAAGCAAACACAAAAATGTATGTTTCTGAAGAAATAGATAGATTATATCTATAAACTATTTTTACTTGGACAACATACATAAAGAAGAAAAAATAAAAGGAAAAAAGAAAACCTGGAATCTAACTTAACAAATACACGAACCTGTCGATCTTGGGAACCCAGAATGAAAAGACCAGTGTTGCCATTGACAAAGGAAAAAGATATGGTTTACCGTTGCCATTCGTAAGAAATAAATAACAGTAATGCGAAAAGACAAATATAAGAGATAATATACAAACAAGAGGGCAATAATAGAAAGGCTAATGAGTAAAAGGCTAATGTGTAAGTGGATGTAAAAATAAAATATAATTAAAACAAGAGTATGGAAATGTCAGGTTAATATATAAAACACCATGAATAGAATTCATGAAAATCCAGCTATATCTTAATTTCTTAACTATACCATTTACAAAATAAGAGGGATATTTATATAAATTGCTGGTAATTTTTAGATTATCAATATGTATAGCATGACATTTTTTATCAGATAATCTATAAATTCTAAAAAACTGATTAAGTATATAATATTTCTAAACAGTAGAATCGAGTTGCTGGAATTAAATGGTAAGATTTTATTAATGTTAAAGTTAAAAAAGTCTTTTTTAACATATAAATTAGTAACAATTCTATTAGAAGGTTCAATAATAAGATTTAAATTCAAAAAATTAATATTTTTACTAATAGTGGCTTCATTATTGAACCTTCTAATAGAATTGTTACTAATTTATATGATAAAAAAGACTTTTTTAACTTTAACATTAATAAAATCTTACCATTTAATTCCTGCAACTCGATTCTATTGTTTAGAAATATTATACTTAATCAGCTTTTTAGAATTTATAGATTATCTGATAAAAAATTTCATGCTATACATATTGATAATCTAAAAATTATCAACAACTTATATAAATATCCCTCTTATTTTGTAAATGATATAGTTAAAAAATTTAGATTAGCTGGATTTTCATGAATTCTATTCATGGTTTTTATATATTAGCCTGACATCTCCATACTCTTGTTTTAATTATATTTTATTTTTATATCCACTTACACATTAGCCTTTTACTCATTAGCCTTTCTATTATTGCCCCTCTTGTTTGTATATTATCTCTTATATTTGTCTTTTCATATTACTGTTATTTATTTCTTACGAATGGCAACAGTAGATCATATCTTTTTCCTTTGTCAATGGCAACACTGGTCCCTTCATTCTGGGTTCCTGAGATCGACAGGTTTGTGTATTTGTTAAGTTAGATTCCAGGTTTTCTTTTTTCCTTTTATTTTTTCTTCTTTATGTATGTTGTCCAAGTAAAAATAGTTTATAGATATAATCTATCTATTTCTTCAGAAACATACATTTTTGTGTTTGCTTCTACAAGACACTTGGACTTGAGAAAGAGTTTTGAAGAAGTGAACAAATCCATGATTTAGGCTTAGACCTTGTCCACATGTATAGCGTTTGTGCTTGGATGTCGTCTGTTTTTCTTTTATCGATTCCATACCTTTGATTTTTGATGATTTTCTATTACTTGATGATTCGAAATTTGTATTTTTTTTCCATTTGTTTGACGATTTGCTCATTTATTCTTTTATTTTGTAAGCTTGTTAGAAAGTTAGGTTTTTCGAGTTACAGCTTCTCACTTTTCTTTCATTGGACTTTCAAACTTTTTTTATTATTGTAATCATTTTATTTATTAGCTGCATTTGCGCAATAAATTAAATGTATTTTGCATTGTCATTCCTATTTACTCATTTTTTACATTTGCATATTTGCAAAGTATCCTTAAATTTTTTAAGTATGCTATGGTATTTATACAATTTATATATATATATATATATATATATATATATATATATATATATATATATATATATGTATATATATATATATATGTATATATATATACATATAAAAATAAGTATATCACGAACGGAACTCCTATTTAAGTAAAGGAGAAAACAGAAACCTTACAGAGGATGTGGCGCATAGCAGCTCTGCATCCAGAGTGGAATACAAGGATATAAACAAGAAGAAAAAATAAGCGAGAACAGGAGTGACCATATGATTTGCATAGAATGGCTGGGGTGGATTGCGACACCCCTTTCCCGCTTAAAGCAGCTTTTACGACCCGGGCAACGCTCACGGCACCAATGTAACTCAATGGTCAATCTTCCACATGTGCAAAGACAGAAGCACCCGAACGGACAAAAGAGCAAAGATGGAACCAAGCATGGAAGAGATACACCTTACTATCCAGCATGAAAACACAACATTTTATAAGGGAAAGTCGCACATGCGCGAAAAGACTTCAAGATGATAGGATCGCAGATATGAAAATATATATGATTAAGAATTCTCATTTAGAATCAAACAATGTACAATTTCTTTCTTTGGAAAAGGAATAGTAATAATGTTGTAAAAAATATCTAGGGTAATTTCTTTTTAATGCATCATTTATTATTTTATTACATTCATGAATGCAGTCTTTTTTAAAAGTACTGTAGTTTCTGTTTCTTCTGAAGTACCCGATAATAATATTTCTGAATATATTTTTAGTGAGGTTTGAATTCCAATCAATAATATTATTAATTTTGATATTGTATGAATTTCTCTTGTCGTGTATGGTTGTATAAATTCCATACTGTTGGTGCTTTCTTATTGACAAATCCAGGAAGTCTGTCGATCCATCTTCATTGATCGGGTTTTCAATTAAGTCCAATTCCCTTGGGTAGAATGCAAAATCTATGTCAGGGGTGTTTGCATAACCCCCTAATATCACATCGTCAACATAACGGAAATAAGGTATTTCCGATAATAGATGGGTTCCTCTTTCATATTTGGATAGATAAATATCCGCCAATATTGATGAGCATGCACCACCCATGGGTATGCCTTTGACCTGTTTGTAGAAATGCATACCGTCATATAGTATGTTTTCATTTAAAACCAACTCAATCAAATCCAAATATCTTCTGAGAGTTATATATGGTTTTAAATTATACTCTTCATGTAATTCTTTCAAGATCATTTGTAGGTTTGTTAAATCGATGTTATTAAACAGATCCCTGAAATCGTAGCTTCTGAAGTTTAAATCTTTATGGCAAAATTTCAGTCGGTCTATCAATTCTTGTCCGTTTTTTAACATTATGGAATTTTGCTTCTTAATATCAGTCATAACATATTGGAGTAATTTCAGAAGTTTTTTATTTGCATGTTCTAGGTATGATCCACATCCCACTGTTACAGTACGGAACTTGACTGGCTTTTTGTGTAACTTGGGAATGAGGATCAAGTATGGAAATTTTACTGATTTAATATCCATACCAATTCTTTTATACAGTGCTTTTATTCTATTAGTGATGATTGATTCGTTGCTAGGAATTAATGTATACATAATGTATTCGTTGTAGGAATTAATGTAATCAATCATCACTAATAGAATAAAAGCACTGTATAAAAGAATTGGTATGGATATTAAATCAGTAAAATTTCCATACTTGATCCTCATTCCCAAGTTACACAAAAAGCCAGTCAAGTTCCGTACTGTAACAGTGGGATGCGGATCATACCTAGAACATGCAAATAAAAAACTTCTGAAATTACTCCAATATGTTATGACTGATATTAAGAAGCAAAATTCCATAATGTTAAAAAACGGACAAGAATTGATAGACCGACTGAAATTTTGCCATAAAGATTTAAACTTCAGAAGCTACGATTTCAGGGATCTGTTTAATAACATCGATTTAACAAACCTACAAATGATCTTGAAAGAATTACATGAAGAGTATAATTTAAAACCATATATAACTCTCAGAAGATATTTGGATTTGATTGAGTTGGTTTTAAATGAAAACATACTATATGACGGTATGCATTTCTACAAACAGGTCAAAGGCATACCCATGGGTGGTGCATGCTCATCAATATTGGCGGATATTTATCTATCCAAATATGAAAGAGGAACCCATCTATTATCGGAAATACCTTATTTCCGTTATGTTGACGATGTGATATTAGGGGGTTATGCAAACACCCCTGACATAGATTTTGCATTCTACCCAAGGGAATTGGACTTAATTGAAAACCCGATCAATGAAGATGGATCGACAGACTTCCTGGATTTGTCAATAAGAAAGCACCAACAGTATGGAATTTATACAACCATACACGACAAGAGAAATTCATACAATATCAAAATTAATAATATTATTGATTGGAATTCAAACCTCACTAAAAATATATTCAGAAATATTATTATCGGGTACTTCAGAAGAAACAGAAACTACAGTACTTTTAAAAAAGACTGCATTCATGAATGTAATAAAATAATAAATGATGCATTAAAAAGAAATTACCCTAGATATTTTTTACAACATTATTACTATTCCTTTTTCAAAGAAAGAAATTGTACATTGTTTGATTCTAAATGAGAATTCTTAATCATATATATTTTCATATCTGCGATCCTATCATCTTGAAGTCTTTTCGCGCATGTGCGACTTTCCCTTATAAAATGTTGTGTTTTCATGCTGGATAGTAAGGTGTATCTCTTCCATGCTTGGTTCCATCTTTGCTCTTTTGTCCGTTCGGGTGCTTCTGTCTTTGCACATGTGGAAGATTGACCATTGAGTTACATTGGTGCCGTGAGCGTTGCCCGGGTCGTAAAAGCTGCTTTAAGCGGGAAAGGGGTGTCGCAATCCACCCCAGCCATTCTATGCAAATCATATGGTCACTCCTGTTCTCGCTTATTTTTTCTTCTTGTTTATATCCTTGTATATATATATATATATATATATATATATATATATATATATAAAAATAAATTATTAAATCCAAAGTTAGATTGTATGTAGTAACTCATAATACACTATTCCAAAATTTTCTACAAATACAAAGAAATTAAGACAAAAAGAGGAAATAATAAAGCATAATGCAAGTCATAAGGACAAAGACAATCAACAAATTTCAAAAATGAGGAATGCAAATAAGAAAACAAAAAAATCAAGCAAAAAAGCTTGCACATGGAGGAGATTTAGGCTTACGAGATTAGGCTTACGAAAAGTTCATTTCGAAAAAATTCTCATCGGGTCCATATATCTTTTTGAAATGAACACAAAAATGCTTGTTTCTGAAACACAAGATAGATTTTATCTATAAACTTGTGTTATATGGACGACAAGCATAAAGATTGGAACAATAAAGGAAACATAAATACCTCAAAACGCACCTCTTCAGCGCAACCATGACGAGCAAAATATGACTGGATCATCGTTGCCATATGCCAAAATGAAAAGATGTGATTTGCTGTTGCCAAAGAGAGTAATAAAAACAGTACTGCGCAAAAGCAATAAAATGAGTTATTCAACTGTTAAAGCTTCGAGATAAAAAGATGAAAATATAATTGCAGGAGAATGAAGAAGTACGGCTAAAATAAGATAATAAGGGGAGAATATGAGAATTTTAGGCTAATCGAAACTTATTAACTATACTATTGACTAAATATGCAGGATATTGATACATTTTACTGGTAATTTTGAGGTTATTAATGTGCAAAGCATGAAATTTTTTATCTGATAATCTATAAATTCTAAAAAGTTGATTAAGTATAATATTTCTAAACAATTGAATCGAGTTGCAGGAATTAAAAGGTAATAATTTATTAATATTAAATTTAAAAAAATCTTTTTTATCATATAATTTAGTAACTATTCCATGAGCAGGTTCTATAATTAGATTTAAATCCAAATAATAAACATTATTACTAATAGAAGTTTCATTAGGTATTAATTCCAAATTATCCGGATAGAAATCTATATCTATGACATAGTTATCAGTAAATACAAGACAAATCAGATCATCTACATATCTATAAATTTTATAATCAGTTGAAGTAAAGAATTTTTCATAATGATATAGGTATAAATTAGCTAACATACTGCTACTACAGCCACCTTGTGGAACACCTGAGACTTGTAAGTATAATTTATTACCTTGAAAGATATAATTATTGAAAAGAACAAAATGGAGAAGCTTAGGAAAATTGGTAAATTTTGTAAGATTAGAATGTTTAGTAATATAAGCATTATATAAAGCTAAAATGACATCATATAGATCAGTGATCTTAATATTATTAAATAGATCTTTAAAATCAAAAGTTTGAAATCCTATTATTTTACCATGCGTTTTTAATTTATTTTTTAATTCCTTACTGTTATTTAGAATAATGTAGCTATCACCAGAATCTCGTAAATTGCTATTTAGTACATTTAAATAATTTAGTAATAATTTACTAGCAGTGGTAGAGTATGAATTATGACCACTAGTAACAGTTCTAAATTTAATAGGATTTTTATGAAATTTAGGTATAAGCACAATATATGGAAATGTCAAAAATTTATTATTAATATCTATATCACTATACATATTGATAATTTTCAATTTGATACTATTAAGAGAGTGTGAATCAATTTTAAATAGACTATTATTTTTTAAATAATCTAGCAGATATTGAATATAGAATTTTTTACAAATAATAGCATAATTATTAGAGGCTTTATCTACATAAGTAATAACAAAAGATCTATGTAAATCATTAACAGAATGCTTTATATTATCCATATTATATATGGATCTAGATAAATTAATACTACAAATGGTATTTTTAATAGATCTTAAAATAGTAAATTTCCACATATTAAATGCCTCTAAAGGCTGAGCATATTTAGAAGCTAATCCATAAATAAATTTATCAAGGTCCAGATTGATTGACTTTAACACTTGTTTAGAATTATTACATGAAGGTAACCTGAATTTAGTGCCAAATGACATTATAGTTCTTAAAGATTTATCTTTTACAATGGCTAAGTCTCCAGTAACTATATGACCCAAGTGTGGATTTATAAATTCAGCATAATTATCAGCACTACAAATACATTCACCATCTAAATTTGTTGAGGAATCTATGTCGACTGAGAGAGATTTTGAAATTGCATTGTAATTAAAAATGGTTCTTCCAATAGGCTTGTTATATTTAAAAGTTTTTGTAACATTCAAATCCTTTACAGGCAATAAATGATGAAATTGATTAAATAAATTCTTAAAGTTTATGGAATTATAAATAGGATGCTTAAATGATATTACACAATAAGAATTGGAACAGTTATTATGATGAAATTGATTAAGTTTTATTTTTAAATATTTTGATCTAGTAATGAGCAAATCATAGAAAATATGATTAAAATGTTCATTAGTAAGATTTAACTTTAAGAAAATAGCATAAACTGTGTTTAATTGTTTTTTCTTAACTGCAAATACCCATGATTTAATAAATTTCCATTGATATGTGTTATTGAATTGTTGATGCATACTTTTAATCTCCGCTTTAATATCATATTGGGAGGAGCTTCCTTTACCGCGTTTAAATCTTTTGAGTTTAGCCAATTTACTATTATGTAAAAGAGGTTTAAAAAAAAGGTGATTAAAAATAGAATATTTATTATCTACAAAATTATTCTTAACAATGTTACCATTGAGATATAACTGATTTAATCCATATGGAAACAGAGTACAATGTGATTTAATATAGAAGTTTTCAAAGAATAATCTATCAGCAGTATTTGTTTTAATGTCTAAAATATGTATAGTTATATTTTCATATATATATATATATGTATATATATATATATATATATATATATATATGTATATATATATATATATATATATATATATATATATATATATATATATATATATATATATATATATGATACATATTTTTAGAGTTTAAATTTCCTATATCAGAGAAGATTTTAGTTGTAAAGACGTAGCCGACATTCTTAGCTCTTAACACTAATGGAAGTACTTATCAAGAGAGAGGAGCCATAAAATTTAAGGATAGACCGTGTTGAAGGAATGGAGAGCCTAAGCTGTAAGCGATAATAAGAGGTTAATACTTGAGAAACTCTTCATATCAAGGAGTTTAGACCAGAGAGGGGCAATAATCATGTAAATATAAGACTTTGGAGCTGAGATAAGTACTTGCTAACGTTAAAGATGACAGTCTAACGAGTTCCCATATGGAGCAATTGAATATAATGATGTAAACCATTCCACTATCAAGTCTCGGGATACTAGATAAGTGTTTCTCAGAAGTATATGTGAAGTATATCACAAGTGTATAAGTGGTCTGATAATAGGACTATAAAAGGCCGTGCAGAGCGTTTTTGAAGCAGAACGATGTGAATTTTGAGAGAGAGATCTATCTAACAGACCGATGTGAATTTTGGAAGCAGATCTATGTTCATATCTCTGTGGCACATAGCACAGAAATCTTATGTCTATTGTAAGATTGTTAGCTGTAATCATGTACTGTTAACATGCCTGTTGAGCTCCATTACGGAGAGTATTGGATGTATGAGGATGAAGTGACGGCGACTGTAAATAAAAGCTTCTGAGGAGAAAGATGCCTCTTCCTTTTGACTTTTACACGGATAGCAGTTTATTTGTGATATATTAATCCCAAGTGAGGATAAGCTTTTAACTGCCAATGTTATTGAATTTAAGAGATAAGAGTGAGGAGAAGAAAGAAACAAGTAAGAAAAGGAATGATGGAGGATAGGGAATTAAAGAAGGAAAGAAGAAATAAAGGGATTTAGGAGAAGAAGTTAGAGAGAGTATATGGGATAGGAATGAGGATTGAGAAAAGGTACCATGTACATAGCTAAGTTAGAATTAAGGAGATAAAGGTTATATATTATGAATGTAAGAATCAAATTATTGGTATAGGAATATATTAAGAGAAATCATATGTAATCGCATATAATATTGGAATTATTATTTTGTGTGAAATGTTGTGGTACATGTATTTTTATATATGAATAAGAAGAACATAGATATTAATTCAAAGCTCAGTGAGAATACTGGGTATAACTAGAAAAAAAAAAAAAAAAAGAAAATAAATTAAGAGATTTTAATGTTAAATTGGATATTATATGTTTGAATTAGAAAGTAGGATTTTTAGACATAAACAACATAAACACAATTACATAACACTGTGAGAAGAATGAATGGTGTATGAGAGTTCCCCTGATCAAGGAATTCTACATTTATATACTTGATAACACATATGATATTTACATAAGGATAGATTAAAATATTGAGATTTTTCTATATTAGTGAAAGATTTAGTAAACAAAGGTACTTCAAGAAAATTGATGTAACAAGTTTGTAAAAGTTTGTATCACTATATGATATTTGTAGTGTGATTTTTTGAATATATTTAGAATATTGTATATAATGTAGTGTATGTAATGTATAGGTGGACCGAGACTTGAAATTGGAGGGGGGGGTGATATGATACATATTTTTAGAGTTTAAATTTTCTATATCAGAGAAGATTTTAGTTGTAAAGACGTAGCCGACATTCTTAGCTCTTAACACTAATGGAAGTACTTATCAAGAGAGAGGAGCCATAAAATTTAAGGATAGACCGTGTTGAAGGAATGGAGAGCCTAAGCTGTAAGCGATAATAAGAGGTTAATACTCGAGAAACTCTTCATATCAAGGAGTTTAGACCAGAGAGGGGCAATAATCACGTAAATATAAGACTTTGGAGCTGAGATAAGTACTTGCTAACGTTAAAGATGACAGTCTAACGAGTTCCCATATGGAGCAATTGAATATAATGATGTAAACCATTCCACTATCAAGTCTCGGGATACTAGATAAGTGTTTCTCAGAAGATATGTAGAGTATATCACAAGTGTATAAGTGGTCTGATAATAGGACTATAAAAGGCCGTGCAGAGCATTTTTGAAGCAGAACGATGTGAATTTTGAGAGAGAGATCTATCTAACAGACCGATGTGAATTTTGGAAGCAGATCTATGTTCATATCTCTGTGGCACATAGCACAGAAATCTTATGTCTATTGTAAGATTGTTAGCTGTAATCATGTACTGTTAACATGCCTGTTGAGCTCCATTACGGAGAGTATTGGATGTATGAGGATGAAGTGACGGCGACTGTAAATAAAAGCTTCTGAGGAGAAAGATGCCTCTTCCTTTTGACTTTTACACGGATAGCAGTTCATTTGTGGTTACATTTTATATCACAAATATATATATATATATATATATACAGTACAGGATCTATTATCCGGACTGCTTGGGACTTCAGGCATTCTGGATAAGGGGTTTTTACATAATTCGGAACACTTTTCTAAAACTTACTGAAATGATCTAAAATGTTATAGAAAATTATAATTCATTTTAAAAACATGTATTAAATACAGATTTTTTATAATCCATATGGAAAGATATACTTGGTTAACTAAAATGCAAATTACATATAATTATAGTTTCAAATTTAGGGATTAAGAGCATTTTTGAAAGAAAAAAATGTCTGAAAAAAAGTTGATTATTCAGGGTAGTTATTAGAAGTCTTTTTTTGGAACATTTCAACTAAAGTAGGCCCTCACCATATTCATCTAATATTTTAGCAGAAGCACCTTTGTTCATATGTTTCAAAATATTTTAAAGTATTTTTAATAAAATTAAGATAAGAAGGATGTTCATTTTTAATTGAAGTGAGAGATTCAACTATGGGTGCAAATATATCAAATTCTAATTTATGCTCTTCAAATGTATTTCTAATAAGCCTTATAATTCTAAATGCCTGAATAAATAAAAAAAATTAATTTCGTTATCCTAAACATATATCTCAATTTCATCAACAATATGTTTAAAAATAATATCCCAGCATAAAAAGCCCAAAAAATATAAAAATATTAGTGGATGAAAACAGATTGAAAAAATGGAAAATATTTAAAAATAAAACGAAATATATCTGCGATCGTGTTTACATAAAAAAATTCTGCGATATTGCTAAACTGTTTTTTATAAAATACTAATTAATAAATGTAGCACGTTAAAATTCCATAAATATACTGCAATGGAACTTTTTGATAGGGTCAATTTTCGGTTCAAAATAGCCATTTTCATCCAAATAATAGGATTTCATTGAAAATGATTTTGATGTTGGAATTCCATCAACGTTTTTTAAAATATTAAAGATCTGTATATTTTCACGGAGATGTAAAAAAATCAGGTTTTTCCGAGAAAATGACAAGTTTATTGCTTAGGTTAAATATTTAAAGAGATCAATCAGAAGGCCCTGAATGACATTTTATACCTGCTATATTTTCTTCGCATTTCGGCAAAAGTTAACTCTCATTAATTTCGCGAATGCGTTATTTAAACGTACTTTATCATCTCTGAAATGCGCTGATGACCTTTTTTTTTGTTTTCAATCTTTTCCAATAAATGTTTGTGCAAAATAGTGTGAATTCTGTGCGGCACATCACGTTTGAAGGGTGTAGACAAAGCAAATAGGATTTCTTTAGCGGTATTGGAATATTTCTAGCGAAAAAGTTGGAATATTTTTACTGAAAATCAAAGTCCTGGAACAAAGAGCAGAAAAGAAAATTTAACGAATTCGGAAAAATCGAAACCTTTGTGCCTAGTGTGCTCTGCCCTATATACCCAGAAAAGAATGAAACACCATTAAAAATAGCACCTTGCCGCGACTTGTCCATAACTAAGGCTCCTATATATACAGAAGCCATATCCATAACTAGTGAAGAATGGAATGACACGTCTCGCCATGAAGATTAACTAGATTGATCCTTTTAGCCTTCATGCACCTCGCCCGTGCAGCCGCTTCGGAAATTTTCGGGAAAAATGGTGCTATTTCAGATGTTTTCCAGAAAAGAGGAGTTGCGCTATGGAGATACGGAACTTCCCGGAAAAAACACGATCCACGGAATATTTTCATTCCTGCTTTTCATTTGCTTTTCGTTCGCTCTTTCAATTCCTTGCGTTCTTTTTTGAAATTTAAGAAGGATCAGCGGTGGAGAGTGCACGCGAATTCCCCCGCGACATTTTTTTCTGTGCGGGATTTTTGAATTTCGTGCGCGGATTGCGCGTACCCTGGAAAAATGTAGGTTTCGTTATTTTTCCGAATTCCGGTTTTGGGAGAGTCCGGATATTGGGGTGCCGGATAAGAGGTCGCATACTGTATATATATATATATATATATATATATATATATATAGTGCTTGCATAGGGAAAGTGCAAAGTTTGCCCAAACCCATGACTGACTTCTGCAATCTCATATATTCTCAAAATAAGTACTCTATGAACTACCAGTTAAAGAATATCAGATTTTCTAAAGGGTTCATGTTACATAAAAATGATTAAAGGAAATTTGGCTCCGATATAAAACTTGGAAAGATTTTATCAGCAACAATTTGATCTCAACTCGATTTATAACTAATAATTAATATGTGATTTACAGTGTTAAAAAAATTTTTAAGCCTCCTAACTAGTTCAAGCTAAATTATATTTGATTTTGAAGTTATATATAATTGTGTACCTCTCGCACTTGCTAAAACTCGAAATCCAGAGTCTGTAATCAGTTTATGTAAAAATTAGCAGTAAATACCCAGCATTGCCCATAATGTAAGATGCAAACCTGTGATTAAAATTATACTGAAACATACAGTAGATTCTCAAAAGCCAAACAGCATTTTAATGATACACTTGCTTGGAACAAAAAATAAAAAGCTTGCTGCATGAGCACTTATGAGTGCTACACCCACTGCATGAACATTATATGCTTTAAACAAGAATAGGGACTGTGTGCAATTAAAATATGCAGCCTTCATTATCTAAAACTAAGAAGTTTAATCTTTAAAGCTAAGCTCCAGTATAAGTAGAAGCTGAGATAGGATTAAATTAGTGAAATGGCTCAGATTGGGGGAGGAGCGATGGTTAAAAAAATATAGTCCAATAGGTCTTTAACTTCACTTTATAATTTGGTGTTTTTCATTTCTATTGGTAGTTTTAGTACATTACTTACATATGTAGCAATTTTCGGGATTCTAGCCTGTAAATATCAAAAACACCATCTATAATCCCTCCTGTGAACCTTTTTTCAGTACCTGAGCTTTATATGCAGCAATTTTCAGTATTCTTACTCATCTGGAAGTTGCTTAGAATTTTTCAACATAAATACATATATGCAAATCTTGCTTTTTGTATATTAGATTACTTTTGTAGCAGAATAGCCCCTTTTGTTGTATTTGCAGATTGTGAAATTACATTTGTTTATAAAAAAAAAAGCTTTTTCTCTATTGGGCTATTATCTGTTGTACTTTTTTTTATAGGTCTGACTCAAGAGGGACTTTTCCGCATCAGTGGAAATGCACGTTCTGTTGAAAGACTTCGAGCTTCTTTTGATCGCTCTGGAGATGCTCCACTGGAGACTGAGGGTGATGTTCCATCCGCAGCTGCTTTGCTTAAATTATTTTTGAGAGAACTACCAGATCCCATAATCCCCTTGAATATGCATTGCCAGTTTTTAAATGCTGTGAAAGGTAATGATTTTAATGCTACTTTTTATGCATTGAATGTGAATAGCAAATTGTAATTAATTTATTATAAAAGGACCTAAAAATAATTAAAATTGAATTCTTATTAGCTTTACTAGCAGATTTTAAGATTTACTATCTTTCTTATATTTTATGTTAAACATTCTGGAACACCAAATGATCGTATTCCACTGTGCCTCAAAAAAATGTGTAATTGCATGTCTAGTACACATTGAAATATTGGTATACTCCTTGAAATTTTACTAGTGTGTAAAAGTACTAATAATATTTGTAGCAATAAAATGTAATTACTTTTTTTGAGTTTTCGCAGTTTCTTATATTTTACTTACTGTTACATATAATTTTCTTTATTTTTACCCTACCACATACTATTTTCTTTTTTAAATTTGCTATAATAAAATTTGCATTAATACATTAATAAATCTCATATACATCATAACAACATATTAAACCTAAGTTTTAATATGTTATGCAGTTGCTCTCTTTTAGCACATGTCTGTGATAATTTTTTGTTAATAAATAATACATATACAATCTTATTCATCAATAAAATTAATTTTTACTACTTTTTTAAACAGTATAAATGTATTGTATTAATGAATTTACTAATAGAAAATTAGCTAACTATCTTAAATAATAAAAGGCAATGTCTGTGTGTCTGTCTGTCTTATACACTATACGTTCAGCGACCGCGTGTCGGAGAGCTACGAAATTTGGCATATTTTGCTTAAGACTGCTGAAGGCCGTGACGAGGCTTAAAGACGCGAATCACCACATTGAGGACTTATATGTTTCATTTCAAGCTATTAGATACCTTCCGGAAGAATACCGGGGCATCGTTCAATTAATTTATAGATGGTGTGACTCGGACTTCAAGCTCAGCAAAATACAAGCAGAGCTATCAGCTAAGGAGAGCCGGCTTCGTCAACAAGCAAGTGACTTCTCTAAAACTGTGAGTCTAAATTCTGCATATCTTACTTCTAAGAAATGTGTAAATAGAGTAAAAGTGTCTAAATTTAAATCTCCAAATGTATCTCAAAATGTGTCTAATGTAAATACTTCTAGTCATAATGTAAATATTTCTAAAAGTAAAATTAAGTGTTTTAAATGTAACAAACTAGGTCATACTAAAGCTAATTGTCCTAAAAATAATGGATCTAGTATTGTGGAATTTCTTGGATCTCCACATATTGAAGCTAATACTGTAATCGATCCTAACGATAGACTCAGCTGGGTAGTAGACACTGCTGCTACGTGACATTTCTGTAATAACATTAAGTTATTTTCCAAATTTAATGAGTGCAAAGGCACTTCAATGTCGCTAGCAGTAGGGGATGTCGAAAGTCCAGTTGAGGCTATCGGGACGGTGGAGATGTATGTCCAATTTAAGGATAAACAAAGTATTATCAAATTGGAAAATATTATGTATTCTCCTAAACTTAGGAGAAATTTATTAGCTGCATCTGTTCTTGAGGAACAAAATTTTAGTTTTCAAGGAGCTAATGGGATGCTATGGTTTTTTACACCCAAAGGGGAGAAATTCTTTTATGCAAAAAGAAAGGAATGGTTGTATTTCTTAAAACCTAAGTATAGTACCCAGGAACAACATAACATAGAAAACCGTCAATCTAAAGATAGGGATCGAGATGGAGACAAGAAACGCAAAAAGGATAAGAAATCTAAGGATAGGGATCCTAGTGCTTCCAGAAAAATAGATAAAGTAAAAATAGCACCTAATTTTAAAGAAACTAAATTTAAATCTGACAAAACAAAAACTAAGCAGAATAAAAATGTGGAGAGTTTAATATCTAAACCTAGCAGTTCAGTAACTGAACTTAACAGTACAAACTGTCTTTGGCACAAAAGATATTGCCACATAAACGCTGAATATCTCATCCAAACCAGCAAAGTTTCTGCTGTAAACGGACTTCCTAGGCTTAAATACAAAAAGTTAAATTGTAAATCGTGTAAATTGGCTAAGTCTAGGAGAGTATCATATAAACCCACCGGTAGGATAAGGTCCACTAAACCATTGCAATTGTTACACATGGATGTGTGCTACCTTTACCTACAGCCTCATACGGTGGAAATAAGTATATCTTAACTATAACCGATGATTATAGTAGAAAAGTTTTTGTTTACCTTATGAAACAGAAGTCAGAAGTGTTTTCACATTTTAAAGAGTTTCAGGCCAGAGAGGAAAGGAAATTAGGTATTAAAATTCTATGTATCCGGACGGATAATGGAATGGAATTCTGCCATGATAAGTTCAAAAATTACCTGAGGGATATTGGTATTAAGGCTGAAAGGACTAATACATATACCCCACAGCAAAATGGAGTATCGGAGCGATTTAATCTAACCGCATTTGACTGTGTTAGAGCCATGTTGAACGAGAGCAAAATGCATGACAGATTCTGGGCGGAAGCAGTATTGTGTTTTACATACACTAAAAATCGAATATGTCACAAATTTAAGACTAAAACTCCACATGAACTCTACAGTGGTAGAAAACCTTCAGTCAACCATCTTAGAACCTTTGGTTGTAGAGCATATGTAGGCAAACCCAGTCAGCTCAGAAAGAAGTTAGACATGAAAGCTACAGAAGGGGTGATGGTAGGCTATGCTACTAAAACTAAAGGCTATAGGATATTTTTGTCAGGAGAAAAATGAACAATTGAGACCTGCAATGTGAGGTTTGATGAGGGTGAGGTAGTGGAAGGCATCCTGGACCCAATTTATCCCAGAAATATCTCCTTAGGGATATCAAGAGATAACCTTTCAGAATACTCTGACGGGGAATATCCGAGAGGGCAGTCTGATGGGGGGGGCAGGAGAGAGTGAAGACACTGGTGACGATCCGTCTGAATCCAGTGAGGAAACGGACTCTCCTGCTGACTCCAGTATGACTCCTTGCTCGGATATTGCTTGGCAGCGAAAGACGGTTCCAAGACCCGATGGGAGTAGAACCGATGTGTATTATTACGCTCAAGGAGATAATAAAAGGCTGAGGTCGCACAATGATGTTAAGAAATATTGTGATAAAAGAAATATACAATGTGATCAGCAACTGTTTAATTTTCGGGAAAATAAAGGTCTTAAAAGGGTCAAAGGCAGCAAGCAATATTGAAATAAATATACCAAAAGGGTACAACGCTGCTATTAAATCTTCCCAGTCCGAAAAATGGTGTAAAGCTATGGATGAAGAAATGGCCATAATGCAAGAGAGGGGTGTCTGGGAACTAGTTCCTGCATCCACCTCACAAAAGCATATAGGCAATAGATGGGTCTACACTATTAAGAAAGACGAGAATGGGAAAATCAAGAGATTTAAAGCTCGTTTGGTAGCCCAGGGGTATGGTCAGAAAAAAGGAGAATCATACGATGAAGTTTTTAGCCCTGTTGTTAACTTCAACTTAATTAGAGCATTCTTCTCAATTTTCGTATGCATGCTTGGCTGGATGCATTTCCAGTTAGATATCAAATCTGCCTATCTCTATGCTAAATTGAGTCAAAAAGTATATATGAAGCAGCCTCAAGGTTATGTCAATCAGGAACAGCCTGATTATGTTTGTTTCTTGAAGAAAGCCATTTATGGTCTTCATCAAAGTGGAAGAGAATGGTTTAGTGAACTTGACACCAAATTAGAAGAATTAAATTTTTTAAAACTTCAATGGTGTAATTGTGCCTATATTTACAATAGCAAAGTTCTTATGCCAGTTTATGTGGATGACATAATTCTCTTCTCAAAGTATCAAAGGGACATAGACCACATTGTTTCATTACTTAGCATAGAATTTGATATCAAGGTATTAGGAAAAATTAGAAAACTTTTAGGCGTGGAATTTAAAGAGTGTGACAATAAATTTTTTATACATCAAAGTCAGTATATAGATAAAAGTATGTCAAATGTTTCAACAATATAAATATCCAGTTACTTCACTTCCCATTTCTAAAGGGATTATTCTAAGTAAAATAGATTGTCCAAAGACAAGTGAAGAAATAAAGCAAATGCAAAGTTTTCCTTACAGGAGCTTAATTGGGTGCTTGGCTTTCATATCTAGTAGAACTAGACCTGATATTTGTTACGCCATCAATATATTATCTCAATTTCAAGAAAACCCTGGAATTAAGCATTGGGATGCATTGTTAAGACTTTTAGGATATGTTGAAAAGACTAAAAATTATATGTTGAATTTATCTAACATTCATGAGTTAAAATTAAATTGTTACTCAGATTCTGACTTTGCTGCAAACAGAGATGACCGTGTTTCACTTGGAGGCATGATACTCTTTATTGACAATGTACCTATTTCTTGGCGTACCTTTAAACATAAGTGTGTCAGCTTATCAACCATGGAAGCTGAATACGTATCACTAACTGAAGCCGCTAAGGAAATGGTATGGGTACGAAACATAATCGAAGAGTGTCATTTACTTGGGTTAAACATTAATAAAAGTAACAGTGTTATTTTTAGCGACAACCAAGCAGCCATTAATTTTTCTAACTCTCCAATTGAAAACAATAGAACTAAGCATATCGATGTGAGATATCATTTCCTAAGAAATTTAATAGTCAATGAATCGTTTAATGTTAAATTTGTAAATAGTAAAGATAACTTAGCAGATTACTTTACTAAACCAATGACTAAGGAAATAATACTTAAATTTTGTAATAAACTTTTTTTTTAAAACTAAATCAAACTTTTTGAGATTAAATGTTTAGTCTAAAGAAAATTTTAAATACTAAATTGAATTTACAACTTGGGAATTTTTAAAGATGTCATATATATACATTATTGTTTATCTTAAACCTCATTGATATAAGATAGTATATCTTGAGTATAAATATTTGTGATATTGAATCTTTTCACTTTACACCTTTGTATATACATCCATTTTCCATTACCCGCATAATGCTAAATAGTAGCTTATGTGTATAAAATTTTTGTAGTTTTCAACTTAGTAAAAAGTATGTGTTGAAAGTTTTGATAAAGAATTTTTTATTATCTGATTACTTGCATCATATATTTTTAAATATTTGGTATATCAATGCAGTCTAATAGTATTAATTATGTATACTTGTATTGTATTAATAGACTAAAATTTTTTTTAAGCTTTTTGAATTATAGTGTTTATACTCAAATTTAAAGTAAACTTAAATTCTATGCTTATACAAAATCTTAATCTTTTAAAGTTTACTTGTTAAATATAATAATATGCTTATACTTAAATTTTGGATACTTATAATGAAACTTAAACTGAAATTTAAGTTTTTTTGAATGCTAATATATAAGCATTGAAGTTGTGTTGTATATAAATTTCTACTTGATGTGAAATGTTGTTGTTATAATATTGTCGACAATACTTAACTGTTTTTCAGATGCTATAAGTACTTATGCATTTTTTATTTTAAATTTAGTAATGATATAATACTTTAAATTTATTCTTTCATTATATGTTTGATAGAATACTGGGGGCCTTGGTGTTTATTGATATACCTTGGTTTCTCAGAGTAAGTTTTCTTTTGCATATGCATTGAGACTTAAGGATTTGCATGAGGGGGCCGATTGTTGGAAAAAAATCAATACATCGCGATTCACGTTCCCGTGAACGGGCGTTTATGCAAATTTAATATGAACGACTCTTCCCGTTCACCGGCGTGAACCGTGACATTTTTCAACATGAGGTTTCATGCAAATCAGTTCTCAATGCGTACGCATCTGATTTGCATATCCGGGGGCGTTTCCAGAACAGTCCATTCTCGGATATATAAGGCAGAGATTTCTTGAAGCAATCATGATGTTTCATCATGTTGTTCATCTTGATCATCATCAGAGAGAATTCCCACTCAGTCTGATCCAGAACGGAGCCGAGAAGGCTTTATAAGACATAGACACTGATGGTCTGATGCAGGCAGACAGAAATGCTTTAGACAGAAGCACTGCGGGATGTCTTATCCTTTGGTTTTCCTTTGCCAAGTGTGATACCTTCAATGGTGGCGGCAAATACACGCAAGTGATAGAGGTAGTATAGTTACTTACTACCCATGCTTCAAGGAATTTCTGTCTGGTTATTTACAACTGCAAACTTTTTGTACATAGTATTTTTTGATGTTTTGTGGCATGGAAACCTGGAATGTGTAACTTGCCTAGTTATGTTTTCTCACGAAATAAAATGAACGATGTTTTTCTTTGAAACTGGATCTGCATACTTTCATGACCCAGCCAACACTTATTGACTCTATGCCAGTGCATACTTTGCTGTTTATCTTGCTTCTTCAAATTTTAAATTTTCCAACAAGCCCAGTGGTTAGCGCGCGGGAATTGCACTCGGTCCGGGTTCGATTCCCGCCACTGCCAAAACTGCCACTGTGTTCAAGCGGAGTATGATCACGTTAAACATGTGGGACCGTAAGTCCTTCCGAGAGGTTGGTGGTAGGGGAAGGAGGGTACGGTCCCTGTGGATGCCTCCCCCACTGAGTTCTGGTCTAAATTGGGTGGCACTTCCTGGCCATCCAAACAGTTACCTTACACCTTACTGGTAGGTCACGCCAGCGAGTGTGCCACGGTTAGAATTTGCCACGGTCAGAATTTTCAAGGGTAGCGAACAGGCTGGTCGCCAAAGGCGGCTAGTCTTAAATAATAAAAGACAATGTCTGTCTGTCTTATACACTATATGTTCAGCGACCGCGCGTCGGAGAGCTACAAAATTTGGCAATCGGAGACCCAGGGGGGGGGGGGGGGGGACACGTGAATACCGATTTTTAAAATTTTAATTTTTTTTTGTTATTTAATGTTTTATGCGATTTCAACCGTTTTTTGCCCTTTTTGCCCTTTTTTCTCCATGATCCAAACATTGTAGAAAAAAACAAATTACACCATCGGAAAGAGCAGAGAATTTCGAGTAAAAATTTATCAATTTCAAATCTCAGGGATAAATTCTAATATTTTTTTATGATTTTAAAACAAAAGTCACTTTTGACTCAAAAAAATATTTTTGGTTTTTAAATTCTTGCATAGTAAAAAGTACTCAGAATTTCGACTAATAATTTACATTTTTAGAAAGGTCAAATATCTGGCATTCTTACAAGTCCAATCTGGTCAAGAAATATTCCGTATTGCCCACAGGATCGGGATTTTAAGATTTTCCGAATTTCCATTTCTTGGTATCCGTTAAAGCATTTCTTCACCGGCGTTTCTCCCCCGCAGAAGTAGGGAAGATGGTAGCTGGGGACGTAACGGTTCTGAATAATAAGCAATAACGAAATCATCGAATATATTCGATATTCGAAATACATTACTTTTCAATTTAATTATTAGTGTTAACGTCATTAAACTAAAACAAACCATCCATTTCATTGGAATAAATTATTCATCCATTTTATTGGAATAAATTATTATTAAATTACTTTTCATTTTAAATGCATTTATTATTTTTTTTTAAAACGTGATTTTTTCTTACAACTCAACCCAAACATTTCTCTGTTGTGTTAAACTTCTTTACAGCTGAATTGATTGTTCTTTTAAGAACATTCTTTTTCTTTTATAACATTTACGTATTAAGTGTATTTACACGTTTATAGTGTGTTTTATTTATATTGTTTTATGTTTTAAAATTGTTCTTATTTAAACAGGGGTTCTGATTTAACATATTTTCTAATTCTATTCTAGAATTATATTTAGATTTTTGTTTATTTTATTATTTGTGTATCAGTTTACAGAGCTTTGGCTAGGATTTTTTTTACAAAAGAATATTGATTCAGTGTAGAGTTTATTTTAACAATGGGCTATTGTTATTATGGGTGTTTATAATTTTGTTTCATGTTTTAATTAAAAACAAAAAAGCTTTTAATATATACAAACTTAAATAATCTTAAAATTTAATTATTAGTGTTAACGTCATTAAACTAAAACAAACCATTCATTTCGTGTTCTTGAAAGAACATAAAGTTCTCTTTCTTTTTTTTTACATATTAAATGTATTTCATTTATTGTGTTTAAACAGGAGCTATTTTCGACTTCTATTCTAGAATTGTATTTAGATTTTTGTTTAATTTGTTCTTCTAAGAACACTATTTCTCTTTTTTATTTCTATTTCTCTTTTTATATTTAAGTGTATTTTAAGTGTACTTATTGTGTTTATTATTATTGTTCTGATTTAACAGGTCATATTAAAAGGTTTGTGTGGTTTATTAACAGGTCATATTAACAGTTTTGTGTCATTTAACAGGTCATATTCTAGAATTGTATTTAGATTTTTGTTTAATTTGTAAACATTTTATTCAGTTTGGAGTTTATTTTAGCAATCGGCTATTGGTATTATGAGTGTTTATAACTTTGTTTTGTGTTTTTATTGAAAACAAAAATGCCTCCAAAAAAAAAGTCTGCTTAAGTAGCAAAACAAACCGAAGAAGAAACCACGAAAGAAATGCCGCTGCTCAAGCCTCCAAAAGTGAGGAACAGCGTCAAAATAGACGGCTCGCTGATGCACAGAGAAGGGCTGCAGTTAGAGAAAATGAAACCCAGGAACAGCGGGAAGAAAGACAGGTCGCTGATGCACAGAGAAGAGCTGCAGTTAGGGTAAATGAAACCCAGGAACAGCGGGAAGAAAGGCAGGTCGCTGATGCACAGAGAAGAGCTGCAGTTAGGGTAAATGAAACCCAGGAACAGCGGGAAGAAAGAAAAGGTCGCTGATGCACAGAGAAGAGCTGCAGTTAGGGTAAATGAAACCCAGGAACAGCGGGAAGAAAGACAGACCGCTGATGCACAGAGAAGAGCTGCAGTTAGGGTAAATGAAACCCAGGAACAGCGGAAAGAAAGACAGGTTGCTGATGCACAGAGAAGAGCTGCAGTTAGGGTAAATGAAACGAAGGAACAGCGGGAAGAAAGACAGGTCGCTGATGCACAGAGAAGAGCTGCAGTTAGGAAAAATGAAACCCAGGAACAGCAGGAAGAAAGACAGGTCGCTGATGCACAGAGAAGAGCTGCAGTTAGAAATCAAGTTTGGTCGGAAAAAGAAAATGCTGCTTTCAGTTATGATTTTACTATTGATTATGCATCTGAACAAATGATTGAAGTAGGCAGAATGACAGTCGAATGCAACTTCTGCCACACACTTAAATGGAAAGGGGAAACACCTGGTATGTGTTGCAGCAATGGAAAAATTCGCCTGCCTTTACTTCGAGATCCTCCGTAACCTCTTTCGACATTGCTTACGTCCAACTCGCCTGATGCAAGGCATTTCCAAGAAAACATAAGACGATATAATTCATGTTTTCAAATGACGTCATTTGGTTGCATACAGCTGATTAGAGGGGCCAACGGCCGTACCGTGCTGAAAACACCGGTTCTCGTTAGATCACCGAAGTCAAGCAGCATCGGGCGCGGTTAGTACTTGGTGGGTGACCACCTCGGAACACCGCACGCTGTTGGCCATCTCGGGTGCGGTATCCCCGTGGTTTGCGCGCTAGATTTGCACGCTACCACAAATGCCGCCGTGTTCATGCGGAGTACGATCACGTTAAACATGTGGGTCCGTAAGTCCTTCCGAGAGGTTGGTGGTAGGGGAAGGAGGGTACGGTCCCTGTGGATGCCTCCCCCACTGGGTTCCGGTCTAAATTGGGTGGCACTTCCCGGCCGTCCATACAGTTACCTTACACCTTTCTGGTAGGTCGGACGGTCTGGGTCTCAACAACAACAACAGCTGATTAGAGAAGATGGATATATGCCTACATTTAAAGTGCAGGGTCAAGTGTACCACAGAATAGGGAGTCTGCAACCCCAAACAAATGACGAGCCAAAATTTCTTCAGGTTTATTTTGTAGATGACAAGCAAAAACAGGTTGAACAACGTTGCAGGAATGTGATGCAGGCCAAACCAAATATAGTAGCAGAGTTACAGGACATGCTTCATGAGCACAACAGTTATGTAAGTAGTTTTAAGTGTGCTATGGAGAAAATGACTCCCGAATTTAAGGTTGTTATTCAGGCAGATAAAACACCTTCCGGTGAACATGACGGAAGATTTAATGCACTGACAGCATCAGAAGTGGCGGTTATTCTTGCTGGTGATGAACACGGCCGCAGAGACATCAAACTTCATTTGAGGAGTGATGAGATTCAAAAGATTGCAGAAACGCATAGATCCTATGATGCACTTCAGTATCCGCTAATATTTTGGCAAGGTGAGGATGGGTACCACTTTGAAATGAGAGAAACGAATCCCACAACAGGCATTGCTACTTCAAAGAAGATTTCGGCAATGGACTTTTATGCATTCAGGATGATGTACCGAGCATCAAGCTTTAATATCATTTTAAGGTGTAAGACACTATTTCACCAGTTCGCCGTAGACGTATATGTAAAGACTGAATCAGAGCGTCTGAGGTTCATACACTTGAACCAGAGGAAACTACGGGTAGAGGATTATGTTCATCTGAGGGATGCTGTCAACAGTGATGGTAATGTTCGTGACATAGGCCAACTTATAATTTTACCTTCTAGCTTCACAGGTGGTCCTCGCTACATGCACGAAAGAACTCAAGACGCCATGACGTATGTCCGAAATTTTGGTAGGCCTGACTTATTCATAATGTTTACGTGTAATCCTCAGTGGGGTGAAGTAACAAACGAATTAATGCCCACACAGAAAGGTCAGGATCGACACAACTTGCTTGCCAGAGTCTTCCGCCAGAAATTGAAATCTCTGACCAACCTCCTCAATAAAGGAAAGATATTTGGTAATGTTGCCTGTTTCATGTACACGGTGGAGTGGCAGAAGTGGGTCTTCCACATGCACATATCTTGCTCTGGCTTCATGACAGAATCCGTGTTCACAGAGTAGATGAATTCATCAGTGCGGAAATACCGAATCCGGAAATTGACCCAATTTTGTATGACATAGTCACAAAACATATGATTCATGGCCCATGCGGGAACATTAATTCACGCTCTCCCTGCATGAAAGACGGAATATGCACGAAGAGGTACCCAAGAAAACATTTGATTAATACTTGGACAGACCGTGACAGATATCTGCTCTATCGTCGCAGAGATTCAGAAGACAGGGGATTTACGGTAGTCAAGAAAGTACGAGGTTCTGATGTCATGGTTGACAATAGGTGGGTTGTTCCGTATTGTCCATTATTATCGAAGGCATTCAATGCCCACATTAATGTGGAATACTGTAGCTCGGTTCAGTCTATCAAATATGTGTGCAAATATGTTAATAAGGGGTCTGACATGGCAGCATTTCAAGTGACGAGTGACGAAAGTGTGCGTGATGAGGTGCAGCAGTATGAAATTGGGCGTTACATTAGCAGCAATGAGGCCATTTGGAGGATCATGGGCTTTCCCATTCACGAGAGATATCCCACAGTCACTCATTTGAGCGTTCATCTTGAGAATGGGCAGAGAGTTTACTTCACAAGTGAGAATGCACGAGTCCGAGCACAGTCCCCGCCAGATACAACACTTACTGCTTTCTTCTCCCTGTGCCAAAGTGCCAAGTTTGCTTGCACTCTGCTGTACCATCAGTTGCCAAAGTACTACACATGGAATGCAAGCAGAAAAAAATGGCTCCGTCGTAAGTCTGGTCAAATTGTACCGGAACATTTGGGTATTAGATCAAGCGATGCACTCGGTCGTGTCTACACAGTTCATCCAACCAACTCTGAATGCTTTCATCTTCGACTGTTGCTTCACGAAGTACAAGGTCCTACATCCTTCATGTTTTTAAATACTGTCGGCGAAACAGTATGTGATACTTTCAAGCAAGCCTGCCAGCTAAGAGGCCTTCTCGAAGATGACTCACATTGGAAAAATACACTGGAAGAAGCAGCTGCTACTCGATCAGCGGGAATGCTCCGTAATCTATTTGTACTTATGCTGCAGACATGTTCCATGTCAAATCCTCTGGAGCTGTGGAATTTACAGAAACAAAATATGTCTGAAGACATTTTGCACCAGGCAAGAGTTAGGACCAATAACTTTGAGTTAGTGTATGATAATGCCATCTTCAATCAAGCATTGATCTTTCTCGAAGATAAGATCAAGGCCTTAGGTGGTTTGAATTTAAAAGCATTCGGACTTCCTGAGTCACAAAGGGGCGACTCTAGCAGTCTCAACTACGAAATAATCAGGGAGACAAGCTACAATATAGATGAACTAACAACGTATGTCCAATCAAATGAGCCAAATCTGGTTGAGGATCAGAGACAAGCCTTTGAGTTAATTACATCTGCTGTTTTTGATGGAGTGGGTGGAATATTCTTCTTAGACGCACCCGGTGGAACAGGGAAAACTTGTCTTATCAATCTTCTTTTAGCAAAAGTGAGACAGAGAGGTATGGTTGCCCTTGCTGTAGCTTCTTCGGGAATTGCTGCTACTCTTTTGGCTGGAGGAAGAACAGCTCATTCAGTGTTTAAATTACCTCTAAATCTAGCAAGTGTTGAACATCCCACTTGCAACATTTCAAGAAGTTCGAATAAGACTGCACTTCTCAGAAGATGCAAGCTTATTGTCTGGGATGAGTGCACAATGTCAAACAAGGCTGCTCTGGAAGCTCTTGACATTACCATGCAAGACCTTTTTCATAACACAAGACGTATAGGAGGAGTAACTTTGGTTTTATTTGGGGATTTCAGGCAGACTCTTCCAGTAATTCAACGTGGTACGAAAGCGGATGAAATACATGCATCAATTAAAACATCTTGCCTTTGGACAAATGTTCAAAGACTCAGGTTAGAAACGAACATGAGAGTTCATATGACAGGTCATGCCGCTGCTCAAGAATTTGCAGAGAACCTACTGCGACTTGGAAACGGGGACATAACCGCGGATGACAAGGGATTAATAGAGATGGGATTTATTGGAAATATTGTTACAATGCCTGTAGAACTAAAAGAAAGTGTATTTCCCAACATTGAGCGTCACTTCCGAGACCCTAAGTGGCTGTGTGAAAGAGCTATTCTTGCTCCCACGAACAAAGCGGTTAATGTCATTAACAGACAACTACTCATGAAACTTCCTGCTACTGTTCACACGTATAAGTCTGTAGATTCTGTAATAGATATAAATCAGGCCGTCGAGTACTCACCAGAATTTTTGAATTCACTGGAAATTTCTGGTGTGCCCTCACATAAATTAGAACTAAAGATTGGGGCACCCATAATGCTTTTAAGAAATCTAGATCCACCGGCACTGTGTAATGGAACAAGATTGATTGTTAAGAAAATGATGCCTAATGTTCTTGAGGCAACGATCATAACAGGTCATTCTGCTGGAAGTCACGTTTTTCTACTACGTATCCCTATCATACCTCCAAACCTTCCGTTTGAGTTTAAACGCCTACAGTTTCCAGTTCGGCTCAGTTTTGCGATGAGTATAAACAAATCTCAGGGACAGAGTTTGAAAATCGTTGGACTCAACCTACAAAGGCCTTGCTTCTCCCATGTACAACTTTATGTTGGTTGCTCAAGAGTTGGGGATAATAGGAATCTATTTATACTTGCACCAGATGGGAAAACAAAAAATATTGTGTATAAGGAAATACTGCGAGTGTGAAACAAAATTTCATTTTCTAAATTATCAAATCTAAAATGAACTAAAGGAATGAATGGAGTCTAAAATGGAAATCCTGCTCTGGAGTTTGTTGGCCTGAAATCAAAGATGTATAGTTTGAAAACACCTTCCATGGAGAAGATAACTGCTAAAGGTGTTAATAAGAATGCTGTGAAAAAAATAGTCTATTATCAAGATTACTATATCTGTCTAACAAGGCAAAGATATAATAGAGTTGAACAATTTAAAATTGCAAGTAAAGACCATCAGATTTATACTGTTAGGCAAATTAAAATGGGAATATCCATCTATGATGATAATATTGTAAATGACGGAATTAAGAGCTGAGCATATGGTCATTATAAAATTTAAATGATTGAATTATGGTGGATTAAATTGTGGCATTGTATACATCGGGTGGTGGTTGGTACCACAATTAAAAATCTTAAACACTGAAGAAATAAAAAATTAAATAAAAAGAAAGTTATGGAAATTGTCACGGAGCATTGATGCATTAGGTGATGGTATGAAATTTAAATTATTGAATTATGATGGATTGAATTGTGGCGATATATTGTGGCGTAATGTATTGTTGTATAGTAAAAACTTAATTGTGGTGATGTATTAATTGTTGCAATGTATTGTTTACATTGAGTGGTGGTTGGGACCACAATGAAATAACTTAATTGAGGTGATGTATTATTTTGGTGTCAAGAATTGCCGTATTGTAAAACTTAATTGTGGCGATGTATTAATTCTTGCAAAGTATTGTTTACATTGGGTGGTGGTTGGGACCACAATGAAAAAATTTAATTATGGCAATGTATTTTTGTGGCATACTGTATTGTTGTATTGTAAAAACTTAATTGTGGCGATGTATTGTTTACATCGAGTGGTGGTTGGGACCACAATGTAAAACTTAATCATCGACTGCTTTTTATACGGTTTTTGGCCTAGGGACAATTAAAAACCGAATTAGTGTTTGGTTGCTTTTTATACGGATTTTGGCCTAGCGACAATTAAAAGCCGAATAAGTGTTTACTTTTTATAAGGTTTCCGGCTCATTATGCTGGATTGATTGTGGCGATGTATTGTTTACATCGGGGGGTGGTTGGGACCACAAGGAAAAAACTTAATTATGGCGATGTATTTTTGTGGCGTGTTGTATTGTAAAAACTTAATTGTGGTGATGTATTGTTTACATCGAGTGGTGGTTGGGACCACAATGTAAAACTTAAGCATTGATCGCTTTTTATACGGTTTTTGGCCTAGGGACAATTAAAAACCGAATTAGTGTTTGGTTGCTTTTTATACGGTTTTTGGCCTAGCGACAATTAAAAACCGAATAAGTATTTGCTTTTTACACGGTTTTTGGCCTAGGGACAATTAAAAACCGAATTAGTGTTTACTTTTTATAAGGTTTCTGGCTCATTATGCTGGATTGAATTGTGGCGATGTATTGTTTACATCGGGTGGTGGTTGGGACCACAATGAAGAAACTTAATTGTGGCGATGTATTGTTGTGGCATACTCTATTGTTGTATTGTAAAAACTTAATTGTGGCGATGTATTATTTACAGTATTATTTTATTTAATATTTACAGTATTATTTTATTTAATTACGATGTATTATTTTATTTAATTCGGGTTGTGGTTGGGACCACAACGAAAAAACTTAATCATTGATTGCTTTTTATACGATTTTTGGCCTAAGGATAATTAAAAAACTAATAAGTGTTTGCTTTTTTACACGGTTTTTGGCCTAGCCACAATTAAAAACCGAATTAGTGTATGCTTTTTATAAGGTTTCTGGCTCATTGTGCTGGATTGAATTGTGGCTATGTATTGTTTACATCGGGTGGTGGTTGGGACCACAATGAAAAAACTTAAACACTGAAGAAATAAAAAAATAAATAAAAAGAAAGTTATGGAGATTGTCGCGGTGCATTTATGCATCGGGTGGTGATGGGGACAATCTTTAAAAAAAACTTTTTTGCTGAGCAGCATCGTTAAAAAGCGAGCTTGCCACTGTCAGGATTTTCAAGGGTAGCGAACAGGCTAGTCGCCAAAGGCGGCTAGTTTATAAATAAAATATATCTGTATTTGTGAATAAGAACATTCATTAGTAAAATAGCATAAAATAAAAATTTAAGAACATCGAGCAGTTTCAGACGCAATGTAAGCATTTTTCGGAAATAGAGAAACAGAGCAGTCATGTCATAAAAACAGAAAAACATCTGTAGATATTCTTAAATTGCAATGTTTAGAAAAATGCAAGAAATTGATTTATACTGTTACCGTGTTACCCATTAATTTCTTTTAAATACTCTCACTTTTTAAAATTATTCATTCAATTTTAAGAAAAGAATAAAACTACCCCTTAAAAATTCTTTGTGGTGATCTCTGCTCAGTGCATGTCTCTGTGTACAATAGAAACTCTTGAATTAACAAAAAAAAAGTTTTATTATGACACATTTTATTCTTCGCACATATTTATTTTTAATCTGACTATTAGAAAGAAAACAAATAGATGTACGTGCTAAATGTTATGAGCAAAAATCTCTGCATTCAACCACATTTTTTTTTTAATATTATGTATTGATTTGCATTGACTAAAAATATAATGTGCTAAATTCAATACATATTTTGCTAGTTTGAGTTTATGCCAGTACTAGCTATTTTAATTAGTGCTTTCATGCAACATAAACTGCATTTTCTTTCTCAGATAAGGACAAAGATGAATGCATATCATGTTTAGCAGATCTTGTCGATAAGCTTCCCTCAACTAGCTATTGCATACTCAGCTATTTGTCTGACTTTCTCAAACAAGTGTCTGATATGGAAGACCAAAACAGAATGAGTGCATCCTCTTTGGGAATTGTGTTTGGTCCAAATTTATTCAGGTTAGTTTATTTCAGTTATGTATTGCCCTTATAATTTGTATTTATCTATATGCAATACTATCTAATATGTTATATGTAAAATGTGTATAATTTTTAATGCAGTCAAAGTTTGACTATGTAAACTTCTATTTGTTATCTTTCCTCAAAACAACTTTCCTATAAATACTCATAAGCTTTGTATTGTTATAATTGAAGTAAATACATAATTGAAGTGAAACAAGTTCTGATCATAGCTTCCTTAACACAGACTCAAACCTGATTGTGTGAGAAAGTTTCCTTGGCATAGTAAAACTCAACCGATTTGAATAAAATTTTGTACATAGCTTGAACTAATCATGTTTTAGGTCATGGCAAAACCCAAATTTTAAATTTCAATGTATGTACTGAGATATCTGACATCAAAGGTCAGATAATGTTAAGTCTGTGGAGAATAATTACTTTAAACAGATTTGTACACCAAACAGAATTTTCTATTTGGTATAACTTGTGCAATTATGTAAATTACTAGGCTGTCTTGTACATTAATTATTTAACATTTAATATTGAATTTTTACTACTATCATGAAATACATGTAGCATGAAATACATGTTAATAAGCATATAACTAGATACGTTGCTTCCCTCCAGTTTCAGGTCACAAGAAATAACATAGTATTTTTTGTTCATTATTTGCTTTAGTTGTATAACTTGAAAATTTTAGATAATTTCCATAATCAAAATTTATAATTTAAATGTTTTCATCTCTCCCTTGAGTCAGCTCATCAAAGTTCAACTGAATCTTTATTTTACTGTTAATGTAATATTCTTAATGTAGTGAAATTTCAGTTATTTAACATATCCAGGATGGAAAAAATTAATTGATATGCATATATGAGTTAATTTAGCAAGGTTATTAAAATATCTGTAAAACAGGAAATCTTTGGAAATTTGTCAATGGATTTAAATAATGTGAAGTATTTTAGAAAAATTGATAATGCAAAAACCTGAGAAACTTTTTGGGAATTGTTCCCACTGTTGTATAATTGCAATGATCTTACACAGTACTTAATTCAAATGTTGAAAAAATTAACACTTTTTTTTATTAATAGTAAGTTCTAGTAAATCAGTCAGAAAATTAAGACCAAATTATATATATATGCACTGCTGGATAATTGCTAAGGACGGATGACACTATCACCCATAGCAACCACAGAATGAAAGGAAGCAAAATGTGGAAAATTAGAATAAGTGCGAGATACAGTAAGAAGAGGTATGTGTATGCAAATTTTTCATTTCCACTCCTGTTTGTCACATGATAGCACTGATAAGAGATTTAAAGGATTCGACGCATGTGGACAGTTGTTGTTCCAAGTGAAAGTTTTACGGGAAAGATTTAATTGAAGAACTTGAAATTTTTGGTATGTCTTCCTGATATCACTTAGATGATTTTACGCGTGGCTATATTATTGGAAAAATTGAAGAAGGGTGAAGAGTAACAGATGTTGCCAGGGAGTTCGACATCGCCCACAGCATTGTTTCACGGCTGTGGCAAGCATTTAAAACAACTGGAATGTGTAGCAAGCATCACGGGGGAGGTTGTGTTAGAAGTACGACACCTGCAGAAGACAGATACATTGTCCTATCAGCAAAAAGGGACCGGCACACCACAGCTCAGCAAGTGGCAAATCAGTTTCTTGCTACCACAGGACAGCGGATCTCCTGAAAAACTGTAGCCAGACGTTTGGGAGAAGGAGGACTATAAGCCCGCTGACCTGTTGTGTGTGTCCCATTGTCCAGACTGCACCACACCGCCTGTTTGCAATGGTGTCATGAGCATCGCAATTGAACTGAACAGGACTGGGCTTGCGTACTATTTTCCGATGAGAGTAGGTTCAGTCTATCATCAGATTGTAGATGCTAGCTGATCTGGCATGAGAGTGATACTGCTTATCGTCCAGAAAATATCCAGGAAAGGGACCGATATCTGACATGCAGTATCATGGTATGGGCCGGCATCATGATTAATGGCCGCACACCCCTACATGTAGTTGCAACTGGGACTATGACCGGCCAACAATACATTGATAAAGTTCTATTGTCTCATGTTCACCTTTCCCGTGGTGCTGTCGGTGGTAAATTTGCTTTCATAGACGACAACGCACCATGTCATCGAACACTCGCTGTTCAGAATTGTCTAGTCAGCGAGGGTATTCAATGCCTCATATGGCCAGCACGTTCTCCAGATCTAAACTTTATTGAAAATGTTTGGGATGCTTTGGGGAGGCGACTTGCTGGTCGAAAATATCCTCCAATAAACAAGAACACCCTCATCTGTGCACTGACAGAAGAGTGGGATAGCTTGCCTCAACAGCTGCTGGATAATGTTGTGCAAAGCATGACACGATGTGTGGAATGTTGCATCGTACTACACGGTGGACATATCCTGTACTCGCACCTTTCTCAATGGTTCCTGCTGTCATTCATATGCATTTTTTCATTTCTCCGTATGCAGCATCAAATGAACACGTTTTTCCTTTCAGATGTTTCAAAACCTTCTGTATTTTCCAGAACAATAAATGATCTTTATTCTAATGTCCAAACAGTGTGGCAACAATATTTTATCCTGCTGGGCCTCCACCCCCTCTTAATGTTGTGCTACATTGCAATTTGCAATTTGTGATCCATCCTTGGCAATTGTCCGGCAGTGTATATATATATATATATATGATACAGAAATTTTAAGCCTTTCCCAATAACGCACCCTTTTCTTTAATAATTATTATTCCAAATTCCTCTTTCATGTTCAGCACATATTGCAACTACATTAAATTCTATCCCACGCCACTAATATTAACAAAGTCTGCCAGCACTTTCTCTTTTCCTCGACCATACCATATATGGTCATTAATCTTAACCTGTATGTAAACTTTCTCATATAAAACTGTTTCCCAATCATATTTTTAAAGCCTAAAACACGAAGATAGCATGTGCCCCATGCCTCATATCCCTCCCCCTCCGATGTAAATGTAATTTGTTCTTGTGAAAAACTACGCAGACGGCATTGAGATTTCTTGAGAGCTGGATGCTGGAGCTTGGCTGTCCAATGTAACTATATCTATTTCGAGTGTGATATAATAAAGTAGATTTTGGTAATATGAAAGTGTCTCTTCCATGGACTATATCTAGCAAATATTATATATATATATAAATATATATATATATATAAAATATCAAACTTCTTTCAAAATTGTAATATAATAATGATTGTGACAATAACATAAATTTCATATCACAAGAAAAACTTTTTAAAAGCCTCCAGGAAAAATTGGGTTTCAGAAATTTTTTTAAGTAATGCTATTTATACTGTAGTAATTTTATTTAGTACTAGCTCTTTTGAATAGTCTTAATTTCTGTTTTTTAAG
Organism: Amaurobius ferox; assembly: GCA_951213105.1. Taxonomy (NCBI): domain Eukaryota; kingdom Metazoa; phylum Arthropoda; class Arachnida; order Araneae; family Amaurobiidae; genus Amaurobius; species Amaurobius ferox. Next base: position 25,980,572 of record OX578143.1, read on the forward strand.
CTACCTATCCTTTTGCTAATTTTAAAAGTTTTCATAGATGTTTTATAAAAAATGTGCAGGTACTTCAGCAAATGTATTATATTTTCAAAGAAATACAAGGTCGGATCAAAGAGTTCGGAGACAGTGCTGATATCTCCAACCCTGATTGGAGGAGAGGGGAACTATTTTACCATGGCATAGAGGCACATGTGATGCAAGATGTGAAAAGGAAGCAGCAGGTCCGCAGTGCAGGATTTTTCTAGACAATGCATGTCAGTGAACTGTAGTAATTCATGTTCATCGAAAATGCAAATGGCATTTGAAGAACAAGATGTGAATATCAAATTCTGCCAGCATTTGGGGAAATCGCCGATAGAAACATTGCACCTACTGCAGCAGGTGCAATGTTTCTGTCGGCGATTTCTCCAAACTCTGGCAGAATTTGATATTTGCACATTGTTTTTTAAAAGCCATTTTTGTTTTTGACGAATGCGAATGACTACAATTCACTGACACATCATTGTCTGAAAAAACACCTGCTTCTTCCTTTTCACATCTCATGTCACATGTGCCTCTAAGCCATGGTAAAAGAGTTCCCCTCTCCACCAATCAGGGTTGGAGATATCAGTACAGTCTTCAAACTTTTTGATCCTACCTTGTATAGTGAAACTGCCATTTTACAAATATCTTTTTAATGAATTTTATTGTAGCATGCTGAACCATATATGATTTTTTTATAAATTAGGTTAAGACTCAACTATGCATCATGCATATAAACATGCCAAACAATAAGCCAAACAACAAAAATAGATCTTTTTTTGCTGTTTGACTTATTGTAATATGCAAATTTAGATAATACTTTGGCTGTGTATAAAAACCAACCGATTGCTGTCATTTGATTTTTTGTAAATGTGTATGCAAATTTAGTTTTTGTGTTTTGTAATTGTGTATGCAAATTTAGTTTGTATTTTGCTGTATATGTACCTCCAATGTGCTTATGCTATATGATATGCCTCTGACGACATATGTCCATTTTATGTCCAAAATCATTCAGGCTAATTGTATGTATTTTATGTCTTTCCTTGTGAAATAAAGCTTTTATCAGTTCTTTTAATGTATTTAATTGTAGACGTGGTGCCAATTTAGTTATTTATTATTAGAGCCTGTATGTTTATGTACTAAAAATTAACAATGTATGCAATCAAAAAAGCACTAGAAGTTTAATATACATACTAAACCTTTATTACTATAGAAAATGTTAAAAATTTTAATCAGTAAGAACTTCTTCTTATGAGTCCAGCATAAAGATGTTTGTTTTATGTTTTAAATGCAAAGTCATACTTAACAAGAATAGTGAGAATTGGAATTATTCGCATAAGCAATTGCTATTTCACATCACAATTGCATGTTTTATTTAAATTTGCAAATTGTAAACTGAGTGAATGAAACTATCTGTTAATATTGTTTTAAATAGTAAGGATGATCTAGATGATCTTTCCACTTCAACTGAAATTATGGCAGCATACTTAAAGTAACTAATTATGGCGGGAGACATTGATTGGAGTTTGGCAGAACCATTACCACAAAGAACTTTTTCTATGTCTTTAATATGCTTAACGTATGTCTTTAATATGCTTAAAGTATAGCAAAAATTAAGCACACATCCACAACAGAAGGTCTTTATTTTACTTCCTATAAGACGTACAAAAGTTTTTAAAAAAGGCCAGAGTGCTTTCGAGCATAAGTACGCTCTTCATCAGTGGCTACACGGAAATAAAATTTGAATCGTTCATATATAGACCAGATATAGCGACAAAATTTGCATAAATACAATATACAAAAGAATCTTATGTTTAGACAAGGATAAACCGTAAACTATTTTTTTAGAGTTTCAAAAATTTTAACAACAAAAGAACAGCATATTAAGTTACAATTTAATTACAGAAATTGAAAAAAGGGGAGGGGGTGGCAATCAAGCATAATCCCAAAGATGAAGACGTCAAAGATAACTTTGCAGAGACTTGAATTGCATGGAGTCGAGAATGAGTCGCCAAGTGTAACTCAAATTCCTAACAGGGTCAAAATTACAAACGGACTCACGGTAAATATAAATAAAAAGGGATTCAAAAAGGAGAATATCACGAGGGTTATTACAACGCATCAAAAGGAAAGTCTTTTCAAAAAGAGACTGAAAATTATCTTTAACAACAAATTGAGCAAGAGCCGTAGAAAGTTTACTATCCCTAACATCCCGAGCATGTTCTGCTAAACGGATGCCAACGGTGTGTTTAGTACTTCCAATATAAAATTTAAAATTACCATCGGTGGACAACAGGGGAACAACATATACCCCAGCAAAGCTTTTAAAGTCATCCTTATCACCCAGTTTATCAGACCGAATACAGTTAAATAAAGAAGAAATATTAGAATGTGCAGATCTGAAACCAAACTCAGAATAAAAATGGATAAAGGGGCGGAAAATCTGAGGATTGTATGGAAAACTAGACCTATAAGTCAAACGATCTTTTAAGACAATAAGTTTAGTATCAAAAAGGGTATATTTACGGCGAACTTGGAAGAAAACCTTATAAGTAAACTCAAAGGAGTAGGCAGCCTCACGGCCAAGGCCAAAAATAAATTCAATTTCATCACTTAAAGCAGAGATAGATGAACAAACATTAAAAGCGCGACTAAAATAAGCATAAAAAGAAGCTTTTTTAGAGGAAAGAGGATGGTAAGAATTAGCAGGAATACAAGAATTAGTAAAAGAAGGTTTACGGAAAACTGAGGTTTGAAAACCAGTAGCAGAACGGGTGACCAGTACATCAAGAAAAGGCAAAGAACCATTAGTTTCATGTTCGACAGTAAAATTGATAGAAGGGTAAAAATCATTAACTTTAGACAAAAGAAAAGAAAGATCTTCTAAATCACTATCCCAAACAATAAACACATCATCCACAAAACGGCACTAAAGAGAGGGAGAGGGGGGGTTGGATAAAAAAGGCAAAATCTCATTCTCTAGTTCCTGCAAAACCGCCTCGGCCAAAATACCAGATAAGGGGCTACCCATAGGAGCACCACAGGTTTGTAGATAAATAGCATCATGAAAACCAAAATAATTTGTCTCCGCAACAATATTCAAAGCAGAAGTGATTGCGTCGATGGTAGGAGTTTTAAAATTATGATTATGTAGTTTTTTAATAATAATTTCAATAGCAATGTCAACGGGTATACTAGGAAATAAAGAAACAATATCAAAACTATGCAAGGCACTATTAGATTTACATTTAGTTTTGTATAAAATATTAATGAAATTTTCAGTTGAACTGATAGAAAATTTATGGTTATTAAAAAAAGGTTTTAGAAGAAGGCAAGGAATTTTTCTAAAATATAAGTAGGTCCGCAACATTTGGAAACAATAGGATGCATAGGATGATTAGGTTTATGAAGTTTAATTTGACCAAAGATCTTAGGGAATTGATGAGAAGTACGGAAAATAGCAGATTTAACATTGGGGGGAAGATCGTTACATTTTTTAAGTTTTGCGATTCTAGCATTAATCTTATTGATCAGGAATTTTTTAACCTGAATGTATTCCATCTCGTCAATACACTTCCGCATTGAATTTACATAATCAATTTTATTGGTAAGAACAAGTGGCTTAGTCTTGTCAGCACATAAAATGACAAGTTCCGGATTAGGTCTAAGTTTTTTAATTTCTGCGAGTTCAGTATTCAAAGTAATATTAGAACTAGAATGTTTATTTTTATTTTTAAGCTTATTCTCATTTTGAAACGCAAGAAAAGACCAATAGATGACAAAACGGCCACGATCTCTATGGGTCTGAGCCACGTTAAGAAGAGCTACTTTCCACAGGGGGAATTAAATTAATAAAATTAGAATTATTACTGGGATAAGCAAACTTAGGGCCTCTCTGAAGAGCAGTATGCTGAATTGAGGAAATATCAATGTTGGTATAATTTACAAGCGGAAAGGGTAAAGGTTTTTTAAGCGGAGAAAAAATTTTTGGTTTTAAAGCAAGAATTTCATTACGGGTATATTTAAACACAGGGTGCAGAGAAGGGAGGGAAGTATCTTCCAAAGGAATAGCCTGCCCGGCAGAAAATTTAGAAATAGGAGGGGACAAAGGAATTTTTCTAGGAAAGTTAAATCTTTCAAACTGGTTTTTCCAACCAAAAAGTTTTCTATCATGCCGAATTTCAATATCGGAACAGATTTGAGAAAGCCGAGAATAAATATATTCAAAAAAAGAATTAACAATTGCAGGATGTGCACAGGTTGAATATTGTTGCGGAGACAAATTATTTTGGTTTTCATGATGCTATTTATTTACAAACCTGTGGTGCTCCTATGGATAGCCCTTTATCTGGTATTTTGGCCGAGGCGGTTTTGCAGGAACTCGAGAATGAGATTTTGCCTTTTTTATACAACCCCACCTCTCTTTGGTGCCGTTTTGTGGATGATGTGTTTATTGTTTGGGATAATGATTTAGAAGATCTTTCTTTTCTTTTGTCTAAAGTTAATGATTTTTACCCTTCTATCAATTTTACTGTCGAATATGAAACTAATGGTTCTTTGCCTTTTTTTAATGTACTGGTCATCCGTTCTGCTACTGGTTTTCAAACCTCAGTTTTCTGTAAACCTTCTTTTACTAATTCTTGTATTTCTGCTAATTCTTACCATCCTCTTTCCTCTAAAAAAGCTTCTTTTTATGCTTAATTTAATCATGCTTTTAATGTTTGTTCATCTATCTCTGCTTTAAGTGATGAAATTGAATTTATTTTTGGCCTTGGCCGTGAGGCTGCCTACTCCTTTGAGTTTACTTATAAGGTTTTCTTCCAAGTTCGCCGTAAATATACCCTTTTTGATACTAAACTTATTGTCTTAAAAGATCGTTTGACTTATAGGTCTAGTTTTCCATACAATCCTCAGATTTTCCGCCCCTTTATCCATTTTTATTCTGAGTTTGGTTTCAGATCTGCACATTCTAATATTTCTTCTTTATTTAACTGTATTCGGTCTGATAAACTGGGTGATAAGGATGACTTTAAAAGCTTTGCTGGGGTATATGTTGTTCCCCTGTTGTCCACCGATGGTAATTTTAAATTTTATATTGGAAGTACTAAACACACCGTTGGCATCCGTTTAGCAGAACATGCTCGGGATGTCAGGGATAGTAAACTTTCTACGGCTCTTGCTCAATTTGTTGTTAAAGATAATTTTCAGTCTCTTTTTGAAAAGACTTTCCTTTTGATGCGTTGTAATAACCCTCGTGATATTCTCCTTTTTGAATCCCTTTTTATTTATATTTACCGTGAGTCCGTTTGTAATTTTGACCCTGTTATGAATTTGAGTTACGCTTGGCGACTCATTCTCGACTCCATGCAATTCAAGTCTCTGCAAAGTTATCTTTGACGTCTTCATCTTTGGGATTATGCTTGATTGCCACCCCCTCCCCTTTTTTCAATTTCTGTAATTAAATTGTAATTTAATATTCTGTTCTTTTGTTGTTGAAATTTTTGAAACTCTAAAAATATAGTTTACAGTTTATCTTTGTCTAAACATAGATTTTTTTATATATTGTATTTATGCAAATTTTGTCGCTATATCTGGTCTATATATGAACGATTCAAATTTTATTTCCGTGTAGCCACTGATGAAGAGCGTACTTATGCTCAAAAGTGCTCTGGCCCTTTTTTTAAACTTTTGTACGTCTTATAGGAAGTAAAATAAAGACCTTCTGTTGTGGATGTGTGCTTAATTTTTGCTATTATAACATCATATGTGGTGCCAAATTATTTATTTATTTATTGCTTAAAGTATGTCTTTAATATGCTTAAAATCTTGATTTGTCAAAATAATTTTTTCACATTTCTTTTTTTCTTTCAAAAGTGATGTGAAAAAAATATTTCGTGTAAAGGTTTTGTGTCATGTTTCACAGAATCCATAAAAATAAGAGACTTGGTAACTAAATGAAAACATTTTCCTGGTAAAAACTAATATGCAAAGAAAACTAAATAAATAAACTTTAAAATGCATGGAAATACTAGAAATTCCAAAATAGGCATAATGGTGCAGACCTCCCTCCCCCCAAAGGCATTTTAAGGAATAATTTATAAAAAAAAAATAGGCAACAGAAGGCAAATATGGCATTTTGCCTGAACTTCTAGGATTTAGTTATTGTACTTTTGTTTGAATATTCTTCTGAATACTGGATAATGCACAGTATGCACATGTGTATTTTGCAATATCCCAATAGTTATATGTACCACCACACAACACACACAAATTCAGTCTGCTTAAGTAGTTTTATATCAGAAGTATAAAAGTTAAACTTTTTATTACATGACTGTGTTTATGTTCAGACTCCACATCATATTTTCATATCAAATGTAAATAAACATAAACCCTGACAGATGTTTTTAATATATTTCTTAAATTTGTTTTGTAAATTTATGTAATTCTATATTTCAGGGTGACAGAGGATTTTGTAGGTCTTAAAGAACAATCTCTGACAAATCAAATAGTGACTTATTTTATAACTAATTATCAAGATATATTTAAAAAAAAAGTATACTTTCCAGAAAGTGCAGACATTTCTTCTATAAGTAATAGCAGTCACCAGGTACCAACAATGATATCATCTTGGCCAGAGGCAAGTTCTTTTTATATACATATTTGGGTCTTCTTATTACTAACATGCTCAGGTGCTTTATCTTATTTGCCCACTTTTGTAAAAACTGGCTGAACAAAGTAATCCAAACTATGTGTATCTTGTAATGCTTTCAAATTTAATATGGTATAGAACAAAATTTCTATCTTGGGTTAAATTATGTTTAATTAATGTATATAAATGTATACTAAAGTGCATTTATTTTATGGACATACATATTTTCAGTATAAGAGAAGTCAAAAACTGTTTAATTCTTGCATCAGAAAAATTTGATGTCGTAATTTGAGAATGGGGTCATATAATGTCCATTGTGTGCATTTTTCACTGTTATTTATTTACATGAATGAAATGTATTTATTATTATTTTTTGTTATTTCTTTAGATTAATAAATTCAATTTATCCCTGTTTTAATTCTCGGACAACTCCAGATACCTTTTCAAGTGTATAAATAAAATATATCTGTATTTGTAAATTATTCTGTTAAGAAAATACCATAAAACAAAAGCATAATATACCAATTAGTTTTAAAAGCAAAACATGTGTTCTTCTGAGTTAAGATAAACAGAGCAGTCACTCTATAGGAGCAGGAAAGTGTCTGTAGACACATCCCAATAGGTACTGTTATTTTAGAAAAATATAAAAAAATGGTTTATCATAATACTCATTGTTCTTTTTTTATAAATACACCCCAGATAGGAAAATTATTCCTCAAATTTTATGAAATCAGTAAAATGAACCCTAAAAAAAATTCTTTGTAGCATTTTCTGATTCAAACTACAGATTTGTATAAAATATGCAAATCATATGGAAATTTAGGATGCCAAATATGGCAAATCTGAGATCTTTTGTTTATGAAGACCAAATTAGTATGTGAGACCAAATAAGATGCAAATCATGTTTTGTTCCACATGGTTGTTTTCAGATTTGTATTGTTGACTTATCTGACATAAGCATATAATTAATTTGTTGTGAGATGAAACTTCACAAAATTTGTTGTGAATTTGAGTCACAATAGGCATGAATGTTTATTGACATTTTTTTTAATGCTACTGTATGTTGGTTAGCCATAATTTATTAAAGAAAATACATATTGAATATTGTTTTATTTCTGACTTTTTTGTAAAAGACTTCTCAACAACATCATGTAAATGCATCATGTTCTGTCCTGAAGAGTGAAAAATTCCCCATACTTAAAGGCTCTGTTTTATAATATGGTTTTTGGCTGATTACTAAATTTCCTATCTTTAGCTAATTCAAATCAATAGTTCAGATAATTCAATTTCAGTATAAAGCTGTTATGTTTTAACCTTACCTTATATTCTATTCTATTATATTTGCATACAAGTTGGTATTGATGATGTAATATGTGTTTACTTTAGGCTAAAGGATCGTCTTCTGGTATGCTGTCAACTTGGAGTCTTGGACCTTTATCTATTCAAATGCACTCGTCTGATGATACATACCTTCCCTTATGTCCAGTTTCCTATTCAATCGAACAGACAGATTCTAGTTCTTTTGCACTATGGTAATTACTTAATTTAATATTTTTAAAGGGTATTGTGTGTGTGTGTACTTTATAAAGAGTATTTTTAATACAGTCAAACATATTTATAACAAATTCAAAATAATTGAAGAAAATTTCTGTTAAAAACATAAATTTTCTGTAAAATGTATCTCTAAATTATAAAAAAGTATTTAAGACATATAAGTATTAAGAAGTATTTATGAAGTAACTTATAACAAAGTATTTAAGTATACATTTTCATTTTAGGCATCTTTGACTCACTTTTTACCAATCCACTCAGCAATTGAACATTGTTTTTTCATTGCATAATTCAATATGTATTAAGAATATGTATCAATGTACATTCCATTAAAAGGTTGAGTAATAGAAAAATTAACAAGGTAACCTTCTAAAAATGTCCCCAAAGGAGTAAAATGGAATAAATTCCATGATCTAGTGTAAACCAATTAGGTTGTCAGTGCTACAGTATGAAGAGTAAGGACTCCTCTTAGGTACCACCGCATTCATTGTAAATCATAGATATACAATGCAATAATCATGAAAATAGCTTTTAAATGCTGAAGGAAAAAAAAAAAAATGCTTTAGAAGACTAACATTAAAAAGTGTCCAACTTGAATACTATTTTACTTCATTCACTTGGAACACAGTGTGAAGGCAAAAAAAGCATTTCCAGATGTGCTCATTGTACATATATTTACTGTAATACTTGTTATCGTATGAATTTTGTAATTGATATTTACATTCAGGTATACAGTAATCCCTTCATATATGCAGTTTGCATTTGCATGAATTCATTTTAGTGCTGTTGAAATATTTTTAAATTTTAAATAATCAACTAGACACCAGATGTCATCACAATGCGTTAAAGCAGCATTTTTCAAAGTGTGTTTCGTGATACTCTAGGGGTTCCACAACAATATTCCAGGGATTCTGCAATGTGGTAGTTTCTTGTAAATTTTTTTAAAAATGAAAAAAAGCATAAAATTTGGATGCACCGTTTGGACCACAATGGTATTTTTTTTTTTTCATTTTGGGGTTCCGCTATCAAATTGAATTTTAAAAGGGTTTCATGATAAAAAAAAATTTGAAAAACACTACATTAAAATTAATTGTAACTATACAAATTCTTGAGTTCCCCAATTTAATGTCTTCTGTAATCTTAATATTCTTAATATTCCTGCCATGTGTCACCACATAACATTGAAATAAATTGTAATTATACATATTTGATTCTGAACCGAGATAATCGTAAAAGCAACATGAGATGGCAGCGTCGCCATTCTGAACTCTCTCTATGAACATATTTAAAATATTGTTATGAATATGTAAAATGCTTTACTGTCCTTTGCCTATCTACAAGGTAAAACAACGTTTACAGGCAGCTATTGCAATTGCAGGAAATTAGGGTAACCAGAGCCTGGCGACTTTTCAAGGGATGGTTACCAGATCTGGCGACTTTCTGAATGTACTAGATCTTTCTCGAAATATCGACTGGTTTCATAGATATGAGCATTTTCTAGAAATTTCTATAAAGAGTATATAAGAGAGTCATTGCTCAGTTGGAGAAAATTGAAGTGATATGAGCTAAATTGAATTGTATGATACATCAGTGTTGGGTTATACTTTTGGATATTTAATAATTTTAGGAATTTTGTTTTTAATTTAAACGTGTTCAGGGGCCTTATTTACATAGTCACTCTCCATTTTCCAATTGTTTAGGTTTTTGATATTCTTCGTTCAAATATATTCTATTCCATAGGTTTTGTGTTAAAAACGGCGAAAGTTCGTTCTTTTAGGTTTTAGCAATTTAAATTTATTTGATAATTTGTGATTCCATTTATTGCCCTTTTTATTCCCTTTAATTTGATTCCAAATTTATTGCTCTCGGTTAAAAATTCGTTAATTCATTGCAATTTTTCAGTTTTCTTCTATTTTCAGCTTTTTAAATATTTCAGAATCGTTCATATTTAAATTATTGCCGAATTCGTATATTTCCAAATCGTTTCACTTCATTTCTTTTTAATTTTCGTCTACTTTGAAATTCCATTTCTCTTCTTTAAAATTTCGAGTTTTTAATTGGTTGATCGTAATATTAAAATCGTCTGTCATTAATTATTTTATCGTTCATCGATAATTTTGTTTACAATCTGTGGCAGCGATGTTTCGCAGTATATAAATAAACTTGCGCTCTTTTTCTTGCTCTTCTCTTCTCTTGATTGGAACTAAAATGTAGTCATATAGAGTTGTTGATTTTAGCGCCTTGGCGCGAGCCGAGCGAAATTCGAATGCGGCATGCGTTCTGAGGCACGAACGTTTTATTTCCCAGCCTGCCTGTAAATGTGTTGTATCCTGATAGCAGAGAGTTGTTTACCCACAATAACGTTGCGAGCGAAGTGGTTGATGTCTACTGAAGTATCGTCGGCGCCTTTGGAATAGTAGTTTAGTTCCGGAGGTCGGATTTGTTCTTTCATAGTGAACTGAGTAGTTTAAATTTTCCGAGTCCCAGGACCGGACCTCCAATTGTGTACTTCACGGTTTTGATGATGGAGCTATCTGTTCTTTTGTTCCGAGCGATGTCCACTGGCGCTCTGCTACTCTCGGCTGAGAATTTTATATGATGTGAAGGAGCTGCCCGTTTTTGTGCAGATCAGGTTTCGGGAGTGTTCTTTTCGTTAAGTTTTAGAGCACCATATTCCACTTGAATGGTTGGACTCACTTGATGTACCGATGCTTTACGGGAGGTACTTCTCCATTTGGCCTTTTCTGGAGCAAAAAGGGACTGCACCCAAGCTGATGATGACTGACATCGATTTCGTCCTCGGGACTTTATTATGGCCGTTCAGCATTTTCCTGTTTATGGGTGATATCTTTTCATTAATTTTATTCTTTTACAGTATTTAAAGTTAAATTAAATTAGCATGTCTAAGACCCCTCAACTTATGTATTTTAAGTTACGAATCCTGGATTATTGTTAGGATGTTCTAAATTCCCCTTTTGGCTAACTTATGTTCTTTTTATTCCAAATTCTAGTTTTGACAAATAATTGAATAAGTTTAACATTGTTAACTTTAAATTTAATATTCTAACGTTTGTACTAACCACTAAACAACCGGCCTTTGTATACATTCAATTTATTTAAATTATTTAAGATGTTTAATTTGTCTAGTTAATGAGATGTAAAATGTTTTGAAAATTCTTTTAAAATGAAGTTTAAATTTTAATAAACATTAGATTTTTGAAAACCTAAATTCTGTGTTCTCTCTTTTACTTTAATGTATTTTTATCTTTAGGAAAGTGCCATTTTAATATTTTACAGGATTAGTACATATTTGTACACCTAGGGAAACTGGTCAATAGGTCCCCTTTCAGTTAATTTAAGAATTCAGTGTATTTTAGAAGTATTTCAGAAAGTTTTTAGGAACTTAGAATGGTTTATTTCTAGAATGTTTACAGGTTTCAGATATATTTCAGATGACTTTTAGATTTTAGATACTTTACATGTTTAGGTATGTTCCAGAAATATTTAGAATGTTATTTTTTTGGTATATCATAAAGTTCCTCTTTTCTCCCCCCCCCCCCCCCCCAACATCAGTGTTTAGAGAATAGTATCTGTTATTTTGTGAATTACTTGAGCATTTAATTGCTGTTTTATTGTATCTGTCAGTTGTTTAGTCAGGGCTTTTAGAGGTGGTTTCTAAATCCCCTAAAAGTCCCTTTTCTTGACATTTTGGTTCCTAAGTCCCTTTTCCTTGATAAAAATTATTAGTAAATTGATGAAAATACTACAACTTTTACAAAAAAAGTTGAGGTAAGTTGCTTAACTGTTATTAATTTGCCATTCTTACATTTCTTCTATCATCTGAACGTGCACTGTTTGAGTATATTCATGTTTGAATATAATGAATTTTGGTGTCATGAAGTAAACTGAGGAGACATTTAAATATAACTTGTATTCCTAATTGTCTTAGTACAGCAGATAATGTTTTTGCAGTACTAGTTATAGTTTAATTGTATTTCTGTGTTAACTTGCGCTTTGTTTCTTTATTCACATGTTTTAATAACAGAGTATATTTGCATAAGAAATAATTAAAATTAAATTTTTAATCTAAAAACTCCTAATAGAAATGGATATGTGTAAAATTAAAGATGAATGGTTAAAGAACACTGACCAAAATGGATATTGTGTTGGTTTATGGTCATGAAAAGCTGGAGAGCATCAACTATATTGTGTTGTTTGTGACAGTGTGTTTAATGTAGATCATGGATACTGCCGAGAGGTCCGATATGCACAAATGGAAAACTATGGCTAATTAATTGCAAGACTATGTTAGCACCGTTCCAGATGAAACTTCAACTATGTAATGTGAATATTTAGCAGGAACCCTCAACTAGTTCTATCATTACTCATTTCTCAAGTAATTTGGTTCCTGAACAACCCCAGACTTCTCTTTATCTAAAATTGTCATGCCTTGAGGATAAGGAAAAGGCAATGAAAGCTGAACTAGTTTGGACTTTAAAATCAGTCCTTTCACATAATTTACTAAATTCAAATAGTGACATAACTGAAATATTTAAAACAATATTTGGACCCTTAGACCCTGATAAATTTTCTTTATTACCTTCTAAGATGATGTATCTTATAACAGAAGCACTTGAACCTTATTTTAGTGAAAAACTGGTAATGAAGCTCAAAGTTCATTCAATTCAATCTGTTTTGATGAAACAAGGAAATGAAAGTAGTTAAATAAACCTGAAGATTGCTGTTAGGTATTTGTTGCAGACTGAATGAATGGAAAGTTGTTGAAAAGCACTTTCAAACATTTTTTACTAGATGAACAAAATACATAAAAACTGTGTAAAAGTGTTGAAATTGATCATTATTGCAATTATTACATAAAATATAGAAATTATCTCTGGAAAGTTATTCACCAGTTTATTACCTTCAATTTGATACTAAGTTTATAAAATTCAGAGCAAAAATGGAAAGTTATTGGCATTTTAAAATTACTTTTTTACTTTTTATCTGTACTTTTTTACTGTCCTGTAAAAAATATGGCAGGAGGTTATAGCTGTCAATTTTCAATATGTTTATATAAGACGTACAAGATTCTGTACAAATTTAATCTTTGTTTGAATTAATTCCTTCAAAACAACTTTTTTTTTGCCTATTTCTGTTGTATAGGGTATTAGCTTTTAAAAATGTGAAGAATATCTGAAGTTTTTTGTTTTGAGTCTTTGCCCTAATGCAACATAATCCATGTTTTTCTGTTTCCAGTAAACAGAATGAACCTGACTTTTCTTCATTCTCCCAGTCTGAATTTGCTGAAAAGAACTTGGCTGCAGGTATTTTTAATTTATTGCCTTATTGACATTAAGAATAGGCATATCCATTTATAGAAAAATTTATATCAGTTTTTCTAATTTATGTGAGTTTTTTGCAATGCTTTTAAAGTACTCATTTTCTTTCTTTGTTTAAATTGATTAGTTAATTTTCTTTAGACTATTCTTCGCATCAATCTGATATTCTACAAAACCATTCTTTTGAAGAATTTTCTTCAGTCTCTGATATGTCATACAGTTTAGTATGTATGCTCTTTCTTTTTTCTTGCTTAAACTTGTTACAATTATCATTGTTGAGATACTTATGAATACATAGTTGTTTTAGCTTAAATTTCACAATTTGGTTGTCTCCCCCAAGGGCAAAATTTTTGATAAATAATTAAAAATAAGTGGTTTCAAATTAATTTGGAGAATCTTGTTATTTAAGTTCTGGTATGAAAAGTGTTGTTGATTTTTCGATTTTATCATTGTTTCATAGAACTTTTTTCATCTAAATTCTAAGAGAAATGCAAAAATAATCAAATTATTCAATGTTGTACAAATATGAACAATATACCATGTTAAGAAAAATTTGAGCAATGTATTTAAGCAGAGAAATAATAATAATGTAGCATACAGTTGTTTCATGGATATATTGCATCCATTTTGTCAGTGCTAGAAAACCAACAAACCCGAAGTCAAAAGATGAAATGGCCTATTTTGTTTTTGATTTTATATATGTTGGTTCTCTAGCCCTGACAAAGGGGATCAGGATATTCTTAAAATAGACGTATGCGCTGCATTATTACACTTGCAACTTGTGTTTAAATGCATTGCTCAAGTATTTTTTATCCTTTGTATAAAGTGTTTTTGTTTTTTTTACATCTTGATGTGCATCATGTTGTTTTTGGTTAATCTTTTGATCATCATACTTTTCTATGCATTAATACATTTGTCATGTTTAGGGAGCAATTACTAGATAATGTAGTTAATATTTTTAAATTGATATATGATGTGTATGATTTGGAAAAAAGGATGTAGGCATGTTTAAGATACTATTAATAAAAAAAAGTTATCTCATAAAAGAATGAAAAAATATTACAAACAAAAATTTTATAGTTGGATTTTGAAATTAAAATAACTCTGAATAAAAAATATTTTTAAATGTTCATTCATTCACTGAAATAACTATTCCTGAAAATAGGCGTATTATATCATTATCCTTGTTATGTAATTTACCACAGGAATATCATAAGTGCATAATGTATTGTATAAAATTGCATACAAAATTATCTTATGTATAAAAGATCACAAATAAACACATTTGTTCACCACTGGATTACAAATAAACACATTGGTCCTTCACTGAATTACAAATAAACACAATTGTCCATCGTTAGATCATAGACTGAGCAAGTATGTACTAGTAAAACAAAAAATAATTGTATGTGGTTGGTTTTAAATAAACTTTTGAAAATGTATATACTAGTCCATGAAACTTTCCAATACTAAGAACCCGGAGTTACTGAATTATTGGATGATACTGAAATAAAATTAACATGGTATAAAATGTGAAATATTTTTACTATAAACTTGTTCCCATTGAGTTTAACAAAGCAGTGAAAAAATATGTAAATCTGTTGGGCAGTTTTTAATTTGCAGGTAATTATTAAAGTCATACGAAAAGGTATTTTAATTCCCTTTGCTCTGCAAAAAGTTTTTTCCCCTGTGACTACTGCTGCTTTTTCAAGCCTGTGATGTCTTGCAGTTCAGTGGGGAAGAAAAGTTACCTCAAAGAAAGATAGAGCTGAATACTTAACATCTATTAGTTCAGTGCAAATCTCAAGGTGGTCGCTGTTCATATTCACATCTCCACAAGCTTAGTCAGAATATATGCTGGACTTAGCCTCATAGTCTAAAAAATCCTTCATCAAAATTTATTTTGTGATTTAGAAGATATGTAAGTTAGAAGTGAATATTGAAATTTTCTGTTTTGTGTATTAAATTTTGGGTAATGATTAATGTAAATATGATTAGGAATTTCGAGAAGATTGATTGAAAGGGAGACCATTTAGGGTTTACCGATACTTAGTTTAAAAATAACTTCGGTGTAAGAAAAACTGTTATTTTTAAGTGCGTGCATAACTAAAGGTATGGGAAATAAATATGTTTGTTATTAAATTAAAGGAACCACCGACATGGTGCTTAAGTAGTTAAGGCAGGCTCTCTCGGCTACCGGGTTGTGGGTTTGAGTCCCACCTGTAGGTATGAATGCTGTGTTGTTGAGGGCAGTGTGTTCTGCCCCCACTGGTGCACCGGGGCACTGCCATGTGATAACTAAATGGTTCACGATGCTAACCGATGTGTAGGCTAATGATGTATATCAAGTACCTAGCCATTTGTAATAAAATAAATTAAAGGAACTTGTCTTAACATTTTAACTTGATTTTACTTTTCCTTACTTAATTTAGGAACAGCTGTAGTGTGAGAAAAACTTCTATTTTTGAATAGGGCCATAAGTGAAAGAACGAGCAAAGAAATATATTTGCTATTAAATTAAAAAATTAGTGTAAAAAACATTTTAACTTCTCACAATAAATAAAACTGCTGCTTGTGAGAATATAACTTTCTAATACTTCCTCGAAGAAAGCAGGCATGGAAAATTATTTAACTATAATTATTTCAAGGGCATTTTAAGCCTTTTTCCTTATGCCAGAAACAACTAAGACTCTAAAAAACAGCGTCTGTTAAGAGCTTGCTGTTTTTGACCTGAGGAAGAGGGATCGAAATGCTCCTGAAACGATTGTAGTTACCTAATTTTCCTATGACAGCTTTCTTAAAAAAAATATTAGAAAGTAATATTTTAACTTGTGTTTATTTTTTTCTTTCTGATTGCTTTTTGCAGTTCATGAAATGTTTGGTGTACTTGGCTAGAAGGCTCTATTTATTTTTGGCTAGAAAATTTGTTTCCTCTAGTGAGAAAATTTTTATGGGATGTCTGGAAAAACTTTAGAAATTAAATTCTTCCCACATACAGAATGTATTTCCCAGTCACAATGTTAATATCAGAATGTTGGCACACTGAGATTGGTATCTAAAATTGCTGTCTTTTGATCTGGATTGTTCAATTTAATCAACTGTAATGTTTACAAAAAAAAAAAAGATGCATCTAGCACATGACTTTTTCTACATACTTAAGTTCATTATTTATTTTTTTTTTTCCAAAACGCATTTGAGCATTATTTCTGGCACATAAACATTATTGCACGTATATCACACATGGATGGATACTTGTTTGACAGATATGAAGCTTTAAATCAAAATAATGTATAAAATAAGCATTTATTTAATATATTTGCTCATATATATATATGGGAACGAAAGTGAAAATGAGATTTCATAATATGCACTGCAATGTAAATGGTGAGAATTAACATTTAAATTCTTAAATACCATCAGTAGTTACCATACATAGATTGATCTGGTTTAGGCAAATATGATGAGAATGAAAGATTCATTAAGTGTACACATTAAAAATGATGAGTGGTTAGCATAGAGATCAAAAGGGTCAAGCTGTTTTTTTATCTTTAAGAATATTATAAGCACTAGATTAATAATTTTATATTTTTTCAACATAAATGTGATTCTTTCTGGTATCCTGTATTTCTTCTATTCCCTTCTGTAATTTCTTGAGTATTTTGTAAATCCATTATAAAGCAAGTCCTCTGATTATTAAAAGTTCTTATAAAATTAAATCCATATTTTACATGATAAATCATCATCATGAATGCATTTCTTATAATAGCTTCAGTTGAGTTCAATTCAAACATTACTAATACTATACACTAACTACTAACATTAATACTACTACTACTTACTAACATTAATACTGAAAGAGAAATTACTTTTTGAAATCATGATTTTCAAACTTAAATTTATACTTAGTATTTGTAATAATATTTGCAGGAAAGTCGAAATCTTCGAAGTCATGAGGAATTGCTACATTCTAAGAGCTATTCTGAAATTGAAGAAGCTAGATTGTCCCTTTCTTTTAATGAATGTTCTTTAGCTGATTCTACTGAATCTACCAGTTTTGATAGCCAGGTAATATTTTTGTTTATAAAATGATTTTTCATATTTTTATTTTTTAGATTAAAATTAAAAGATATGTTAAGATAAATCTATTAACAGTTGATCTGTTGAGATATTATGGATAAGCTATGCAGATAAATTATGAACAATTGCTCTTCATTTATCACGGTAAGATGCCAATGTAAAGTGCCTATTTCTGCCCTTTACTTATTAAAAGTTCACTTTCCTATTTATCAGAATATATGTTTATATATTTATATGTATATATATATATATATATATATATATATATATATATATGTATTGTATATATTATATACAGGGGGTAGGGAGCATGAAATCAGCTAAACAGTTTGTTTTCTTTATAATTTTTAATCAGAATGAATGAAGGCCTTATTCTTAGAAATTTTTTACATTATATATGAAATATCATATCTGTCAAATGATTAATGATAGCAGAAATTATAAAATTGTCTATATGTGCATTGCATTAAAACTACTGACTGATTGTTTTCCATGAACAGTGAGATTATTTTGGTGTGCTGAGCAATTGTATAACTTTCTATAATTAAGTTCTCTAAGAGTTTTTATAAGACAAACACACAATAATTACAAACCTAAACAAAATGTTTTTTTAAATGGTTAATTTGTTTTGCATCACTCTGTACAATAATGGCATCAAAATGTAAAAGTGCACACAAGATGATATTATTGAGAATTCTTGGTTAAATGTAATGAAATGACATAAACATACTGGCTGTTGAATTGGATAATATCTAAAATTTAAAAATCATAGATTTTTTGCTTTATAAAATCTTTAAAATATATTTTCAGCTTCAAAACAGATCTCGGAAGAATAGTTATGAAAATAACCGTGCTGTTATTAGAAGAGAATATTCGCATGATGATGCTGAAATTAGTCTTCGAATTCCTGATATGACCTCAAAACTTATAAATGATGAAACAGGAGAAATATCGATGGTATGTGAGAATGTTAGACATAATATGCAATAAAGTTACGACATTTTAAAAAAATGATTTGTAATTGAATATTATAATTGTCAAAAATTTATGTTATTGCTAATGATTTTGGAATTTATAAAGCTTTTAATTATTTTTGATATTTTTAAATTGTTTATGAAGCAAAATATACACTCATATATGCTACTTCAGCTTCTTTTGCACCAATATGATAGTACTGTTATATGACATTTTACTTCATCAAATCAAACTATTGCTTAAGGAAACTTGAGCAACATATATAAGCACAAATAACACAATAATATTGCTTGTATATGTGCTTATATACATTGCTCAAGTTTTCCTTATCCTCTGTATAAAGTATATTTTACTTATTCAAACTATTGTTTGCTTGTTGAAAATACTTTTCAGCCAGATTGAATATATAAACATCTCATAAGGTGCTGATTGTAGGTCTCCCACTTGCTCACTTTTACCCACTTTTACTCACTATTTGAAGTATTGAAAAACTTTTTTTTTTACTTTAAAGTATATTAAATTTTGTAATATCTTATAAAAGTAAAAGCACCCTTTTAAAACTTAAGCATACAACATCCTTATAACGATAGATTAAAAATGAAAATTTGAGATAAATATGCAAATTTTGGAAAAAAATAATTGTAGGTCATATATTCATGTGTACATCAATTGCTTTTTATATATATATATATAAAAAAAAAAATTATAGCAGTCTGTTTAGTTGCAATCTTTGGGCAATGTTTTGTCTTTGCTAAAAACCTAACATTTTATAATTTGTTAAAAAGTTTGATGTCAGGTACATTTGTTCAAGTTCCACATCTTTTTTAAAGCTCACCCATTAAAAGTTTACTATAATAAAAATTTTTATTGATGCATTACTAAACTTCTTTCTAAATCTATTGTATGTTATAAAACTGCTTTTAAAGTAACAGTTTTTATTCATGCTAAAACACATTAAAACATATTTACAAGCCTGAGCGCTTTCAGGCATAAAACACTCTTTATCAGAGGCATATGACACGAAAAAGATATATTGGGCATTTTATACCCAGCTATTTATTGTATGCTGTTATGCAGTTACTTTTCTATAGCATTCGTATGCGATAAATTGTAGTTTGTAAGTAATGCCTATACAATTTGTAATTACTATTTAGCAATAAAATATATTTATGCTCTTTAAGTAGTATAAACATATTTTATTGGT
Source organism: Amaurobius ferox (assembly GCA_951213105.1). NCBI lineage: Eukaryota > Metazoa > Arthropoda > Arachnida > Araneae > Amaurobiidae > Amaurobius > Amaurobius ferox. Next base: position 26,000,385 of record OX578143.1, read on the forward strand.
GATTAATAAAATATAAAACTACTGTTTATAAGTAAAATATATTTATATTGCAAATAAAAATGTTCTTTAGTAAAACAGCAGAAACAAAAATGTAAGTTTATCAACCGCAGTAAACACAAAGAATAAGAAGCAAGATAAGCATATAAAGGAGACAGAGCAGTCATTCTAGCAAAAAAGGAAAATTTCAGTTGACGGACATTTATATTAAAATATTTGAAAAAATAAATTGCAGTTTTTATAAAAATACTTGAAAGTAATTTATAGTGCACAATATTTAAAAAAAAAAAAGAACTCCCTATGTTAAAAAATTACTCCTCAAGTTTTATGAAATCAGTAAAAATACCCTTCAAAAAAATTCTATATGTCGAATTTTGGCTCTGAGTATAAGTAGCTATTCATTGGAATATCACTTTTCAGAGGTGATCATTTATAAGATATTTTACTGTAGTCCTGTAATCTTCTTGGAAAGATATTATTTCATTCTTATGTAAGTGCCAAAGTTCTTTCAGGGTGCATATGGGTGCTTGAAAATCGGAAAGTACTCGAATTTTAGATTACCATTCTCAAGGCCTTGAAAGAACTTGAAAATTTCCATTTTCTTGGCAAGTTCTTAAAAGTGCTTGAAAAGGGCAGGGATAAAAATGTTCCATAGATCCGAGGCACTGGTTTTTTTCCTGAGAAGTTCTGCTTTTCCTAGAAATTTTTTTAGCAGTTCCACTGTTCTTGAAAAGTTCCTAAGCAATATTTTTCCCCAAAAATTTCCCCAGAAATTCCCCCAATGGTTTCAACAGTAATTTTAGTTTGCTATGATTTTTCCTCCCAGAAGTGTATATAACTTCAGAGGGTTGATTGAAGTCCTTGAAAAAAATGCACGGTACTTAAAAGTCCTTGCAAAATGCTTGAAATTTTTTTAATTGAAAGTGTTTCATAAATCCTCTTGTCTTTAAATCTACTAAACTTTTTATATTCAATTTGTAGGACAGTCATAAAAGTTATCCTAGAGGTCGTCGAAGACATATTCGACACCAGAAAAAACAAGAATTTGAAAGACTAGAACGACGGTCTCGATCTGAATTAAGATCTAACTCACATTTTGAAAATGAGGATGAATGTAATGGGAATGCCACACTTCTTTCATATTCAACGAAGCTGGATGCACACCACAATTCAACTGGTATGATAGGTAAGTTTCTTAACTAATGAATTATAATTTTGTGTTCAGTTTATTTACAAACTAGCAAATAAATACTCATCCTTATTTATAAATTGCAGTGAAATATACAAAAACATTTAGGTATTTAAATTATTTATTTGTAAATAAAATAAAACATTTAAAACTTAAATTTAAAATTGCCTTTGAATTCCAGACTCGTAATTATTCAGCTCTATAACCCTGACCATCCTAGTTTTTTGGAACCTTTCTAAAAATCATAATAATTTCCTTCCATTGATTTCTGCTTATTTCTGTTTTGGTGTTTTCGTAACTAAAAAATGATTTACTATCCTTGTCACTCTCTGGAACCTTGATTGTATGGCATCCTCAAGTGTCAGTTGAGTTATGGTGTTAAACCATGAAGTTACTAAAGCTGCATTTTAGATATATATGCTGTTGTTGTAGTCTATTCAGTTGTAAGAATTAACAGTAAATAAAACCATCTAAACATTTAAAGATGTAAATTAAACAGCCATTACAAATTTTAATATTTATATTTTTTAAGTTTAGATAATTTATAATTTAACATTTTAAAATGTAAACAAAAATATTTGTAATTTTATATATTAAATTCTTATTTTTAATTAAAAACAATTAAATTATTAAGTTATAATTGAGAGCCAAATTTGCAGCATTGACTATGCTGGCAATGATTCATTTTGCTGTTGCTGGCTAGAGTCATTCTCTTTGCTACTGTATGACATCTATTTCTAAAATACTATTTTGTGAGGTAATAGAGAAATATCTGTCAATAATTAAATAAACCCCATATTAAAGTCTAATGACCATCTATTTCTGAAATACTATTTTGTGAGGTAATAGAAAAATATCTGTCAATAATTAAATAAACCCCATATTGAAGTTTAATGACCATGAGATGTGTGAATTGTGAATAAATAATGAAGAATTGCATGTTTAATTCAAAATTTATTCTGAAAGTTACATATGTTTTTGTTTCAGATGAAACTAGTTCTGAATTGAGGCATAGTTGGCCAGCATTTAGGAAGTGCCGTGAAGAAGATATTGCTCTTTCACCTTTACCCCAACCTCTAGAAATGACCCAGTAAGTTCTTAAATGTGTGTTATTGCATTACGCAGAATTCTCAGTTCTTAAAGACTACTTAATATTATAAATAGACTAGTCTTTTTAACACTTTACAACATAGTGAAAAGTGTTTATGACTTTGTTCATTCTGTCTGTCTGTCTGTCCGTCCGTCCGTTAACACGATAACTGCCGTAAAAATGACTTTATCAAAATGAAATTTTAGTATGTTTTTCAGACGGTCTGTGGGACCTATGGGAATATAAATGAATAATATCACCCAATTAGTTTTGGATTGAGCCCGGGTTGAAAAAATGAAATACATTGAACCCAATTGGACCCAATTTTTCAAACATTTTTTAAGTGAATTTAAAATTCACAAATTGCTTCAAAAATTTTAGGAAATATTCAAATTATCCCATAAAATATATAAAAAAAATTTCCGTAAAATATGTTAAGTAGTTTTTTAAATAAAAATTATTTAATATAGGGAGAAAAACAAATTCAATTAAAATCTGACAAAAAAAAAATATAATACTGCCTTTATTAATTTGATTTATCTAGCATTTTTGTTATTTGAAAAATTGTGTAAACATTATGTGCCTTATAATTACAACGTATTTAACCAATAAACATTTTTACATTCTAAGCACTACAGTACTAAACACTACAGTGTTATTTTCGGGCCTAGGAACTCAAAATATAGACAAAGCAAAATAAAGAATAACCATAACAAATATGAATTTTTTTTTTTTTTTTTTTTTTTTTTTTTATGTTAAAGATTGTAGATTTATAGAACAGTCTTCTAATAATCCTCTAATTTTCAAGTGCTCTAAAATTTTCAGAGAATGTTTTTAAAAATATTGGAAATGACCCAGTTATTTTGAATGTTATTTTAATGTTATTTTGAAGTTTTTATTTTTGCATACAGAAAGTCATATGCTTATAGGATAACAATATTATCCTAAATAGTTCAGAGTTGCAAATCAAAAACAATTTTTACTGTTAGAAGGTCACTCCAAGGCATTTTACAATGTAACTATTGGTTGACTGCTTCTTGATCGCAGTGATTGAACTAGTCCAGTGTGCATAAGTTGTATAGTTGCTATCTGAAATCATAACTACTTGATCACTTTTCTTAAATTCTTTATGGCAATTATATGTTATGGTGATTTCTGAAGAAGTTAACTTAATATGCTCTTAAAGCAAAAATAAATGAATTTAATCTAGCTTAAACTAGCAAATTTATATTGTTTATAAGTTAAAATACATTATAATCTTAATTCTATTTTAAAAGTAAATCTTAATTAAAAGGTAAACAAGTAACTAAATAATAAATTAACTAAAATAACTCACTCTTTTAATGAATATTGCAACTTCTAAACTAGTAACTCATAATGAATCGTATGTTTACCTTTAATGTAATTGAAACTGAGCAAATGCCAGTGAGGCCTGCATACTTCACAGCTTTTTCTAACTTTGTCTTCAACACATTTAAATAGTCTGTTACTGACTTTAGTTGACCCAAAAAAACTTCAGTTTCATCAGGTGTCAACTTGGCACTTAGGCATACAGCTCCTGGCCTTCCTAGCCATTAGTCAATAGCGCAAAGCACATATTTGTGGCCATGGTTGTTTGCTTCTATAAGTCCAATAAAATCAGTAACTGATTTTCTCACAACAGTTCTTTTCTTTTTCTGTTTAACTAGTTCAGTAGTCATCTTAATTAAAAAAAAACCCAAACAAAAATTGTTTACTTAGCAATCTACAGTATCCCTTTTCAATCCTTTTTCTGACCCCAGTGTAACAATCTTGTCTTTTGAGTTCGTCCCAGTAAGGGATATACAGTAGAGTAAAGGTAAGTTCATATGTTAATAATAACTCCAATTTAAATCATAACGAAATCACAACACTTTATTTTCCATCAAACAAGCATATTCAAACTAAATCAGTTGCAATTTAAAAGAGAGCCATTCTAATATACTTATTTCTTTTCATTTCTTATTTTCCTCATTTGTTGTAATTCCACATACCAAAATAAACAGTTAAAGATGTCGATGCCAGTTTCCAAACCTGGCAACCATTGAGTTTTGAAGGTATATTCAACTATACAGAGTTTTGAGGGTATCTTTAACAGCACTTGGAATGTATTTTGTAATATCTAACATTTTGTTTTGTATGAGATTAAAATTGAGGGTCTGGGGGTTATACCATTTAGCATTATCAGTGTATGCTTTGGCCAATATATAATTTTATTGAATTGAATTATTAGGTTGAATGCATATAAAAAGTAAAAATTGCACAGTGAATATTTATTTCATTTTCCTTACTTTTTAGTTGTACAGAAGCATCAGTTTCACCTAGTGCATTTAGAAATTACTTATCTCATAGAAAGTAAGTATAATTGAGTTTATAACTGAAATATATTTCTCAAAAAATATTCACCATATACAAAGAACTTTTTTTTAAATTGTGTTATTGGTTTCTGCAAGTAGTACAACCCACAAATATCTATGTATTGCTAAATCAGGCAAAGTTAGCTGCCTTAAATTCATTTTTACTTTCCTTATATACATAATGTATAAGGAAAGTATTGTGACAGGGTCGAAAATTCGAATTTGAGTTTTCGACGGGAGAGCACGTTTCAAGCATCCCTGATCACGAATCAAACATTTTTGAAGTGATGGTGTGTGTGTGTGTGTGTGTGTGAAAGTATGTCGAGACGATAAGTCTGTGGAGACGATAACCGACAAACGAATGGACCGATTCAAACGAAATTTGGTACAAAAATCACAATCCGTAAACACTGGAAGCCTATTGTTTTTATACGCAATCGAATGTTCAGAACCCCCCTAAATTTTCAAATGAAATTTTGAAAAAATCGTCAAAAAATCAAAACCACTAATAAAGTTACGCAAATAGGCATTTCTTATGTAATTTTTCAATAGAAAACGATTGGCATAAATTTTAGAACGCTAACATGAACCGTTCTCGAGATATTGTACATTTTAAAAAAAATATCAAAAAGTCATATAAAATAAAATAAAAATATTTCCTATTGAGAAACATGTTCACTTTTCATATGTAATACCATGCGATAAATTGAGTGACATCATTCTCGTGGATCTAGCTCGTTCCATTCATGAAAAAAGATACTTTGAATAATACTTTTGTATTTGAACGCCAATAGTCATTTATTTATCTGCTGTAAGAATAACTTATATCTTAGTGCATAACGCTTGGCGAGATTTTGGCGACAAATTTGGCGGAATGTCGCCAACTTGGCGACTTTTTTGAAACGTTGCCAAATTAACGAAAATCTCGCCAAATGGATAAAAATGGCGCTAAATCAATGAAAATAACGATTAATTGTCGAAAATTCAATATCTTGGAAAGAATATTAGTATCTACTATAAGAAAAACCTATTTTTTTACTGTAAAAGTAGCAAATTCATTACATTATATAAGGAAAGTCATGTGTTGCCCACATCAGATTTTTTATGTTAGTAACTGAACTTAATTTAGTACAAAGTGCATACTTAGTGCAAAGCACATACTTGCAAAGTGCCTGCAAACATTTTATTCTGTAGTAAGCTATATTCTTGACTGACATTTTTTGTTTGCCCAATTTAGTATGTTGTAATAGAATTTTAATAAATTTGTATCTGCTATAAACTTAACTTTATACATCATTGCATTTTACTCAGAGTTATCTAAGACTAAACGTATTTTAAGAATCATTGTTCACAATATAATTCTACAGTGGTCACAACTAATCTTATTTTATATCTGTTTTATTTGTGTTTAGCTTAGTGTTGCCTGGTCTCCTACTTTCAATAGGACAGACCTACAATTGCAGGTGTATGTCTTAGGTCCTACATTCTTGATTAAATGTCATACATTTACGTATTAAAATTATAAAAAATATAAATAATTAGACAATTTTTAGTATCTACCCCTGATTGGGAAAAATACTAATACATTTGCTGACATATGACACAATATTTATAAAACTACTTGAAAATACTGAGCTAATCGTCTACAATAAAATATATATTTAAATTGAAGATTAGCAGAAAACTGTGTTCTAGATATATTCTCAGCTTTTTTTCGGTAAACAAACATTCTTGACAAGTGCCTTTTAAAAAAGTAATGATTTATTTGAGGGCATTTCATTGTGTCATAAGCTTCCTTCAAAGTGTCATAAGCTTCCTTCATTCTTATGTCATAAGCTTCCTTCATTCTTGTGTCATAAGCTTCCTTCAAAGTTTTGCTTATTGTTGTTTCTTTTTGTGTATTTCAGTCTTCATTTGGACCCCAATCTCCCTCCATCACCTCCTGTTGAGCAAGAAGATCTGATTATAGGGTATGAATATAAAATTAATTTTATTATAACTCTAGCTGAGTTGCCTACTGTGATCATTATTTAAACAAGATCAATCATGCATAAAGCATTGATTATGAAACATTTTCCAACTCCAATGTAATTTTATATAAACTTCTCTAAAATGCGATACATTCCTCGGTAATATTTTTAAAATTATCACAATACTACATTAATTTATTATATTTGAAACTTAAAACTTCATCGAAAAAAATGAACTTCATTCAAATGATGGCATTGAAATATAAATTGCCTGATTTAAACATCTCTAAAATGCGATACATTCCTCAGTAATATTTTTAAAATTATCATAATACTACAATAATTTATTATATTTGAAAACTTCATTGAAAACAAATGAAATTTATTCAAATGACATCATCGAAATATAACACACCTGGCTCTCTCTATAAAAGCAGCATTTCATTCATAAACAAAGCATTCATTTCATTCATCACAATACTATAATAATTTATTTTATTTAAAAACTTAAAACCATGGTGGTATAAGTAATTTAACTATGCTTAAAACTTCACCGAAAAAAATTGTTTGCTTCTCTGCGTAAAATCAATGAATGTTTCATTCATATCAGCTATATTGCAGACTCCATGAGTTAAATAATTTTGCATTAAAGAAATGCAGCAATTCTTATACAACTCATTCTACATCTTTTGGTATTTACATTCTCCATAAGTGAAAAGTAAGCTTCGTTGTAGAAATAATCAAAGTTGGATGATCATTTAAACTCAACTATATTGTAATTGCGTTGTTTCAATATGTAGATGCACAGAATTTAAGCAAAAATAAAGTGGTTTTTGGACAGATACAACACTAAATATGAACTGAAAATAACTTTAAAAATCACGATTTTCAGACAAGATGGATGCCATATTTTATTTTGAAGTGGGTCACGTGATCTCTTCATATAATAGTCATATGATCTGTCCATATAAAGGGTGTAATTATTATTTTAATTTTTATTTAAAAAACTACTGAATATATTTTGCTAAAAATTTTTTTACATATTTTATGGGATAATTTGAATATTTTATAAAACTTTCGAAGCAATTTGTGAATTTTAAATCTGCTTAAAAAATGTTTGAAAAATAAGGTCCCATAGGGTTCAATATATTTCATTTTTTCAACCCGGGTTCAATCCAAAACTAATTGGGTGATATTATTCATTTATATTCCCATAGGTCCCACAGACCGTCTGAACAACATACTAAAATTTCATTTTGATAAAGTCATTTTTATGACAGTTATTGTGCTAACAGACAGACAGACAGACAGAATTAACAAAGTCATAAACACTTTTCAACTATGTTGTAAAGTTTTAAAAAATGTACAAATTCTGAAAGCATTAAAAATCTTATATTTAAAATATTATCTATATATTTAAAAATTGTAAATCAGTGTTATCATTTCAGTCGATACCGCTTTATCATTATAACAATGTTATCTGGAATAAAAATACTTCAATAGTAACAGCATAAGCATTGATTGAAAGAAAGTACCAACTGGTTTTGGAAACAAAAAGTGGCCTTCTTCAGGAAAAAAAAATAGTAACCACACTACCGTAGGCAAAAAAATGTCTGTAAGATGCCTGTTAAAAACAAACTGTTAACAAAGTATTTTTATTTCACATTATTCTAGACATCAGTTTAAGCAAATTTTTCTCATTTATTGCAACAATAGTTTAATTGATAGGGTTTTAGTAAATGTTTTTGCATGTATTGCTGTACTGAAAAAATCAACTTTATGTGATTTTAAAAGAATCATTGGAGGTGAAAAGCATGTTACATTGTAAAATTAATGATCTTAATTATTGGCCAATTACTGATTAAGACAATCCTACCAAATTTCATTCAAATTATTCATAAGATGGTTGTTTTAAATAAATTCTTTCTTTAAATGCATCAATTTAAAAAAAATTTCAATATTTACCACCCGCTGATTTAATATAATTAACATGACTTTTAAAGTCTTAAGTGTGTTTAAAATATATATGGTTGTTTTCAAACCCATCATAAAATTTTCAAATTAGAAAGTAAGCTTAATTTTAACTTATAAAAATGGTCATATAATATCAAATGCAAAGTATCAAATGTTGCTCCTCAGACATTTTTTACTGTAAAATTATTTGAAATGGGTAAAATAAAATATTACTTAGCATATTTGTGCTTTCTTAGCTTTTAATTTTTTTATGTAATTCTTTTTCTCAGACTTTTTACCTTCCCAGCCGCTCAATCAGCTGTTCATGCCTTAGGGTGAGCCGAGCAGTCTGGGTCTTTAACAGACTTTTTACAACAAAGATAACAAAATTGTTATATTTAAAAAATGAGGTTTGGATTGATATTATTTTTCAATGTTAATTTAATTCTTATTTGGACATTTTCCCAGATGTTAGAAACAAGTCGAGGCTTCATGCATTCTTTGTGTATCTTTACAAGTTTTTTATTGTAAGCATTAGGATTGGCTTACACTAAGCAATCAACCAAACTCGTTTACTGATGTGAGATGTAATTTTAAATTATACATTGCTCACATTGTTTTTGTTCATAAAATGCCATTGCTTTTTTGTGTATAATTTTTAATTTTCTAAAAGTACCTTATTTGTTCATTTAGACGAGTATTAGCTTATTTTTCTGTATTTACATTAAAAAATGAATAAAATAAAAATTATATTTGATTTTTTTTAGCAATACTTTGGAAGATTCAACATCTAGTGCCAAACAACTCGCAAGAAAAGTCCATTGTAAGCAAAACAGTTTTTTGTATTAAATTTTATTTGCTATTTTATTTAATCTTTGCAATAGTAAATGAAAATTTTGTAGCATATACAATTAAAATATTTTTCCTAAAATTTATGAAAAATTTCATGACATTATATAAATTTTAGTTTTTAATTAGCATTTTACAACAAAGTTGAAAAGTGTTTATGACTTTGTTCATTCTGTCTGTTTGTCTGTCCGTTAGCACGATAACTGCCATAAAAATGACTTAATCAAAATGAAATTTTAGTATGTTGTTCAGACGGTCTGTAGGACCTATGGGAATATAAATGAATAATATCACCCAATCAGTTTTGGATTGAACCCGGGTTGAAAAAATGAAATACATTGAGCCCTATGGGACCTAATTTTTCAAACATCTTTTAAGCAGATTTAAAATTCACAAATTGCTTCGAAAATTTTAGGTAATAATCAAAGTGTTCCATAAAATATATAAAAATCAGCGAAATATATTCAGTAGTTTCTTAAATAAAAATTAAAATAATAATAACACCTCTTATATGAAGCGATCACGTGACCATGATATGAAAAGATCACGTGACCCACTTCAAAATAAAATATGGTATCCATCTTATCTCAAAATCGTGATTTTTAAAGTTCTTTTTAATTCATATTGAGTGTTGTATTCGTCCTAAAACCGTTTTATTTTTGCTTAAATTCTGTGCATCTAATTACTGAAACAACGCAATGACAATATATTTGAGTTTAAATGATCATCCAAATTTGATTATTTCTACAACGAAGCCTATTTTTCACTTATGTGAAATGTAAACAGCAAAATATGTAGGATGAGTTGTATAAGAATTGCTGTATTTTTTTAACGCAAAAGTATTTAGCTCATGGAGTCTGCATAGCTGATATGAATGAAATATTCATTGGTTTTACAGCGAGAAGGACGATTTTTTTCGATGAAGTTTTAAGCATAGAGTTTAATTACTTGTAGCTCCGTGGTCTTAAGTTTTTAAATAAAATCAATTATTTTAGTACTGTGATGAATGAAATGATTGGGAAAATGTTATGAATGAAATGCTGCTTTTATAGAGAGAGCCAGGAGTGTTATTTTTTCTATGACATCATTTGAATGAATGACAGTTGTTTTTGATGAAGTTTTCAAATATAATGAATTATTGTAGTATTATGATGATTTTAAAAATATTACCGAGGAATGTATTGCATTTTAGAGATGTTTAAACCAGGCAATTTATATTTCAATGCCATCATTTGAATGAAGTTCAGTTTTATTGATGAAGGTTTAAGTTTTCAAATATAATAAATTAATGTTGTATTGTGATAAGTTTTAAAATATTACTTATTAATGTATTGCATTTTAGAGATGTTTAAATAAAATTGCATTGAAGTTGGAAAGTGTTTCATAATCAATGCTTTAAGCATGATTGATCTTTCTTGTTTAATGCTGCATTTGTTTTAAATTCACAATTAATGCCCAATACTTTGATTTCAGCTTTAAAGAAAAAGATTAAATTATTTGAAGAAAATTTTGAAAAGCTTTATGGATATAAAGTAAGTTTTTTTTATGTATATGCATCAATGAGGTTAAAATTCAAATTTTTAATTATCAACTTTTGATCATTTTCAGTCACCAGCTTCTATGTTATACATTTAATAGAAATATAGCAATGATTTTATATCTTATAATCGATACTAAATTATTTTGTTTTCTTTTGTAATTGGACAACTTTAATGAAATTTTTCTCTTGGTTCACCTAGTTCAAGTTCAGTATATATATGGAGTTAAAAGCACCACTTGACTTTCTCATATGCTTACACTTTATTTTGTTGAGATACACTTGTATTATAATTAAATAAAAGAATAAAGTCTTTATAAAAAGTTTTTGTTCTCAAGTAATTCATTTTCGAAGTCACTTTAAAATTTCTTTTTTCAACTGAGTAGCAGACCAGTCAAGCCAATGAATTATAAGTTTTTAGCTATTTGATGTGAATAAAAAAATGCAAAGACTGGTGTCGATTTTGCATGTTAGATGATACTCCTGTTAATTATGATATGAGTGGCTCCAGACCATAAAAATTTAGATATGTTTTTTGGCAATTAAATACAGTCTTCATAATTGCAAAAAAATATTTATGTAAGTTTGCTTTAAATAATGTTATATACATATATATATACAGGGTGTCCCAAATTGATTGAAATGCGCTCTAATTCTTTACCTGTTGGAGGAGATAAGTGGACAATGTAAATTGCAAAAATGTTGAAAGTAGGGTAAGAAATAAGACTACGTTATTGAAATAGTCCTCCCATTAATTTTCAAAAAGTTACACTTTTTAAATTTTTATACGATCCCCTTAGACAAATTTGATCAATCAGGAAATTTTTATTTTTAATGCAACAAGATCATTAAAAAAACCCCACATATCTGTATCTTTAAAACTGAGCGAGTTATAGAGTTATATTTAATTGAAAATTGAACATTGTGAATGGGGACCATATATCAAATTAGTTCAGCGGTTTTTTTTTTAATGATCTTATTGCACGTTTCAATTTTTTTAGGACACCCTGTATATATGCATATATATATATATAAAAGATAAAAATAAGTTAGAAAGGGACTGAATTAGATGCATTTATGCTGTTTAATGCTAATACATGTTATTTTAATGAAATTTTCAAGCAAACTGAAGTTAAATATTGCATTTTATTGCCTTTATCAATTTTCTCATAATGGATAATTCCGATTTTTTTTAAAAGATCATAAAACCAATTGATATTTAGAGAAATTTTTTCTTATTTCAAATATCCAAGCGAAAATCTCTTAAAATAATTATTTATTTAAATATCAAGAAATGAAAAAGCGCAAAATCTACTCAAACACAAAACGGCCCGTGATTGGCTGTGACGTCACATAGCCTGTTCGACCTGTGATGCAACATTCTTCTATGTGCTGTTTCTACTGAGATATTTGCAAGTAGTTGCCGTTTAATTTTGTTTACAACTTGTTTATAATTATTTTACCCATTTGTTCTTGGTCTGTTTGAGTTCAAATTATTTGTTCCTTATTTTATTTTATTGTAAACATGGATTCTTGTTTTGTTAAAGGACAATCAGACAATTTGCCTAAGATCGATTTTGCTGTGATGGCGCTCTCTTTCAGAAATAATAAATATTTTGTGACAGCTGAAACTCGAGATGTAAACTTGATAGCCTTTTCTTGAAGTTTTATAATAATAATAATAATAATAATAATAATAATTATTATTATTATTATGTGAATTGTATTTACGTTTAAGATATCTGTGGTGGAAATCGGAGCATTACGAAAAATGCAAACACTTTGGATGCCAATTTCTCCGAACATGATAGATAAAAATGTATATATTTTTTTGTTTGTTTCGTTGGTCCAGATTATGAATATATAAAATAATTTTAATACCATGGAACTTTTTTAGAAAACACTTAAAGCGTCTATCCAAGCAAGTGTTTTTTTAATTTTTCCTACTTTCATTCAAACTTAAAAGATAGATATAAACAGTAAGCGACAAAAATATGTATTAGTAAATTTAGTTTCTGAATCTAGTTTTTGAGAAGAAAAAAAGCTAATATATTGAACCTTACTGGCTTAGTTTTCGAGTAATCGTCTTGACAAGTTGAAGAAGATTGAAAAAATTTTCATTTTGCTAGTTTGTAATGCTTATATCTCAAAAACTAAAAGCGCTAGCTATGAATAATAAGCAAGAATTTGTAACTCTTTTAAAGTCTTGCAAGTGTATATAATTGGGTTTTGGATCGAGTGGTTCTAATTTCGATAGCTTAGTTTTTAACCTGGATTTTCCAATAGCTGGGAAAGTTGCAATATTTATCATGATTGCTGCAGCTCAGTGTATGGATGCACAAGGACGAGATATTTTATTTTGTTTAAATAAATTATAAGGTTAAATAAACTTGAGGATTCTAAAGATGTTTAATGATTGGTAAGGTTTGAACATAATACATGGAAATATACATAATCAAGTAAGTAATTATATACTGCCAGACAAGTTTATAAATTAATTTAAATGTAAAATCTCGTTAGATATATTGTTAAGTTTAATATATACACGGCAAAGTAAGTTAAAAAAATTTCATATTTTGAGAAAATTGCATATCTAGTGTCAGAGTATCTAGCTAAAATCGGGACGAAAACTAAAAGTGCTAGCTAGCTATAAACAATTAGCAAGTAATTTGTAGCACTTTGAAAGTCTGTAAACAAAACAAATGAGTGAAAAAAAATGAACAAATTGAATCTTTATTTTACAAAATATTATTTACACAAAACCATTCTGTCTTCATCAGACTGGACGATTCACCGCTGATTTTTTTTTTTTTTTTGTAATGTGCTTCGTAATTTTTTGAGTGCAAATAGCCTTTTATTGTTAAGTTTGTTATACGGTGTATTTTTTCTGGGAATTAATAATACTTATGTATTTATGTTTATATGTATATATATATTTATGCATATATTTTTTATTATATTTATGTGATTTGTGAGGATTCTAAATATAATATCTAATAATTTATTTTTAAATTAAAAGCAATTTTAAGTTCTTTATAATAATATTATATTTTAAAACCTATAATAAACAGTAAATCATTTATGATTCTGAATAGGTGAAGGAATTTTAAGTTATTTTCCATTTAATTTCTATTCCTTTTGTGCAATGTTTTAAATTTGTGATTTATTTTTTTAGATAAAATCTATTTTATAACTTTTGAAAAGCACATGTACTTAATGAAAATACTAAATTGCAACTGCTCACTGCAGTATATACAGATATAAAAAATTTTTATGCACGGAATGTTTTATATTCACTAAACTAACTGTGAACATCACACACTAAACCGGGCACAAACTCAATAATCCACTCTGAATCTGGCTTTAAATTCATTCGTAATAGCAAAACTAAAAATAAAAGTAACGAACCAGTAGTGGACACCAGTAGTGGATTTTCAAAGTTTATTAAATCATAAAGAAATAACTTCTCATGAAATGGCTTTGAAAATTGGATTATACAGACACTGATTTATTATCATAACAAACGTATCGAGCACTCTTTAATGACAGTGGTGAATTTTGTTTACACAGTGGCTTCCTGCACTTCACATAATTTTTCATGAAAAACATTTTTTGGTACATATATAAATATTTTATCTGATGATCTAAAACTAGTAGTCGGGCACATTGGAGCTATACATTGGAGCTATACAATACTTATAACTATTCGGAAGTTTGGGACGGAAGAAACAATTATAATTATCGGAACTTTAAGAATGTAACCAAACTTATGCACCAATTCTCAAAGACAGGAGCCGCGGACGAACCTCGTGACATCACATTCCGTGCTTGCCAAAATGGACTGTTTTCCCGCCACAGTCAGAAAGGCGAACTTTGACTGCTAATAAAATATGAAATACAGCTCGGAGAATAAAAATTTTTGTGCTTTTGTCCTTTTTGAAACATTTCAAATCGAATAAAAAAATAAAGAAAAGAGGCCAGAATTGTCCATTGTTTTCCTCATAGAAATATTTTTATGAAAATTTTAAATTTGTAATATGCTCTAATTATGTAAGTTAAATATCATTCTAGTTCTAATTGTTTTACATAAGCTTTCTAAATGTGAAATGTTATTGGGATGTGCATCTGGTCTTTATTGTGTGCATCATTTACATACATAAATACATGTGCAGATGGATATTATTGAAAAAATGTTTAAAATGTGTTCAGGGGATCTTAATATGTGTTATCTTTTCAATATCTCCAATTCAGAAATCTTACTAAAAAAATATTTTTTTTATATTATAGTAGGATTAAGTAATAGATTATTTATTTTCTTTCTTAAAATGTATATTTTCATTTTATATTTTTTTCTCATAGCCATCTAATACTGAAAAATGCAATAATATTACTGTGAAGAAGATGCTTGCTGAATTAAATAAAGCCAAGCAAGATTTAAGGCGTAAGTATTTCGAATATGCATATCTCATTGAATAGTTTTCTTTTTCATATTATATATATATGCTAATTAACCGAAGTTGCCAGAAATGCTATTTTTTCCTGCCTTTCTTTTTTTCTGCAATTTAATCTGTTACTACTAATTGAACATTTGTGTACTCAGCCCTGACATGGTAAACCCTGATTTTTTCACATAGTTTTAGTAATGTATAGTATTAATTGAAAGATTTGGGGGCGGGTACCTAAACCAATAAAGATTTGGGATATAAATTTGAAATGTGCTCTAATTATGTAAATTAAATGTCATTCTAGTTCTATTTTTTTTTTACATGGGTTTTCTAAATGTGAAATGTTATTAGGATGTGCATCTGGTCTTTAGTTATTGTGTACATTCTAATTTATATATGCTTCAAGAAAGTAAATATTTTCTTGGAGAATGATCAGCAATATTCCTGACATTATTTGATTGTCAGGAAGTAAAATTTAAAAATTGAATAACAAATTCTTGTTTAACTGGAATTTTGTTAGTCATTGGCATATAGCAAAAATGTAGCAGTATTAACTGGTTTCGGAAACTAAACAAGCTTCTTTGCTTAGAAGGAAAACAGCAATTACATTAGCAAAGATTCTGGGATCCATGAATATAAGTAAATATTTTGTTGGAGAATGATCAGCAATATTGCAGAACATCCATTTGTGTTTATGTGTGCATGTGTTTCATACATTTTTCTTAATTTCTTTACTATTTTAATTTTATTCCTTATTTCATACTTTCTCCTACTTTATCCTTGGTTGTTTTCATGTAATATGCTGATTTACATTTCTGACTTAGTGTCCAGTGGAAATAAGAACATGAGAACAACCACAGAAAGAGGTCATATGACCTGGCACTTCCCAAAGATTATGCTGACTAAAAATGAATATGTAATTAAATTTAATTAATGAATAATAGCTGTATAGTCCATTAAGTGACAGAGATAAAAATTGTGACAATTAGCATATAAAAAAATTCCAAAATTTAAAATCCTAAATATTCCAGACTGCTTCATGATAGTGAGAGCGCTAAGTTAAGAGTATGAGTGTTGTGGTGCTCATGAGCAGTAGGTTTCAGACCTTTGTTTTCGGGTTCAATTCCCTCCGCTGCCCAAAACTGCCTGCCTTGTTCATGTGGATCATGGAGTACGATCACTTTAAACATGTGGGCCTGTAAGTCCTTCCGAGGGGTTGGTGGTAGGGGAAGGAGGGTATGGTCCCTGTGGATGCCTCCCCCACTGGGTTCCAGTCTAAATTGAGTGACTCTTCCCGTCCGTCCAAACAGTTACCTTACACTTTTCTGGTAGGTCGGATGGTCTGGGTCTCAACAACAGTAACTTAGTCTTTCTAGTCTTTCTGGAATGAGTAAGTGAATTATTTGCAAAATATTTGAGTGATGAAATAAAAAAAGCTTAATAAAATGAAATCATAAATTCATAAATATAGGCTTATGATTCTTATCACCACAAAAATTCTCACGTATTTCTGATAGATATTTAACATGTGTGTTACAGAGCTAAAGCAAGAGCCCTTACTGTGGAGTGAAGAGGAAATGATACTGAATAAAAGCAGCAGAGGTACGAACACTCGCTCTAGTCAAGGGTTGTTTTCCTCTGTAGCAGGAGGTGCTGGAACAATGAGCATAGAAGACTCTGTGAAAGAAGCATTGGAATATTTGGTTCAGCATAGAAAAGATGCGAAGCGACCTGAAGTACTTGAAGTACGATATTCTCTACTTTAAAGTATATATATATATAATTGAAAGTCTGTGTGTTTAGTATGCAAATATTACTTATTTTTCTGTTGGTAAAAATGTCTATATTTTGAGTTTATAAGCTTAACAGTTTTCAAGATATTATTAAAATAACAAAATTATTCCTTCCATAAAAATAACATTAAGGCGACAATTTTTACTACAATTTTATTTGGAAGAAATTATGTCCTATTGCTTAGCAAAGGAATTAACTTGTTTTTATGCTGTAAAATTTTTTATTAGTGAAATATTATAAGACATACTATTTTAATTTAATTTATGTAATCTAAATAAAAATGGTAATTAAATAAATGTTATAAATGGGTGATATTGTATTTTGGATTGCATTTCATCAGTTGCTGTCATGGATTGAAATAGCCAAGCCAAGCCAAGCCAGCCAATATACTTCATTACGGGGTGCCTGTGTCTCATGACACTTACCCCCACATCTAATGTGTAGCAAGACCATTTGTTTGTGCGATGTTGAGATAGCAATAGGCACTCAGCTTTTGGAGAGTGCTATGATGAGGTTACTTGCTTCCATGAAGAGTGGTGGAAATTCTGTCTTGGATGGGCGATCTGGCGAGTAGGTGGGAAGGGGAGGGGCCAAGGAAACAGTCAGCCAATCAGAAATTATTAGACTGAAGAATGAACAGAGTTTAAAGTTACTAAGTTTGAAAAACTGAAAAACTATTGAGTTTAGGAATACTGAGTTTAAAATTAAGATTTACTGAATTTAATTTATAAGTTTAAAATATTACAGAGTTTAAAATTTAAAAAGTTACTCTAGTTTGAAAAATACAGATTGTACAAGGTTAAATAGTTGTGAGATGATGCACAGAATTTAAAATTAGAGCTTTATTGAGAATTAGCTTTGCACTGACAAAAATTAATAAATTATGTAGAAACAGATGCGAACGAACGTGGATGTGAGTACTGGGCACACGCAAACGCGACTGGCAAATGCTAGCATTTCTATTGGCCTGTGGCAGGGCCGAGAAGGAAGAGAGGAAAGCGCAAAGTCCTTGAAACAGAGTGGCTCCATCTATCTTTGATCAGAGGAGGGAGGTAAAAACTAGGAAACACCTGTTTGAGGGACTAGGTATTGACGCTTTTTCCATTTGGTCTCGTTAGAGCCAAGTAAAAGGTGTCGAGGCCGGTGCTTCCTAAGATAGGAAGACGTGATCGGATTGTAGATGTGATCTACGTCTCTCATACAGGTTCTACTGGAGTTTTTCTTGTAAAAATTTTGTGTAAAAAGCCCAACCTGCTCTGTAATGCCAGAGACTTTCAAATCATGGTGGATAACTTCATTCTGGACATATCTAGGAGCATTAACTATGCAACGTAAGACTTTATTTTAGAAGAAGACTTACAATATAAAGTCTATGGCTTTAATTGCAAGTCTTCCAAATATGGCTTTTGGCCTCCGCCCCCCCCCCCCCCCCATACTGGGCAGGCGTACAAAAAGCCAGGTATGATGATCTCGATCTGTTTATAAATAATTAATTTATTTTCAAGGGAAAGGTGGGATTTTCTACCGAGAAGGGGGACAAGGGCTTTATAAGGCTTCGGCACTGGGGCCGATGGGTCTCCATTCCCGAGCCAGTACTCTCTGGCTGTAAGTTATTCAGAGACTCAAATTGGTTCTTGATCTTAATAGCCTCTCTATAGGCTTCTGCTGAGATTTTGCTCCTGCTGTATTTGTTTTTAGCTCTAACTTGGGTCCATTGACCTTCATCTGAATCAGATTGCGATTCCTCGTCATTACGCCGTCTTTTGTTCAAAGGGCTGGAATTTAAATTTAAAGATTTTGAAATAAGGTTAGTTAGGTCTCTATTGACTAGTTTCAGTTGTTTTACTTCATTGATGATTGCATCTTCAGTTGCTGGATTCACGTTCCTATTTACGAGGTT
The DNA here is from genome assembly GCA_951213105.1 of Amaurobius ferox. Lineage (NCBI taxonomy): Eukaryota > Metazoa > Arthropoda > Arachnida > Araneae > Amaurobiidae > Amaurobius > Amaurobius ferox. The sequence continues at coordinate 26,019,484 of OX578143.1, forward strand.
TAGGTTAGAATCAGAGTTTGAGTTAACATTTGCATTAGCATTTGAGACTTTTAAGAGTCTCAGGGTCAACGGGGGGGGGGGGGGGGGGGGGTGAATAAGGAAAATAGTTTTATATACCTAAATTGCAGGTTTCAGCCATCTGCAGTAGGTCCATCACCAATCCTTCTCGCTTCAGTAGAATCTGGGCGTAGTCTGCTTTATCCAGGGGAGTCTTTCCGACCTTGGCAGGGGCAATCTTAATTTTCTTGTCTAAGTCCTTTAAGACGTCCCTTAACTCATTTACTTTTTCAATATCACAGGCTGTGTTAGCAGCCTTACTAGAAATAGCATCGCTTACTTCATCACTAACTCCTTCCATGAGTTGCTCCTGCGTTACCAGAACTTCGTTAAGCATCCTGCTGGAGAGCTCAAAAACGTACAACCTCACAGATCGGAGTCCAGGCTCCGAATCTCAACCAGGTTGAAATAAGATTGTAGATATGATTTCAAGTTACCTGTTTTATTTTGGAAAATATTTTTCAAATTCATGTGTTTCTTATTGTTTAATTGATTGTTGCAAAAGGATAAAAACTGATATTAGAGTATCTTTTGTAACTTATGTCAAAGTCAATTTTAGAAAATGTTAAGTTAACTAACTTCATATTTTTTGTAAATTAGTTTACAAATAGGACCAAGAGGTTCAACTCTTTAGGTTTTCATGTGAAAGTAATTTTGCTGACTACCACACCTAATAAAAATTAGGTTTGACTAAATTTTTTAGTAAAATCTAGTTCTCACCTGTAACCAGTTCATAAAAAATATTTCCTAGGCCAAACTCCCCATCTGATTTATTTGACTACATTAGTTTTAAAATTGCAAATTACATGAAGCATTGAGTTAAAGCATTAAGCATTGAGTTGAACCAGTTTGCATGGAGCAAACTGGTTCTAACTGGATTTATTGGTCATCTATGTAATAGATTGAAAACAAGGAAGCCAGTAAGTTTTGCTTAAATGCTAACAATGAGAATAAAATAAAATATTAAAATCGTGCAAGTAGTAGCGTAGAAAACCAGGCAAGCGAAAACAGAACACTCTTCAAGTAAAACTCACTGAATAGCTGAACTTATTAAAATGTAACTTTATAGATTCTAGAAATTGACTAGACAAAACCATAATTTTAAGCAGAAGTGTGAATGACTTATATAAACTGGAAACTGAAAAATGTGTTTTTTGTAAAAACTTTATACATAGTCAGAATTTGACTCATAACAGATAAAAATTTTATTGCCATGCAAATAGAGTACAGTTTGTTTAGGGGAAATAAATTATTCTTTTAGAAAGCATAGGTAATGACAGCTTTAATTTTAGTAAAATTAGAATATGTAATTTATGTATAACTTCAATTAAGACAGCATTTGGAACAATTCCTAAAATTCATTAAAAGGACTGATCTATTTTTTTTTTATACAAAGCCATTCATTCAAAAAATATACCATAGACATTGGATCTTCATGTCTTAATATATCAGCGAAAATTTGAACATAGTTCAATGTTTGAATTTGACAGTATATGTGCAATCCATCTTGTGCGTGTATTGCTTTGACTTCAGTGCAAACTAAACATTTCTAGAAATATCTACTAATATTCAATTCTTATAATGTGTAGTAAAATATTGAATGTAATTTTGAAACCAAAGTGTCTTTTGTTCTACTAGTTAACCTCTACTTTTGGATATTTCTTTTTGTGATTCAAAACGTTTGTTTGTTGAGCATGATGTATAGCATATATACTTACGTTAAGCATTAGTTCTAAAGTTTACCATAGTATTTGAGCCTTCATCTTTAATATATGCATGTATGAAGCATTAGTAAACTTTATCTAGGTTATTGCTGTAAATGTATTTTATAGTTAAGATATCATTTTAGTGCTCAGAATTCTGGTAAAAAATTTTGCATTTTTAATTTATAGGAGATGAATAAAGAACAATTGATTGCAGAGAAAGTCCTTGTTCAAAAAGTATTGCTCAATTTTGAGAGTATGCATGGTAGACCTTCCTCCAAAGCACATCGGGAGCTTGTGCGGCCTTTATATGACAGATACCGCTGTACAAAAAGGCTCATTGCAAGAATTACAGCTAGTAAAGATACTGCAGAATTACAGCCAATCTTGGAGCATGAAACAATGGATTTTCCAACCTCTGACCAAATTAAGGAATCAGATGTAAGCTTTTTATACCATCTGCTGTTAGTTTTTTATTGTTTATCTTCTCATACTGCAGCATATAAAATGTATAGTTTTACTCCAAACTTTTTATTCAAGACTTCAACACACACAAAATTTTATTTTAAAGCATTCTTAACAGGTTTTGATCATATTTGGATTAATGCCCATCTGTGTATATATCTATAAGGTGCAGATATATTAAATCAAGAATAAATGCACATTTTGTATTATATTTTATACTAGAAAATGCACTCGTTATTTAAAGCAGGGACCACTACAGACAACATTTCCACTGCAGGCATCTTCTTTTATTATTATAGATAATGTCTTCAAAACGGGAAAAGTATATATATTTTTTAAATTCATGTTCATTGTAAGGATTGTTTTTTTGAAGCTTTTATGAAAGAGAATTCTTTGATTTTTCCTTTGATACTAGAAAATGTACCCATTATTTAAAGCAGAGACCGCCACAGACAACATTTCCAATGCAGGTATCTTCTTTTGTTATTATAGATAATATCTTCAAAATGGGAAAAGTATATATATTTTTTAAATTCATATGTTCATTGTAGGTTTTTTTTTAAAGCTTTTATGAAAGAGAATTCTTTGATTTTTCCGATAGTATTAAAATATAAATTCTGCAATAATATTTTCGATCATTAAGGAACCAATTTGTGTAAAAATTGCTCAAAATTGTACTTCAGCATAAAGTAATTAAAATTCAATTTAAAATTTTAAAATATCGCTCAGGGATGTTTCCTTTTGGGAGTCAAGGTAACCCTGTACCAAATTTCATGGCTGCCTGTTGCTTAGATTTTCCCCTACAGATGAACAGACATCTTTTATTATTATAAATTATATCTTTAAAACACAAAAAGTGTATATAATTTAAAAAATCACTAAAATGTGTTTGTTCATAGTAGAGATTCCGTTCAAAGCTTTTACGAAAAAGAATTTTTCGATCTTTCGATGGTGCTAAGATGGAATTTCTGTGATAATATTTCCGAATGCTAAGGAACAATTTGTGTGAAAATTGCTCAGAATTTCACTTCTATATAATTAAAATATAATAATTAAAAACTAATTTAAATTTTTTAAATATCGCTTCAAGGTGTTGCCACTTGTGAGCTGAGGTATGCCTGTACCAAATTTCATGGTTGTATATCACTTAGATTTCCGCTACAAGTAACACAGACATCTTTTATTATTATAGATTGTCTTCAGAACATGAAAAATATACATTTTTAAAAATTCATAAAAATTTGTTCATAGTATGGATTCCGTTCAAAGCTTTTATGAAAGAGAATTTGATTTTTCTGATTGTGTCAAGATGAAAACTCTGCAATAAAATTTTTGAATTCTAAGAAACCTATTAGTGTGAAAATTGTTCAAAATTTCACTTTAATATAAAATAACTAAAAACTAAAAATTCCAAGGTGATTTCTCTTGGGACTCTGTTTTAAATTTCATGACTATGCGTCACTTTAGATTTTCTGCTACTAACAACACAGATAAACAGAGATCTTCTTTTATTATTATAGATTTAGGTTATGTAAAAATGACCTTTATAATGTGCAGTGGTTTAGAACAAGATTTCAGATTTTGATAACATTTACTCTTATAGAGAAATTTTGAGAAACTATGTACAAAAAAATGATAGTGTAGATGTGTGTATTATTTATGTATAAGCATAGTATTTGTTAATATCAATGTGTTTAAATGAATCTAACTAATTGGCTTTACTGCATTATTAAATGACAGAATTTTTAAAGACCCTTAAAAATTAATTACTAATAAACTTAATCTATATAAATAAAATTGAAAATCTGTCTGTCTGTCTGTTTGTCTCATCATCACGGGAGAATGGCTGAACCGAATTTGATGAAATTTTGTGGGTAGACTGGAAATTGTCCCACTTAAAATTTAGTCCATGTTTGGAGTTTCTACGATCAGTGGTTCTCGAGATATTAGTAAAAAATAAAATTTTCGCTTGTCTCATCATCACGGGAGAATGGCTGAACTGAATTTAATGAAATTTTGTGAATAGCCTTGAAATAACCCCCATAAATTTACCTCAAGTTTTGAGTATCTAAGACCCGGGGTTGTCGAGATATTAATGAAAAATGAAACTTTTTCCTATGAGTTCTACTCTCTAACTCCGTAGTTTATCCAAACGAAAAGTTTGAAAATCGTTTGAAAGTGAATTAAAACTTTATCTCTGAGTTTGATGGGAGTTTTTTTGCGCTAGTTACTTTCTGAAAACATGAATTGTTTGAAACATGATTTAAATGGGAAATCTCTCTCCATGGTTTATTTTTTACAAGCTTTCACTGAACAATGAAAAGTATAAAGAAATCAAAATGGTTACTTAATTTCGCAGTTTATGAGGAAGATTCGATCTTATATCATGTTGCTCAGAAACGCAATTAAATTAAATCTGTCTGTTAACTTTAATTATTATTTTTTCGATTTTGAATAATAAATAAATGGATATAAAAATATATTTTAGGAAAGAACGATTTGATTTTTCTTATAGCATTTTTGACTGGATAATATCAGTTACGGTTTTCAGGTTTAAACGTTATTATTATTGATATTATTGGGGATTATTGATTCAGGGATTATTGATATTTTTAAGTTATTATGCAATTGTTTTATTATGACAAAAATTGTTTAAACTCATATATTGTACATTGTACGAGTAATCTTCTACAAATACATGGGTATATCTTCTAATCTATGAGAATATAAGTAGTACACATATATTGGCATATGTTTTGATATATATTGGCATATTTTGGAATCAATTGCGACCTTCTGGTATAAAGAGTATGGGGATTATTGATATTTTCAATTTATTACATCATCTCTTTTATTTCGGCAAAGATTTTTGAGACTCATATTGTAATACGGGTAATCTTCTACTAACACACTGGCATATTTTCTAATTTGCGACAATATAAGTAGTACGAGGTTGCATATATTGATTAAATTCCTTTTTTTTTATATAAATTTGCTTACAAAAGGGGCCAGAATGTTTTATTCTTCAGATCTGCCCGTGAAGATAATTTTGCACAGTGAGAACAGATATTCTTAAACTTCTCTTTAGAAGCAATAAATTTAATACTTTAACAAAATTTGCACATGATTGCGAATTATAAGTTTCTTTATATACTCCGTATGAAGAATGGGTATGCTGCTAGTCTCTAATAAAGATGAAAATTTCTGTATCCTGACACTGAGAGTACCTGAGAGTATTCCCCCCCCCCTTTTCTTTAGTAATGGTACTATAGTCAATTATATTATAGATACTTTTTGACAAAAATCTGCATAATGGAAATTTATGCAAATTTCCTAGGGTTAGTGAATCAATATTTGTGAACCATTGTTCTAGTGGATTTATACAGCATAGAATATTAAGTAATGTATGAGAAAGTTATTGCAGATATTTTTGATTTTGTTAAACAGTATGATTTTATAACAATTAAACATATAATTTCTGGAAAAAGTGTTGATGATGTACATGTGTCTCTTATAATGGATTTTTCAGGCAAGCACAAGTACTAAAATGACTAGTGAGAATGCAACAATGTCCCAGAATTTACAGAATCTTGGAATAGAATCAAAGAATGTGTTATCTCCACATATCAATTTCCATGAACTCAGTTTGTAAGTGTGTTTATGTTTAGTTACATTATCAATCTTTAAGCATGTGTCATATGTTTTTTTTTTACCTTCAATTCTGATTCAAAAATAGTCTTTTTGTTATATGAAAGCATTTTTTATTTATATATTTGTGAACTTCACCTCTGCAGATTTTTATCCCATTATCAGTTCTAAGGGTGCAACTGAGTGGAAGTAACATAATTTTCATGTAATTGAGTTAGATCTTATTGCTTTTAAATATGCATTTTTTTAAATTCATAAATTGATAACTTTTGCTTTTCATATATTAAATTAAATTTAATTTTTTAATCTTAATTTCAAACAAAATTAGTATGTAGTGCTAATAATCATCAATTTGCTATTACACACAATTGTACATTATGTTGCATTTAATATTTTTTGGTTTATAAATCTGAAGTTGTTTGTTGGTTTATAAATTTTTATTCCCTTTTCCAATTTTTTGTAATTTCTGTTAATACATAGCTTGGGGAGGTGAAGGAAATTTAAATATGTTATTGCAAACCTAGTTTTATAATTTTTTTATATTTAAATTCCTTTTTTATATGCAAAATTTTGTACCGTATACAGGGTGTTTCTCTAGGCAGTCCCCCCAAAGAGCTTTTCTTCCCCTAAACTTATCCAGGAATTTGCACTGTACTATCTTTATAGAGTTTGTCATCTAATAATTTTTCACGATAAACACCCACTCTGTTACAATATATTTAGCCATCCTAAATGACATTTCACGACATAGGTAAATACACAAATACACATTAACACTGGACAAAAATAAGGTGCCCGGCCATCTGGTTGGGTAATGCAATAATAAGCCATTGTTAATAAGCCACAATAAGCCTTGTTATTAGAAAAATCACTACTGTGCATTTTTCAAGGATCAAGGTCACTTGTAAACTAAACATCATATTTCTATGTAGAATGGAAAAAAAAATATAGTTTATTCTTTTTTTTTTTCAGGTGTGTGTGTGTGTGTGGGGGGGGGGGGGTACTACATAGTGAAATGCCCTGTATAATTGTTTGTTGTTTACAAATGCCAGAAAAATCTGTCAAGTTAAAAAGAAAATCAGGGAATTTTCCTACAGAACGTTATTGTATGTTGTAGAGCATCAATCTTTAGTCTTGTCTCAATATTTACTTCTGATATCGAATTATGATTTATAGTGTTATATTAACAAAATTTAAAATCTTTGCTTAAAGCAGTTTTGCATATCTCAGTCATCTCATCCATATTTTCTTCTTGAAAACCAGTAAAAACCATAAAACTGGTCTAAGGGTTCTGATGGAATGACCATGTGAGTACTTACTTGCATAATTAATTTATAGAGTAGAAGCCACTTCACTTTTATATTGTGTGCCTAGAGCTTTGACAATGGTGGAAAAGATTAAAAAATGCTCTTTACTATTACATGAACTGAAGAGTTTTAGAATCCTTTATGATTAAAGCAGTTCTGTGCATTTTACTTATCACAACTGCTTTGTTAAAAAGTGAAAATAATCACAAAACAGTCCAAGGATGGGGATCGGTCATCTAGACTGAATGAGCACTTCATCTTTACTAATTTACTGTGTATTCCAATTCAGAGATGTTTTATATTATGATTTTGTTCAGTTCCTGATAACACAGAGTCAAAAATGGAGCTATCTTATTCACATTATAGATCCGAGTTAACAGAAGAACTGAATACCGTCAGAGAAGAAAAGAGAAGAATCAGGAAAGTACTTAGAGATTTTGAAGAACAGTTCAAGAAAGAAAACAGAAGGTAAATAATTTTTACTTTTTTTTTATATTTTTTCATTTTTTAAGCATGTTTAAAATTTATGTTTTAAACTTTTCTAGAAAGAAACCTGAAAATTCCTATTTCAGTAGTATTCGTTATATAAACACGGTACATCCAAAACTCAATCCTAAACTTACATTATTGTAATTTTAGAAAAGCCCAAAGAGAAGACAAGCGCTGCATGGAATCATCATATACAGAATACAAGGTAAATTTTATCTTTGTTGCAGTGTTGTATTTTATATGTTTGATACTATAATATTCAGTAAAACATAACAAATATTATTTCAAGGGAAAATACTTCTTGTTCTGTTTAACTTACGCTGTTTCAATATTACTGATCAGTGGTGTTAAGTATTTCTGGAAAGAAACCTAAAAATTTCCATTTCAAAAGTATTCGTTATACACGGTGCACTCGGAAATCAGTTATCCTAAATTAGGTAATTTTTAGAGATGTGTTAAATTTAGTTATGTTGTTAAAATTAAAGACAAATATTAATTTTTCCAGTTTAATTATATGTGCTATAATGTTCATAACGCTATTAAATTGTTTCTTTGCACACACTTAATTTAATTTTCCTATCTTTATCTCAAATCTTAATTTTGAAAAGTTTAAGATTTTATTTTCATCATCTTATTGTATTATTTATATTATTTCTCTTGATTATATCTTGTCTTTACAATAAACTTGATTTCAGAGAATGTACACACACATTTAGAAAGTAAGGTTAACTGTGGATTTCCCCGGTGGTATGTTAAAAATACCAGCCCCGAACAGACTAACTTTCAAATAAAACAAATTAGAAATGAGGTATATTAACCCATTAAATGCCATTGCTCTCTTTTTGTGAACACCCATAAGGTATTCCATTTAAAAACTGTAGTGCTTAAAGGGTTATTTTTTAGACACATTTCAAATTTGTTGGTATTACCTTACAAATTGTCATTTAAAAAATTGATAATAAGTTTACTATTTTGGGGGAAATTCCCCCCCCCCCCTCCCACACACACACACACACATTTTAGGCAACTGTTATCACCACTGCTATTTAATTCCTATGTGACTGTTTATAAGAAAAGGATCCAGTTGGTGATTTCAAAATTGTGTTTAGGATCATGTCAGGTATAGCTCTTGAGGCTGATTCTAAACAATATATATATATATATATATATATATCTTTACAACAATTACAATTCATTTTACAAATTTTGCCTTAAAGTAGAACATTAAAACAAAGAAAAACAGATTAAAAGTTTTAGGGCTGGTTTAAATCAAGGTTATTGTATTTTCTTTTTTATTTAAATCATAGTCTTACATTAGGGGAAAGAAACTGTTTTTTTCAATCCTGGTTGATAGAAAAAAATTTAATTTCTCTGAATTAGAAACACACAAAGCAAAATGTAAATGTTTCCCATATTTGAGAAGCATATGGCTACCTAAATCTAATAATTGAAAAGGGTGCAGTTGCCTGTATAATGGCTGTATATTACTTTACCTCAGAAGTAAAATTACGAACGCTGGACCTATTTTTGGTGTATGGGTAGGTAGTTCGAAAAAGAAAAAGTGAGCAATTTCAGTTTTTCAATATTTACTACTTTAAGGGTGTTACACACTAAAATATTTGATTTGTCGAATAAATGATAAACAACTTCTTTTAAGTGAGATGGAGACATGAAATCTGTAAACCATCAAATATTCTCTGTGATTCTATTGAATTCTTAAGAAGACATAATTTCTCTTTTTGATTTTTGAGTCAATATTTTAATTGCATTTTTGGGAGATTGTTTGGTGGATCATTTGGAATGCATTAGTACAATATAGGCAACAGTAAACAACCATATGAGTCGGTATTGACTTTGAGTGATTCAAGACTTCCTAACTTGTACAGATATTTCATCATACAATTTTCTTAATGCATATACATTGTTTGACCTACGGACAGGTTCTAAACGTAATAAACAGTTAAGTGTGCATGGAAACCATTAACTTCCTTCTTTCTGAATCTATCTTCTAAAATTTCTACTGCCTTTTAATAATTCTCAGCTGTTAAAGGAAGATCGCTTATGGCTGTGGTTGCCGAATCGCTAAGCAATGATTTAATATAATTAAATTTCTCAACCTTCTGAAGTGTTTTGTTTTCATACATCACGGCTTTATATTAAGGCCAAAATTCTTGATATTTACAAATAATATACCAGTAAATTTATTTAGGAAAATACTCAGTAACTTTGTGTGTGTCTTCACTTTGTTGGATACGGTTTCTGTACCAGATTGATTTGATTCTATATTAAATTGATTTGCTGTTGGATTTTCATTAAATTTCCCCATATATATACCTGCACTTGATCTACAGAGCACAATTGACATTGTATTTTACAGCTCCTTCAATTTCTTCTTCCAAATCCTCTGTTTCAGTTTGTGTTTAAATTATTTCATTCAGGTTTTCAAACACACTTTTATGCTCTAACAGAACAGCTATAGAATCTTGAATTACTTCTACATTCGAATCTTTTTATTTATTTATTTTGTCCTCAATTTTCTTTATTACTTTAGTAATTGCATTACGAACTGTGCCTTGATTAACTTTTTACATTTAAGAGTTTCTTATGTACTCATCTTTTCGTTTAGTCTTCAAATCAAAAATCAAATTTTAATAAGCAATTTTTGGCACTTACCCCTCCACAATTCAGTTAATTTAATATTCGTGTTTCCAAGAGATGAACTAAGGTGATTTACAAGTCGATTTCTGATCTGCTATGCACCAGTATTTGGGGTCAGCATCGATAGTTCAGTGGTAGAATGCTCACCTGCCATGTGGGTGGCCCGTATTTGATTCGCAGTACCCTATGCACCAGTATTTGGGAGATTCTTCGGTGGTTCAGTAAATTGGTTCTATTCTTGATTTTCGCCCTTTCATAAATTACACTGAATAATACATTAAATGACAGAGGTTGGCCTTAATATTTTTATTTTGAAGACACTACGGACGTTACACATTGAGGACAGACATAATTAGTACATTCATAATTCCATGTTGTTTCGATTCCAACTTCCAACTGCCGAGGCGCAATCACAATGTGATGCAAGTAAAGTAATCTTCACATTACCATCATCTTTTTCTATGGGAATTCAAATAATATATACACAATTTTCCCACAGCATTTATTGAAAATTAAATATGTGACATGACTGTTTGTCTGATGTATAACGTGACTGTCTTTTGGCAAAAATAATTTAAAAGAAAATAAATCTTCAAAATTTTGCTTTTCACTCAGTTTCTACTAAAAAAGCTTTGCCTTGCAAAAAATTTACAGTTTTGAATTTTATTTTTTTTCTCTTAACATCACCAGGTGATGTGTCGAAACTATAATAATCACCCTAAGTGTTAACATCTTTATAACAGTGTTATTTGCTATAATTAAGTTATATTCACTGTAGCTGAATACTTTTCAGACTTTTTTCTTAAATTGAAATGAACTCTCAATTTCAGACTGATTGATATTTATCTTTGTATTGTTATGCAATAGTGAGCAATATATTCCCTCCCCCCTAAAAATATTCAAAAATACAAATTGTCTCTATCTGATACATTATTCATTAGGTAATTTTCTACCATTATGGTGTAAAAATATTTTCCTGTCAATACATTTTGATAAGAGATCACACAAATGTTGTTTTTATTCATTGTTTAATTTTAAATTTTGTTCTTATGTGGAAATATTTTAATTACAAGCATGCAAGTATCACTATTTAGCTTGAGTGTTTGTACAGGCTTTAACTTTTGAATGCATACTCCAACTGACATCTATCTTTATAAGATCTATTTATACAAAATCTTGGTTGGTATTGTATTTCAAGATGATTAGTTGAAAATAAAATATTGATGACTGCAGGGAATAACACTTTAATTAAAAAAAATAAATATAGAATTTGCTTTTTGTAGATAATAAATATAGGTGAACCTTATTGTCTCATTTTATTTTAATATTTGAGAGTATCATTATTCAGTTTAACCATTTGGTTTGAACTTTTGAATGCATATTCAACAATTCTAGTAATTGTTGATTTTGATACTTAGTTCAATTTTATAAATTGCTTGATATAACTGTTTTGAATACTTAGGTCCTGATTCTTTAATAAATTATTCAATTTAATAAAATTACAATAAATCAGTTTATTTTTATTAATATAAAAAAAAAATTATAAGAATTTAAGAAAAAAGGATAAAATATATGGATGTTGGATGTATATATGTTTGTCTTAGAGTTGCATAGTTTATTTATGTTTATGTATTTCCTAGAATTATTAATAAAGAGTTGTAGTCTAGAACTGCATTGTATAGTATTTTTGTCAAGTGATATTTTCTAATTGTATGCCAGGCTGTTGTCACTGCTATTTTAATTTTACTGCTTGATAAACCAAATTCAGTTACCACTTATTCACACTAAGGTAAATTAACACATTTATTACTTTCCTTATATACATAATGTATAAGGAAAGTATTGTGATGGGGTCGAAAATTCAAATTCGAGTTTTCGACGGGAGAGCATGTTTCAAGCATCCCTGATCATGAATCGAACATTTTTGAGATGATGTCTGTGTGTGTGTGTGAAAATATGTATGTGTGTGTATCAGTGAGTCTGGCGACGATATCTCATAAACGAATAGAGTGATTCAAATGAAATTTGGTACAAAAATCACAATCCGTAAACACTGGAAGCCTATTGGTTTTATACGCAATCAAATGTTCAACCCCCCCCCCCCCCTAAATTTTCGAGTGAAATTTTGAAAAAATCATCAAAAAATCAAAACCTTTAATAAAGTTATGCAAATAGACATTTCTTGTGTAATTTTTCCTTAGAAAACGATTGACATAAACTTTAGAACTCTAGCATGAAACGTTCTCGAGATATTGCACATTTTTCAAATAAATTTATCAAAAAATCCTATAAATTAAAAAAAAAATATTAACTGTTAAGAAACACTTTTCATATGTAATATCATGCAATAAATTGAGTGACATCATTCTTGTGGATCTAACTCGTTCCATTCATGAGAAAAGATACTTTGAGTAATACTTTTGTATTTGAACGCCAATAGTCATTTATCTGCTGTAAGAATAACATATATCAATCTCCGCTTATAACTCTTGGCAAGACTTTGGCAACGAATTTGGCGGAATGTGGCCAGCTTGGTGACTTTTTTAAATGTTGCCAAATTAACGAAAATTTCACCAAATGGATAAAAATGATGCTAAATCAATGAAAATGACGACCAATTAAAGAAAATTCAATATCTTGGAAAGTATATAAGTATCTACTATAAGAATAGCATTTTTTTTAATTTTAAAAGTAGTAAATTTATTGCATTATATAAGGAAAGTCATGTACTGCCCACATCAGATTTTTTTAAACATATAAACTGCTGTAGACAGTAAGAAATAAAGTCATGGAAAAAATATTTTGGTTTTTAAAAAGTGCTTGAATTTTATATGGAAAACTGTGGAACTTTGTATATATTTTTTCAATATTTTATATAATTCTGAGGTTTTTTTCTTATTAAAGTTATATCTGGACTGTATTTTCTTTTTTAAGTTTTATCAATATGTTATGTAAATCTTTTTCAGAATGTAAAATCGAAGCTAAAGTTGCTAGAAGCCTTAGTCACCAAACATGAACAGACATCCTGAGTAGCTCATTTTGACTCTAGTTTCTAAAAGTAGCATTTTAATTTATTTTCTAGTCATCTGCAAATAATTAAGTTTACAAATCATTTGCCAAAGGTTATGAAATATGCAACATATGTAAAATATGAATGTTAATTGTCTTGTATTACTCATAAAATTCATCTATTTTGTGTATGGATATAATATAGTTCCTATATTATTGAGGAACATTAAGTAATATAAATTGCAAATAAGGTGCTTTGTATATAATATAATATTTTACAATGATTTGGAAGCTCATGTGCAATATGTGTAACTCACTTTTGGTCATATGTTTAGATTATTATTTATTTTTCCAATATGAAATAGTTGAACTGAATCTGTGAGGCAGTCTCAGGTAATTGCTTTTTAAAATTATACATCAAAAGTATAAAATATAAGTATATGCATTGCAGTTTAGAGAATTTATTTATTTCTTTGTAAATTTTAATTTACTCAGATCTTGTGCAATATTTTTATGACGTTGCTTTTAGGTTGAATTCTTTTTTGTAAAAATTATTTATTGCTGAAAATATTTATTGCATTTATTTGTTGACTTTGATATTTCTAGTTTTATTTATTTGGAGAGTTTGAGAGGATTTTGCATTTGGTTGTGAGTGCAAATTATTGTTTTGCAGCTTGGTAGTTATGTTTTTGTTACGGAATGAATGCATTTTGTATACACATAAATCATTAAGTACAAATTCAATTTTGTTACAAAATATTGCTATTTACATTATGTTTAGGGCTGCTAGATTGACCAGGTTTCTATGGTTTTCCCTTTTAGATGAGTTATGACCCAGTGAAATGTTCTGTTACTTAGTTTTTCTATTTTTAACATTTCATCTATATTCTGTTTGGTAATTTTTTGTCTTCATCCCAATACACAATTGAGAATGAGAGCTTTTTTCACAAAGTTTTCTCAACTCTTAAAAAGTGCTAATTTTTAGTTCAATTTTTAAGGATCTTGAGAGTGATTTAATTTTGTAAAAGCTGAAAGTACTTAATTTTATTCTTGAATACTTGTTTTTGGCCCAATAGGCCCGTGGAGGCTACTGCTGATTTTTTCTGGTATGTGTGATCCTCTTCCTAAATTAATCTTTTAAAAATCCTCACCCAAGAATCCAACAAAATGAAAAATTACCCCTTGAATAAAATCTTAACTCGTGTAGATATTATCAGAATTTAATCCCAATTCGTGTAATTATTATTAAAATTGCATTATTTTTGCATAGTAATGAAATATGTCTACACATCTAATTTGAAGCATATAGTCATAAGTTTGAAACAGTTAAAATTTTGTATTTTTAATTTCAGCCTTTTTATCATAGCTGGTCTGGTTGCTTGTGCAAACTATTACATCAGCGAGTCTTCAAAAATTCAATATCATAATATTGACATTTTAAGTGAAATGGTTGAAAATTGTTCAAAATTCCACAATAACTAAAAAACTAAATTGAATTTTAAAAAATGGCTGCATGGTATCCAGGAACCTATTTGAAAACATTCCGGTACCGAATTTCATAGCTGTGCATTGCATGGATTTTCCACTAGATTGCACACAGACTAACATTCTCTTTTATTATTATAGATTTTAAACTATATATTGATAGTTTGGGGACCACATGTTATCAGTTATCTCCAAACAACTTCTCTTTTCAGTCTACAAGTGTATTTGATTTTCAATAAAAAGAAGCAAAGTACTTGCCTGGAAGAAAGAAACATAGAACTTTTAATTAAAAAATAACTGATATTCTGCATCTGTAATTTGCATATAGATAAAAAATGGTATCAGTTTTTCAGTTCCGACTGTAGGAAACATATGATCTTGCACTTTTTACAGGTACTTACCCCATATTCTATTGAGAATTTGAGAATTATTATTTTGCCTTTATACAAATTTATAGTTTCAGTTGATATATATATATATATATATGGAAAATTTTAACAATTTACTTTTGCAATTGTACAAATTTCACTGTGGCTCATAAAAAGCGTGTTCCTTGAAAAACATTTTGTAGATCCTGGAAAGTTTTTAACAGAAAACTGTGGAAATCACCGATGCTAAAGAAATGGAATTATTCTTTGTTATACTAATACTTTTTATAATCAATATGAGGTTCACGTAATGTATTAATATTTACTTAATTTTCATATTTTATTCATAACTAGTCAAACATCAACTAATTGACTAAATTTAAAGGTTTATTAATTATTTTGTTTTTAACTGACTTGCAAGTCACTAAAAGTCTAGTTATTTGTGTTTTATCTTATGTCCTTGTTTGTATTTCAATATGATTGATTTTTTTTTAATGGTCATTTTATAGCATAACATGTCTAATACTTACAAAATTCATAAAAGGAAGTTACTTTGATTTTTCTTTACAATGTATTCCCAACTTACACAATTAATTTGTTCCTAAATGCCCATATAAATTGAAAATGGCAAATCGAATAAGAAAACTTTCAGAAGACACTCCCATTGCAGATACCAGTATCCATAGACCGGTTTTGCACTCAAAACAAGTTGTTTATGAACTTTGCCTTTAAAGCTTCATATGGCCTGAGCTAAATTGAAAATTAATTTCATACCGACCATGTACAAAGACTGAAATTATCAGTTCCGATAGAAGTTTGCAAAAATTGTAGCTTATAATAAGTTTCTTGCTGCCATTGCAGATATTGGTTATTCCATGCTGATGAGCACATAATAAGCATGAAACCAATCGATGGATACTGGTATCTGCAGTGGGAGGGTCTTCCAAAGTTTGAGAATGCCAATTATAGGTAGGTTTTGTGTTTATGAAGAAAAACTTTTATTAGTAGGATTGTCAATTTTTGCGTTAACCATATTCCCAGACCATATTTTGTGCACCACTGGTCTACTATATAGCTTTAAGATGAATATATCTTGCTTAAATTTACTAAATATTAAAACCATCTCAATTATACTGTAGATGCTTGCTAATCTGGCTATTCCTTGCACTGAGAAATGCCAGATTAGCAAGAGTGCTTAAAAGACTTTAGTTTAATTCTTTATTAAAATGTCATTCCATTTTTCTCCATTGATAGAAGCCCCATTTCTTTTGTCTCATAGCTGGTAGAAGCTGAATTAGCAAGAGTCTACTCGTAATTAGATTTTTATTGTGACCAGGCCTAATCCTGAGTTAGAGAAATTCAGATTATAACAAAAGATGTGCCTAAAAGTTTTGATTGTTTAGAGAGATTTTATGAATAATGAAATATTAAAAACAAAATCAAGTTTGTAATAAGGAATGTGTTATTTTAAAAAATATTAAATGGTTTGTTGAAGTATGGCACACCCGAGTATCTCAATGATACTGTGCTTACTTTGATATTTTAGTGCACTTATTGTAGAATTAAATCATTGCCCTTTTAAAATACAGTCAGCTCTGTAATATTAGTAAAAATGTACAGTGCAAATCATCTTTTAAGACTGGTCAGGTTACAAATACATAAGTCAGTTGTGCTGATTTTCACTTCATTAGATAATTAAAGCCAAAAAAGTAGAGCTTATAAAAAGAAAGTGTTAAGAAAAGGAAGATACTCATTGCAGTACATAATATTTTAGTGGAAATATTAAAATTTGTTAGAAAATTTATTTCTACATATGCATTTAGAGATCAGAAGTTGAGGTCTTACTGTATAAAAAAATGGGTCACAAAATACAGGAACATTTTTTTACCATTGTATAACACCTCTTAATCCATGCCAGTGGTACACAAGTGGTAGTTTACAACTTCCCTTTGGGGTTCACAGAGCTATAAAGAGTTGGTGCAAAAAATTATGCAATAGTGAGTATTAATTTTAATACATTTTTGTAATTATAGAAATAGATTTACAGAATGAATTCTGTTCTAAACTGAAGAAGTATATTATTGATTTAAAATAAAAGTTTGTTGTAAGTAGCATTAAATAAAATAAAATGGTTTCAATCTGTTTTAGTAGCAAAATAAGCTTCCACAGAGTAATAAAACAGACTTTACCTTTTTATTAATTTCCCTACTATATATAGTAATACTAGAACGAATTATTCGGCGTTGTCCAGGTCCTAAATAAACGTCCACTATGTATAAATAATTAAAATAAGTGCCCACTACTTAAATAATACATTTAAACACATTTTTAAATGGCTTTGATCCAGCAATTGTCCACTCCAAATCACATGTGCTCTCCCCAAAAAGCAAAAAATAAATAAAAAGAATGATGTGAAGGAAGGCGTGGCGTAAACCTCCTTAGCACAGACTACTCTGTGCTTCCTAGGTGGGTATGTGCAATAAATCTATTAGTAGAAAGGTCGAATCTGTGCAGTGACTTTGTGCAAGATAGTTTACAATCACTTAAAAAAAATTACAAAAATTAAAATTATTTATGAAATTGAAAATTGTTTTTTGTTAGAATGCTAAAGATATATATGCAGGTCATTTAGCCAAATTAGAGAATTGTGCTAATTTTAGTATTTGTTTTGAATGTGACAATATTATATATATATATATATATATATCAAATAAAGTAAAAAATGCAAATTTTGATGTATATTTAAAAGAATAAATAAATATGAAGGAATTGTTCTATGGATTCAGTACAAGCATAGTTAGAGAGAACGTTCTTCGGTCTTTCCAATGGTGTCAACTCTGTGGTAATATTTTCAGCGCTAAGGGACCGATTTGTATGAAAATTCTAAAACATAAAATAACTTAAAAATTTATTCGAATTTTTATAAATAACACTGAGGTGAACATGTGTACACTGACTGAGAAGTACCTGTGTACCAAATTTCATAGCTGTACGATGCTTAGATTTCCTGCTACAGATTTCATATACAAACATATTCATTTATTATGCGAGATAGAAAATATTATAATAGGGTCTAAAATTGAAACTACAGTTTTCAATGGGTTTACATATTTTGGCCATTCTAAATCACAAATCAATTATGCATGATGTCAAATAAACTATGCATATTTAGCATGATGTCTGTATGTCTATGTAATTTATATCCATCCTAGCTCACAAACTATATGACCAAATTTTGTGAAATTTGGTAGTGATAAATTATATTTTTATGAATTATCCTGGAGCTAATTAAATTTTGGTTTGATTGGGAAAATAGAACTGGCCTTTTTTAAAATGGTCTTCAAAAAAGGGACATAATTAGAAGTCAAATACTAAATATGCATAAATGTAATATTTAAATCCTTATTTCATGTGTAATTATTTTGACAAAACAAAAAAACCCATTATTCTTGGTTAAACATTTTTCAAGATATTTCATTTTTCTCCCCAATTCAAATTTCAACAGACATTCTTTTTAAATATGCTAAGTCACCAAAGAAAACAGAAAAAAAAAAAAAATTAAACTGCAAATTCAATGTGAATTTAAAATAAATATCAAATTCAAGAGTTATTTTAGGAGATAAAACTCAAGATATTGTATGTAAGAAAAACTTAATATGAAACTAATAAAACACAATATTTAAAGTATAAAGTATGTGCTGCCCACATCAGATATTTTGTTGTTGTTTTAAGTAATTTGTTTTGATACTGCTATATCTTTATTTAATACTGCTTATTAACAAATGTTCATGTATAGGTACGTTTTTACAGCAGTGATATTTTTAATTTTACATTATTGAGAACACAAGCAATTGGTTGTTATAAATTGTGGATGCAACCTTTAATTTAAAAAAAAATTCACACTAAAGAAGTTTGTGAGCCCAGAAAAGGCTGGGAACCACTGATCTGTGTCACAAATCATTATAACAAAGTGTGATGTTATTCAATGATGATCATGTCCCAGTTTGACAGTCAAAGTATGGTAAATCCTAGTCACATATTCATGGCTTTCATTTGTTATGATGGTGAAAATACAGTATTATGCATTATAAATCTTCTGTAGTTTCCTTTTGATGCTATCTATCATTACTAGTCAATTATTTCTTGTATGTCAGAAAATTAGAACTAAATACTAAATTGTTATGTAATAATTAGCTATACACAGTATATAATATTTATGATAAATTTATCCCTGTGAGATATATATTCTGTTCAGGGTTTGTACATAATTTATGCATTGGATTTTACTGTACAAATTAATGTTACATGCATTTTGATATTAATGTCCTTTTACACTAAATTTTTATAAGCTATTAAAGAGCACAACTTTTTAAAAATTTAATACAAAACAGCTTGAAATTGCCAAAATACTTTTCAGATAAGAAATTTAATACACTCTAATTGAAGTTTAAAAATTAACAGTTAAAATTCTTTTGTAGAAATTTTTAACTACTTAGCTATCAACATTGATTTGGAGAGATTACCGACACTGAAATTTGACAGCCGGCAGTCATCACTAGTATTTGTTTATTTGACACCTGGCTACCTGCAGTTATATGCACAGATAATTAAAAGCATTGCCTTGAAGCTGATGATTCCTTCTATGCTGAAAATATCGGTAAATCTTTCCTGAATGTATGTGTATATAACTCTTTTAAATTTCTAAAAGTTTGATAATAACTGTTATAAATTGATCAATGTGCATGGATCGCAACATGAATATTGTAGGGATATGCAGTGACTAATATGTTAAATATAATTAACCTATTCATTTAAATAAAAAAAAAATAGTTTTACTTCAAGGTATTTCTAAAGCTAAGCAAAGAAAAACATATCTTATCCTTTTTTTTAAATAAACAACTATTCATTATACATATTTATATAACTAAATTAAAAATTGTTATGAAAAGCTATTTCAATTGTACAAACCCTGATTTTTAATCATTTTGAATTTATAAATGTTTTGTGTCCAATTTTAAGCATTTTTTATCACAAACTTGACATTTTCTTTGAATATCTGTTTGTGTGTTTTTGGAGCAGAACTATATATATGCAAGTAAACATGTACAAATATTTTAAATGCTCATTAAAATAGATTCTTACGCTCCATTTTTTTCTTTATTTGCATAAACACAATCATGCATTAGTAGCAGATTTTTTCAACATAGAGATGCTAACACCTTATACATTATTTTATATAAATAAGATTTTTTAAATAGTAGCATAAGGTATGTTTCAATTTAAAAGTACCAGAGCTGTGGTGTTGGTACTTCAAACTTTCGAAGCCTCTTTTTTTTTCTACTGTCTGGCTCCAACTCCTTTTGTTTTCTAATATCCGACTCTTAATACTGACATAAATAGCAATTTATTTTTTATATCCACAGTTTTTTAATTCATAAACATTTGACATTTTTTTAGTTTGCCTAAAAATTATTTAAAAAATCTATTAAACATTTAGGTATTCCAAAATAAAATTAATTTTAGATAATTTTATCTAGGAGTTGGAGTCTGTATATTTTTTTCTAACTCCTCTAAATGGCTACTGACTCCAATTCTACAATTCTGAAAAGTACCATAATTTCTAGAAAAATTGCGATGTTTAAAAAAAATAATTTTTTTTTTACTAGTATATGTGTTGTATCACTATAAAGGTATTCTACTATGGAATACAATAAAAAAAAAAACTGCTACTCGTGAGAATATAACTTTCTAATACTTCCTTGAAGAAAGAAGGCAGCAGGAAAATGAGATGACTACATTGTTTCAAAGGCATTTTGAGACCACTATCTCAGGTCAGAAAGAGTGTGCTCTTAAATCAGATGCTTAACTATGTTTTTAAAATCTATTTAAGAGCATACTATTTTTTACCTGAAGAAGAGGGCTTGAAACAATTGTAGTCACCTAATTTTCCTATGCCTCCTTTCTTCAACGTATTATATATGTATATTCTATCGAATGCCCAAGCATATTTTTAAATATCTAAGACTTTTAGGCAGTATATGAAACTAACAGTTTATTTTATACTTTGCCATTCTATGGAACAGTGGTCTCCAAACTTTTCTTACCGTGTACCCAAGTCCTACTTTTTCACATTGTGTACCTCTAAAAACTACTTATATCACATACCCCTATAATAAATACAGGTGAGACATATATATATATATATATATATATATATTGTTTTAAACAAGCGTTCTAGTAAAATAATATTCATTTAATCACAATATGAGCATCACACTGAAATTTTTGAGATATGGCTAAGTGGTACAAGTTAAACTTACCAACTCTTAAAAGTGTTCAAAGTACTCCCCTCCAACATCAATGCACTTTTGTAGGCGTATTTTCCAAAGATTAAATGCTTCAAGCCATCCATTTCTTGGAATCGATGAAAAATATGCTTTTATAGCCTCATCAATCTCATCTTCGGAATGAAAACGACGCCCACATAATTTTTTTTTTTTAGATTAAAAAAATAGCCAAAAGTCACATATAACGAGATCAGGAGAATAGGGTGGATATTCTATCACTTGATGTTTTTTTTGTTCAAGAAATTTGTCATTCTTACTGAATGAGAAGATGCATTGTCATGGTGAAGCATGAGTCCCTTAACATTCACTTCCTGAAGAATTTCTGGAAGACACTTAGTGGTGTGCCAGTTAGCTGTAACCATATTTTGTCCCTCTAGTTTTATGGCTTTGACCAGACCTGTACTTCTGAAGAACACGGCATACATTACTTTTTTCATTGTTTGTTTAGGCATCATCTTCAAAGATCCATACTTTACTTTCTTGACGTGTTGGAACGTCAAAAAATGGTATGTACGTTTCATCACCAGTTATGATTTTAGAAATAATGCGGTGTCTACCATCATTAAGTAATTTTAGGGTTTCTTTACTGATTCTGACACGCTCTGCTTTTTGGTGTTCTGTTAAATTATGGGGGGCCCAAGACAAACTAATTTTTTTATATGCAGTTTTTTATGAATAATTTTATGTTTAGCTGCAGATCCAATGTTAAGTTTCTTCTGTATCATTTGGTAGGTACAGTGATTATCATCGATTAACATTTTTTGAATGGCCGACACATTTTCTGGGACTACAGTTGACAAAGGTCTTCCTGTGTGTTCTTCATCTAGGAGAAAATTTCAACCTCTTCTAAACTCTGTAAACCATCTGAGTGGCACGAGATGGAGCATCATTTTTATATAGTAATTGTAGACGTTGAAGACATTCTTCTTGATTTAGCCTCACTTTAAAATCATAGCTCAATAATGCTTTCACGTCAACTCCATTTTCTTTTCTTTCAAAATTTATTCTACGATAGATAAATTGTAATTGTTGCTACAAATTATTGCCTGTGGACATAAGAGTTAAAATTTAAATATCCGACCTATAATTTTTTTCTAGCTCATATCGTCTGCACCTGTCTAAAAAATTTCAGTGTGACCCTCATATTTATTATTGTGTTCATAATCGTGTAATTTAAAAATAAAGTTAATATTTGTTAATCTTTAATTAATTTTATTTTTTTCTTCTGTCAATATAAAACTTCAGAAAAAAATATAGAAAAGAAATATAAAATTTTCTTGGTGTACCCCCACATATCAACTTGCGTACTCCTTGGGGTACGTGTACCACACTTTGGGGACCACTCTCGGGTGCGGTATCCCCGTGGTTTGCGCGCTAGATTTGCACGCTACCACAAATGCCGCCGTGTTCATGCGGAGTGCGATCGCGTTGGACATGTGGGTCCGTAAGTCCTTCCGAGGGGTTGGTGGTGGGGGAGGGAGGGTGCGGTCCCTGTGGATGCCTCCCCCACTGGGTTCCGGTCTAAATTGGGTGGCACTTCCCGGCCGTCCATACAGTTACCTTACACCTTTCTGGTAGGTCGGACGGTCTGGGTCTCAACAACAACAACACTTTGGGGACCACTGCTATGGAATACCTAGGGAATTTATAAAATACTTTAAATTCTTTATGCAAAGTATAATAAAGTTTGAATAAAACAATTTATAGTTTTATTTTATCTTTTATTTGTGTAAAGCTTAACCCATTCAGGACCATCATAGTTCATATGCAATGGAGAGATTCTCTCTTCCACAGCTCACGGATGCGTATTCGATATGTGATGTGTATGATTGCTAGAGTTCACTCATGCCTAATTCATAACATAAGATTGAGATGTTTATTAATATTTTTAAATAACACTAAATGGCGATAGAATCCCATTATTTTTGTACAGCTAGTTACTTGGATCATTGATCTTCACATCTGAGTTTTAGTTTTGCATGAGAATGCATAAGTGTGTCATGAGTCTATTAAATAAGCAAACACATGTGCAAGCTGTGGTGGTGCTGGTGATTTAAAAGGCATGTCGACTGAGAGATTTATAGGAATAGGTTCTTTAGTGCTTATTTTCATGAAGAGGGTCTTGGGTGCAACATTTGGAAGAGGGTTAGGGCTGGGAATTCTTATTGCTGATTTTCAGGGTGAGTGCACATTAGCTAGTACAAATTCAGTCAAAATTGTAATAATCATGGCGAAAGGGGTGAAATATCCTTCTCAAAGTGAGATTTTGCAATTGATGAATGAAACTCATAGTGAAGTAGGTGAGATAGTTGATATGTGCTTTAATGAGGAAGTTTTATTGAGTAACAGCAGTGTGTGCAATGATGTTGTTTACATTTCTGATACAGAAAATTAGAATTCAAATATCAAAGATCTGCCATCGCTTTATATTTAAACCAGAGCTCAGAAACCTAAGCAGTTCAGAGCCTCTTTAAAGGAAGTGAATTTTCTAAATCTGCATTTTAGTGATGATATTATACAAGTAATAGTCAATGAAATAAACAAGTTTTCAAAACTCACATTTGAAAAACAATGGTGGAGTCAGGTCCCTCAACACCAAAGTATTTTAGTGATAATGGTAGTTGTATTTTAAAGAAAATTTTATTTAATAAAATTTTTTCACTGTGTTAGGTTTAGTATTAAAAAGTGCTCCGGCCTGGAGTAGCAGACGATTCTTACTATGCACAGTCTTATGGAAATGCTTCTTCCTTCACTTGCCGGTCATAAACAGGTTAATGCAATTTTTTTCTTTATTTCAAAACTTTGTTATTTTATTTAGTATTACTTTTATGTATGCACAAAAATACTGATTAATTGGGAGCAGCATGCTTTGAAACAAGGATCACCATACTGGGCCACCTCCTCCAATAAATAGCTGCATCAGATGTCTGATGCTTTTTGATCTCTCTGGGATGAAACACAAAGTGGTGACAGTGCAACTAAAGACAGTCTATCTACTAACTTTCTCTATTTAATACTAGCTGTGAATACTTGGTGTTGTTCAGAATTTAAAATGCAAAACTCTAAAATTACACTAGAACATAAAGAATTCTGAAAAACCAAGCAATGGCATATTCGTATTCAAATAATATTAAATGTCGCCACCAGAAAAAAAGGATCAATGGATATATCCTGGTGGTTGTTTCTGAATTTAATTTTTTTCCTAATCCATAATATGTACAATGGACTGATCATGCCCTCTTCTCCTGGGCCAATCTTGGACCTCGTATCCAGGCCTAGGTTGTTTCTTGCCTTTGAAACCAGTCAACACTATTTTATGTTGTATGTTGATTTTAACAAAGTTATTTTAGTTTCATTACATTAGTAATAGAATGAGATGTAAATAAAATCCAAAATTAGCTTTAGTTAACAGCGTGCAATAGATGGCAGAATCAATCGAAATTGGCTGCTGTATTAGGATATGGGATAGGACTGAATTTTGACTATAAACATTATAACTTCATAGTTTGAATTAAAAACAAGAAAGATCAATCATGCTTAAAGCATTGATTATGAAACACTTTCCAACTTCAATGCAATTTAATTTAAACATCTCTAAAATGCAATACATTACTCGGTAATATTTTAAAACTTATCACGATACTACATTGATTTATTATATTTGAAAACTTAAACCTTCATTGAAAAAAATGAACTTCATTCAAAAGACGGCATTGAAATATAAATTGCGTGGTTTAAATATCTCTAAAATGCAATACATTCCACGGTAATATTTTTAAATCTATCATAATACTACGATAATTTATTATATTTGAAAACTTCATCGAAAACAACTGAAATTAATTCAAATGACGTCATAGAAAAAATAACACGCCTGGATCTCTCTATAAAAGCAGCATTTCATTCATAACTTTCTCCATTTCATTCATCACAATACTATAATAATTTATTTTATTTAAAAATTAAGACCATGGAGCTACAATTCATAAACTTTATGCTTAAAACTTCATCGAAATATATCGTCCTTCTGTTTATAAAATCAATTAATATTTCATTCATATCAGCCATGCAGACTCCATGGACTGAATTATTTTGTGTTAAAGAAATACAGTAATTCTAATACAACTCATTCTACATATTTTGCTGTTTACATTTTACATAGGTGAAAAATAGGCTTAATTGTAGAAATAATCAAATTTGAATGAGAATTTAAACTCAAATATATTGTCATTGTGTTGTTTTAGTATGTAGATGCACAGAATTTAAGCAGAAATAAAGTAGTTTTAGAATGGATACAACACTCAATATGAATTAAAAAGAACTTTAAAAAATCACGAATTTGAAACAAGATGGATGCCATATCTCATTTTGAAGTGGGTCATGTGATCGTTTCATATCATGGTCACGTGATCGTTTCATATAAGATGTGTAATTATTATTTTAATTTTTATTTTAAAAACTACTGAATATATTTAGCTGAATTTTTTTTATATATTTTATGGAACAATTTGACTATTACCTAAAATTTTCGAAGCAATTTGTGAATTTTAAATCCGCTTAAAAAATGTTAGAAAAATTAGGTCCCATAGGGCTCAATGTATTTCATTTTTTCAACCCGGGTTCAATCCAAAACTAATTGTGTGATATTATTCATTTATATTCCCATAGGTCCTACAGACCGTCTGAACAACATACTAAAATTTCATTTTGATTAAGTCATTTTTACGGCAGTTATCGTGCTAACGGACAGACAGACAGACAGAATGAACAAAGTCATAAACACTTTTCAACTTTGTTGTAAAGTGTTAAAAAGAAAAGGACAAGGCATTTTCTTTTGGAAATCTGGATACTTCTGTACCAGATTTTATGGATCTGGGTTACTCAGATTTTTTCGCTACAGACATACATTTTTTTTTATATTATAAACAAATTTTGAATGTGAATTTAGGATGTTTTGGGATGCAAATTTAAACTACAATAAAACTGGAGAGCATTGCTTCCCCACTCTCCAATTGTATTATATTTTATTTCTTGTATGGTAAACAATTTTATTTATTCATTTTACACATATGATATCATCTATCACTGAAGTTTTCTCTAATAGCCTATATGGAAAAGCTGTCTTTATTTTGTAATATAGTATCTTGTAATTATCTTGTACTTAATTAAAATGAATAACAGTGGATTAACAAGATATTCAATGACAAATCTTGTTACTATCTGGGTCAGAACAACTAATACTGTTCAATTCATTTGGCTGTAAAACAGTGTCATTATACATGGGTTCTAATGTAGCCTAGCCTCATGGAAAAAGGTAATCAGTGGGTTACAATAAATATTGCTGACTCTTTACCATCTAGGTAGTGGATATTCAAGGAGTAACATGTAGTTTTTGATCTACAAGTTAAGTTGTAAACCCATTGCACAAAGTCATACATAAAAATGATGGCAAAGTTCAACATGTGTAAAATCCTTCTAAAATCTATTGCTACTACTGTCCATTCAATTATGCTTGAATTGCAGTCAACACAAGGAGGTTCTGCATAAACTATCGTATATAGATATCTAGCATAAACCTACATGAGCCAGAATTCTTTGATGTTTAATGTCTATCTGTTGGTACTCTTGATGTCTTCATTATCCTGTTTTTAACAGAATTAAACAAAATATATTTTGAACATAGAACAAATTATATAATTTTATTTTTATCCACAAAATTTTGCTCTGCATCAACCAATTAATCATACAGAAAAAGCCCTAGACACAGTTTTTTGCAACAGAAAGTTTTAACAGTTGATAACAGAAATTTGGATCTTCTAATGTTAATTTGAACTAGCATTTTCATTTCAGCTATATCATTTTAAAATTGCATTTGTTTTAAAATGTGTAGTTTGGCCCAAAAGAAATGTTGCAATGAAAAATTGGCTAATTTTTGTTTTATTTGAAAAAAAAATTGAAAGTCGATTGTATAAAATTTGTACAGAATCTTAATAAATTCCTTAATATAAATTTTTGTAATATTTGAAATTGATTTTTTTTTCCAATTTTGAGAAAATTTACTGTTTTAAAATTACATAAATTGAGATTCGGTAAAAAAAACTCTGTATATTTACTATCCACTATTTAAAAAAAAAAAATTCCATATAAAAAATGAGTCTAGAAAAATTTTCATTTCCATATTCTTTTCTTTTGTGTCATCTAACTACTCATTTTAAAGGCAAAAATGATCTCAATAGATAACGTTTTCAAAAAGAAATAGCTGAAAATCTCTCAGGACAAATTAGCTTTAGAGAATCTAAACTTTTATCACTATTTTGAAAATTTTGTATTTAGGTTTTATTTGAAAAAGATAAAAGTGCAATAATTGCATTGCAAGTCTTTTTTTTTTTTTTTCCCAAATAATTTTTGATATGGTGTATAAGTGAATTATATTTAAGTCGATTACTTGGATCTAATATAAATGAAAGTTAAATGGTATTAAGTGCAAGTTAATTAATTATACAATTAGAATGTGGGATATTATGTGGGATAATTTATTATCAAAAATTATGGGTGGAAACTACTTTTTTTATGATATAACCAATCAGTTTAATGTTCTTGCTTACCTGGTTATTTGCGCAACTTGACATATTGTGTCTAAAAAGATTTCATTGTATTTGTATAACTTATCTAATAAACCAGTGTTTATTTCTTGTAGTGTATTTATAGTATATAATAAAAAGACATATATATGTTATAGTTGAAACATTTTTCCTCAGGATGATTGGGCCATTTCATTTTGAAGATAGCATATAATTGAAGAATTTAAAAACGTTATAAAAATTTATTTATATACATCTAAATACTTACAAGTAATACTTAATAGAGTGATTTACAAGCTGCGTTTTTTAAAATATAAGTAGAAATGTGAAGATGAGTAATTTTTAATTGTGCCACTGTAAGACAGTTTTTACAGCAGCATCTAGTCCAGCCATCTCAAAAATTTTTGGCAGTGTATCCATGTATTCGTCTCCATAGAGTTTCTGAAAAATAGAAAATTATTCTGACGTAAAGTATTTATACTCTTATTAATACATTAATTTGTTGTAAAACTATTGATATAAAGTTCATTTCTAGGTTGTAATAAAGTTCATTTCATACAAAAGGGATTATTTTAGCTAACATCACTGGGCTGAAATGTTAACAGACATAACTTTCTAATACTGCCTTATTAGCTGATGGTTTTTAACGGTTGTCAAGAGCACACACTGTTTTTGATCTGGGGAAATGAGCTCAAAATGCCCTTAAAGCAATTATAGTCACATAATTTTCCTTTGCCTACTTTCTTCAAAGAAGTATTAAAAAGCTATATCTTCACAAGCAGCAATTTTATTTATTGTTAATAACCACAGTTTGTTTCATGATTGGATAATTTCACTTGCATTGCGTTTTATTCTGTGTATAAATGACTATGAAATAAAATAATCAAGTATAATTATTTTATTAGATACTGATACAAGTAAATATTTGTCAATTTCACACGCATACTCTATAACAAATAGAAAATGAAGCAATTGAATATTAGAGATGATAAATAAAAGGAAAAATTTCATTACATAAGAACACCAAAGATTCTTGTTAATAAATCCAATTACAAACAGTTAATACAATAGTGGATGTTATTTTTGAATTTTAATAAATAAAAGTAGTAGACAAGAACAAGTCTCGTCTAAAAAATAACATTCACTTGAAGGCAATATACCATTCTGTAAAATTAAATAGGAAAAATTTTCAAAAATTAAAAAAGTTAGAAACATGTTTTCTCTACAGATTAAGCTATTTAATTATTAAATAGCAGGTGATGTTATATCTGATGAGCTCCTTATTTTAAAAGTAAATACCTAAGATACAAAATGTCATAACTATGGTTGACATTTCAAAATACTAGTATGAGCAAGGCAACAATAAATATTCAAGAAATTTTGCAGCACCTGGATATAATTCCTGCCTTTATTAATACCTTAAAACAATTAAAATTTTCTCTTTTTTAACATCTTGCTCACCTGAACTTCATGAGGCTCGTAACTTCAGCTAAGGAAAATTAATTTAAATTTATTTTTATCTTTATTATTGTTTACTGTAACAGTGTCTCTTTTACAAAAGGGAAAAAAAAGAGAGAGAGAGACCTTTCTCAATAAAAATATAACTATCAAATAATTGATTCATCCCACATAAGTTTAGTCAACTATCTAAAATAAATCATTAAAAAAATATGAACTCTAATACAGAGGAAACCAATTATATAAATGCACCTAGATTATAACAAACTTTTGTTTACAGTATACTAGATGCACAGTCCCAGCAAAAATATTATACACATAGTGTAACTAAACTTTACTTTTAGTCACAGAACCTAGTAATACATATTAAGTGTTTTTGCTTTAGTGCCGTTGTGAGTTGTTCTATGCTGAAAGTACTAAACAGCATGAAACTAATCTACAGTAGCTGACTGCTGCAGTGGGAACACAATTCCTAGCCTCTATGCATAGTAAACTCACATACGGAAATTTTAGTAGCTATAGTGAACCCAATTCTAATAAAATTACACCCCCAAAATACTTCAAGTTGAAATTAGTAACTCACAAGAGCTTTCTTATGCAAATGCTTTCATTCACTGAGTAAAAACGAATTTGTATAATACATGCACCTGCAAGAGAAAGACAAACTTTCTTTTAATGAACTTTACTCAGAACTTAACAGTGCTGTTTCTAACATTTTAAGACCTCATGAACACATTTCAAATACATTCAGAAAGACGTCCATGTGTATGTCTGTAGTGTAGACAAGTTAACTAGAAAACAAATGCTTGTATTGATGTCATTACTCATATCTCTACAATAGTGTAATTATTATTTCAATTATTATTTAAAAAACTACTTAACATATTTTGCTAAATATTTTTTTACAAATTTTATGTGATAATTTGAATGCTTTCTAAAATTTTCGAAGCAATTTGTGAAATTCTGCTTAATGTTTGAAAAATTATATCCCACAGGGTTTAATGTATTTCATTTTTTCAACCTGAGTTAAATCCGAAACTAATTGGGTGATATTTTATTCATTTTCATTCCCATATGTCCCACAAACTGTCTAAAGAACATACTAAAATTTCATTTTGATAAAGTCATTTTTACGGCAGTTTTCGTGTAAAAGGACAGATAAACAAAATGAACAAAGCCACTTTACAAATACAGTGACCGCCGGTTATAAGATTCAGTGGTTATAAGAAACAGCCGTTTATAAGACCCAAAACGACAGAAACAAATACAAACTTCGTTTTAACATTAAAATTGTGTCGCTTATAAGAAACACGATTCCGCTTATAAGAAACAGTTTTCTACAGAAAATTTGTTGATTTCCTTGCGACGCGAGTGTTAAAAAAAATCGATTTGTTTAAGGTTATTTGAAGGACGAGTTGTTATCTCTTACCTCTGGGTGTACGAGGAGGGGGTGGGAGTTTGCTATGTAACAAAGGATGACAGAGAATTTCGCGGTAGAAAGGCTCGGGGGGAACAACCCCAAACCAGTAAGAAACGAGTTTTAATCTTTTGGCAGTTAAGGAAACGTACTGATAAGGAAAGGCATCTTTGCTTATGCACTCAAATAATATTCGTACAGCTTTAGTTAGTCATTTTATGTTTTGCTAGTGGAAGCATGTCGCAAAAGAGAAAAACCCTTACTTTGCTTGAAAAGCAAAGTTTACTTAAAAAGTATGATCCTCTACCTCCGTGTCGTCAAAGAGAAGCTGTTTCTGCATTAGAAATTCCACACTCAACATTATGTAAAATCCTGAAAAGCAGAAATGAAATTTTGACGCCAAATTGTAATCTTCAAGGAAAACGGAAACGAGAAGGAAAGACAGCTGCTATAGAGGAAGCACTCTTACAATGGTTTTCTAATGCCAGATTAAAGAACGCTCCTATCAGTAGGGCAATTTTACTGAAAAAAGCAGAAAATTTTGAGGAAAAATTGGGAGAAAAAGAGTTCCGTGCGACTGATGGTTGGTTAAGCGGCTGGAAAGAACGAAATAACATTGTGTACAAAAAAAATTATGGAGAGAAGCAGGACGCGGACTCCGAGTCGGCATCTTCATGGATTACGCAAAGCTTACCACCTCTATCAGAAAAATACGCTCCTCATCAAATTTTTAACATTGACGAGACTGGGTTCTATTTTAGAGCGATGCCCGAGTATACAATGATGTTCAAAAATGATCTATCCTCCGTTGGAAAAAAACAAAAAGATCCAGTTACAGTTCTGTTAACAACAAATATGACGGGAACTGTAAAAAAAAGCCCTTTAGTTATTGTCAAAATCAAACTAATATTTTAGTATTTACAATGGAAGGACGATATATGAAAAATTTCCGGATTTAAGAAACAACTGCTTATAAGAAACAAAACGAGCGAGACGAACGTGTTTCTTATAAGCGGCGGTCACTGTATGTTGAAAATTGTTATAAACTAGAACTAGATGTGATTTTTTATATTTGCATGATTATATCATGAATTATTTGAAATTTAAGATTTTCTTATGACTAACAATAATTCCTGGAATAATGATAGTAATAATCAATATGGGTTTTTTTAGCATTCGTTAATTTTATATTTTGTATCAGAATTATTTTGAATATTCATTTGCAAGTTTTTCTTCTAAAATTTTATCGATTCATGTTAAATATTTACTCGTAATGAGCTTATTAAATAACATTTTAAAAAAGGTGTTTTGTGAATTTCTCACCTGCGAATACGTCAAAACAGCTCTAGCCAGACTAGAGCTGCATTTTTGGAAGCTATCAAAATAGCAGTCATCCACACCCATACACATCATGACACTTTTCCAGGCTTCAGTGTCTAACTGTTTGTCTAATAGTCCACATAACTTCTCTTCCATCTCTGATTGATCTAGGAGAATAAAATGAAATTTTTAAAATTAAATATTGATTAATTTATTGATATCAATTTTTTTTTTTAATAAATTAAGATTTTTTTTACTTTGCTTCTTAATTGCTAATTCCAACTTTTTCAAAATCTGAAAGGAAAATAGTTTAAAAATTAAACAAACAATTAAAAGGGAAAATTGATGTTATACAGTACATGACTTTAGTTTCATTCTCATATAAAGCTATATATCCCATTAAGAATGTGTAAATAAGAAAACCAAATTCTTTTAGCTTTATTTCTTTCTCAATGGCCTTAAAATGATCAAGATGGAAAACTGCTTCAAAATCTATTAAACGCCATGAGTTAAAAGTATAGAGAGGAACAGTTATTTCACATATTTTATTATAAACTTGGCAAATTTACCCCATTAAAACAAATATGTTTCTTGGTGCAATGAACTTAATTGAAATTGAAAGGATTTAAGATGAAGAAATTTAAACTGTATTTTTATCACATCTCAATATGTCATTCAAAATCACATAACCAGCTTATAAGTAACATTCCTAAAGTTAAAATTGTGCTTTCGTTGCAACAGCATAAATGGACCAGTTTTACACTTGTTAGCATGGAATAGCTGTTATCTGTCTAATTCAATTATCCTTATTAGGCAAATTTGCCAAGTTTATCCTTATTAGGCAAATTTGCCAAGTTTATTGCAAAATACACAAAATAACTTTTTCTAATTTTTACTCATGACATTTGATAAATTTGATAATAGTTTTGTGTTTTTTGTCATCTTTATAAAAAGTTTCACTTTAGGAACATGGCTTTCTTAGTTTTGTTTTTCTCTGGCTATTTTCCCCTTAATGCTTAATTTCGATAAAGATGGACTTTGAGCCATCTTTATCGAAAATTCTAGAGGCTAGAATTTTAGAAGATACCAAGATTTTAAATTAAAATTTTGCTAATAGTCCTAATTCAGAGTTCTTGCATATTTGTCATTAAAAAAAAGTAAGAACCTTGTAAGAACTACAGAAAAAAAAATGTAAGTACTGTGAAAAAAGTAAGTTACATTAATACATTATGAAGATTTATCAAACTTTACATAGTATAATATAATATCATTTCATTTCAGCACTATATCAGAAATGTCAAGGGATGTTTATAAAAAATTTATTTGAATTTGAGGGAAATTGACATGGTTTGGATATTACTGATTTGAAAATATTTGGCAGACTTTTGATGATATTTTTTGTGAATGCTCGTTCACAAGAAAGAAAAGATGAGCTTTTCCCAAATGTATGAGACACCTTTAGAAATAAATAATAAAAACAAAAATAGTTTTTGTGATCAAAAGATCAGGCAGTTATGGATATAATTTCAAATTGAGATCAAATAAATTTTACAGAAAAAACCTAACTATTTTTCAGGGAGACCCTGATTACAGATGCTGCAGTAATCTATAATTAGACTCACGGAACAAAGATTGGATTTCTACAAAGACCATGGAAAAAACAGAAACCAGAAAATATGCAACACTTGACCCCTTTTCCATGTAGCAATGGGAAAAATTCTTCCAACAGTTTGCAATCTAATCATCACTCTTGGACAGAAGACAATGTATCCTACTTTTATTGAAATTTCTGAACTGTGATATCTGAAGCTATCTGTATCCTACAAATTATCCTATTTTTATTGAAATTGACAATTTATCCTACATTTACCTATACATACATTGATTCTGACATTTTATTGACAATTTATCCTACATTTATTGAAATTTCTGAACTGTGATATCTGAAGGAAAATTTAAGCAGTTTGATACAAATTTAAGTAGTTTTAAGGTATTCAGAAATCAAAATTAGGAATTAAGCAGGTTTTAAATTTTGCAAGCACCTTGCAATTGTCAAACCAGTGCTGGAGATAATTTCAAAAATTGTCTAGACAGTAAATAGAATCATATTTGAAAATTTTTGGGGAAAACAATACTATATACTATATTATCAAACATAATTTTGTGTGTGAGTAATTTAATTGCGTTATTATCATTTGCCGAATGGCAACAAGCATATGCACATGTTCAATGATTTGGGTGTGTTTACTTTATTCACTTTTAATAAAGTAAGAAATTACATTATTTTAAAGTACCTTTTTGTAATAATAACATTTTATACACAATGTTTTTATCTTATTTTGTAACTTCCAGCTGATTAATTAAATCTTAAACCAGCATAAATGTTCCAATATGCTCCAATATGTTCCAATAAATGTGTCAATATGCTCACGGAAGATTCTCTGGAAGCATACAGTTAGATCTAACTGGCACTTAGCACTTCTATTATTCTCTAGTCACTTGAGATAGAAAATGTCAAAATCGGTGAGATAATTTTAGCTTTGAGATGTTTTACTAGAATAAATAATATATAAAATTTATACTAAAACTATTCTTTTTGAAGAGATCTTTGGCATAAAAAGAAAAAAAAATCAAACAAGATATTTTATATTTATTAATATTCAGTGAATAAAAATGTTGATGTGATTTTTCATGAATACTTACTAGTTAAAATGGATAAAATATCTCTAGAGTGGTGCATATAAATTGCTTATTTACAGGCAAGCAGAGAATGAATAATGGGACAAGAACTTCAAGGTCATATCTGCAAATACTTCATAACTATTACTTTATTATTGTTGTGGTGTAGAACTACTGCATAATTACACCAATTTCCCAAAGTTATTCGCATTTTTGTGAGACATGTTTTACTTGTGTTATGGCCTAATTTATATAAATATTAGCCACCTTCAGTGACCAGCCTGGTCGCTTTTTCAAAACACCATACAGGCAGCTGCTGATTGCTTGAATATTTTTCTATTCATTACAAATAGCAATTACAATTAATTTCTACACTTCAGTTGTACCTACTTGCAGGATAAAATCAGATTTTGGCTCCCCGGAATATCTAATTTGTGTACATATGTGTAAATGTAAAGTAAAGCATGACACTAGATCACACAGCTACAAATGGGATGAGACATTGATGTCCATGTCTCATGGACTGTCAAACCAAAAAAGAGATACAATTGCAATGTGCCATGGTGATTAAGATGTTAAGAATATCTGATGTAATTTTATATTATAGATAGTACATATAGATAGAAGTACAGTACAACACATATATTATTTATGAACATATGGGGTATCTGGCATATTGCCATATCAGCTAAACATAATTTTATTAAATTTTACTTGAATGTACTTACATATGAGTTCTGAGCAACATCTAAAGATGTTTGCCCGTCAATTTCTTTATTTTCAGATTTTTCCTAAATAGAAACAGGGTAAACATTCAGTGGAAGCTAAATAGAGTACAATAGAAAAAAATAGTATTTCCATATTTTCTACTCAAATGCATGAGACATTTATTAATAACAACAAAAAATTATTAATTAAAATTTTATCCAATTACAGGGATCACATTCTTACTAAAATTTCTAATTTTTTTGTTTTCCTTAATTTCCTAAAATATCATTAATATTCCTAAAATTTTCATTAATTTCCTAAAAAAGAAAAAATCAAAATTTAATCAGTTGAGATTGAGAGAAAATTTAGTAAGCGTAGAAAATATTTCCATACGGGTTTTCCAATTTGTTTTGTAGGGAGTTCCGGCGATGAATGTTTATTTTCGGTTTCACTCACATATCCTAAGGGCCGATTGTGACCTCAAGTGGGGTCAACATCAGCTGCATTCACAATCACATTCCTTTCTTTTTTCGAGAGTAGTATTTTTCTTTATAATAAAGATTATTTATTTTATCTACTGAAGTATTTTTCATATATTTGGCTTTTTATTTTATTTTTTTTTTCCAGCTCAATCAGGGATAAATAAATAAAACTTTTGATATTTCATTTTTTGTTTTTCATTTCGGAGAGGAGGGGGAGTTGTTGTTGAAACCCAGACCATCCGACCTACCAGAAAGGTGTAAGGTAACTGTTTGGACGGTCGGGAAGTGCCACCCAATTTAGACCGGAACCCAGTGGGGGAGGCATCCACAGAGACCGTACCCTCCTTCCCCTACCACCAACCTCTCGGAAGGACTTTCGGACCCACATGTTTAACGTGATCGTACTCCGCATGAACACTGCGGCTGTTTTGGCAGTGGCTGGAATCGAACCCGGGCCTACCGAGTGCAACTCCAGCACACTAACCAATGGGCTACCGTGCCCAGAGAGGAGGGGGAGTGTCATAGTAAAAATAAATTAACTCATGTGTGGCTCAATTAGACTTTCTCATACCAAAACCCATTTTTTAATAGTCTCTTTTTATTTTTTGCAAATTTTGAAAGAAATTTTTTTAAAAATATATATTGTTGGTCTAAATGATATGATCACAATTATAGAATGTTACCCTTTATTTTAAAGGGCTTGAAAAAACCTTTCGATTGATATTAAGTTTGTACTGCCGGGGGGACTTGTCCACCCCCTATGGGGATTAAAGATGTCATAAACACAAAAATTGTATCATGGCTATTTTTCACTATACTGATTGAAACAGTTGTCATTGAGTCATAATGTTTTTTGTGCATGATTATTGCAAGCTTTTGTCTTATGCTGCCATATGAAATATAAAATTTTGAAGTTTCTACTCGGATTTCAAAAAATTTTAGATATATTAAATAATATTTTTTAATTGGTTGACTTTTTTTATTATTTTTACTAAAAATAATGTTTTATAGTGTATTTAGTTGATATTAAGTTTGAATTTTATCCAAACTCTATAATCTGAAAAATTCTAAAATCCGTAATAGGCAAAGTTCAAATTTTCGAGGTTGAAATAAAATGTATGTAAATAATCTCCATATTTTTTAAAAAGTGAAAAAATATAATTATGCTGAAAATTAGTGTGATGGAATGTATTAGTATTGCATATTTTGTATAGAACTATTATAAGTTATAACAGAAATTTTTGTAAAATTTAATAAAATTCCTTCCTAATTTTGTTTTTCAAATATGCTATGATCCTTGCAATTACAATGTATTTTATATAATGTAAATAAAAATATCTATTACAGTAAACTTTTCTTAACTTATACCTG
This sequence comes from Amaurobius ferox, assembly GCA_951213105.1. NCBI lineage: Eukaryota > Metazoa > Arthropoda > Arachnida > Araneae > Amaurobiidae > Amaurobius > Amaurobius ferox. The sequence goes on from OX578143.1 coordinate 26,057,036, forward strand.
ATCAGACAAGCACAGTAGGAGATATATTAGAGAAACTTTATAAACCATAACACAATAAATCAAAGGCAAACAACAGCCTTCTTCTTCAGGACTGACAAGAAGAATGACCTCACTCAAATCGGCAACTTGACTTGTAAGTTAGATGGTGTATTTTGACGGTCTTGAAGAAGGCTGTTGAAACTAGTAGATCAGTTTTTTGTATGTATGCTGTATTTACAAAGTTTTTATTTAATGTGTTATTATTGCAACGGTATGTGTCTTTGAGTGATTATTTGCTTAGTTTATAAACTGTGATCTTATTGAATTGAATATGAATTATATGAATGAATATAAATCAGGATTTTATTACAGTCTATAAAAAGGACTTGGAATTTAATGCACAAGCGAACAGTTTAATAAGACCCACTGAAAAACACTATTCAATAATTTACAATGATCAGGGTTTGCTTGTCATGATACTGTTAATTTGCAATAGGTATTCGGCTAAATAATAATTTTCTACTAGCATGTTGAATGTTTTTATCGATGTGACATTTCCATTGATTTTTTAAAATGTAAGCCATCTAATCAAGAACAACACTCAAACGGCTGAAAGGGTACTGAAATTAATGGACATCATTACTAAAATTGTGGATCAAAAACATATCTGCTCCAAGTAGTTAATTAATATCTCCACAAATTTCCAGAATGATAAAAAAAACAGTTTAATTAAAAATTGCAGGATCTTTTGGATTATTTAATAATGTTTTTACAATGGTAGTTTATAGAAACAAATTAAGATTTTAAGGACAATTTAAACAACATATTGAAGTACAAATAAAATAAAAATGCAGCTTACAGCTGGTTCAAGGAAATGCTGGATTTCCTTCATCAGTACTAGGAAACCAACAAACCCGAAGTAAAAAAAAAATACATAGACACAAATTTCATATGAAACATTTTAAATGATCTAGAATTAATGAAGAAAATCCAATGTATCCATAAAACAGCTGTGTGTTATATTTTTAATTTATTTGTACTTGAATATGTCGCTCAAGTTTTCCTATCTTTTGAATAAAGTGTTTTTTACTTATAGAAAACTAAGTTTATGTTCAAATTAATATTGTATGAAACAATGACAAATTCATTTTAATATATCAATTTACAATGTTTGTATGACACAGGCTAATATTAATCGAATTTAATAAAATTTTGCACTACTCAATAATATCACCAAATTAACGCACTTAAAGGGTGATACAAGGATACCATTAATAAAAAAGTTCCCACTGAACTAAGGACTATCCAAATGCATATTCAAATCTTGTGAGATAATGTTAAAAACTCATAAACATTTAATATGGAAAAATCTTTAGACATTGTCTTAACTATCTTTAAAAAAATATATAATTATATGCAAATTTTTCTATAGCTTTTGTTATTTAAAATTTTCTTTACAAAATCATGCCGTTCTGTTTTCAATAAATATATTTTTAAAATTCGTTCTTTTTTTATTCAAACTCTTTAAAAAAAAATGAAATGCAATTGAATTCCATTTCTTACTTTGAATCTATATATTTTTAAACTTAAAGTAAGGTATTCACTTAGTTATCTTTAAATTAATTATCTACCTAAGGGAAAGTTGTATTTTTGTCATTTAATTTAGTTAAATTCACAGTAGTAAATATTTAGATAAAAATTCTTAAACAACCATTAAACCAGTTCTTAAAACTGTCCTGATATTTCTGTAATGGCACCTTTACGAGAAGGGGTGGAATGGCTGAGCATCATGGTCACCCACTGAGTGTCAATCAATTTTCTTTTGGAGGTTTCTATGACCATAAAAAACAATAACACAAGTCAAACCCCCATTTAAAATTTCATTACAATGAATTTACAGATATAATTTTAAAACTCCCACTCCCCTACACACAACACAAATTACGAGAATGTTGAAAAGAATGAGCATGTGCAAATTTCCCTAACTTTGCCCTGGAATTTCAAGATTTTTTTTTAGGCTTCCAGACCCCCATAAACATTATCAGATTGAGAAATTAGTATATATTGGTATTTTGGCATCCATGATCAGAACATTTAGCAACAGGTGGTAACAAAACAATAAGGACTTAGAATATTTAGTTTTTTTTATCTCTTATCTTGTCTAACTGATTTTTTTTCCCCAGCTAATAGAAAAAGGTAGGATTAATATTACTATTTATAGGATATTATTTTATGAATTCTTGTATTTTAATCTTCAATGGCCAACATTGAAAATATTTATAAGAGTTTTTAATCATATGTGAGGAGAAATGTCTCTGCTGTGGCTTACAAAGACTATGAATCATAGTATTTCATTATATTTCTAAAACGAAACCTGAGTAGTGGGGAAAAGGAACTCTTGGATGTAAATATTATACTGTACACAGTATAGATAAAGCAAGGTGGGGGAAATAAATGCAAAACAAAAGTTTAAATGTAGCAAAAATGAATTTTTAGAAACATTTAGAATGTAATTACTTTGTCAGAAACTTCCAAATATTGCTTGAAATTTTTCAACAATGGATCAGCTCCTGCATCAAGTAACATCTGGACACAATCAAAAACACAGAGCTCCTTTTGAATAGCAGAAGCTATATGCAAAGGTGAATCTCCTCTGAAGTTTTGAATATTTACATCTATATCACCCTGAAAAATAAATACAAAAGAAACTGTAAGCTATAAAATAATTATTAATAATTTGAAAATTTCCAAATTGCAAAATTTTAAACATATTAACATAAAATAAAAATAATAATAAATTTCAACTAGTAAAATAGATATTTTTTAATAAAATGATCTTTTTGTAAGAAATCATACTGCAGATATAATTTTGAATGCATTAAAATGATATTCCCATTACTGCAATAAAGGCAGAACTTTGAAATTTCCAGATGTGCAGAACAAATGATTGTTAAAAATTTGATTGCATGCATATGCTGTGAGTGGTTGGTCACCAAAAGTGGCTAGTGCATTATTAATATCTGATAGCAAGGAACTGTATATTCTCTGCTATCAATTTACACTAACCCCCAATGAAAAGCTCTTTTCTAAACTAACAACTGCATACTTTTTAGCTTTTTAACAATCCATCCTTTAATAATTTTGGTGTATACGGGGAAAAGCACACAACTTTTAAAAACAAGCGGATTGTATGGAGAAAGAGTAGTAAAGACTTTATTAGCGGACTTGTCAGATCATGGATAAAATCTATCTCGACAGATTTTTTGTTTCTCTGGAACTAGCATTACACCGTATTTCAAATCAAACAAATGTTTGTAGTGCTGTGTCGAAGCACAGGAAAGGTATGCCTAAAAACTTACCTCCGAAGTTTCCAAAAAATCAAATCTTGGCATTTCAGAAGAAAAGCATAAATACTTTTGGGTTCAAAGATAAGTAAAAAGATGTAGTAATGTTAACAACTTTCCATGGAAATAATATAGTATCCATTGGCAAAAAGACAAGAAGACATTTTGAAACCACATTGAGTGGTTGATTATAATAAGAATATGGGTGGAATAGATAAGGGAGATTTGGCAATGCACCATTACCCAGCTTTCAGAAAAACAGTAAAATGGTATTGAAAGTTATTTTTTGGTTTCTTATACATGACAGTTTAAATTTACATATATTGTTCATGAAACAAACTGGCCAACAGCTTACAGTATTTTAAATCTAAAGTTATTTATCAAATTATTGAAAAATGCACTGAACTTAAAACAGGAAAATCAACATCATCATCATCTCCAGTGCTTAATCCTTTATGGTTAAACTAGTCAAAGTTTTCCTAGCTTACATGTTAATGCAAATGAGAAAAAATATCGAAAAAGGTGTATAGTTTGTTTTAAAAGTTCCCTGAAAGAAAAGTGCTACAAGCAATCATTTTACAAGTGCAAAATTTGCAACGTAGGACTCTGCATTAAACCCTGTTTTTAAAAATTCCATACCTTACAAAATATTCAGTAAAGATGTCTGATTACATAAAAATTGTAGGATATATAATAATATGTTTGTAATAATGTTATATTTTATATTTAGAATAAGTGCTATTTTTAGATTCATTGTAATATTTAGATTTTTGAGTTTAGAATTAAGTTTTTATTTAATTGCTTTACAACCATATTTCTGCTATATTTCGTACTAGCAGCCTATGGCGACCAGCCTTCGTTTGGTACAGCTACCAGAAAATTTGCAAATATCGATTTTTTACTAAAGTTGTGGATGGACCCTGGGTGCCTAACAGGATCCTACTCATTTAAAAACTATCTCTCAGCATGATAATGGAAGTGGTTGGGCCCTACAGGTCAACCAGGTGGCTGTTAGGGTGAGAATCGATAGCTGTACCAGACGATGGTTAGTCGGCGTAGTTAGGCAAAATGGGTGCAATCGAATAAAAAAAACATAAAAAATCTTTGATGAACATAAGAACATAATTGGGCAAGATGCAATTAAACATTTATATCATGTGTTTAAATCTTGTAATTGTGATCCCATGTTTTGAAATGTAAAAATAAAGAAAATGCTACTCCTTTGTACTCATTTCCACATTCACCTTTTTTTAGATAGAGTATATGGATGTGTTATCCCATTTGTTACACACCGTTAAATGAGGCAGGTTCTCCTATAGGCCTATTTCCTCATTCAGTGGGAGTTTTCCCAAAAAATTACATGGTTCTTTGCAGCCAAAATTTATAAATTATATCAAGTATAACATGGGTCTTTTCGACATAATATTTGTGGAAATGGCTAAATTAAAGTTAGAAAGTATGTAAAAAATGTTTTGAACATGCAAACATAAGCGTTCAAAAATTATAAGCTGAAAAAGAACAATTTAATTAAACATTTTTGGCAGGCTTCTTAATATTCTTCATGAATTATGTTGAGGAACTTTTGGCTTTGCTCGCCATCTTGCTTTTTGTACATTAGCCTTACGTCTCTTTCTCATGATGCAATTTTCTTCCCTCTCCATGTTAAATAATCTTCCATAAATACACTTTTATACAGAAAAACACAGTTCAAAACAATTTTCAATTACCTCTAAAAAAAAAAATTCTATAACAATCAATCTTCGATACTAAATATCCACTGTTAAATACACAGTTGAAACTGAAAAAATAATAAAAAAAAACTGTTTAAAAACGAAAATACAGACTATAAACAATGACTATGAAAAACAGAACGTCAAAGTGTCAAAACCTTATGTCAAATCACATACCTATATTTCGGTTATTTTAAAACAAAAATTGTGAAATTATGGTTAAATTTCACTTATAAGTAGAGATATTCCAAAAAGAAAATCCAGCCACAGATATGACAAATTTGACTCTTGCTGCCAATTGCCAACAGCAAAATCAAACATTTCCTAAACTCATATCGTTTTGAGTATTGAGTATTTTATTTTTGACAAAAATATTTAAATATACGAAAATAAATTATATTTAAATATACGAAAATAAATAAATATTATAATTAAATCAATTCTGTTTGTCTTTATCTTAATTTTTAAGAATACCAAAAAACGTTGCTGTAAAGAATCTCCCATTAACACGGTGAACAGTTTGTTTGTTTTGGACAAAACCATAGGTTTGTCTATCCCTTTGAGGAGTGGATTGTCCTGGAAGTGTGCCCAAGTGGATCGCCCCGGAAGTGTTCCACGTCAAACATACACTCTGCTTTATTATAAGTAGAGATTATGTTCACATTTTATATTGCTAAACAATTACTCATTCAATCGGTAAGTTGGTGTCTATACAACAATCCAATTGTAGACGTATTTCAAAGTAAAGTTGATTTAATATGATATTTTTTCTGTGTTAGGTTTAGCTGCAAAAAGTGCCTGGGCCTGGAATAGCAGATGATTTTTGCTGTGAGCGGGCCCGTGGAAATGCCACTTTCTTCCCTCTCCAGTCATGAACGGGTTAAAAAACTTTTATTTTCAAGTTAATTTCTTGACAGAAATTGCATGCTCCACTGCTGTTGTATATGCAACTACGTTATGAGCTGTTTGTAAAGCAAATGCAAGTCACAGATTGCAAACCTAGTTAATTGTAAGAGGGGTATTCAATTGAAAAATATGGATAGTCAGGGGGGGGGGGTACTATTTATTACACGATACACACAGTCAGATGATATAACAGAAAGTCAGGAGATGCAGTTAAATAAAATGGACAGTTATGGGGTACAATTGAAAGAAATAAACCGTTCGTGGTACAGGATAAAAAATTAACTATTGGGGGTACTCAGGTAAATAAAGATTGGACAGCAATGCATTAAGTAATAAAAACTGAAACCACTATTTCAAGAAATGTAGACCAAAGGAAGTTTATAATAGCAATGTTTTTGTTTAAAGGGAATTTCATGAAAAATATCTCTTGAAAGTAGTTTGTGATATCAAAAGATGGGAACCCCTGTAGTTCATTCTACACTGCTAAATATATACAGTACATGAAGTGACCCATACAGTATATTTAAGAAAGAACTTTAATTTGTATTACAAAAGCAATGTTGGAATAAAACCATCAAATGCAGTAAAAAGGTGCTAACCTGTTGCAAAAGAGGGCTAAGAAAGTGCTGTCTCATCTCAACAGCAAAATGCAGTGGTGAATTTCCACCTAATTTTTCTTGGACATTTACATCTGCCACATCCATTATTAAACGAAAACAGTCCATAGAATTGTTCATCACAGCAAGATGTAAAGGTGTTAAACCTAAAATGAAGTAAACAATTACATTTATATATCTATTGTGTTTAATCAGCAAATTATAATATTGTAAAAAGGCAATAGTTAATACTAATATACATAAATAAAATACAATGCAGCATGCAGTTGTCTCAAAGATACAATGGACACCCTTCATCAATGCTAAAGACTAACAGACACAAAGTCGAAGATAAAATGGACAAAAAGTGTAAAATTTTTATTTTGTTTTGCTTACAATATATTTTGTTTTGCTTAAGCAAAGAGGAGTGACAGCATTACTGAATGAACAGAGCCTATAAGTATGAAAAAAGGAAATGAAAAAAATTGCAGAAAATAAGATTAACTACACAATTTCTTGAATCCGTGCAATTGTTAAATATTATATGAGTTTAGTTACTGCATTTTAATTCAAAAGTACCTTTAACCATCAAACTTCATGAATCGAAACGAACATTTTATGCAAAATCATTGCTACATTACACCATCTGTTGAACAGGTCAAGAGATAAGTGCTACAATTATTTTACCAAAGTTGGATTAATAATCTTAAACCTAAAGACAATATTCTAAAACTCCTTTTGTTTATGGTTTAAAATAATGTACACACTATGTTTTAAAAAGGAAATCTATAAAACATAATAATAGCATCGGTGAAAAGTGAACCAGTTATTTTTAAAAATTAATTTATTTTAAAATAAACTAGAATAAAAAAACTTATATTACTCAATTAAATGATGTGAATAATCTATTTACATTTATTTTCCATTTCTTTGCAAATAATGAAGTTTTAAATGAGTATTCAAGAATTTTTTTTTTTTTTTGCTTTCAATTTCTGACTTATAGTTTCATGTAGACATTAAGAATGTAGATGCATATAGAATCCATGTATTGTGGAAAATTTCCCTGCTACATAAGAAAAAAAATTACCAAAGCAGAATGAAGTGTGAAGCCACTTTTTAGCTCACAACTTCAACTTTCTGTTTTAGTTATGCTTCTAAATTTTTTAAATTATTAAAATTCCCCATAACATTACATATCATCTTTGTATGTATTTTTATTGTATTTTGGGGCTGGAATAGATTAGGAACCAAAGTAAAAGATTTTGTTCTGAAAGTCTTAATGCAAACTTTTAACTCATTTAATAATAATAAATTGCTACTTTTCTTCATGACTTGACACCAATACCATTATGAATGTTTGCATGAAGATATAAGTAAGCCATTTTATATAGCTTCATTTATTAAGACAGTTAATAGCAGAATAAAACAATAGGATATTATCAAAAAATCTTTTAAAATATCATAGAATTTTTTTCACAGAATCTACTAGAATACTACAGTATTTTATCATATGATACTTCATATCTAATATTTAAAACTTATTCAGTTATTCATAACGAAAGGAATTTAGTTCAATGTTATAAAAAATATATTGTGAAAAATAATAGCATAAGAAAATTTAGTAGCTAAGAGAATACAAATATACTGTGTAGTCATTAACCCATAAACAATATTGTATATCTGGTAAAACCTTTTAAAACCTTTCTGAGCGACCACCTTCATTAAACGACCATACCTCTTAATAACCATTTTTCTCGGAATATATTACCCCACCCCACCCCACCCCCATGGACTCAATGCTAAATTTACCTTCATTTAGAAGAAACAATTCTCCCCCTTAAAGGGATCACATTTTTGGAGACTGAGAAGGGAATGAATTATTATTTAAAATTGAATTTAAGTTTTAGAATCCTTCTCTTTTGGTCTTTTAGGCAGGGCTACCCATAGAGGTGTTGGACACTACTCAGTAGAGGACCAGCAAATCATTTCAGATTTTACTTTACAATGTGTACTTTTAATTTAAAATAAGTGCATTATTTAGAAGTTATCAGAGGCTACTCTTGAAATATTACAAACTTTCCGTTCTACAGATAAAAAGTGTAAGAACTTTCAAAGAATCAAATAATTTCCTTTGAAATTTTGCATATTTATTTTATGTGGCAAATCTATAGATGTTCAACAAGATAGTTATAAGAGAGCTCAAATTTGAGTGTTACTACTTTCTCATAATATTAAAATTTGCTAATCAGTAGGATAAGTTCTGTATTGAATACAGATTTTTTTTTTTTTTTTAATCTTGGTTAAAAGATCTTTAGTCCACTTCATGAAATGTTATTTTTAATGTGTTGTCTGATTCAAATGTCTGATTTCAAATTGTAAAACAATTACTTGCCACATTCCCATTGACACAAATTGAATTAGATATCTTTTAATTAATAGCACAATAGTTACCTTCATAATTAAAATCATTTACACCAGAAAAACTTTTAGGATTGTCAAGTAGTTTTCCCATGCTGTTGAAACAGTTATAAGATGATGCAATGTGAAGACAGTTGTTTCCATTTCCATCTTTTATGTTTGGATCTGCACCATTTTGAAGGAGCATCCAAACAAATGGAGCATGGTCTAATTTAGTTGCTAAAGTGATAGCAGTCTGAAAAATAATATTAAACTGCATTTTTATAATGTGAAAAATTACAAGCTTAACTTTTACAATAATCTATCAGAATTATATTACAGTCGCACCATTTTGAAGAATCATCCAAACAAATGGAGCATGGTCTAATTTAGTTGCTAAAGTAATAGCAGTCTGAAAAATAATATTAAGCTGCATTTTTATAATGTGAAAAATTACAAGCTTAACTTTTACAATAATCTATCAGAATTATATTACAGTCGCACCATTTTGAAGAATCATCCAAACAAATGGAGCATGGTCTAATTTAGTTGCTAAAGTAATAGCAGTCTGAAAAATAATATTAAGCTGCATTTTTATAATGTGAAAAATTACAAGCTTAACTTTTACAATAATCTATCAGAATTATATTACAGTCGCACCATTTTGAAGAATCATCCAAACAAATGGAGCATGGTCTAATTTAGTTGCTAAAGTGATAGCAGTCTGAAAAATAATATTAAACTGCATTTTTATAATGTGAAAAATTACAAGCTTAACCAACTTTTACAATAATCTATCAGAATTATATTACAGTCGCACCATTTTGAAGAATCATCCAAACAAATGGAGCATGGTCTAATTTAGTTGCTAAAGTGATAGCAGTCTGAAAAATAATATTAAACTGCATTTTTATAATGTGAAAAATTACAAGCTTAACCAACTTTTACAATAATCTATCAGAATTATATTACAGTCGCACCATTTTGAAGAATCATCCAAACAAAGGAAGCATGGTCTAATTTAGTTGCTAAAGTAATAGCAGTCTGAAAAATAATATTAAGCTGCATTTTTATAATGTGAAAAATTACAAGCTTAACTTTTACAATAATCTATCAGAATTATATTACAGTCGCACCATTTTGAAGAATCATCCAAACAAATGGAGCATGGTCTAATTTAGTTGCTAAAGTGATAGCAGTCTGAAAAATAATATTAAACTGCATTTTTATAATGTGAAAAATTACAAGCTTAACTTTTACAATAATCTATCAGAATTATATTACAGTTGCACCATTTTGAAGAATCATCCAAACAAATGGAGCATGGTCTAATTTAGTTGCTAAAGTAATAGCAGTCTGAATGAAAAATAATATTAAACTGCATTTTTATAATGTGAAAAATTACAAGCTTAACCAACTTTTACAATAATCTATCCGAATTATATTACAGTTGCACCATTTTGAAGGAGCATTCAAACAAATGGAGCATGGTCTAATTTAGTTGCTAAAGTAATAGCAGTCTGAAAAATAATATTAAGCTGCCTTTTTATAATGCGAAAAATTACAAGCTTAACCCACTTTTACAATAATCTATCAAAATTATATTACAGTTGCACCATTTTGAAGAATCATTCAAACAAATGGAGCATGGTCTAATTTAGTTGCTAAAATAATAGCAGTCTGAATGAAAAATAATATTAAACTGCATTTTTATAATGTGAAAAATTACAAGCTTAACCAACTTTTACAATAATCTATCAGAATTATATTACAGTTGCATCATTTTGAAGGAGCACCCAAACAAATGGAGCATGGTCTAATTTAGTTGCTAAAGTAATAGCAGTCAGAAAGAAAAATAATATTAAACTGCATTTTTATAATGTGAAAAATTACAAGCTTAACTTTTACAATAATCTATCAGAATTATATTACAGTTGCACCATTTTGAAGAATCATCCAAACAAATGGAGCATGGTCTAATTTAGTTGCTAAAGTAATAGCAGTCTGAATGAAAAATAATATTAAACTGCATTTTTATAATGTGAAAAATTACAAGCTTAACCAACTTTTACAATAATCTATCCGAATTATATTACAGTTGCACCATTTTGAAGGAGCATTCAAACAAATGGAGCATGGTCTAATTTAGTTGCTAAAGTAATAGCAGTCTGAAAAATAATATTAAGCTGCCTTTTTATAATGCGAAAAATTACAAGCTTAACCCACTTTTACAATAATCTATCAAAATTATATTACAGTTGCACCATTTTGAAGAATCATTCAAACAAATGGAGCATGGTCTAATTTAGTTGCTAAAATAATAGCAGTCTGAATGAAAAATAATATTAAACTGCATTTTTATAATGTGAAAAATTACAAGCTTAACCAACTTTTACAATAATCTATCAGAATTATATTACAGTTGCATCATTTTGAAGGAGCACCCAAACAAATGGAGCATGGTCTAATTTAGTTGCTAAAGTAATAGCAGTCAGAAAGAAAAATAATATTAAACTGCATTTTTATAATGTGAAAAATTACAAGCTTAACTAACTTTTACAATAATCTATCAGAATTATATTACAGTTGCATCATTTTGAAGGAGCATCCAAACAAATGGAGCATGGTCTAATTTAGTTGCTAAAGTAATAGCAGTCTGAATGAAAAATAATATCAAACTGCATTTTTATAATGTGAAAAATTACAAGCTTAACCAACTTTTACAATAATCTATCAGAATTATATCACAGATGCACCATTTTGAAGGAGCATCCAAACAAATGGAGCATGGTCTAATATAGTTGCTACAGTAACAGAGGTCTAAAAATTAATATTAAACTGCATTTTTATGTGGAAAAATTACAAGGTTAACTATCTTTTACAATAATCTTTTTAAACTATATAGCAGTTGCAAATAATTTGAAGAATATAGATGTAGCACCGACAGCATAATAAAAGTAAGTTTTCTTGAAACTCCAGTTATAAATTAACATTTAAAAATTGGAATTTTTAATGTTAGAAAAATTATTATATTTTTAATTTTGTAACACACAATTTTGCATATAATTTCAACTTTTATATTATCAACCAGCTGTATCTCATAGCTAACTAAAGTAAAATTCAGTTAAGCAAATATCTAGATAGCTTAATATCTAATAACTGACGAACACTTTTTAAATCTTAGTGGAAAAGAAATTGTAAATTCTTAATTGAATGCTAAATGCATTACCAAACTATTTTTATTTCCTCTTTCTAACTGAGAAAACTTTTAATGCTTACAAATTTATAAAGCTTTTAATTAGAGCTCACTTAATGCTTAGTAGATAGAGGGTCAAACATAATGGACAGCTTTTAATAGTAAGATATTTGTACTTGTTTCCTTAAAAGAAATTAAATGGATGGGGAAATATCCGCTTTCACAATTATGTGAACTGTCAACCTAAAATTGAGTAGTAAATTATGTTAAAGGAAGGGGTTTGACAAAATAGGCAGTATGGTAAGTACAAAGCAATTAGAAAGTAATGTTTAAAGTACATTCTTTGTAAAGAATTTATAAAACATTTATAAATCATTAACAGAATTTGTTTAATATTTTGAAAAATGTATAACACCAATTATTTTAAACAAGTCTAAATATACATTTTTTAATTTTATAATTTGGCTACTCAATGAAAAAAAAAAGTTCCAGACAAGAAACAAAATATAATTTATATTTTTTAAACTAACAAGTTGGATTTAAAGACATTTTATTTTTAAAAGTTTATAAATACAATCAAGAATTTGTAAAAAATTTTATGTTTTCATCAAAAGAATTTTTATATTATACTTTTTGGATGTATTTAATAAATGAAAGGGATTTATTAATGTTAATAATTCCCCTCCCATGCTCACCAACTACTGATTATAAAATTTACATAGCAAATTTTAAAAGCAATCACCATATTTTATTCTCACTAAAAGTGTCTAATCTAAATATCCTATGTAACATTACCATGTCTCAGTTGGTCAGAATCTCTATGATAATGTGACCTACATAATATATGATACGATTAGATATTAACAAAATGGTGATGGGACCAGAAACATAGCTACAATGAATGACACCCAAGATCAAGGTGCAAAATGGGAACCCCCTCTCTTTTACACATGTATGTAGAAAATTAGATCTGGAAAATTTACTGGAGTGTGTCTCAACTTGACTCTCTCACAGCAGAATCCATTTTCAAGCAGCTTGTAATTTTTTTTATTGCGAATTTTACAAGAAAAAATCTGAAAAATATGTATCATTGTTTCAAATGATCACAATTATAGTATGTTACTCTTCATTTTAAAGGGTTTGAAAAAATCTTTTGATTGATACAAAGTTTGATAATATACCCTCCCTCCGAGAAAGATAATAACAAAGGGGAAAAAAATTGTATTGATACATGATCATGACTGTTTTTTCACCACAATTATTGAAATTATTAAGTTTCATGATGATTGAGTCATAAATAGCCCTTTAAACACATAATTATGTCAAATTTTGTCGTATGCTGCCATGTTAAGAAAATATAAAATTTTAGATAAATTTTGTTTTTACTCAAATTAAAAAAAATTCTATCTAGTTCTAGATATTTCGTTAATAAAGCCAAATATAAAGTTTCATGAAAATCCATTAATATTTATGGCAGCTATCCTGTACACAAGAAATTGACCACAGACAGAAAGATGGATATCACTCCAAAAATAGTCAAAACATGTTCAAGAAGTCTTAAAACATATATTGGCATCAAAATCTCTAAATCAAAAATTTTCAAGGAAACAATACTTTCTTAATACTATATATGATAAAGTAAAAACAATTTGTGTAATTTATTAAATTCATATGCATGCTATTTCTTTAATATTCTACCCGATTTTCGCACTCTAATTGATTGGCAATGTGAGTGCCAAAACAGCCCCAAAATGAATTTCTTCTTCACGCAGAAAACAGTAGATGATTTTTCTATGTAAAAAGGCAAAGTAAATAAAATTAATTGAATTTCAAAGTTACCTTACACCTTTCTGGTAGGTCGGACGGTCTGGGTTTCAACAACAACAACACATCACTTGAAATTGCTGCTCTATATCTTAGGATGAGTCGAATGGTCTGGGTTTTCGATACATCACTTGAAATACAAAATTACAAAAAATTAAAGAATTATTTTTGCATGTTTATTTTTGTGTTACTACCTTTACAAAAATGTCTGATTATCCGGATCAACCCCCGTCCCGACTAATCCAGATAATCGGCACTCTACTGTACAGTTAACTGAATGCCTGGTTCTCCCCACTAATAAAATCCAAAAATATTTTTACAGGCAATCTTTGAAATCCAAAACCACAGTATTAACATTCTGAGGAAAAAGAAGCTGAATAAGATTACGAATAAGACACTTTTCATGCCAATCTCCATTTTGAAGATGAAAAGTCTGCATATAAATGCTTAAAAAATCGAATAAAGTGGTTTACTTTCTACACACTATTTCGAAATACACATTGCAAAAAGAAATATTAAAAGAAACATACATTTTTATCATGATTTTGCACATTCACTATGCTGGACAGCAGGTCTCTGGGAACTCTATAAAATGCTTTTATACCTTTTCTTTGTAATACTGCTAAATGGAGCAATCTGCAAATAAATTCAAATAAAAAAATCACTGGAAAATGAACAAAATGTAAATAAAATTTTAAGATGTACAACTGTTAAAAAAAATAAGATTATTTTTTAACAACATCTGACTTTATAACCATACTAATAACACTGTTGAACTAGCATTTATTTTAGTTTACAGAAATGTTTGTGAAAATAAATAAGAAATGATTTTAAAAATTAAAAAAAAGAAGAAGACAAATATCCTAAACATGGGAAATAAAACCAAATCTACCAAAAGTAGTTTTATATTGACTTTTGTTGAAAATTAATTGAATCATCTTTTATAAATTGATAAATTTAATTTCCTAGTCATTAAAATAGATGTTATATAGCTAAAATTTTGAAACAATTTATTGATATATAATAAAATTATACTTTTTAGCCTTTTCTAGTCAATCAGAAGATTGCAACTGCACTGTGCATAAAAAGAGCATGCACAGTAGTGGGATTCATCCTTTCTTGAAGAGTTCTTCATACAATACATGGCAATCACTGATAGGTTCTCGAGAGCATATCATGAAAGGTTAAATATTTGCTAACCATTTTTCTTCTACACTTCAGGAAGATTACATTAAAACTGATTTAATGCAATAGAAAATGAAAATATCACGAAAAATTGGTTCACACACACAAAACACATAGTTCAGTCTGACTGAATGTTAATTTAGAAAAATAACTACTTAGTTCACATCTTGATCCATTATAGTTGATGAGTTTAAATGTAAGGCTATATGTGCTGGATGCTATGTTATATTTTGACAACTTTTCTACAAACTGATAAAATGCATATGAACAGGTGGAATATATTGTAATAATGCAAGAATATCTAAAAACTTTGATTGTGAAATTTCCCATTTATTAGGATAGAATTTTCTTAGAACAATAGCTCCAAGGTTAGATGGTTATCCCAAAAGACTTATTTACATTGTTGGCTAGAAAGCTGTCCATATATTTGTGAGTGAGTGCATTTATACAATATTATACCAGGATATATTTCAGTTTTAACAAAAGTTAAATATTTTGCATTATAAGTACACATCTAAATGTTAATAAATTTCACAAAAGTTATATAATACTGTAAAATATACAGAATTTTAAGTTTCTGGGATAGTAAACTTCAATGTATTCTACAACCCTTTCTATACTTAACGCTTCATTAAAATTAAAGTTTTATAAAAATTAAATTAAAATGAATTCAAATAAGTTATTGTAATTTTGTATAGAGTAATAAGTTTCATTATTAGTGTTGCTCACATTCATGAAATTCGACTTAGAACTATCAAATTCGTGAAAATTTTTGCTTTCAAAATGCATGCCTATCTTCAAGAAGCAATTTTGAATGATGACTTAGTTCATTATATATGAGGACGTTTCTTTTGAAATAGCTTCTTCTATCAGTTTATCACTCTAGCATATTGAGACATCATAGTGGCAAAAATAGACCCTCTTCTAGCATATCGAAATTGTCTAAAATCTCAGTATTGAAAAAAGTCAGTTAGTTAACTATGATTTAACTTAATTTAAATGAGCATAAGAAAAAGTTCTAACATCTACCAAGCAATGGGTATAGTATGCAGAGCTTGGAACCAAATAAATCTAGATACAATTGTTAAATGTTGGCAAACACAGAAATCTCTCCTGATGTTTTATAAAAAGATGGTAGTACTGAGAAGTGTATTGAAGAGAGCACATAAAAAATGTGGAATGCAGTCCTCTTAAAAATATGAGCTTCACAAAAAGTGATATTTGAAGATTTTGTTTACACTGATGATAAGGTGTTAACATCACATGGTTAACAGACTATAAAATTCTAGTATCTGTTCAGAAAATGGAGAAATAGAAAGACAATATGAGGAAAGAAGAAAATGAAGGTAGTACAAACAGAAAAACATTTACCCTATCGAATAAATTTACAGAACTTTAGTTTTAGCTAACACTATATACTCCAAGAACATTTTGGCATTTTGCATTTATCAGATATTTTCTGTGCTATAAGTGAACTCACACAAACCAAAGTTATGGATACCTACACATAAAAAATGTTGTAAATCAAAATGTTGGTAATTATTTTTATGTATTCTTTCATTATAATTGCATATGCAACTATTGCATGTAATTCCAATTTTCATTAAACAAAATTTATGGAGCACACTTGAATTTTAGATTATTTACAAGTGTATAACATTTTAGTAAGAGAGACTAAATAGTTTTATTTAATATATACATAAGAAAATCAATGTTTTTGATTTTTTAAATGCATTTCTAGATAAAATTTCAATACAATAAAAATTAACTGTGTGGCTCAACTTAATGTTCTCATACCTGAATCTATTTTTAAATAGCTTGTGATTTTTTGTTTTTGCAAATTTTGCAAGAAAAATTTTGAAAAATCTGTATTGTTGATCCAAATGATCACAAATGCAGCATGTTATCCTTCATATTAGAGGGCTTTAAAAAATCTATTGATTGATACCAAACTTGACAATGTAACTTGGCAGTGTAACCCCAGGGGGGCGAATGACATCATGAACACAAAAACTGTATTGTGGCTATTTATCACGATGATTTAAATTGTTAAGTTTTCTGATCATTGAACCATAAATAACCCCTTTTATGTATAATTATGTTAAATTTTGTTCTATACTGTCATGTTAAAAGAATATATAATTTTGAAGTTTTGCTCGAATTTCAAAAAAAATTTCCAGTTCAAGATTTTTTGATAACAAAGTGATAAATATGATAAATATGAAGTTTTGTGAAAATTCATTAATATTTGTGGCAGCTATCATGTATACAAGAAATGGACAACAGATGAACATCACTCCAAAAATAGCTAAAACATGTTCAGGAGATCCAAAAATATATATTGGCATCAAAATCAAAAATTGCCATGAAAATCAATACTTTCTCTATACTATATTCTATAGTATAAACAAGTAAAAATGATTCCTTGGTTTTAAAATAATGAAATTTGACTGTAATTATAAAAACCATCAGAATTAAAAAATACATGCATGCTGCTTTAAAAACATTGCCCAGTAATGCTCCCAGACCCAACAACATTCATACAAAGTTTCTGGCATAATACTCTGAAAATTACATTCAAGTAAAAAATAAAATAACTTACGTGTTGCCCATTTCATCTCGTAAAGAAAGAAATTTAGAATCTTTATGAGCTAAAAGTTCATTTCTGTGATTAATCCCATTTTTATCAACATTTTTGGTTACATTATCTTTTATGTTCATATTACTTATCATTTCTTCTAATGTATATTTTTCCATTTGTCCTACAAGTTGGCATGATTTTCTATCCAACAAATTTTCCCCAGATTTCTGAGATTCTCCTATATTGCATGGTGGAAATAAATTTTGATTTTCAACATAGACTCCTTTGATGCCTTCTTTTGATGCAATATTTTCTTTTAAATGGTCAACTGGTTTTAATGGTTCACTGGCCCTGTATCTCGATTCCACAAAATAAAATGGTGATGCAGTACCATCACATTGTAAATCTGAAGCTGGATACTCTTGAATTTGTTCTAAATATGATGCATCTAAAACAGAAAAGAAATATAAATGTAAGTTCATTTATGTAGCTTAATTAACAAATGAAGCTGCACATTTCTTAAATCCTGATAAATTTTATAATTACATCCCTTTTAAAGATCCAAACTTTATATTGGATTTTATACCATTTGCATTCATATGTATGCAATTTTATACATTAGTTGCATAAGTACATCTAAGTTTTCGGACTTAGTGGTGAACACTGATTAGACACAAAGCAATCATACAATGGACATACTATCAAAAAATAATTCCTGTATTTTGAGCAATTCTCAAATATTAAAGTATAATAATATTATTTAGGACTATCCATTTGATATTATAAAATCCACATACATTTTATAAAAGATGTTTGAGCAACTCTGGGTCAGATCTAAATGTAAAATCAAAATGTTACATTCTTTAATACTAAAATGATGGATGGGGACATTAAATCTCATAAATGTTCATTTTTGTGTTTTTTTTTTGTTTCTTTTTTAATTTGTATTTTGAATAAAAATTATTTTAGTTTTCAGATTCAAAGTTCAAATTCTCCAAATATAAAATAAAAAATATAATAACAAAACTTGAAAACTATATTTACAAAGTGTTGTAAATATGAATAATAAAATTTCGATAATACTTTAACCGTAATATACTCATAAAAATGTGATGGTGTTTCGTATTCCATAAAATTTCCCTTTGTAACCTCTTTTACATCTTCTTTAATTTTTAAGTTATCATGGGACTTCAGGATTCATCATTTTTTTCCAAGTTCTTTGTTATTGCACTTGAAGTCCCCACTTTCAGTTCATAGAACACTCCCATTTCTGAAGCAGGAAGGAATATATATATATAAGTCATCTCTTCAGTTATTCTCCCCATTTTAGAGGTCAGGATTATAATAGGGAAAGTTAAAAAAAGTATTCAAAGTTAAATTTTATTTTTATTTAACCCATTAATGTCTAAATTATTTTTTTCATAGTTTATAGGTAAAAATATCAGGTTTTGTTCATAAGCACATATGAATCATTATAGCTATTACAAAAATGATATATATGTTATGTTGTTTCAGCAAAACAGACTGTCCTATTTTTAGGGCAGTCTGTTTGTATCTTTTATGTTAGAGTTGATTTTTCTATTCAATCTGACACTGTCAGTAAGTTCCAATCTAGACGTAGTGGTTATACATACAGTACAAAAATGAAAATTTCGCCTTCCGTATTCTAACTGGAGATAAGGTACTGCTATCACTCTGTGAAAGTTGGAGGATTGTGAAGGCGCATTAGCTTCTACTTCATTGTCCAGATCCCTATCTACATATAGATCAATAAATACAAAGTTTCCTGAATTTTTAAATTTTTTTCGAGAATTCATAGCTCTATGTGCCCAGCATTTTATTAAAAGACACATTTAAGAAGCAATTTGAATAAGATAAAGTATTTTTACCTATATACTTTAGTTGTTATTTTGAAGACACATAATTGAAAAACAACTTACAAGAGATAAATAAATTTATTTACCAAAATTAATTTTTACAAAGAATGAAATATAACAAGAAATTGGAAAAAAAAAATCTAATGTTAACTTGATCACACATGTTAGAATAACATCTGCACAATCAAAACTGTCTGAGAACATAGAGAAGGAGTCAAAGTTGACACCTGTCTGGAATATCATCCCTCAGTATGGTTTGGAAATGATGCCACTCAAAAATTCTACCGTCCTATAAATAGTACACTGAGCACTAATAGGTTAATAGTTTGTATAGGATGTGAATTGCTTTCAAAAGTTTTTTTTAAATAGACACTAAAAACAAGTCTTTCACTCATACCCATGTTCGAAAATTTCTATTGTAATTTTCCTAGTATCACTGATTTCTATGGACGTTCATAGAACATTTTCCAGGGAGGGGGAGGGATACTCAAGGATAAGACATACAAGATCACCAAAAATTCAATTGCACGATAATATTAATAAGCTATTTTAATATCAATAAATTTTTTAATTCTTTTTTAATTAGAACATATTCAACTTGATATCTTTTTTCCCCCAATCATACCAAAATCTAATCAGCACCACAGTAATCCCCAAGTGACTATTTACTAAATTTTGTGAAGTTTGGTCAATTAGTTTTTCAGATATAGTAGATGCATACATTGCACAGATAGACATACAGACATCATGCTAAAAATTGTTTTTTCATGATCTAAAGTGCTTGAATTTTGTAGATTTATCGAAAAGTTGAATTGTAATTTTTGACAGAATTCCAATACTTTCCATATACATTATCATGTATTGTAAAATAACAAACTTCCTTTTCTATGACAAGAGCCTTTCTATGATAAAGGAGACAGAAATGACTGTCAGGATAGTAGATTCTGCCTTTATGAAACTGCTTGGTTTGAAAGTATGAAATTTTCTAAAGTATGAAATTTATATTGCTTTTGATGAAATCAGTTAACATTGATATATGGTTTTGTGTTATAAAGCCTACTAATAAAATTTTTTGTTCAGATATTTTTTGTAACAGTTTAAAAGAATTTTTATAAAAATTGCTCATAAACACATACTTACCATAGCTGCTTGAATCTTTACTAAAAAAGGATTCCAGTTCATGCTCCAACTCTTCCTCATTCTTTTTGAATAATTCATCTATATATTCAATTAGATTTGGATTATGGTTACTTGCTAAGCCTATTAAAGTAGAAAAAATATTGAATTACACACATATTGACTATATATATATATATATATATATATATATATATATATATATATAGAGAGAGAGAGAGAGAGAGAGAGAGAGTGTGTTTCAAAACTAATGGAACAAACTTTAAGAGGTGATAGAACACACTGAAACAAACATTTTTCATCAAAGAATGAATGGTCGCTAAGTTAAGCAGTTAAGTGCTAGTGCTATGCCGCTTTTGGATCTTCTATTTTAAGTTTAAATTCTGTTTATTTTTTCTAAATTTTCCCATTTCTGTTCAAAATTTCTATGTTTTTTTTTTTATTTTCCCTTTTTATTTTCTTAATTCTTTTAATTGCTTTCCCACTTTTGATAATTAAGCTTCATTTTACTGTTTCTGGCATTTAAATCATGTTTTACAACCCATTTTTAGATCGGTGGGATTCAGAATTATCCCCCTTTTAACAAACGTAATTTCAGCAATTTCAAACCTCGCTTGTGTGGGCACCATTTTTACTGATGATCAGTATGGCATCATGCTTTGTCCAATGGCTGCCCTTTTAACTTTTTTAATGTCTTTCTTTTCTCCCTTGTTCTTTGCATGGGGTTGTTGTTTCAATGCGTACCGGAGTGTTTCCGGTATCTTTGCACTTGGTACATTTGTTAATTTTTTACCCTCGTCATCGCAGTGTGCATGGTGATTTCTCTGCACTAGTTGCAGGAATGCTCATGATCTTGGCGACTTCTGGGAATTGCAAGAATGAAGAGGTTGACAGAGCAAACGGTCTCCTGCTTTTGGGGGATGTTTTGCCATTTCTTCAGTTTTCATTTTCCCGTCCTTTTTACATTTTTGTCTGCATTATGATTGTAGAAATTTCCGAAAATCCTATTTGGATCTCCCTGCAGCTATGGGGGAAAATTTATTATGTGTGTGGGCAAATGTAATTTCAGAAACGTAAAAATATAAAATTGACGGGAAAGGAAAATGACATGATGCTAGAGTGTACTTTCTATTTCCCCAGACACACTGTCTTTCACAATGCAAAGACATATAAAAGTGGTGGTTTTTGCACGCACTGTCATTAGCGACTTGGAATGGATCAGTATACGAATGAGAAGGTGGATATGCATTTTGTCTACAATCTCACCAATGGTAATAGACAGGAAGTTCAAAAGCTTTACAGAGAGTGCTTCCCCAACAGGCATGTGCTGGATAACAGAATGTTCTATTGCTTGCACAGCCAACTGGCCGAAAGGAGAGCATTTATTGCCGCCATGAATGATATAGGTCATTAGAATGCCAGACATGTCAGAAGACTTTTTACATCATGTAGAAGATTGTCCTAACACCAGCAGAGA
Source organism: Amaurobius ferox (assembly GCA_951213105.1). Lineage (NCBI taxonomy): Eukaryota > Metazoa > Arthropoda > Arachnida > Araneae > Amaurobiidae > Amaurobius > Amaurobius ferox. The sequence continues at coordinate 26,079,265 of OX578143.1, forward strand.
GCTGTAGGCTGAAGCACAGGTGTACCTCATACTATGGTGTGTGTGTTTTATGCCACGTAGACGTTTTTAAGTTGCTAATGATGGTGCATGCAAAAACTACAACTTTTATATGTTTTTGAGTTGTGAAAGTCAACATATCTGGAGAAATGTAAAGTCTCCTCCAGCACCTAACCACTTAACTTGCAAACATGCATTATTTGAAGTGTTTGTTTCATAGTGTTCTATCACTCCTTAAAGTTTGTTCCATTAGTTTTGAAACACCCTGCACACACACACTTATATATCTATATAAATAAAATTGAAAATCTGTCTGTCCCATCATCACGGGAGAACGGCTGAACCGAATTTGATGAAATTTTGTGGGTAGCCTAGAAATAGCCCCCCATAAATTTTGTCAAAGTTTCGAGTTTCTAAGACCAGGGGTTGTTGAGATATTAATGAAAAACGGAACTTTTTCTTAGGAGATCTACTCTCCAACTCCGTGGTTTATCCAAACGGAAAGGATGAAAATCGTTTGTTTTAAATGCCAAAATGAAATAAAACTTTATTTCCGAGTTTGGTGCAGGATTTTTGCATTAATTAGACACTATAGGAGAACATAAATTGTTTGAAACGTGAATTTAAATGGAAAAAATCTACCTCCATGGTTCATCTCTCACAAGCTTTTACTCAACGATGTAAAGTATAAAGAAATCAAAATGGCTATTTAATTTCGCATTTTATGAGGAAGATTCTATCTTATATCCTGTTGCTCGGCAACGGAATGAAATTAAATGTGTTGTTAATATTTATTATTATTTTTTCTATTTGTATAATAAATAAATGGATGTAAAAATATATTTTATAAATGAACGGTTTGATTGTTCTTCTAATCTACGAGAATATGAGTAGTGCAGGTATATTGGCATATATTTTGATATATAATGGCATATATTGGAATCAATTACGTCCTTCTGGTATTAAGATTATGGGGATTTTTGATACTTTCAATTTTTTACGTCATCTCTTTTATTTTGGCAAATATTTTTGAGACTCATATTGCAATACGGGTAATCTTCTACTAAAACACAGGCATATTTTCTAATCTGCGACAATATAAGTAGTACAAGGTTGCATATATTGATTCAATTCCTTTTTTTTTTTAAATTAGCTTACAAAAGGGACCAGGATGTTTTATTCTTCAGATCTGCCCGTGAAGATAATTTTGCATAGTCAGAACAGATATTCTTAAACTTCTCTTTATGAGCAATAAATTTAATATTTTAACAGAATTTGCACATGATTGCGAATTATAAATTTCTTTATATTATATACTCTGTACGAAGAACGGGTATGCTGCTAGTATATAATAAAAAAATTATATAAAATTCCAATGATAGATTAAGGATAAGTTGTAACTCATATAACCATAACTTAAAATATAAGATAGCTATAAAACCGAATTTAAACACTTATCAAACAATTTATAACTAGGAAAAAGTAAAACATTATACATTCACACCACACATATACACACAGATATATATACATACACATACACACACACACACATATACAGTACAACCTCGAAAATCCGGACATCCGAAATCCGGAAACCTCCAAAATCCGGACGTTTTCCAAATTTTCGATTTTTTTTTTTTTTCCCCGGACTGACGAAGTCGCGGATTTAAAACAATGGGGTAAAATTATTTATATGGAATTATATTTTATAAGCAAATACCGTATTTTTTCCGATCGACTTTCTGAACCCGGAAATGAATCGAAAGTTTAGATGGACGGCCGTAGATTGGCTCGTGGTAGGAGCGTGAATTACGTTGTTATCGTTAATCCCTCCTCCCCCTTATTCAAGTCACAACTCCCGATGAATTATTTCGCGTAAAATATACATCGTTATTTAAATACGGAATTTTTATTATCAATATTTCCTTTTCTCATTATTGAAAAAGACATTTTTCTGAAACAATGTAATTTTTAATATTAAACACTAACGTTATCGTAACATTTTATCACAGATTGTTCAATTAAATCTAAAAATCCTGAGAATTCATATTAACGCTCACGGAAATTTATTTTGTTCACTTCGTAGTACGAATTCCATTCTTCAATGTATTCTGTTTTGTCTTCAGAATCTCCTCCCCCTCCCGATATCTGACGATTTTTTCGTTCTCGTCGAACGTGTCAGCTTGAAATCAACTGTATATTTTACCTTTTTTGTTTAGAAAGCCATATTTACATACTATAAATAGCAAATAAATAACTAAATAATATCGTATCGCACAGAACCGAGCAACAAGGTCATTAACACACAGACCTCTCAAAGGGGTTGGCTGCGTTTACGATTAGGCTAAGCAAATTCCTTTCTTCGCTTTCCCTGCCCCACTACGTCCCGGTGCTGCAGTCTAGTAATGACTCATAGTAATTTAGAAAAATCATTGAGAGGAGAAATATTTTCCTGTTTTGGAAAAGATATTTATTTTATCTACTGCGATATTTTTTACGTATTTGACTATTTATTACTAATAAAGTTTTTACTTTTTTCAGAGTCATCGGCCTTTTTAAACATAACATTTAGATGCTGGAAAATAAATAAAACTTTTAAATTCTTATTTTTTGTTTTACGGTCGTTAATAGCGAAAACGGTTTAAACACATTTACACCTTTAAAGATATCGTCAAAAGTGCTAATCCTCGATCTTTATTAAATCTCGGCACTTCTTTAAATCTTCCGGCGCTTCATTAAATCTCGACAAAGCCGATATAACGGAAGTTCTGCACTGTGATGATGATGCGCCAATCGTAAATAAATTGAGTGATTGCGTAATTCGCGATATGATATTAAATAAAAAAAGATTAAAGTAGCCACGATAAATGCGGAGAAGAAAAAATACCCATTGATAATCTTATGCAAACAATCGATCATGCTATTAAAGGTCTTGAACAAAGAAGCTTTATAAAACCGAGCAGAAATAATGTCCATCTACAGGATAAAGAAAACTGCTTTCCCATAAACCAAAATTAATGAAATAACAAATGTTAATTCAAATATTTAAACGAAATGATAAAATGTGATTTTATCATTTCGTTTCGTTCACACATTCTAAATTATTAATGTGTATTTTTTTTTCTTAGAAATTTCTTTTGCCCTATTTTTTAAATTAAATATGTTTTAATTGATTAACTTAACTTTAGCCATTATTTTTACTACAAACAGTGCTTTATAGCGTATTTAGTTAATATTAAATCGGAATTTTATTCAAATTCTATAATCCGGAAAAATCGATAATCCGGAATCGGCAAAGTCCGGACGAGTCCGGATTTTCGAGGTTGTACTGTATATATATATATATATATATATACATGCATATATACAGGGGTTGGACAAATAATATGAACACCTGTGAAAAGAGACAAAATCTTAGGCTGATGGCCCTCCTTTTGCATGAATTACAGTTTGTATCTGATGTGGGATGATTAATACAAGTCATGCACAAGAGTCACAGGAATACATATGTAGCCACTCCTCCTGCAAAAAGGTCGCTAATACAGAAAGTGTCCTTGGAGATGGAAACCGACTGCACAGCTTGCCCTCCAAAAACTCCATAAATGTTCAATTATATTAAGATCAGGGGGCTGAAGGGGCCACACGAGGTGTTGTACTTCATCATCGTGTTCATTAAACCAGTCTCGGACAATTCAAGCAGTGTAAATGGGAGCATTATCGTCTTGGTACACAGGTCGTTCATAAGGGAACAAAGTTCGCACCCAACATGATAGGCTTTTGCTGACGTTTTCCAAACGTAAACATGTCTGTTAGTCTGAAATAATGTGAACGACAATTCATCTGACCAGATGACATTCTCCCATTGTTGTTGTGTTCAATTTTTATGATTGTGACACCATTTTTGTTGTTTCAAGGCATTGCATGGTGTAACCAATGGTTTTGGAAACACAGCTCTACTGTGAATGTTTGCCGCAAGCAGTTTACGCTGGACAGTTTTCGATGATACAGCTCCCTGTCGATGTGCATTCATCTCAGATGTTATCTGGGATGCTGTTGTCTTGTGCTTTCTGGCCACAATCTGCTTCAAAGCCCTTCTGTCTCTATCAGTCAGCTTCGACCATCGGCCACTGTTGTGCTTGGCAGATGACGTCAATCCCTGTTTGATATAGGCTGTCATTACAGTTGACATGGTACTTCTCCCGACATCAATAATGGTGACCGTTTTCATTACTGAGGCTCCGGCAAGACAGGGCTCCTACAATCATTCCTCTTTTGAAATCTGAGAGGTCAGCTATTACAAAGTTTTAATGCCACAATATATTTTGCATCCGACCACTATCACTGTTACTCACAGACTGATGTGTGTACATTCTCGCCCACTAGGTGGCAAGTTACAACAGTAGACGGCGGGAGTATATGACAGGTTTCCCTCGAGTATTGTTATTACACAGGTGTTCATAATCTTTTGTCCAACCCCTGTATATATGTATATGTATATACATATATACACATACATACATTTATATATACGCATATATATATATACACATACACACATACTACATATATATATATATATATATATATATATATTGTTGTGCTTAGATTAAGAGATTTTTATTTTCTAAGACTTTTAATGTTCAAAATTCATAATTTTTCCCCTTCCTTTCAAAATTTAAAATTAATTTATGGTTATTGAATATTTCGGCGATTTATCTCATATTAACGTTTATTTATTATCCCTTTCATACATTTTTATATTTCAAATTATGCACGCGAAGTATCTACAAACGCTAAATGTATTCATAGAATCCTTTACTTATTCGCCTGTGCCCCTGTAATTTTCCTTTTCGGCCTTACGCCTTCACTTTCGAGCAGCAATTATATTCCTCTAAAAGCAAAAAATAACGCTCCTTTTTAACCATTTCATAACTTATCAGTTGAGTTGATGTTCATACCAGATGTTTTGGGGTGCCTAGGAATTCCGTAGGGTTGGCGCAACGGAGCAATGAACTTTGGCGGGAAAACGTGGTAGCTAGCTTGGCGGCATTTTCGTGCCACGCGGTTCGTTGCGAAGTGTCCCTTTTTTAATTCCCTGGGGTATGTGAGGCGCTCTGTGTGCGGCGCAAGTTTTTTCACTCGCCAAGATTGGCGTCTCCTGGGAAGCGAAAATTTGGTTGGCAAGTGGGGAGTCGGATTCTAAGAGCAGATCAGTGAGGTTGGAAGAAAATTTGGAGTGCCGAGCCGGGGCTCATGCTGAGCGCCCGGGCTCGCCTGAAAGGTGTTTTGAAGACCGCAGAAAATTCTCACGCAAGTTTAGTTTCTTTGAATTTACGAACTGTTGGCTTTAATAAATCCCGATGCAACAGACATCCTGCGATCGGGATGACTCTGGGAGGTACGGCTAAGATCTTGAAAATGTGCTTCTATTGATGACACTGTGTCCATCAAAGTCCTTAATGGTCAACATGTGATGTGAAAGACCTTGTGTTTAATATTTCCAAAAGTTCTCAGAAGTCCTTAGTGGTCAACAGGTGACATGAAAGACCTTGTGTTTAATATTTCCAATAGTTCTCAGAAGTTCTTAGTGGTCAACAGGTGACATGAAAGACCTTGTGTTTAATATTTCCAATAGTTCTCATAAGTCCTTAGTGGTCAACAGGTGACCTGAAAGACCTTGTGTTTAATATTTCCAATAGTTCTCAAAAGTCCTTAGTGGTCAACAGGTGACCTGAAAGACCTTGTGTTTAATATTTCCAATAGTTCTCAAAAGTCCTTAGTGGTCAACAGGTGACCTGAAAGACCTTGTGTTTAATATTTCCAATAGTTCTCAGAAGTCCTTAGTGGTCAACATGTGACATGAAAGGCCTTGTGTGTAATGTTTCCAATGAGTTTTGGGCAAGAGGTTTAGTAATTGACATGTGATGTAAAAAGCCTTGTGTTTAATGTTTTCCATTAGTTGCCAATAATATGTGTCTCCTATGGTAGAATGTTTATGCTGTGTAATGTCATGATTTCGTAGTTCTAAATATTTTTATTTAAATTTAACGTTTTTAGTGGTGGACAGCTCAGGCAGACCAAACTCTGGTCTTCAGACCAGAGTGGAATCTGAGCCTGGGAATTATATTAATAACTGAGAATTAAATTAATAACTGGGATTTAAAATTGATAACTGGGTTATTTAATTTGGGTTTTAATATTTCTTTTCTTATCATCGCAATGTACTTTTAATCATACACTATACGATCTTTTATTTAGTATTAACAATTTGGAAGATGTTTTTTGTTCGTAAATTTAAAGTGTTAATAAAGAAAGTTTTAGTTTAACATATAATTGAGTTGAGTTTTTCTTATGTGTTTCTTTGCTGGCTGTGCTCTATTTAATTCTGGGTTAAAGGTGAGTGAAGTTTTAGAGAATTTATTGATTATTGATGATAATTATAAAGGGTTAACAACGAAGTAATATGCACAGGCCAAACAGTAGGAAAAGCAATTAGTAAGAGAAACATTATTAAAATAAGTTAGAAACTCTAATAGTGAAGTGTAATAAGCAATGTAATATCAAATGGTAAAAAGAAACAGAGAATATTAATACATTCAAAAGAAACTTTATTAACTTATATATATATTAAGAGTAAAATTAAATTAACTTATATTGACTTTAAAAGTAAAAAGAAATCTTAAAAATAGAATATGAAAAATAAATAAAAAAGCTCTTTTTCTTCACAACAATATATATATATTAGAAAAATGTAATAATAAAACAATTCTAGTAATATTAACATCCCCATAGAAGCAAAACCATGGCCATAATGCCGATAAGAGAAAAGAACAGCACCGGCTCAAATTCGATGATTAATCAGAATTAAATTCATCTTCAGGTCCGAGTATTTAATTCAAATTAACCCAAACAAATGCCTGTTTCAGATTGAGCAATAGTACATTACTATAAATTCTCAAACTCAGACTACAGGCATCAAAAGATGAAAAAATGAAGATAAGAAAATTTAAAAAAAATAATAACTCAAGTAATCATGACTGTTATATTGTAATTTTCAATTCCCAATATAACATTGCTATTTTGAAAGTGGAAGGGGATCTAAGAAGATGGTCCCTCATACAGCGAGACAATTCATATAACATTCCCTTGAACACAGCTGGACCGGACGTAGTTCGAGGGTGAAAAAGGGTGCTTCTCGTATTCACGTCATCACTAGGTACTATATCAGATGGAAGGGGTTGAACCTCTTGACCCGAGAAGTCAATTAACTTCCTGATGGACATGGGAAAATGTTCGTGAGAACTTTCTGCTCGAAAAAGACAATGCCCAAATATCTAATATTTCAAGGGGGGCTTCGGCCAGTTAGATAGCCGGAAGGCGGAGTTACATATTTACGGAACCAATGAGAGTCTGGGGGCCTAAGAGAGAGGGGGAGAGATGAAGAGAGACAAAAACTTTTAAAATTTGAAAATCGAGGAGAAAGGGGGTTGAATTTTGGTGAGTGCGGAAAGGTGGTCGCTAGAGAGAGCGACAAGGAGACACGGAGAAGTCCGAGCGGAGAGGTCCGATTCCCGCCAATGACAAGTTTCCGTCGACGACGATGCCAGAGGTAGGCAATTTCTTTACATGTATTTTGCACGAAGGTCAATTTGTTCAATATGCTCTCACCCTCTCTCCCCATTAATTAAGACTAGTGTTAAGAGTGGCAAAAAGGTTTTATTAAATTTAATTATGCCATTGTGTAATGTATGCCTCACGCAAGGCAGATGCTGATAAAGGAGATCTATCAGTATATGATTTGAAATATTGGTTCCGCGGCATGATTGTAAAATTAGATGAGTTGATACGAGGTCTGGAGTATTAAACATGCATTGTGGAATTGTTGAATTTATCAAATATTAGTAATGGTTATCGCATAAATAAATGTTTATTTACTTCTGTTTTAAAATTTGTCTCTTCATTTTTAGTTTCTTATTAGATGTATTTTAATTTACTCCACTTTACGAGATCGGTCTATATAGCGTCAATACCTGACGTGTGATGACTCACATAACATTTTGGCGCCCGTGACCAGTCGAACCTGGACTCAAAATTATTGCACACATATCATTTTGGTGCCGTTTAAACCAGTTTCGAACCGGGACTCAAAATTATTGCACCCTTATCATATTGGTGCTCATGACCAATCAAACCTGGATTCAAAATTAATTCACCCTTCTGGCGACTTTGCTGTTGTAGACCAGTTGTATGCCAGAATTTAAATTTTAATGAAGAGAATAAAAATATTTGGAATTAATGAAAAATGAAAATATTGAATAAAATTTTTTTCTGTGTAAAATAAGGACTAAATTAAAGAAAGAATTTTAAAATTAAAATAAATATAAGTAAATTTAAGAAAATTTATTTCACAGTATGAGAAGCAAACAAAGTGATGAATCATTATGTGTTCTCAATGAGACATGCCATATTGCAGTGGTTCCCAAACTTTCTGGTCCGCGGACCCCCTCAGAGAAAATAAAAATTTCGCGGACCCCTTAAAACAATATTGCAAGGGCGTGTTTCTATTGGATATGTGCCACAAGCATAATTTAGTGTGAGCAGTGATGCTGCTTTCTTGTAATTAGCTCAGTAATATTTGGTTTAATGTCTGATAATTTCAGTCTTAAATCACTTTCAACTTCAAGTCTATTTCTCAACTTAGATTTTAAATATGTCAGGTGGGAGAAAGCTGTTTCGCACAAGTAAGTTGTGGGAAAGGGAGTTAAGCGCTTAAGAGCCTTTCTTGCGAGTTGAGAATAGTCAGCCATTACTGATAACCAAAAGTCAGCTAATTGTACTTGTGAGAACATTAATTTTAGAGAACAATCTGATGAAAGATCCGCCAAAAAATCTTCTTCTTGTGGTGTAAGAGAGTGGTTGGTTGGTAGTTCACTAGCAAATGGATTCAATATCCACACGTCACCGTCATTGGTTTCGGGAAAATATTCATCTAGCTGTAAATGCAATTGTTCCAAGTGTAATTTAATAATATTAATTATTTCCTGTGGAACATTTTCTTCTGAACTCTGGATATATTCTGACATGGACGGAAATTGTTCGAAGATCTCGGTGTCCAATCTCTGAATCCACATCTTTAATTTTTTTTTCATCCCCTTGATTTTGTCCTGAACTTGAAAAATAGTGACGCTAGATCCCTGCAGGCTTAAATTAAGTCCATTTAGATAGTTAAAGATGTCAGCCAGATATGACAACTTCAAAATCCAATTAGTTTCATGGAATCTATCTTTAAGGTCAAAGTTAGATTCAAATAAAAATAATTTTACTTCATCCCTCAATTCAAATATTCTGGTTAATACTTTTCCACGAGAAAGCCACCGTACATCACAGTGCATTAACAATTGTTTGTGATCGCTGCCCATTTCCGCACATAATATAGCAAACAATCGAGCATTTAAAGGACGTGCTTTAATATAATTTACAATTCTAACTACCTCATCAAAACATTCCTTCAATTCTTGTGGCATTTTTTTTGTTGCTAACGCTTCTCTGTGGATACAGCAATGAACCCACTCAATAGATGTTGCTATAGCTTTTAATTTAGTTACCAATCCACTCTTCCTTCCACACATCGCTCTTGCTCCGTCAGTGCTGACACCTACACATTTATTCCAATCAATGTCATTCTCAACCATAAACTTGTTCACAATGTTAAACAGTTCTTCTGAAGTTGTGCGTGATGGTAGATTTACACAAAAAAGAAAATCCTCATGCAATTTTTTTTCATAATCATAGCGGATAAAAGCAATCAAATTTGCATTATTGACAATGTCAGTGCTTTCGTCTAACTGGATTGCAAATAATGTGCAATGCTTTTTAATTCTGTTGAGAAGTTCTTCTTTCACATTTTGGGCCATTTCATCTATCCGTCTTTTTACTGTATTATTAGACAAGGAAATTAAATTCAAAGACTTACTAGCTCTTTCATCCAGAACTGCTGAGACCATCAATTGAGCTGCTGGTTTTATAATTTCTTCACCAATGGTATGTGGCTTTCCCTTTTCAGAGATGAGTAGGGAGACCTCATATGACGCACGAACAGCATTTTCATTATGGCCACCACTGGCTTTATACAACATTGATTGGTTGCCATGCAACTCGTCAGCTTTTAATTGAAAAAAATCAACATATTTTTTAACAAACTCTGGGTGTTTTGTTTGTAAATGTCGATAGAGTTTTGCAGGTTTCATGCTTTCATTAGATAAAACTTGGTAACAAATAACACATTGCGGAGATAACACTTCTCCCTTTTCAATAGAAATAAACCCGAAGTTTATATATGAATCACAATATTTACGAACCTTTTTTACGTTAGCATTCACAATTTTGGCACTGAAACAACTATCTACTTTCGAACTCGTCACTTCATTATTCGCGATACGACTAGAACCAACAATATTTTCAGTTTCCAAAGGACGCTTTGAAGCACCTAATTTTAGCCAAAGATCCATTTTATCAAATAATTAACAAATATCTGCAGGATTTAAAGTACGTTAGTGAAGTACGTCACGTGACATAGCTAGTAGCTATGTCACGTTACTTTCCGCGGGAACACCTGCGTATCAGCGCGGGAGATGTTCGCCGCCCCCCTCTATTCAAAGATGACGTCATCCGGTCTCTAGTAGTATTAATGTTCGAAGTTACGAGTGCTTTGACGTCCGAGCTACATCGGAGTATCGTCACCATTTAAAAAATTAAATAAAAAAAAGAGTGGCGAAAAGTAATGATTTTTATTTTTTTTTAATTTTAATTTTTTTTTATTAGTTAAATATTGCGTGTTGTTCGCGGACCCCCTAAAACCTCGTCGCGGACCCCCAGGGGTCCGGGGACCCCAGTTTGGGAAACACTGCCATATTGTATTTGAAAATATAATTATTAGGGAACTTGAAGCTTTTAAGAAATTTTTGAATTATGTAAATTTTTGTGTAATATTTTAGGAGTTTATTATGAGGATTGAAGTATTTGCATGCGTAGATAGTGAAATGATTAGAATTATGTTTTTGAATTTATGTGATATTGTATTTAAATATTTTGGGGGAACATTTTGAGGTGTAAAAACAGGAAATAATTTTAGATATAGAATTTTTGCGAGAAAGTGAAATTTAGAATGACGGAAAGCGGAGAAAATCCTCCAGCAACGAGGGGCAGGTTACCAGGACTTATACACCTATTAGGGGAATGCAATGGTATAGAGAATGATATAGAGTTTTTTTTTGACCAGGTCAAATATCTCAGTAGCTTAGGGAATTGGTCAGAGGAGGAGAAGCTGGCAATTGTCAAATCCCGGTTAAGAGGGAATGCAAGAAAATTTTATATAGGATCACAAGAATTAAAAAGAGAAACATCTTTCGAAAAATTTAGGGATAGGTTATTAGAGTTCTTTACAGAAAAACCGAACATTACGACAAATCAAACCCTTTTCACTACCACATACAGACAGGAAATTGAGACGCTCCGCGAAGAACAACAGAAATTTAAGACACACATTTTAAATTATATAACCCAAAAGAGGAATGCATTAAAAATCCAAGAAAAAGTACAAATTCCCACGACACAAACAAAAAAACTCGTAACATGCCATTACTGTAAGAAAAGTGGACATTTCATGAGAGAATGCCGAATATACAAAGCTGATCATTTTAAGCAAACCCAGAGTCAAAACATAAACAACGCGAGAACCCATTGGCATAATCAAATACAGTCTCCTCCCCACTCATTTCAAACCCAGCCGTATGATGACCACAGAACTTACTCCTCCCAGCCGGACACATACAATTACATTTCAAACCACGCCTTCCCGAGAAAATATCACCAGAGCAGAAATTACTATGCAGAACCCCCTACACAAAACAGAGACCTAGAAAGGGGTACGCAAAGGAATAGAGAAGGAATTAGAAAAAGGAATGTTACACAAATAAATATTGAGAACGAGGGACGAAACGTTGAAAAATATAAAACTCAAATTGATAATGGAAATATTGGTAATGACAGAACCCAAAATAATGGAGAGAGAGAGGACATTAAGGACAGGAAGGACAAAGTTGAACATATCGCGTCAATTGGAGATGAATTAAACAGGGAATTACACAAGGTGGAAAATAAATTTCAAAACACGGAAACAAAAATTCGCTTAGACTCTGACACATCTTTTTCGGTTTGGCCTATTGATACTTTAAAAAAAAATAAAGAACAAACTCAGAAATTAAATGAAAACAAAATAACGGACGTTTCGGTTGATGAGAGCGCTGATTCCAAAAATTCACAAAACACAAGTACAAACTATGGCAATGAAGACATCAAAATTTCAAATGAAAACAAAATAATGGATGTTTTGATTAGCAAAAATGCTGATCCCGAAAATTCACAAAACACAGGTACAAACTATGGCAATGAAGATATCAAAAATCCAAATGAAAACAAAATAACGGAGGTTTTGATTAGAGAAAGGGTTCATTTTGAAAATATTCAATATACAAATAAAAGTCACAGTAATGAAAATATTTGGAAAGCAGATGAAAACAAACTAATGAAAGTTAATAGAAATCTAAATGTTATTTTCCAACAAGCCCAAAATGAGAATGGAAAGGTTAATTGTCAAAAAAGTCGAAAAGAAAATGCAAAATGCAAGCTTCAGGACATTCGAATTACGAATGAGAATCACATGATACAAGATACACAAAATTCAAATGAAAGTGAAATGATGGATATTATGGACAATGATAATGGAAATACTAACTCTCAAAATTTACAAAATTCAAAGGATACCACTAAAAATATTCAAAATGAAAATTCTAGTACAAATAGAGAGAAAAGCCAAAACGATAGCGAAGTGAATTGTGTTCAAAAACCTTCAGAAATAGATGAGGATCAAAACAAAAGGTATGCTAGGCAAAGAATAGAGGTTCCACAGAAAATACAAGTTTGTAACAATAGTGAAATTGAAGAGATCCAAAAGCGGAATGAAAGAAAACTTGGGTCACATTTTTTCATAAAACCAAAAATTTTTAGGAACTTAATATCGTATGACGATCGCTATTTGGAAAATTTCAAGATGAGAAAGAGGTAAAAATAATAATTTGTCAAAAAATGAATTCTTTGGAAATGGATCTGGCAATGGATAAATTATAAAAATGAAAAATGGATATGAAGTCAAAATTGTTAATGGAAAGCAATATTCTCTTCCCGCTTTTATTATTTAACGTACTTGCGACAGATATGTAGCAAAATACACGGCATTCACAAAATGTCAGCACAACACAACACCAGTGAACGATCCCCCTCCCCCCTCCTCGAACAGTGCAAAATGTCAACAAACACACATTTGCTAGCGAAAAGGTTTCTTTCTCCCTTCTCTTAAACAGCAAGCGGGTCTGGTTTACAGAGAGACGGGGTTCAGAGCAGGTTGCCATTCTTACAAAGCACTCGGTGGCGACAATTTCAGGGAGGCAGAATTTCTCAGTGGCGACTCACGGTTAGAGAGTGGAGATGGGTTCCACTCAAGGTCAGTTTTCAGAGGGAAACAAGGGGAAATGGGATCTCACAAAGGGGGTGAATTGCAAGTTCAGTCTACAAAGAAGCAGGGTACGCAGGTATTCACAGGGGAGAACTAGTTTCGAATACAAGTGAGAAACAAATGGAGCGGGGAAACACGGAATCAGCAGAAAATTTACAAGGGGACGGTATAAACAGTACAAGTTGTTCACGCACAGCGCTACTTCCAACACCGATTAGGCCTAAACACAGCTATGCGTTGAGATCTTTAAAGAATTTAAATTTAAATTGATTCAATTAAAGCACGAAAGAAATTTAAACATAGGTGAGAGCGCGGACAAACCGTAATTCAAATTTTTGAAAATTTTGTAACAAAGAAAACACACGGCATTCACAAAATGCAACGCGAAAGGTGGAACGCAAATTCTAAATAAACATTGAATTATAAATAAAGGAAATTTTAAATAAACATTGAATTATAAATTAAGGAAGTTTAAATAAATATTACATTAATTAAGGAAGTGTAAACAAATTGTGAAATAAAAAAAATTGAGGAAATGTTAAATAATTCTTACATTAATAAGATGAAAGTTTAAATAAATATGGAACTATAAATAGGGGGAATCTGAGATAAATAAAACATAAATATATCATTTAAGGAAATCGAAAAAAAAAAAGAAAAATAAATTTTTTTTCTAGTTTAAATAAATAAATAATTCATAATTAAAAATAAAAATTAGAATTTAAATAAATAAATAATTTATAATTAAAAATAAAAATTGTAATTTAAATAAATAAATAATTGGCAATTCAAAATAAAAGTTGTAATTTAAATAACGAAATAATGGGTAATTAAAATAAAAAGAAATTAGAGTTTAAAATGGATAGAGAATTTTAATTAAAAATCAAAATGGCAGTTCAAAGAAAATAGATAATTGTAATGAAAATAGACGCAAATTATAATTTAAAATGAATAGATAATTTTAATAAACATACGCGAATTATAGGTTAAATATAAAGCATTGAAAAAAAAAAAAGAGCGTTTCTACATATATTTTGATATGGTCACACATATAAATTTTTTTTTGAGAGAGACAAACTTTCGAAGGGAACGCTAGACGACGGAGTTTTTGGATATATAAAGAAAATAGAATGTAAGAACAAAATAACACTAACCGCATTTTAATTAATCCAGAAAGTGTATAATCCTAGAGGTAATCCGGGTAATTCCAGAGTTTTTAATCCATTTGGGGGCCTCGGTAGAGCACTTTCACATCACACAATTCATAAGCCACTGAACACTGGCCAGAATGGCGGATGACGAGATGGACCATTTTCAAAAAGGCGACATGTACGAGCCATGTACAGCTAATTGGCCATGGGAACTCACACGAAGAAATGCCCGTATTAGCCGCAGGCCAGAAAGGGGACCGCTTTCCAGGGAAAATGACACAATAGCAAGGACGTGTTGACCTTGTGTCCAAACAACATTTAAGGAATAGGATCTTGGGAGAATTGGGAAAAATACATTGGAACGAATGCTTTGGAGACTCGAATAAATGTTACATGAAGTTTGGAAGTTGAAAAGAGAAAGAGGTGAAACGAATTAATTCAGGAGACTTTGCATTCAATTACAAGGGATATATGAAAAGAAAATGTACATTTTGGTATTCAAGTATGGAATATGAATTGAGTTAGAGGATATTTGAGAGAAAATTTGTAATTATGTATACATTGAGAGAAATTCAGTGAGTGATAAGATTTACGAAAAATTTAAGTATGGTTTCATTAAGTGGGAAAGTGAATAATTTAATGAATTCGGGAAATTCCGTATCCAAGTATATTTTTGGATTAAACCAGGTGATATGTGAAAGAAAATGTATAATTATGGATATTGTAATATAGAATCGCAGGGGAGTTATAAGATTTTCAGTAGGATGATAATTAAATAATTACATGGATTTTTTTTTTCTGTCATCTCAGTTTGTAGGAAAATTTTAAAGTATTGTGCGGAAATTTTTGGAGTTATATAGGTCTTATCTTGATAGTATTTGAAAGAATAGTGTAATTGTTTAAGTATTTTATTATAAATATGTACATGAGTTATATTTATGGCACGTTCAATTGAGAACAAACACATGATGAGGTCAGGAAAATATAAATTGATAAGAGTGGTGAAGTTTAATGTATAGAGAGTGTAAGAATTTCAATATTTTAAGTATGGAATAAAATATCAAATTTAAATGGATAGGATAAAAAAAAAAAAAAAAAAATAAAAAAAATAAAAATGTATATATAGAATGGAAGGACATAAATAGATAAATAGTAGGAATTTGAAAATTTTAAGTTTGAAGGGAGTATCAAATTTGAATAGAAAATGTATATATTATATGGAAGGATTTAAAGTAGATAAAGTGTAGAAATTTCAATGGGGCAATTTTTGAGAATGTTAACAAATTTAAAGGAGTTTGAAAAAAAAAAAAAAAAAAGAGTTTTTTTTGTAATGTTTCGTGTGCCGGGTGGCAAATTAAAATTATGGAAATTGAATTTGTAAAAAATATACTTTGGTGAGTTTTTAAGAGAGGAGAGTAATAATAAGTTGGCCTGAGTGTAATGTATATGTATTGAGTTGCTTAAACAAAACATGAAATAACATCCAGATCCTGTTGCCCAATGATTTCTAAGTGGTCAGCGATTCCGGTTACACAACCATTCCAGACAAACAACGATTCTCAAGTGGTCAGCGATTCAACAATCCCAGACAAACAACGATTCTCAAGTGGTCAGCGATTCAACAATTCCAGACAAACAACGATTCTCAAGTGGTCAGCGATTCAACAATCCCAGACAAACAACGATTCTCAAGTGGTCAGCGATTCAACAATTCCAGACGTGCAACGATTCACATATCATTTCAGCGATTCATGTCCATTTCTGCAACAAGGCCAGTGTTTAACCATAAGGAGATAGTGTACAATCAATCATACCATTACAAAGATGTACAGTTTAAACATTTTTCTTTACTATAAACTTTTCAAAAGACATTCCACGAATGCAGCTACAATGTTTCAGATACAGAATAACAATAAATTGAACTGATGCTTACAAAAAAAAAAAAAACTTTCCAGGAACACTGTGATTTGTATTGGTGCAAAGAGTATTTGATATTTTGTTACCAGTAATATTTTTGTTGTACTGAAATGACTGATATATGTATATATAGTGTAATGTTACAGATGATTCAGTATTTGAGAGAGGAAGGAGATGATGTCACAGGTAACTCTGCCAGTGTGATGGTGAACCCGCAACTCGATAATTGGCTTTTTTCCCACCAAGTGTTGGGGGGGGAAGAAGGGTAATTGTTATATTGTAATTTTCAATTCCCAATATAACATTGCTATTTTGAAAGTGGAAGGGGATCTAAGAAGATGGTCCCTCATACAGCGAGACAATTCATATAACATTCCCTTGAACACAGCTGGACCGGACGTAGTTCGAGGGTGAAAAAGGGTGCTTCTCGTATTCACGTCATCACTAGGTACTATATCAGACGGAAGGGGTTGAACTTCTTGACCCGAGAAGTCAATTAACTTCCTGATGGACATGGGAAAATGTTCGTGAGAACTTTCTGCTCGAAAAAGACAATGCCCAAATATCTAATATTTCAAGGGGGGCTTCGGCCAGTTAGATAGCCGGAAGGCGGAGTTACATATTTACGGAACCAATGAGAGTCTGGGGGCCTAAGAGAGAGGGGGAGAGATGAAGAGAGACAAAAACTTTTAAAATTTGAAAATCGAGGAGAAAGGGGGTTGAATTTTGGTGAGTGCGGAAAGGTGGTCGCTAGAGAGAGCGACAAGGAGACACGGAGAAGTCCGAGCGGAGAGGTCCGATTCCCGCCAATGACAAGTTTCCGTCGACGACGATGCCAGAGGTAGGCAATTTCTTTACATGTATTTTGCACGAAGGTCAATTTGTTCAATATGCTCTCACCCTCTCTCCCCATTAATTAAGACTAGTGTTAAGAGTGGCAAAAAGGTTTTATTAAATTTAATTATGCCATTGTGTAATGTATGCCTCACGCAAGGCAGATGTTGATAAAGGAGATCTATCAGTATATGATTTGAAATATTGGTTCCGCGGCATGATTGTAAAATTAGATGAGTTGATACGAGGTCTGGAGTATTAAACATGCATTGTGGAATTGTTGAATTTATCAAATATTAGTAACGGTTATCGCATAAATAAATGTTTATTTACTTCTGTTTTAAAATTTGTCTCTTCATTTTTAGTTTCTTATTAGATGTATTTTAATTTACTCCACTTTACGAGATCGGTCTATATAGCGTCAATACCTGACGTGTGATGACTCACATAACAATGACCTACTAGAATCACCAAAGTAGTCAAACCACGGCCACAATGCCGATAATAGAAATGAACAGCACCGGCCCAATTTCGAAAATTAACCAGAATTAAATTCTTCTTCAGGTCTGAGCATCTAATTCTAATTAACCCAAACAAATGCCTGTTTCAGAGTTGGCAATAGTAATTTACTTAAATGCCAAAACTCAGACTACAGGTACTAAAAGAGGAAGAATTAAAAAAAAGAAAAATTAGGAAATTAAATATTACTATGAGGCAGGAACCATCCATTGTCCATGCATAAGTGCGATAAGCCGCAACAGAATAAAAAGGTCGAAATGCATAGGGAAGAAGATGACAAAATCAGGGAGATAGAACATACGGTTACAGTGATCTTCCCTGACCCATCCAGTGAGTTAGAATACTAGACAGGACAATTACCCATATAAGGAGAACAAAATATGAATATGAAGCATAGATGAAAATTGTTACTAAACAAGTGTCATAGAAGAAATGAAAACGAGAATGCCACTAGCACCATTATAAGTAGGCTCAAATTATGGTATCAAACTGGATAAATTTACACATTTTTAGTGAAAATAAAATTCAAAACATTAAATGTTAATGTATCTTATTTTCCAATTTCATTATTTTTCAAATTTTTTTAGTTTATTTTATTATTTTTCATTTTTATTTATTTACATAATTAATAAATAATTATAATAATTTTTTATTATGATTATTATTATCATTAGCCACCATAATTGGGAAAGTTGTCTTGGATGTTATCGAGTGGCAGTTGATACACTGAATTGATAATTTTAATTACGAAATTGGGAGGATATGCATTATTAGTCACTGTATTTAAGAATTCTATAAAATGTGCTAATTTATAATTTTCATCACAAATTTTATTGATTCTAAGAACCTGGTTTGATATAATATTTCTAAACACTGATATGCCAACAAAAGTCAAAGCGTTGAATTTTTGATGTATTAAAATTAAAATCTTGTCTTTTATCATATGTATATATACTATATATATATATATATATATATATATATATATATATATATATATATATATATATATATATATATATATATATATATATATATATAATAAAAATAGTAAATGTAAAACCAAAGAAATATTAGACATATTTTGTAACACATATATAAAACCATAACTGAAAGGTAAATAAGCCAAAATTAAGAAACTTTTGAAATAAAATTGAAACTTTTCTATCAACTACTAGTATGGAAAAAAAAAGTTTGTCAAGTAAGCACTATGTCTAATTAATATGTAAAAGATAGAGATTCATCAATCAAGGGAAGAATAAAATGCGTATATACAGTCATCAAGCTATATATAATCAACAAATATCAATCGTGAGATTACGAAAATTGAAAAACAGAAAATGATCAAGCATTAAAGCCAAACATGTGGAAAAGCATATATATATATCAGCGTTCATTCTAGGTGTTCTTTGTGGGGCGGCCCACCCTGCTGCCATCAGAAATTAGAAAACCTGCCCTGTATGCCCCAGTACTATAATTTTGCACCCTGACATCAAAAAATGCCACCCCCTTTCAAAAAGTGACACATCTTCATGTATTCTCAAAACATTGAAAAATTTGCGACATTTTCCCCCATTCATTATTTATTAAAGCCATGCAAAAGTCACAGTAGTATTTACAACCAAATGAGTGGGGAGTGTACCAATATAGCTGGACACCATTAGCAGCATTCTCCATCCTGTAATAATAAAAAAAGCCTGCAATTTCATTTTTAAAGTTATACCAGGCTTTGGGAAATCTGCAAAATCTAGCCTGTCATCAAAAATTTTTACTCGTCCTCCTAATTTTTTCCCATTCTAAGAATTTTCTTTCACATTATATTCATTAACTTATGTGTTTAAATACATCACACAGCAATAATAAATTAGAACCAACTGCCTCACGATGAAGTGCGATAACTGCATATTCACACACATTGCTATGTGGAAAACCACACGTCCCGTAAGGACGCTAAGTAGGCCGTTCACGTAAAGTGGAGTAAGTAAAAAAATACATAATACAAGTAATTAAAATGAAGAGACTTAATTTAAGAACAATAACAAAAAATTATTTATTAAGATAAAACCTCATTTAGCATTTTAACATCTGTAATTCACATACTATCATCCTTAGTTGTTGAGACCCAGACCATCCGACCTACCAGAAAGGTGTAAGGTAACTGTTTGGACGGCCGACTGATAGTGTAATACCTTAAGATATATAAATTCCCTTCATTCTATTATCAGAGTATGAGTTTTACAATTATTACCTATCCAGGTACATTAAATCACTAATCTTACATGCCATTGTCTTATGGCCCAGGTTAACCTTATTTAGAGGGTTCAGAGAGTTAAAAAGAAGCCTTCGTGTAAAAATATGTATAGAAATGTCCTACCTCTGCCATCATCGAAGTACCCCGGACTTGTCGGCTCGTTCGTCGTTGCACCGTTCCGCCGAGTTCGCTCTTCTCCCGTCGCTCTTGCGACCGTTCGTTTACACCGCCAAAATTCAAGTCCTCAATTTCAAAATTTTAAAGTGCAAAGTTCCCCCTTTACAAGGCGCCCCTGTCCATAATTGGCCAAGTAAGTTAACAGCTACGCCCTACAGCTATATTATTGGTCAAGGTCCCCCCCCTGAAATATAAGATATGAAGTCTCCTGTTTTAAGGCGTTGAAAGTTCTCACGAGAATTTTCCCATGGTTCAAGTGATATGAATTGACCTCTCGGGTCAGGAAGTTCAACCCCTTCCGTTTGTCATAGCACCTAATGCTAACATGAACTTGAGAAGCCCCCTCTCTTTATCAAAACCATGTCCGGTGCAGCTGCGTTAGAGGGAACGTTATACTTATTGCCTCACTGCATGAGGGACCGTCTTCTTAGGTCTACTTCCTCTTTCAAAAGAGCAATGTTATATTGGGATTGCAAATTACAATATAACACACATCACTCCCATAGCACTTAACCCCTGCGATCAAACTCGCCGATGCAACCCAGCGGAATTCCGATCTATGAGTGGGTGCAGAGGGGTAACAGATGTAATGAATCTCTCCTCTTTCCAATGTTTGGTAATTTGAAGGAATGGTAAATAAATAATCATATAAATTCTCTTGTCCCTAAGTAGTTTAAACCTCATTGACACTCTTTGGACTGAATAGATGTTTAATACCTTAACTTCAGTTCTCAGACAACCGGAACAAATGCCATGAATGAATTGCAAACATATTAGTTTTAAAATTGAAACCATAGTGGGGAAGAAAAGAAAATACTTCTGGCTGAAACAAAAAGAATCCATTCCAAACATTCAAATTTATTACGTACTCACGTCTATTACAGCAAATGAAAATTTTATAGCTTGGATTTTAAAGAGTTAAAAGGGGATAACACTATGCACAGGTTTGAGTATAGGCCCGGGCTGGGCTTGAGTTTTCTACTGTTTCGGTTCGGGTTGAGTCTTTTTTTTTAAAAAAACGTTCGTTACGACCGGGCCGAACACATTTATTCTGAATTTTTTTTTCAATGGATTTAAATTAAATACATGAACTTATTCTGTTTATTTCAGCTATGCAGAGATAAATGTTTAAAGAAACAAACTCAATTCCCTGTACAAAATTTTCGCAAATTTGTTTTTAACATATTTGAATACAAATCATTTCGGGCCTGCTGAGACGCAGTTATCTTTAGGCCGAGTTCATTCTACATTTATAAATTTCTTCGGGCTTGGCCCGGGTTTAAGCATTGGTATTGTCGGTTGGGTGAAGATTCGAAATTTCGACACATGTTAACAAAAAGGGAAACAGAACACAGAACATGTCACTTCGATCGTGAGCGCGCTATCGCACTTTCGTTTGCTTCATTGGATTCACTGGGTGGAGGATGAGGGGAGAGAAAATAACTAACGTCTGTGGTTACAATGCAGATCTGATGGCTCACCATTTATGGGAGGGGGGGGGGGCGATTTGCAGGTAACAACATTACAGTTTTCATTCATAGCACTGGAAAAGGGAGGCTTTTGCTATAATTTTACGATGACAACAATTTTTTTTTTTAAATGGAATCTCTAATCTCAAGGCCGCCGTCCGAGAAGACAGCAACTTCCGAAAATTGGTTGTCCTCACCAAATTTTAACCCGGCGAGTTCCGGAAGCCTGAGTTATACATACGCAAGTGGTGCTGCCCACTGTAGCATAATCACCGATACATATATATATATATATATATATATATATATATATATATATATATATATATATATATATATATATATATATATATATATATATATATGTGTGTGTGTGTGTGTGTGTGCAATTAAACGTTATAGTAAAATTCCCATTCGAATCAAATTCTTGGCTGGCCAATAATTTATATTAATTTATATGAATATATATTGGTTATTTCCAGAAATTGCCTGGGGCTTTTTGATTTGAGATAAGGCTTGATAACAGCTCAAAGCAAATAGTTATTTTTCAATTGTCCTTTAAGATAGATTTGGTGTTAATAATTTCACCCTATCTCTTTTGTTTCTGGTATGTCTGTTTCTTTGATATTTTCTATTTTTATTTGTTGCTACTTTACGTACTGTAAGCTGGAATTGACGTAAACATTAATCCTTTTTCTTAAAAAATTTGCTTTCACATTTAATAAATAAATATACATATATAACAAAGATAAACATGAATTAAAGTCATAACAACAAAACTCAAGGGCTATTGATAAAGCCTAATATGATAATCAAACATGGAACAATGTTGCTACATTGTCTGCTCATTATCAGGAGTGGTAGAAAGAATATAAACAATGGTACAAAAGACTAATTCTGAAGGTGTTGATAGTACAATTAACTATAAACAACTGGTCATCCTCAGTGGTGTAGCTAAACTTTTGGCACTTTAGAGCAAAAAATGCCTAAGGCACTCTCACATAATGCATATTCTTTTGTTCTTTTAATAAGCCAGAAATATGTTCAATGTATTCTTCTCGAGAAAAGAGTGTTTCTACTTTTAATTTATATATCTATCATCTACTCTATAGATTTTATAAAGCAACTAGCATTACTATGTAAATTGTCAAATTTCATTCACATGAACAATTTTATTGTAAATTTATGTTTTCATCTATACATTTAAATATGATTTTAAATGGTACATTAAAAAATCCCCTTAAATTTACTAATAAACTAACATCTTGAAGAACACTTTGTGCTAGCATCTTGGAAATTACAATTTTTACCTGAGAGTTTTAAATAATGGAGTTTCCACTAAAATATAAAAGCATCCTAGAATAAATCATTATAGCCTAGCACAACTATCTTGTCAATACAATTTTATCAGAGGCCCATACTCACAATCTGCTGTGAGCTGACTTTCAATGAATTAGTCAACTCTCAAATCATTTCTCTTGTAGAAGAGAAGGGAGTTAACTATTTTAGATCAGTGGTTTTCAGGGACTTTTGGGGAGCCACTTTGAACAGATTTTTTTTTTCCCTTCAGAACCCCTTAATCTGTATTTTGTGAAGTAATGGTTTGGCTTTAATTAGTTTTACTTTTTTTTTCTCAATGCAGTTAGCATCCACAATTTATAGTTTTATGTATAACTACTGTAATATAATTCTTATTTTTCTAAAAAATATATTTCACACTATTTCTATTATTAAATGTTTTTTTATCAAAAGTGTTAACTACCACAATAAATTTTTGTTATGAACCCTTAAAGGAGTTCCATGAACTGCCTGGGATTTATGAATCGCCAGAAGGAAAAGTCTATATCGAAACTGCATATTTAGGAAAAAATCATGAATAAAAAATTGTGTATAATTTTACCTTCATCTTATGCATTAATTTTATTGAACATATCTAGTCTTTTCTGTCCAATATAATAAAATTCCACCATTTGTTATTTAGCCGCATTCTGAAGAATTCAAGATAAAGGAATGCTGAAAAGCTTAAAGAAGTATGTAAATACAACTTGCCGATCTTGGTATCAGAATATTATCATTGTTACTACTAGTTATGAAATATAAGTTACAATTGCAGTAAAAAGAAATCAAAATAAATATGTAGGGCAATAGGTGTCTCTTATTATTCCCTGGAGCTTCCCTTTGATACCTTTCAGCACTTTACAGAAATTATTTTTTGATAAATTGGAATAAAAATTTTCCAGGGTCAGAAACTTTTTCTTTATATATACAGTGACCGCCGCTTATAAGAAACACGTTCGTTTCGCTCGTTTTGTTTCTTATAAGCAGTTGTTTCTTAAATCCGGAAATTTTTTAAAATCGTTCTTCCATTGTAAATACTAACTATTGAACACAATTTTACAGAATTTAAAAGATAAATGTATATAAGTAAAATATTAGTACATACATAATACATTTGTAAATTGAGTTTTGCATTCAAAAATATTTCTTATTTTACGAATTAAGCCTTACAACTTAAAATATTATCTATATGTATGCATATACTAGTATGTAATTAAATAAGAATAAAAAGTAAAACTCATAGGTCGTTCATTTATGTATAAGAGCATAGTACATTTTCATACATACCGTAATCTATTACTGAGGAACAGCAAAAAATTTATCCAGTGTTGTTTGTGCTAATGAGTCTGTGATTAGTTTACGTACATCCATTTCTAAATCATAAAATAGTCCATAAACTTTTTCTGATGCCCCTCTATGTTCAAGAGTTTTTCTAATTATAGTTAGGGCTTCTCGCGACTGTTTGGCTGTAGGAAAATTTTCTTCTTGTGGAACGTCGTCTTCATTTTCTTCTTCATTGCAAACATTCTGAATTTCCGCCACTATGTCATCATCACTTTTTTCTTCAGATGTTTGTAAATTTTCATCGATGTGAATCCATTCTTCGAAATGTGCTTCTAATTCTTCTACATCTTCTGCTGGTATGTCAACATTATTTTTCAAAAATCCTGCTTTACGGAAGCAATTAAAAATGCATATGTCAGAAACATTTTTCCATGCGCCTGCGATCATATGGATAGCATCAAGCAAGGTTATTTTCTTGCTTATTTCGCAAGCCGATCCTTTCTCTTCATCAATTGCATCTACTATTTTCTGTCGCAAATTTGACCGATACAGGGTTTTAAATGCTTTAATAATTCCTTGGTCAAGAGGCTGTATGATGGAAGTTGTATTGGGTGGCAAAAAACAAAGTTCAATGTTTGTCAGCTGTACTACAGGATGAGCCGAACAGTTGTCAAGGATTAAAAGAATTTTTTCTCTTCCCATCAGTTCCCTGTCCCACTTTAACAAAAAGTCTTTAAAATTCTACTTGTCATCCAGGCATTCTTTGAATTTTCGTAGATCACTGGCAATTTTTTTATTCCACTTAAACAGCGCGGACGTTTGCTTTTGCCAATAACTAAAGGGCTCTTTTTTACAGTTCCCGTCATATTTGTTGTTAACAGAACTGTAACTCGATCTTTTTGTTTTTTTCCAACGGAGGATAGATCATTTTTTAACATCATTGTATACTCGGGCATCGCTCTAAAATAGAGCCCAGTCTCGTCAGTGTTAAAAATTTGATGAGGAGCGTATTTTTCTAATAGAGGTGGTAAGCTTTGCGTAATCCATGAAGATGCCGACTCGGAGTCCGCGTCCTGCTTCTCTCCATAATTTTTTTTGTACACAATGTTATTTCGTTCTTTCCAGCGGCTTAACCAACCATCAGTCGCACGGAACTCTTTTTCTCCTAATTTTTCCGCAAAATTTTCTGCTTTTTTCAGTAAAATTGCCCTACTGATAGGAGCGTTCTTTAATCTGGTGTTAGAAAACCATTGTAAGAGTGCTTCCTCTATAGCAGCTGCCTTTCCTTCTCGTTTCCGTTTTCTTTGAAGATTACAATTTGGCGTCAAAATTTCATTTCTGCCTTTCAGGATTTTACATAATGTTGAGTGCGGAATTTCTAATGCAGAAGCAGCTTCTCTTTGACTACACAGAGGTAGAGAATCATACTTTTTAAGTAAACTTTGCTTTTCAAGCAAAGTAAGGGTTTTTCTCTTTTGCGACATGCTTCCACTAGCAAAACATAAAATGACTAACTAAAGCTGTACGAATCTTATTTGAGTGCATAAGCAGAGATGCCTTTCCTTATCAGTATGTTTCCTTAACTGCCAAAAGATTAAAACTCGTTTCTTACTGGTTTGGGGTTGTTCCCCCTAAGCCTTTCTACGGAGAAATTCTCTGTCATCCTTTGTTACATAGCAAACTCCCACCCCCTCCCCGTACGCCCAGAGACAAGAGATAACAACTCGTCCTTCAGTTAACCTTAAACAAATGGATTTTTTTCTTTTTTACACCCGCGTCGCAAGGAAATCAACAAATTTTCTGTAGAAAACTGTTTCTTATAAGCGGAATCGTGTTTCTTATAAGCGACACAATTTTAATGTTAAAATGAAGTTTGTATTTGTTTCTGTCGTTTTGGGTCTTATAAACGGCTGTTTCTTATAACCACTGAATCTTATAACCGGCGGTCACTGTATTAAGAAAACTAGCTACAGCCAATGCTACTGATGGCAAAATCCTTTAGACAATTGGAGAAATTTTCTGTCTAGGCTAGTGCTAGACATATGACATCAAATGATGTGCAATTCTGCATGATGTTTTAGAATACTGTGTCATGTGTCTCCTCTTATATTGATTACAATCAGATAAAAACATGCATTTTTTATATAATTTTGAAGTGAAATATTTTATTTTCTCTATTTTTGAAGTAAAAGTTTTATTTATTTATTTATTTTTTCATTTACCTTCAAAATCCAAACTTGCATTGTTGAAAACGTTGTTGCCATTTAAAAAAAAATAATAATATGTAAATAATTTAGCCAGAAGATTTAAATGATTTAATGAGTGAAAAACCAATTGACATGCACCCAGGTAACACACATACGGTATTATAACCGTTGATAAACCGTTTATACGTTATATTTTCGTATGTGTTATACGATAAACGGTAATACATCGGTTATAATACCGTTATGAGTAAACGGTATATAAAAATACCGTATATCATACGTATGAATTACCGTGTATGAACATACCGTATGTAGAAATACCGTTTTAAATACGTATGTATTACTGTTTATTTTACATTAAAATAACCGTTTTTATTACGTTAAAAATACCAATTTATCATACGTAAAAATAACCATTAACGCTCCCCTCTCGCTCAAATACTCTTTCAGCTTTGTTCTCGAACCCTTTTCCCAAAGGCATTTTTATGTATTACCGTTTAAAATACATTATAAATACCGTTTATCATACGTTATAAATACCGTTTATATTACATTAAAATTACCATTTTTCATACGTAAAAATAACCATTAACGCTCCCCCTTGCTCAAATCCTCTTTCAGCTTTGTTCTCGAACCCTTTTCCCCAAGGCATTTTCATGTATCCCTTCTTGTTTATTTTCACCCTCCCAAGCTCTAACCCCGCCGTGACGTCACGCAGTTCTGGAAGCTTCCAGAACGGACTCATTTCTACCTCAGGGGACGAAGCCATAAGCTTTGTGCATCTGGCAACACTGAGTGCAGTAATCATTCTTTACGTTTCCCGCCATGGTTTGTAGCTAGCACAGAAAGGTTTGTATCTTGAACTTTATTTTCCCGTGTTAGGTTAGTGTTAGGTTAACATGTTGCTTAATTTATATAACTTATTTAATTATATTTAGCTTTAACTTTTATTTTATTTTATATATCTTCCTAGCTTTGTTGTATGTATGCACATATTGCTTTAAAAGCAAACGGGAAAAGTGCATGCATCGTGGTATGTGCATCCATGCTCGCATTTAATACTATCTAAGCGGAGATTAAATGAAAACGTGGTCCGAGATTGCATTTGTTGTCATGCATGCATGTTTATTTCAAATATTGTAAAATCAGAAATTATTCTTTTACATGTTTTTATGTATTTTAAACTTAAAGATGGTATAACTTAAATTTTAAACTTAACTTAGATTTTAAACTTAAAGATGGTAATAGGCTGCAACCTGAAAATGCAGAACGCTTAATTTTCCTGTACCGTAACTTACCTCTAACTTTGATTACAAAGAATAATTAGTTTGTTTTTAAACAATATTTCATATATGGTGTAAAACTTAAGAAATTAAAATACTGCCAAATTGAATATTCATCCAAGGGTCATTCCGTGTCAAATCAACCAATGATCTGAACCTTGACATCATGGAAAATGATAATTTTTGGTACAATAGTAGTACCAGTGAAGCTGACAAAAACTGTAAATATTAGATTTTTTGGGCTCTTAGTTTTCAGTTATTGACTTTCTTAAAAGCGAAATTTGGCAAAAAAAAAAAAGTATTTGACCTAGAGATCTCAAATTGGTGTCATTTTTTTTTTCTTTTAATGGGTCTTAATTTGATATGACTATGCTATTCTCTAAAAACAATTTCTCTTTTAGTTTGTAATTATTTTAGAAACTCCAATTTTAAAAAAGAGTTAAATACCATAATCATGTTGTATATCAAATTAAGATCCATCGAAAACAAAAGACTGCACTAATTTGAACTCTCTTGGTCAAATAGTTTTTGATCTACCACTGTTTAAAGATTTCAAAACTTTACCAGATTTGGCTTTTTTAAAAAAGTGAATAACTGAAAATCTAAAAGCGCAAAAAATATGAAATTTTACGGTGTTTTTAAACTTTACTGGTACTATCACTGTACCAAAAATGATCAATTTTTTAGATATCAAGGTTCAAACCATTAAGTGATTTGACACAAAATGACATACATTTAGTACATAACTCATTAGCCAGTTTTTTCATACATTCAGCCCACATATGTTCTCAATTTTTACAATTTGCTACACACTTAATATTCAGGATGGCCACTCAACCGGGAAAAGTCAGGGAATTTTGTGAAAATTCTGTTTTTTTTTTTTTTTTTTTTTTTTTTTAAATTCTAGTTGTCCTTATAAAAACAGGACTGCCCAGTTTGTATGCCATTTTCGAAAAATTTCGCCAAGTATTATGCTGTACTCGTAACTTCTAAATAAAGGCTGCCATGTGTCCATTTGATTCCGTATAAAAACAAAAATGCAGAGTTTGTGCTCCATTTTGGACAACTGTTGCCAAGAATATTATATACATTTTACAATATTTTTTCTATTTTAATGACATTCTTTTGACATTGCTGAATTGACATTAATTATTCAATGGCTGTAGCTTGTTACAGTGTAGTTTTTGCATATCTTTAATGTCTGTCATTGTGAACAATTTGCAATGCCCATATTTAAGGACATCAGTTTAGACTATTTCTTTTTATTTCTTCAGGGAAAAAAAACATTAAATTCTTTTAAATATTTCAGTAGTTCAATTTTGCTGCATTTACATGTATTTTTTATTAAAAATGTCAAAATTTATTTGTAAAAACAAAAAATGTGTATTTTTTTCTCCTGATTTAATATAACTTTTTTTTTAATAGTGGAGTAATTGTTAAGATTCTTTAATCAAATTTGTAACTAAATAGGGATGTGCACGCATTTTATGTTAAAATTACTGGTCTGGAATTTCTTTTCAATTCACCTGGAAAAGTCAGGGAATTTCAATGTGTCTGAAGAGTGGCCACCCTGATATTTCACATGCCACTCAATATAATTTTATATTTACAATTATAATTACAAAACGTTCAAGAACTTTTAAAATAAGTTCTTCTCCAAACTGAGTGAAGATAATTTCATTTCTTCCTTGCTCAAGAGTACAAACTCTCCCAGTTGCAGTAACAGGCTCTACTTTTTGCAAAATGGTCTCACCTGGCACATTCAATACGTCACTCGGTTGAGGATGAAAGTAAGAAAAGGTCCCTTAGGATGTAGGAAGCTTACTTTATAGTCGCTCGTAACATTATTCTTCTCAAGAATACATGCAAGCCACAAAGATCCTTTATAGACTATATAGTGCCAAATCCAGATTCAATTTTTACTAAATTAGTTTGTGTAATATAGTCGAATGCTGTCACACGTTCAGTAAACCGGTGTTCACTACAGTAATAATGCTTAACAAGAAGCCAATTTTCAGAAATTGGGTAAAAAGAATGAAGTTTTTGAGTACAGCACAGTTGATGAGTATGAAGAAGTTAAAGAAATACTGTCGCCACAGTTGAATGACTTTAAGGCAATCATGGGTACTCAAAAACTTCATTCTTTCTACCCAATTTCTGAAAATATACTTCATGTTAAGCATAATTACTGTAGTGAACACCAATTTACTGAACGTGTGACAGCATTAGACTATATTACACCAACTAATTAAACAAAAATTGAATCTGGATTTGTCACTATACTCTATAAAGGATCTTGGTAGCTTGCATGTATTCTTGAAAAGACGAGCGACTATATAGTTAGCTTCCTACATCCTAAAGGACCTTCTTCTTTCTTTTATCCTCAACCAAGTGACGTATTGAATATTTGAATGTGCTAGGTGAGACCATTTCGCAAAAAGTAGAGCCTGATACTGCAACTGGGAGAGTTTGTACTCTTGAGCAAGGAAGAGATGAAATTGTCTTCACTTGTTTGGAGAAGTACTTATTTTAAAAGTTCTTGAAAAGTAACGTTTTGTAACTGATTGTAAATACAAAATTAAATTTTGAGTGACATATGTGAAATATTAAGTGTGTAGCAAATTGTTAAAATTGAAAAGAACATATGTGGGCTGAATGTTTGAAACAACTGGTTAATGAGTTATGTACTAAGTATATGTTATTCCGTGTCAAATCAATTAATGGTTTGAACCTTGATACCTCAGAAATCGATCATTTTTGGTACAGTGATTAAAGACATTAAGGGACTATTTGTGTGCCAAATTTCATAGTCGGTCGTTAAGGGGTTCCTATGGAAATTAAATTTTTTGTAATTTAGCTAATTTCACTTATAGTTTAATACAAAAAAAAAATAATTTTCATAGGAACCCATTGGCTTCCCATTATGAAACTTGGCATACAAGTAGTCCATAAAGCATATATTTTTTTTTCAAAAAAATTAAAAGGGGTGTTTTTGAGATTTAAAAAAAAAAAATTTGAAGCTTTTCAAAAAATTCAAATTTGAAATAGCATAGTCATGTTATATATCAAATTAAGACTCATTAAAAGCAAAAGAAAATAACACTAATTTAAGCTCTCTAGGTTAAATAGTAAGTCTCATTTATAAGCATTTAAAAAACGATATTTCGGTATAATTTTTTTAAATACATGATTTGGAAGAATTAAAAAAAAATATATACTAGGAAGAAATTTTAAAATAATATGCTACTTAGGACAAATTTTAAAAAAAAGTTGATACTGGGGTGAAATGTTAAAAAACACAATACTAAATTAAAATAATTTGATACTTTTAAGAAAATAAAAAAAAATACCTGGAAGAAGTTAAAAAAGCCTTATACTTAAAAGAAAATAAACATGATACGTACAAGAAATAAAAACACAATTCTGGGAATTTTTTTAAAAACATTAAACACAATATTATATTTCATAATGTAGTAGATTATAATTTTTGCAATTTTTAGAAATAATTGTGAAACAGTTTGTGTTCTGTGTATCTAGAAACATGTTCTACTTGGGCTCTGTGCCCTTACTCACTGTTTTCACTCTTAAAAATCATCACAGTTGCATGATACCACCATTGATCAGAGATGTGTAGTTTTAGCATGCTAAATTAAAATTTAAAATAGCCTATAATTGTAATTTAAAATAGCCTATAAACTTAATTACAATATTATTAATATTGTTTTTTTTTATATATTTTTAGTATTGAAGTTTACTTTTAAAAAATTAACTCTTTAAAAATTGCAAAAATGTTTTAAGTATTATGTGTTTTAATATATCCCAAAATTTTATTCTGTATTTTTAAGTTATTTTCAATTTAAAATAGCTTATCTTTTAGATTTAAAATTATATTTCATAATGTAGTAGATTATAATTTTTGCAATATTTAGAAATAATTAGAATTAAAAATATATTTAAATATAAACTGAAAATAAAGGAAAAAAACATTTTTGCATTAAAATTATTGTATTAACAATATATAATATAAATTAAAATAAAAATTTTATTACATATGAACAGAGTGATTCTATAGTATTGTGAATTTTGCATATATGACACATTTGATATATCGTATCTTTGTAAAAATATGATTTAGATGAATGTATTTTAAATTTTAAAGATACTGTTTCAGATTGTGTTGATTTCAAATTTATAAATTCAAGTACATTATTGAAATCAACACAATCTGCATAAAACTTTGTAAATATCATGTCTGCAACATGCACTATTCTGTAGAGTTGTCCAATGTGTGATAAATATGTATATAAACACGTAATAAATACGTGTAGAAACACAATATAAACACGTAATAAATACGTGTAGAAACACAATATAAACATGTAATAAATACATGTAGAAACACAATATAAATATGTATGGGAACGCATAAATACATATGGGAACACGTTATAAACATGTATGTGGATATACGTAAGAAACACGTATGTGAATATACGTAATATACACGTATATGATATGTAATAAACATGTATCTGGATACGTAATAATAACGTATGTGGATATACGCAATATACACGTATATGATACGTAATTAACATGTATCTGGATACGTAATAATAACACATGTGGATATACATAATAATAACGTATGTGGATACGTAATATACACGTATGTAGATACGTAATAATAATGTATGTGGGTATACGTAATAATAACGTATGTGGATATACGTAATAATAACGTATATGGATACGTAATAAACACGTATGTGCATATACGTAATAATAACGTATGTGAATATACGTAATATTAACGTATAAGGATACGTAATAATAATGTATAAGGATACGTAATAATAACCTTTTTTATAACGGTTGGTATACCGTATTCTAACGTACCATTTTTGCGTAATAATTACGTATGGCCTGACACGTAAAGATTACGTATTGCTTGATACGTAAGAATTACGTATTTGTGCTACCTGGGCACTTTTCATTCTTATTTAAAGCATATCGAGCATATCATGTCTGCTGTACAAGTTGCACGTGGATTGCATTAGTGGACTGAGCAGCCTATGCATACACTAAGTGCAATTCATTTCTGACTTTTTAGGAGGGGGTTGTGGGAATATACCCATGGTAGAAGCAAGCTTAGCAAGTAAGGGCGAAGCCTTCCTGACTTGCAAAGTGAATTCCAGGGGTTGATGAGCATCAGCAAGCAGGGGGTTTAGTCGAGAGTAATATTTAAAAAGCATGGAGCATATGATTAACCCAAATATACAGTGGATGTTTATTGATTCTTAGAACAATTGTGATAAATAACAAAAGAATTAAAAAATATTATATGACAACAGATTATTATATAATGACAAAATTGTCATCTGCTATAGTTAAATAATATCCACAGCACATAATCAAGCTTTTGATTAAAAGTTATGTTTTTGCTCTTTATAAAGAGAAGTATTCCTATTCTGTAATTAACACATGCTATAAAAATCACAAAATTAGCATTGCTAAATGCAAATAAGCAATATTAATAATAAAGTTAAAAAATCATCATGCATTACTACTATCAAAAGCCAAACAAAACAAAATGAAGCATTATTTCTTTGCTGAAACATGATAAAAAGCAGTATTAAAAAGTTAAAACAGTGAAATAAAAAAAAGTATATATATTCAATTTTATTTTTTTTATTTACTTATTGTTTTAGATAATAGGATATTATTGATTTTATTCAACATCAATATCAAATTATAAAATCTTGAGACTTAGTTACTAATCATATTCACTAGCAATAAATTAAAAAAATTAAATAAAGGAAAATTACTTAAAAATGAATACAACTGCATATATAATCTTACATTGTAGTGAAGATTCCTCGACATCAGCAACTTGCGAAGACTGCAAATTGGTTTCAGTATTTAAAGCGATATTACATGTATTCATACTGTTTCCTAAATCTTCCATGAAGCAATCAGATGATGCCCCTAATAAAAAAAAGACTATTACATACATATCTAACATAAAGTTTAATTTAGACATGGGTAGCCTGTGATTTCTTTTGAAAATATCTCAATGAATTTTACAATTAGACATGATAAATATATTCTTTTAAAAACAATTTCAACATCATCTATATAAATAAAATTGAAAATCTGTTTGTATATGTGTTTGTGTGTGTATATGTTTGTATGTGTGTTTGTCTCATTATCACAGTACAACAGCAGCACTGAATTTCATGACCTTTTGTGGGTAGCTATGAAATAGCTCCATTTAAAATTTGGTCCATTTTTTGAGTTTCTAGGACCAGGTGTTGTCGAGATAGTAAAGAAAAATGAACCTTCCATAGGAGTTATCCTGTAATTCCATGGTTCCTCCATTCCATGGTTCCAACAAACCTCCTTTCACGTTCTAAACTCTCACTAGTTTAGAACGTGAAAGTAAATGAAAACTCTATCTACAAGTTTGGTGGGAGTTCATTGCATTTACCAGTTGCACATGTAAATCGCCGATTTAAAATATTAAGGTAAATGGAAACTTTTATCTCTGTGGTTTATTTTCCACAGGCTCTTACTCAATAATGAAAAGTATGATGAAATCAAAATAGTTATTTAATTATCAGCATTTTATGAGGAAGATACTGATATTATGTTGCTCAACAACACAATTAAATTAAATGTGTTTATATGACAGACACGACTTTTATTCATTTTTTTTCCAATTCAAATAATAAATAAATGAATATAAAAATATATCCTATAAATGAATGGTATTGCATTTTTTGAATCATGTTAATTATGGACTCCGTGTTTAATGATTACAGGAATTGTCGATATTTTCCATTTCTTATATCATGTGTATTATTTTGGCAAAAAGTTTTCAAACTTATATATTCTGTTTAGCCAATTAATTTATATATTGCATTTGACCAATAAATGCATTTATTGTGTTTAACCAATTGTTGAAATAGAATACGAGTAGTATGCATATATCTTCTAATACCATTTTAGAATATACAGATCAAGATGTTTTATTTTTCAAATCTGAGAATTTAGATCTATCATTTTGATAGGATATTGCCAACTTAGCGACTTTTCTTAAGTGTTGCCAAACTGATAAAAATGGCACCAAATCGCTTAAAATATTGCCAAATTGATAAAAATGCTGCTAAATCAATGAAATTAATTATGTTTTCTTTGGATAGAGTACTGTAATGATGTTTCGGTAGCATATGTCTATCAGTCCAACCATCCCACTTGGTGACTTTTTTAAAATGCTGCCAAATTGATAAAAATGTTGCTAAATCGATAAGAATATCATAAAATTGATAAAATTAGGCTAAATCAATGAAATTATTTATGTTTTTTTAGGGGACAAAGTATTATAATGATATTTCACAGCAGGGTCATCTGTAAGTTAGACAGTCCCACTTGATGACAAATTTGGTGGCTTTTTAAAATGCCGCCAAATTGACAAAAATGTTGGCAAATTTATAAAATGATGCTAAATTTATAAGATGATGCTAAATTAATGAAAATGATGCCAAATTAATGAAAATTTAAAATTTCACAAAATTAGGTACAACATATAATCTCTGTCCTTTTTTAGAATTAATTTATTTTTTAATTTGTTTAAAAACGGGACCAGGATGTTTTATTCTTCAGATCTGCCTGTGAAAATAAGTTTGTATAGGAAGAACAGAGATTCTTATGCTTTCTACGAGAATTACATTACATATTTTAATAGAATGTTTTGAGTAACAATACCATTTAGAATTACTATAGGAATTTGCATATAATTATGAATTTGAAGTTTCTTTATATTATATATTCCATACAAAAAATGGGTATGCTGCTAGTTTACAGTAACCTTCCTTTAACTCTCTGTGGACAGTAGACACATTCGCATATGAAACTGCATCCAAGGACGACAGTCATGCATTCACGTCAGGGACAAATTTACCTTAAGGAACGACTGACACCAAAGTGCGTATTCATATGGAACATTTTCGATTGAATTCATTTTAATACTAGTTTGCGCTAAATGTCTATTCTAACATTTACAACATATTTTTCTAATACTTGACCTTGGTATAGGGGGTCCTTATGAATCATCACTTCATCTAGAGAAGTAAAACATGGGTTTGTAATATAAACAAACAGATCATTTCTGGCAGGCTCTGCTATGCTGTAATTGAGTATGTGTTCTCGTTTCGATTTTAGTTTAATGATTGCATTGGTAGATTATTGGAATGTAAGAGAGTATTTTCTTTCAAGTTTGGGTTTTAGAAGAATGTGCGGTAGTGAATTTATTAGGTTATTTTGGATAAGAGAATAGCTATGTCAAGACTATTTTACGCATAGAAAAAAATACTAGCATGGTAATCGAACAAGATAGTTATGAAAGTAATGCAGATAGTGAAGATTCGTGGATACATGGTATTTCTGATGAGCGCAGACACAGTTTTTATGAATGCAAAGATTGCAATGTTTGTCTGTGCATGAATCCATGTTTTGAAATACATTATACGTGAAAGGCATATTAATTAGTAACAAGGCTAATTTCTTCCTCAAAATTGTACGTAATCTCTTATCTCTATTGGTATTAAGTACGATCATTTGCATATTTTTCCTGTGTAACAAATAACAGTTTTAATCAATTAATCATTTTTAATCATATAAAATTTTAATATTTAAATGAAAGATAATTTGCATGTAACATATACATCTAATGGAAAATAAGTATTTCCTTTATTTCTGAAAAAAGTAGAAAGCTGTGTGTTAAATGGGCGATTTTTAGTGAATTTTTTTTCCGGAGTTAGGCTTAGGTCAAAAATTGCACCATCCTCTGGGAACAGTTTGGAAGTGAAATGCTCTGTCCTTTGGGCCACAGCAGTTCCATAAAGCCACCATCCGCAAAGGGTTAAGTCAGCATTTCCTAACCTGGGGTATGCATAAAAAATTACTGGGAATATAAACAAATATTTCAATAATGCAAATATTTCCAAAATATTATTTCAATTTTCAAAAATAACTTAATGTAGGATGTAAAATGTTCCCAATTTTTAAAAAAAAAAGAGGAGGGGGGGGGGGGGCAGTTAGCATTTTAAATATTAAGTTAAAGTAATTTCATATGCAATTAAATATTTAGAGTGAATGAAATAATGTATACAACAATACTGGGAACTGCAATCCTGGACATTTTATACAAGCTCAGGATTTTGGGATTAAATATATTTCAATCCTGGGATACAGAGAGATTGGAAATTTCAATTTAGTTCAATAAATCTCAGTTTATTTTTATTAATATTTTTAAAAACTTGAATTAAAAAAAAAATAATTCAAGAAAAAAAAATATATGAAATATATAATATGGAAGCATACATGCTCATTAACTGCCCAATACATAATTGAGCACATTAGGTAGTCTAATACAGTACAACCTCGAAAATCCGGACTCGTCCGGACTTTGCCGATTCCGGATTATCGATTTTTCCGGATTATAGAATTTGAATAAAATTCCGATTTAATATTAACTAAATACGCTATAAAGCACTATTTTTAGTAAAAATAATGGCAAAAGTTAAGTTAATTAATTAAAACATATTATTTAATTTAAAAAATAGGGTAAAAGAAATTTCTAAGAAAAAAAAAATACATATTAATAATTTAGAATGTGTGAACGAAACGAAATGATAAAATTACATTTTATCATTTCGTTTAAATATTTGAATTAACATTTGTTATTTGATTAATTTTGGTTTATGGGAAAGCAGTTTTATTTATCCTGTAGATGGACATTATTTCTATTCGGTTATAAAGCTTCTTTGTTCAAGACCTTTAATAGCATGATCGATTGTTTGCATAAGATTATCAATGGGTATTTTTTCTTCTCCGCATTTATCGTCGCTACTTTGATCTTTTTTTATTTAATATCATATCGCGAATTATGCCATCACTCAATTTATTTACGATTCGCGCATCATCATCACAGTGCAGAACTTCGGTTATATCGGCTTTGTCGAGATTTAATGAAGCGCCGGAAGATTTAATGAAGTGCCGAGATTTAATAAAGATCGAGGATTAGCACTTTTGATGCATTTAAACCGTTTTCGCTATTAACGAACGAAAAACAAAAAATAAGAACTTAAAAGTTTTATTTATTTTCCAGCATCTATATAATGTTATGTTTAAAAAGGCCGATGACTCTGAAAAAAGTAAAAACTTTATTAGTAATAGTCAAATATGTAAAAAATATCGCAGTAGATAAAATAAATATCTTTTCCAAAACAGAAAAATATTTCTCCTCTCAATGATTTTTCTAAAATACGATGAGTCATTGCTAGGCTGCAGCACCGGAACGTGGTGGGGCAGGGAAAGCGAAGAAAGGAATTTGTTTAGCTCCTAATCGTAACTAATCGTAAACGCAGCCGAACCCTTTGAGAGGTCTGTGTGTTAATGACCTTGTTGCTCGGTTCTGTGCGATACGATATTATTTAGTTATTTATTTGCTATTTATAGTATGTAAATATGGCTTTCTAAACAAAAGAGGCAAAATATACAGTTGATTTCAAGCTGACACGTTCGATGAGAACCAAAAAATCGTCAGATATCGGGCGGGGGAGGAGATTCTGAAGACAAAACAGAATACATTGAAGAATGGAATTCGTACTACGAAGCGAACAAAATAAATTTCCGTGAGCGTTAATATGAATTCTCGGGATTTTTAGATTTAATTGAACAATTTGTGATAAAATGTTACGATAACGTTTTAAAGTGTTTAATATTAAAAATCACATTGTTTCAGAAAAATGTCTTTTTCAATAATGAGAAAAGGAAATTTTGATAATAAAAATTCCGTATTTAAATAACGATGTATATTTTACGCTAAATAATTCATCCGGAGTTGTGATTTGAATAAGGGGGAGGAGGGATTAACGCTAACAACGTAATTCACGCTCCAACCACGAGCGGATCTACGGCCGTCCATCTAAACTTTCGTTTCATTTCCGGGTTCAGAAAGTCGACCGGAAAAAATACAGTATTTGCTTATAAAATATAATTCCATATAAATAATTTAACCCTGTTGTTTTAAATCCGCGATTTCGTCAATCCGGGGAAAAAAAAAAAAAACCCGAAAATTTGGAAAATGTCCGGATTTTGGAGGTTTCCGGATTTTGGATGTCCGGATTTTCGAGGTTGTACTGTAGTTGTTAATTTGTAATTGTTGTTACAGTGCCATTTTTATTGTGCCATCTCCTATAATATACTAATGAAATGCCATAGATTGTGTAGATTGAGGATTTGCTAAATTTATACGAAATGTTCTCAGTAAATATTAGTTGTCAAAAATACTCATTTGTACTGTCTAATTAGAACTTGAAAACGTAACTATTTTAAAAATCTGATGTTTTCAAATACACAGCTTTTCTACAAACTAACTAAATTTTATTTTATTTTAAAGCAAAAGCAAACATTAGAAAATTTGCCATAAAAACTGGGTAATTCAATTTTACTCAAAATCAACAGGTTTCTTTTGATTGTCCAATTGAAATAATCTTGCCAAATTTCATTTAAATTTTTCAAGGGATATACAACATGCTCACATAGTCATGTTATTTAGGAATAAAAAAGCCAGGACTGATTACAAACATGAAAACTTAAAAAAATATATTATTATTTTTTAGAAAAATGTTCCTTATTTGGAAGTTCTTTGTATTAGTAGTTTGTCTTAGGAAGATCTCAGTGTGATAATATCATTTAAATACATGTAAAAGTTTTAAACAAATAAATCAAAAGTAAGATTGTAAAATATTGTTTCCTTGAAACATAATTTGGTTAGATATTTATAAATTAGGGCTTAATTATTGTTAAAACTGCAAAATTTGGTGTTGACTAAAGTATGAGTTCAAAAGGTTCAGCTCATACAAACAAACCAAATGGTTGAGCTGAATAATAATACATGGATGCTTTGCAAGCTCATAATTATTTACCCTGGTTCAAAGTATAATTTAGTATTAATAGTTTAACCTGAATAAGTTTTATAAACTTTATACTTTCCTTAACATGCCATATAATAATTTGCTTGTGCCAATCTGCTCGTAATGTTCTTTGACTTTTTTAAATTTAAAAAATAAACAATAATTTTTGTTTCATTGTTTTTGCTTAGTGGTAGTAATATATATCTATATGACTCTCATTCTTTTGAGTTTTTTTCTGGTTAGTAGTTGAATTCCACAGTTTGTTATGGATGCTTCACTATTTCTGTAGAATTATTCTAATTTATTTCATCTTTATTAATTATATATATATAAGTGACTTAAAATTGTGTCTTTGACACTGTTTGTATACTTTAACATATAAACTAAAACAAGAAAATATATTTAAAAGAGATATAAACTACAATTAACAGAAGTTATTTAATTGTCTGGGGGTCTTGCAACCACGTACATGCCTTATTGTTTTGATCAATGCTTAAAATCTCTTTTGAAGCTAGAGATCAGATTTATTGATAATTGCATGGCACACATTTTATGTTTATAATAATCAGAAGTGGAAGATTCAACCTTATGGAAACTAATGATTTTAACAATGAAGTTTTTAACTAACCAAATTTTTGGAAATGGTTATGACTTAATCCAAAATTCTGGGCATTATGGCAATCTGGTACCTAAGATTTGTCCAGTCTGGTATACAATAACAATAAAGCAAGGGACAAATCCTAAGTAACTTTGCATTAGAAAGGTAATGCATTAATTGCAATTCATTGTAAGTGATATTGGTTCTAGAGATATTAAGGCTTAGTTTTAAGTGTTAGCAATTTCAATGTTGTTGAAGTAAATATTTTTAATAATTTGTCAAAGTGTTGACTAACTCCCCTCTGTTATGCCGGTATTTATGATTCTAATTTATTTAATAGCTCAAAATTTGATAATAGCTCAAAATTCGTTATTTTCCCCCTTTCCCTTCAAAATACTAAATTTATTTATTGTTTTTGAATATTTCGGTGATTTATCCCCCTCTTAACGTTAATTTGTTATCATTTTCTTTGTTTTCATTATTCAAAATTATGCATGATGCATCTTCAAACATTAAACATTCTTGTATTAATCCTCTGGCATTTCGTTTTCGGCTGTTAACTTCATTGCACTTCATTCACGAGTTTGCAGAAAAAGACGCATTTTTTAAGAGAAAAGTGGACTTCTTATCAGCTTTCCTCCTCGCACCTGTGAAAAGGGTACCTACATCCGGTGAGGTTGCTGTGCACTTGGCGGTGCGTTTGGCGGCGTAATTTTTAACTTTCGTGCCCACCTCGCAATTCTTGGCATAAGATCGTATTTATTCCGCAGTATATGCGTGAGCGCTCGTCGCGAAGTGCAGGTTTTCACTCGCCAAGTTTGGTGATTCCTGGGAAGCAAGCACGTTACTAAGGAACATTTGATTTTGACCAGTGTTGTGAGAGGAACTTTTTTGAATAGCTTCGGAGATCCGTGGAATGGGGTCCCATGCAAGGGCGCCCGTATTCCACGGTCGCCAGAAATGCAAGAGCCAGTGTCTCTCAAATTTCATGCATTGTTGTTGGAAATCTTTCACCGGGGCTACACTTCTTGCTGCACAATTTCGGCTGTCTTTGTCACCGGACGCTCTATCAGACATTGAATACAAAATTAAAAGTAATTGGCTACATTCGTTATCACTTGGATCCACAGATTGAAGATGCAGATGACCGAGAGTTTGTCAAGGTGTACCATTGTGCATAACAGGCCTTTTCAAATCTACATTTTTATCACAAGTGTTTAAGTGAATCATTGTGCATATTAGGCCTTTTCGAATCTACATTTTTATCACAAATGTTAGTGAGCAACATGTGACGTGGGAAGCCTTGTGCTTAATGCTTCCAATAGTTTTCAGCAAGTTTTTAGTGGTCAACACGTGACGTGAGAAGCCTTGTGCTTAATGTTTTCCAAATGTTGAAGAGAAAAAGGGGTCCTTTAATTTGAAATGTGGTCTAGAGTTGCCAATAAGATGTGTCTTAACTGTAAAGGGATCTAATGTTTTTGCCAATAATAAGTGTCTCCTATGGTTGAGTGTTTATATTGTGCAATGTAATGAATTCGTAGTTTTAAATATTTTCAATTAAATTTAACTTTTTGGTTGTGGACAGCTCTGGCAGACCAAACTCTGGTCTTCAGACCAGAGTGGATAATGATCCTGGGTCTTGAATTTAAATTTAATCGATCTAATTTTAAATGCAATGTACTCTAATTTTTAACACTATACATTTGATTGAAGCTTAAATGAATCTGATGTTTTAAATCTAAAATTGTTGTCAATAAAAATTAATTTTTAATTTAATAATGATTGAGTGAGTTTTCTTTTAGAGTAATGGCTGTGCAATAAATTAATTAGGTAAACACTGCAATATCTATGAAGGTGTCAAAGGTAGGTGTATTTATTCTGGAATTGTTTGTTGTTTATATATTCTAAGGGGGTATTGCGCACAGGCCAAATAGTAGTAATGGTTTAATAAAGGAAATAAATAAAGAAATAAAGAGATAATTTTAATATTTAGTATAAATAACTTTATTGAAAACTATACGATCAGGCAATGAAAATATAATAACTTTGAAACGTAAGTAATAATAATAATCAGAAATAAATCAAATAAATAATCAGTGTTTAATTTTAAAAGGAAAGGTCCCCATATAACACCTCTGACCACAACATAAAATTTATTTCAGTAAAGATTTAAAATTTTGTATGAAAAATGCATGGCTGAAATCTGATGCATGTGTGCCAAAATAATTTTTTATATGTTACTTAATGCTATATTTTATATTTCAATTGAATAAAAATGTTTTCTTAGGTATATCCAATTTTCCTTTTATTTTTATAAGAGAGTAATATAAATGTGCAATAGTACAGTTTAGTTTTATTGTCAAAGCATGAACATTTTTTGTTTAGTTTAAAATTATTTAAATTAAAATAGATATATATAATTTCACTCATTTGAATTTAAAAATATTTTGGTTACTTTAAAATATACAAATTTTAATATCACATTGTTTGCATTGTATGAATCAAAAATTCAAATTTTAAATGTTTGTTCAGTTATTTAAATAATTTTCAATTTAAGTAATTGAACATTTTCATTAAAATTTCATTAAAATTCACAAGAATTTTTTAAATAAATTTAAATATTCTGGTTTTATATTTAAAAATGCATTTTTAAGTCAACTAAAGATTGCGATGGATTAATTATGATAAAAATATTGTTCTCAATAGATTGGATTTAAATATAAGATTATATTATGGGTGGGATTCAAAAGTAGAATGCATTTTACAAAAGTTCAACATTTCTATTTTTAATTTATCAATGAAAAATAAAATTTTGTAGAAATCATCAGAACAAATCTTTAATCTTTCATTAACATTGAAACTGAAAAATTAATAGGAAAATTAATAAAGCAATCAAATAATATTTATTGGGTAGATTTAACTGAGGAATTGCACAACAACTAATTTAAGGAGGATAGCTTAAAGTAGTTGAAATTAATACAAGTTCACAATTGCTAACAATAAGAAAATTTTGTCTGAACTAAGTTGCTATATTGAATGAACTCACAATAAAGGAGCCAAAATAAAAATAAGCCAAGAGATGGGTTTGAGGTAAAAAGACAAAGGATTGAGAGTTTAATGATAATTTCAATAGGGATACATAAAATAAAATAATCATAATAGTAAAAATATTAAAATGATAAAAAAATAAGCCAAGATAAAAATAACCAAAATAAAAATAAGCTAAGAGATGGGAGTGAGGTAAAAAGACAAAGGATTGAGAGTTTAGAGAAAATTTCAATAGGGATACATAAGATAAAATAATTATAAAAATAAAAATATTAAAATGATAAAAAAATAAGCCAAGATAAAAATAAGCCAAGATAAAAATAACCAAAAAAAATAAAATGCGCCAACAGATGGGCGTGAGGTAAAAAGACAAAGGATTGAGAGTTTAAAGAAAATTTTAATAAGGATACATAAAATAAAATAATCATAATACAGTACAGGATCTATTATCCGGAATGCTTGGGACTTCAGGCATTCTGGATAAGGGTTTTTTTCATAATTCAGAACACTTTTTCTAAAACTTACTGGAATGGTCTCAAATGTCGTTATAGAAAATTATAAATCATTTTAAAAAGATAAATATATTAAAAAAAACTTTTTTACAATCTATATGGGTTAACTAAAATGCAAATTACATGTAATTATAGTATCAAATTTAGTGATTAAGAAAAATTTTGAAAGAAAAAAATGTCTGAAAAAAGTTGATAATTCAGGGTAGTTATTAGAAGTCTTTTCTTTTTTTAACATTTCAACTAAAGTGGGCCCTCACCATATTCATCTAATATTTTGGCAGAAGCACCTTTGTACATATGTTTCAAAATATTTTAAAGTACTTTTAATAAAATTAAGATGAGAAGGATGTTCATTTTTAATTGAAATGAGATATTCAACTATGGGTGCAAATATATCAAATTCTATTTTATGCTCTTCAAATGTATTTCTAATAAGCCTTATAATTCTAAATGCCTGAATAAATAAAAAATTTTTAATTTCGTTATCCTAAACATATATCTCATTTTCACCAACAATATGTTTAAAAGATAATATCTCAGCATAAAAAGCACAAAAAATATAAAAATATTAGTGGATGGAAGCAGATTGAAAAAATGGAAAATATTTAAAAATAAAACGAAATATACCGGCGATCGTGTTTAAATAAAAAAAATTTCGCGATATTGCTAAACTGTCTTCTATAAATTACTAATTAATAAATGTAACATGGAACTTTTTGCTAGTGTCAATTTTCGGTCCAAAATAGCCATTTTCATCCAAATAATAGGATTTAACTGAAAATGATTTTTATCTTGGAATTCCATCAACGTTTTTTAAAATATTGAA
The DNA here is from genome assembly GCA_951213105.1 of Amaurobius ferox. Lineage (NCBI taxonomy): Eukaryota > Metazoa > Arthropoda > Arachnida > Araneae > Amaurobiidae > Amaurobius > Amaurobius ferox. The sequence goes on from OX578143.1 coordinate 26,124,230, forward strand.
GATGTGTATATTTCCACGGAGATGAAAAAAAAAATGGGTTTTTCCGAGAAAATGACAAGTTTATTGCTTAGGTTAAGTATTTAAAGAGATCAATCAGAAGGCCTTGAATGACATTTTATAGCTACTATACTTTTCTCTGTATTTTGGCAAAAGTTAACTCTCATTAATTTCGGGAATTCCTTACTTAAACACGTACTTTCTATCCCCTCGTAAATGCGCTGATGACTCTCTTTTTTTTTCATCTTTTCCAATAAATGTTTATTAAATTGTGCAAAATAGTGTGAATTCTGCGCGGCACATTGCGTTTGAAAAGCATAGGATTTCTTTAGTGTTATAATGCTTCCCTTTTGCAAATTATTACTCTATTTTCTTCATACATTATTTACTTATGACATTAATTTATTTTAATATTATTTACATTTTCATTCTATGATATTGAGATTAAGCCTGATCGTATAGTTTTATACAATTATTAAAGTTTACTTTTAATAATATTTATTTTCTTTGTTTCTTTATTTACTTATTACCTACAGCTTGGTCTGTGCTCAACTATGTAAACCTTTTAAAAACACTTAACATCATAAAAAACTTCTAATAATTCCACTTACCTTTAACTAAATAAATTGCACAGCCAACAACAACTAAAGAAATCACAAACACTAATTGTTAAATTTAAAAATTAACCTTTATTAACAAGTAAGAATTTAGATTTAAACATTTGGATTTCTAAAACAATTATTTGAATTATAGATAGTACATTGCTCTTAACATTAAAATCTATTAAATTTACCCCATTTTCAATAACCCAGGAAACAGAATCCACTCTGATCTGAAGACCAGAGCTTGGTCTGCCTGGAGCTGGCTGTCCACCTCTAACAGTATGAAATAAAAATTATTAAAACTACGAATTCTTTACGTTACAAAATATAAATACTCGGCAATAAGAGACACGTATTATTGGCAAAAACACTAGATCACATTTCTAATTAAAGGACCAATTTTCCTTTCTTCGAATATTGGAAAACATTAAGCTCAAGGCTTCACACGTCTCATGTTGAATCATTAAATAGTGCACAGAAAACACTGTTTATTTATTTATTTATTTATTTTTTTCATCTACTGCTTGAAATTTTTAACATAGTGAAACACTTTTCAACACTACCACTAGATGTCAGGTGCAGATGCGATAAGAGCCGGCAAAACTGTTGATGAGTAGTGACGATGAGGGAGATGCTTGTACTAAAGATCAGAACTTGTATGGAATACCAGATTAATTACTTTAAAAACACTATCATAGATGTCAGCACCAGACGCAATAAGAGCCGGGAAAAACTGTTGGAAAATGCCGATGATGGAGATGTTTGTGCCAGACATCCAAACTTGTATGACGTGCCAAATTAATTATTTAAAAAACACTATCGCTAGATGACAGCACTAGACGTGAAGAGACCCGGGAAAACTGTTGAAAAATGCCGATGACAGAGATGTTTGCGCCAGATATCCAAACTTGTATGACGTGCCAAATTGATTATTTTAAAAAACTATAACTTGCAGTACATTATAAGCTTAGTACTAATAACATAAAACATGTTCCCGGCGACCGCGGGATACGGGCGCCCTTGCATTGGGGCCCCGTTCCACGGATCTTCTCCCGCGAAAAACACACCACCTACAACAGTGCCGGTCAGCAATCGAATGCCCGGCAACACGCTTGCCTTCCCAGGAGACGCCAAACTTGGCGAGCGAAACTCTGCGCTTCGCGCCCACGCATACACTGCGGAAATAAAACGCTGTTATGCCAAGAATCAAAAAAGGATAACTTCCGCCAAGCGGCAAGCCGCCGCGAAATGGCAACCCGCCAGCCCCACCAGATGTGCTGGCACCCTCCTCTTGCAGGTGTCCAGCCGATAACGGCGTCAAGGCCAAACTTTCCCTTAAAAAGTGCCTTTTTTATGCAGACTCGTGAATGAACTGAAAAGAAGTTAACAGCTGAAAACGAAGATTATGAGAATTAACAAAAGATTATTTAATGTTTAAAGGCACATTGCGCACAATTTTGAATAATACAAACATTAAAAAGATAACCAATTATGCTAAAGGGGAAATAAATCGCCGAAATATTAAAAACAACCAATAAATTTAGAATTTTGAAGGGAAAGGGGAAAAATAATGAATTTTAAGCTATTACAAATTTTGAACTATTAATTAAATTTAGAACTGTCAAATCTCGGCATAACATTAGCGATATCGGGATATTTCTAGCGAAAAAGTTGGAATACTTTTAATGAAAATCAAAGTCCCGGAACAAAGAGCAGAAAAGAAAATGTAACGAATTCAGAAAAATCGAAACCTTTGTGCCTAGTGTGCTCTGCCTTATACACCTAGAAAAAAATGAAACGCCATTAAAAAAGCACCTTGCCGCGACTTGTCCGTAACTAATTCCTATATTATACTATACAGGAGTTAGTTACGGACAAGTCACGGCTCCTATATACTATACAGGAGACTTGTCTGAAACTAGTGAAGAATGGAATGACGCGTCTCGCCGTCAATGTGATGGTCTCGCCCGTGCCGGATCGTCACCTCCGAGAGCTACTATCGGGGGTGACGGCTGGATGCAGCCGCTTAGGAAATTTTTGGAAAAAACGGTGCTACTTCGGATGTTTTCCGGAAAAGAGGAATTGTGGAACTTCTAGGAAAAAACATGATCCACGGAATATTTTCATTCGCTATTGCGAGAATTCCTCGCGTTCGTTTTCGAAATTTAAGAAGAATCAGCGGCGGCGAGTGCTCGCGGCATTTTTTTCTGTGCGGGAATTTTTAATTTCGTGCGAGGTTTGCGTGTCCTATTTCAAATCCTCTAAAATAGTAGGTTTCAATGCATTTTTTTTTTGATTTGCTAATTAAAGCAAAAAAGCATTTGGCGGGATTTTAAACAAAAAATCGCTATTTGGCGCAATATTTAGCAAATAATCGCTTGTTGGCGCAGAATTTGGCATTATTTTGTCGTATTCCGGTTTTGGGAGAGTCCGGATATTGGAACGCTGAATAAGAGGTCGCGTACTGTAGTAAAAATATTAAAATTATGATAAAAAATAACCAAAATAAAAATAAGCCAAGCGATGGGCATGGGGTAAAAAGACAAAGGATTGAGAGTTTAAAGAAAATTTAAATACGGTACATAAAATAAAATAATCATAATAGTAAAAATATTAAAATTCTGATCAATATTACCAGTGCTACTTGAACTTGGAGACATCTCTAAAGACGATGTGTTTTCTTTGAATAATGTAGATTCATTTACATTAAGTTTTCTCCTCTTTCTAGGCTCTAACAAATCTAAATGAAATAAACACAATTTACTTGGAGAGTACTAACATTGTTTTTTTTAAATTAGTAAAAGTATTTTGATAATACAGCTTAATTTTTTATATCCAGCATAATTTTTTTTTCTTATGCCATTCCAGATGTCTGAAGTATTTTGAAGTAGCATATTCCAGATTCTGAAGTACAGTAGAACCTGGTTATAATGAGCTGCCCAGGACCTACTAATTTATTTGTTAAATCTGGACACTCACTAAATTTGTTGTGAACAACAAAACTATCACAGAATTCTGGCAATCTGACCCTTCACATATGAAGAAAAATTGGGGAACTTTATGCTAAAAGCAAGGATTAACTGTATCCTGCCCCCCGAGTTTGCTTATCAAGCTATAACATTTTTTTGGAAAACAAAGGATTTCATCATACAAAAAAATTTAGCAATGAACTTAAAATCTCTGTTAAGTGGCACTAGTAACGTACACAGTTTTCAGTGAGTTTCAGTGTGATTCTATTAGGATTTACCTGTGCTGTTGCATGCTTTCTTGTGCTAAATGCTAAATAATTTTAAAAAGTTTCATTTTATATCTTAAAATTGTTATTAGGAGTAAATTTGCAAGATACCATGCTGTTATGTACGCTTTGTTAGTCAGATTCAAGGAAAGAAAATATTTTTTACCATGAATTCCAATCTGATATTACTCAGAGAAACATGTGGCTAAAAGCCATATCAAGAGATAAATTTTTGTCAAACGATACGTTGAATTCTTCAAAAATATGTGGTAAACATCTCAAGGAGGAAGATTTTTTTTGTTTTGCTAAAATGCATACAGTTTATTTAGATTTCATAAGTATTACATAGCTGCATTAGTTAGTGTTGTGTGTAGTTTGTGTATTTCATTTAATAATCTTTACATTTAGGCAAACAATTTATAAATAAATATGTTTTTAAAGTCAACGTCTACTGATTCATTTCTATTAAAGAGTTTATTCAATTTTTATAACATATAAGTTACTTATCCCGTAATACGCTTAAATTATATTACCGAAATGAATTTACAGACTAGAGAACAAGTACCATTGATATTAAAAAGAAATACATAAGCATTTTAATGAATCATATGTTTTGTTTTGAAAGCAGAAATATCTTTAACACTTCCGCAAATATGCATGCTACAATACACTTAATTTTCGGAAAAATGCGTAATGTTATTTAAAATTAACCACAATCAAATCAGTTATACCAAATAAATTCTAGCATTGTATATGTTGATGAGCGTCACTTCATACATTTGATAGCTATATTTTCACTTCTTTACAGATAGGTGGTGCTAGTCATGTACTCAATTCGACTGGTTCTGGCATCCACTTCTTGTACGCCATGAAATATCCTAATGTTATAGCCTGGTATTGAACGCGAATGTTATAGCCTGGTATTGAACGCGGGATACAGTTAAGCCTTGGCTAAAAGAAACAAGTAGAATTTTATCAATCTGCTTCCTCAAATGTGACTGAAAGTCATGGAGTATGTAGTGTGGATTCAGATTTTGAAACCATTTATGATCACACGTGAATCAATTTATGACACTCTGTATATATATATATATATATATATATATATATATATATATATATATATATATATATATATATATATATATATAAATTGAAATTTTTTAATCGAAAACTATGCATAAACTACGGTAAGTACAAAAAAACCCATCTCTAGCATATCTGTTACGAATATATATATATATATATATATATATATATACAGTACAGGATCTATTATCCGGAATGCTTGGGACCACTTTTTCTAAAACTTACTGGAATGGTCTCAAATGTCGTTACAGAAAATTATAATTCATTTTAAAAACATAAATGTATTAAATAAAGCTTTTTTACAATCCATATGAAAAATATACTTGGTTAACTAAAATGCAAATTACATGTATTAGTGTTTTAGAAAAGTTTTGAAAGAAAAAAAAAATGTCTGAAAAAAGTTGATTATTCAGATTTTAAACCCCTGTAACCTAAGAAAACAATTAAGCAATATGTTGTAAATCGGAAACACTTGTTTAACACCTGTGTCACCCCTTCGGCATTATCATAGCAGACCACCGTGAAAAAAAATAAAAACAAACTGTTTGTTTTAATGTGATTACAGTATATTCATAATCAGTGCGTACAGTTAACAAAATGGTTAACTGGAAATGCCAAAAGTTAATTTTTATTTTAAGAATTTCAAAAATATGTGAAAATGAAATCCATAAATTGAAAATTATAAACTTACTAGTACACGAGAAAAAAAATTAAAAATCTCTGCAAATTTCTTTAGATTCCGTAGCTGTTTCCAAAAGCCCTAGTCACTTTGCAGTGAAAAACGTTATGACGTCACTAGCACTACAAAGTCATCGAGGTATCAAACGAACGTGCACCCATTTTAAAAAAGAAAATATATTTTTTTTTCTAAAAATATAAGTTTTTTATATTGTTTGCTAGAAAAACTTCAATTGTAAACAATCACGTACGTGAATCGGTCGACGTACCATCAAAATCCAAAAGTTACTTTGTTCTGATTAGCTAATCGCTTTCGGATCGCTTGTTAAGAAGTTTTACCCCCATGGTCTGTGGTCCTGCAAATTGAGAAGTCATGTTCCAGTTTATGCTAATTTCTACTTCAACCGATTAGAGATTAACATACTCTGAAAGAAAAACATTAACTTCAAGGATATGGCACTATTTAAGATAGTGGTTGTGCCAGTTGAGTAGCTCGTGCTCTTAGCTTAGCTTGGTTCATGTCTTATCTTATCCTAGCGATCTGGTATGATCGTCTTCATGTCGTCATGATTGATCTTATATGTACGCCGGTAAATGGTGAGGTACATGGCCAATGTTGTCAGGCCTAACTGAAGTCTTATGAGTAAATTTTTCAAGACTTAGTTTATGTAAGCTAAACCTTATGCTGATATCATTTTCTAAGTTATAGAAATGGTTAATATTTTTTTTTGTTAATTATGATGTTTTAAGTTCGTGAGAAATAAATTGAATTTTTCTTTTCTCGTCGACTGCCTTCTGTTCACATCCATTGTGATGCTCTGCAACTGGTTTTGAATTTTCACGAAAACAAAAGAAAAATTCCATCAACATTGTTTCACAAACTGTTTTGTCATTCATCGAAAGTATGTTTATCTGACACGGAACAAATATATCCACCATGGAGGTAGAGTTCATTTTTACCTCCATGATACTTGTAGCTTTCCTCTTCTTCTGGAAATATTTTTAGCAACATTTCCGGTAAGTTATGGATTCAGCCAGACCTTTGTTTATGTCAGGATCGCAAACAGTTGAAGTGAGAAAAATGTAGACTTCAATGCATTATTTTATAATATTAATATTACTAATTAAGGCAAAAAATCATTTGGCAGGATTTTAAACAAAAAACAGCTATTTGGCGCAATTTTTGGCAAATAATTGAGTGTTGGTGCAGAATTTGGCATTATTTTGCCACATTCCAGTTTTGGGAGAGTCCGGATATTGGAACGCCGGATAAGAGGTCGCATACTGTATATATATATACACATACAGGGTGTCCCAAAAACATTGACCTCAGCTTTTATTCCTTAAATATTGATCTTAGACATATAAAATAAATTACAAAATTGCGTAAAATAAGGTACAGAATTTTATGAAATCGATAAAAATTTTCAGGGGATTAAATTTGAAGAAATACAAAATTTTGATTTTTATATGGCCCCCGTACAAAAACATTTCCAATAAGTAAAATGTGCCCCATACACTAATAAGGTGATGTACAAAATTTCAGCATTTTATTATAAAATTCCCAGAAATATGTTTAAACAAAGTTGGTGAGACAAATTAAAATGTAAATGTTTACAGCAAGAGTGCAAATGACGCAATGCAGAAATGCATCATAGGAAAATAATATCTACCTCTTATCTTTAATGGATCTTTGGCATGGATGGAAAACATTTTGAACAAGCTTCGTAATCTTTGTATAAAGTTATTATTTCTACATAGTGTACATACTTTTGTACCAATAAATAGCAAAATTATTATTTACTTATGCAATCAGTGTTTTCTTTCGTAATTTGTGTATAACCCCTGAAACGCAATCTACGGACAGGATTTTTCCCCTCTGACAACCCATGTCGATGTATCGAAAAGTGGTTTCAGCATTTTTGTCTTTTCATATCTCTGGGACTTTTTATGATAAATGCTGAAATTTTGTACATCACCTTATTAGTGTATGGGGCACATTTTACTCATTGGAAATATTTTTGTGTGGGGATCGTATAAAAATTTAAATTTTGTATTTCTTAAAATTAAATTCCATTGAAAATTTTAATCGATTTCATAATATTCTGTGCTTTTTTTTACGCAACTTTGTAATTTATTATATATGTTTAAGATCAATATTTAAGGAATAAAAGCCGAGGTCAATGTTTTTGGGACACCCTGTATATCTATATATATACAGGGTGTCCAGTGCTATCGGTGCCCAATGGCTATTTCCTCAACTGTTAGTCACAGAGATATACATCCAATTGCAAAAGTGTTTTAAATTTTAAAATCTATTATCTTAAACAGATTAAATCAATAAATGCATTTCTGAAAGAAATACGAAATAATATAAATTTTTATACAGTCCCCCGGTCCTACTAATTATATTTAGGAAAATCATCCTCATACAATTTTATGCAAAATAAAAAAAAAAATTATCCCTTTACAACCAAAATTGATTGACTTATAGCTGTTTAAAGTTGGAGCACTTTTTGTGCTGTGAAATGGTCAATACGGTCCCTGATTGGTTGGTTGGTTGCCTGACACGGGACATTTTTGAGTGGAAAAGCGACTTAAGTTATGCTTCATAACTCTGTGCATTTTGGTCATAAAATGAAGATTTTTTTTTTATTTTGCATGAAATTGTATGAGGATGATTTTCCTAAATATAAATGGTAGGACCGAGAAACCGTATAAAAATTTATATTTCGTATTTCTTTCAGAAATATATTTATTGACTTAAACTGTTTCTAAGATAATAGATTTTAAAACATTTTTGGAATTGCAAGTATATCTCTGTGACTAACGGTTGAGGAAATAGATATTGGGCACCGATAGCACTGGACACCCTGTATATATATATATATATATATATATATATGTGTGTGTGTATATATATATATATATATATATATATATATATATATACAGGGTGTTCTGAAAAGGACTCCCGAGATGAATATCTCGGAAACAGTTACAGGTAAAAGGGTGAAATAATGTGTACGTTTATTGGACAGGTAGTAAAATTTACATACAGTAGTTTTCAAAAAATAGTAAAATAATTCAAATTTCTGCCAATAGATGGCCCTGCAGGCGGCACTTAATTTTCCTTTAAATTGTGGTGTATTCTACAATTCATTTAGTCTTCTTTGTGTTCCGCTGTCGAAACATGAAAGAATATTTTGTGCAGTGAATGAGGTGGACAAAAACATTGGAAGAGAGTAATATTCATTGGAGCAAAGGATTTTTATAGTGCTCAAATACCATTGGTTGAATCACAGCCAATGAAGACGAGGTGTAGCTTACAACGTAGATTTCAAGTATCATTAGGTCCCAAGCAACCTCCTCTCAGGTTAAGTATTGTTGGAAATATGAATTTATCTCTGTATAAATCAGCAGAGTGTACAGAATGTAGCAAAGTATGCCCAGTGGTGTCAATATAAAATAAGTCAAGTTTTGAAAAAACCTCGTTTTTATTGAAAAATGAAGGTATCTTTGCCAGTATTACATCACGGCAATAAAGAAAAAATGCTGTAGAACAATACAGCTTGAACTATATACATTTTTGGAGTTTACAGCACACACAGGAAGTCCACATTGGATTATAAAGACACATCACCGTTTTGTGAATCTTAAGTATTGATTTAACTAGATAAAAGTACACAGTCAATAGACAGAACTAAATGCTACCTTCTACTAAATACTGTAGAGAATTTAGTTGCCTGCATCAACACGATACAAGTACATTAAGTTACGTGAATAATTCAGCTACTTGTCCATTCTAAGGATCAGCAATATTCGATCTGCAACTTATCTAAACGGCTATTTAAAATAATATTCTCAGCTATTCTGGTCACACAATACATATATCAAATACAAATCATCGTATTTGAATACTAATGCGTATTCCCACCGTGTCTAACTATCGTTGTTAACTACGACTACAGTGTCGATGACCAGGTCTTAGCCATCTGGTCTGTCTTCATCATCTGTCTGATAATCCAATACGTGCTTCCTATTTTTATACCATGAGATCGGTACCTCCCGGAACGAATTCCAAGGTCTGACTCATATAGTATGCAAATGAGCCAGTGCATGCGTCAAACTTCCAATCCGCATGAAGAAACTTACTGGAAAAACTCTGTGAGTCGTTTCCATGAATGGAGGTAAGTTAAAAAAGTAAGTGGTATTTTTGAACTACTTCCGGGAAAATTAACAACTCCAGATCAAATGATTACGTTTTTCCAGAAAGTATCATCAGTGTTGATATTGACTTACCTAAGCTTGGTAAGCTGGAAATTGATTCTAGCTCTGAAAGCACACTGCAATCTATTTCACCAATGTCTGAGGATGAGTTAGAAAGACGTTTGCAAGAATTTGAGAAAGGAGAAGTGTTAGGCACTGACCATTCTCATGACACTGGGGAGAATATTTCTTACTAGTCTCTGCTGTCTTCTTCTTTGCTTTTTATCTAATGGACAGTATCAATGTTGTACAGCTTAACCTGCACCATAGTCATTCGGCTTCTGCTATTCTTGGCAAGAAGATGACTAGTGCTGAGGTTGACAATGCTCTAATTCAAGAACCCTGGACCCGATACAGTAAGATCTTGGGTCTAAGGATCAAGGACTACAATGTCTTTTATGATACATCTTGTATCAAACCAAGAGCCTGTATTGCTGTCAGCAACAAACTTAATACCCTGAACTTAGTAAATTACCTAGACGGTAATAATGTTGCTGTCAGGGTGAATTATGATACCAATGGAAGTAAGGATGAATTTATCTTTATGTCAGCCTACCTTCTTTATGAAGAGAAAGATCCTCTCACAAAAGTGACAAAGGATCTTATTGAGCAATGCAATATGGGCAAAAGGCTCATCATAGGTTGTGATGCAAACGCTCACCACACTGTATGGGATAGTAACAACTGCAACCGATGAAGTGATGAACTTTTAGAATATATTTTGTATTACAATTTATTTATTCTTAATAGAAACAATAAACTCACTTTTGTTACTGCAAACAGAAGTGAGGTTATTGATTTAACCATATACAATAACATTGCATATGATTGCATAATAAACTGGAATGTTCAGATGATATAACTTTATCTGATCATCATTTAATTATGTTCTCTGGACAACAGGTAGGAACCCAAGGCAAACAAATTGGAGTTCCTACAAAGAAGACCTCTATGCCAGGACTGTTGGTCAATTTGGTAAATATTCCTTGGCAGCTGATTTGGATTTGGATATTGACCAGTTGCAACAGGCCATTATCCTATCATACTACCAGAACTGTAAAGCCACTAAAGCCGACTCCCCAAGGTTAGTCCCTTGGTTAATTGAGACCTTTGGCTGTTAGACTCTTGCTGAATTGTTTAGGGCTCACTTTCCAATTTCACAGATGAATAGCTATAATACTATTTCTATTGCTTGTTCCACTTCTACTTGTGATAGTAGCAAGTGGGGTATTGCTAAGAAGATGGTTACTCTTGACAGGGTTAATTGGACAATTAATTCTTTTAAACCCTATAAAACCCCGGGGATTGATGGCATTATTCTGATTCTTCTTAAGGAGGGAATTTAGGTGCTTGCTCCCATTCTCTGTAAGATCTACAGTGCTTGTATTGCCTTTGGACACTTACCGACTACCTGGAGTCATACTAAGATCATTTTTATTCCTAAGATTGGGAAAGATAACTATTATGAGGCCAAGTCTTTCAGGCCTATTAGCCTTACTTCTTTGCTCTTAAAGACAACTAAAAAGCTTATTGACAGGTATATCAGGGAAGTTATTCTAGCTTCAATGCCGCTCTCTAACTCCCAGCATGCTCATCAACCGGGTAAATCCACAGATATCCACAGATACAGAAATCCACACTTTATAGTCTCTCCTTCATATTGGAAAGTAACTTGAATGCTAAGGAAATTGCTTTAGCTGTTTTTCTTGACATTGAGGATGCTTTTGATAAAGTGCACATTGACACTATCCTTCATGCTCTCGATAGGAAAGATGTTGATATGACCATCTCTCACTGGATCAAGAATCTGTTATCTACCAGATACATCTGTGCCTCTTTACTTGATGATAACATGATGGTTGATGCTCTTGAAGGCTGTCTGCAGGAGGGTGTTCTTTCACCTATTTTATGGTGTCTAGATGTGGACTTTCTTTTGGAGAACATTACCAGTTCTGGCTTATCCTGTATCAGATATGCTGATGTGCTGATGATGTTGCAATCGTTGTTAGAGGCAAGTTTGGCAATACTGTCTCTGACATATGTCCGGTGCCCTGGGGAGTGTTGAGTGAGGAGTGCAATAATGCAGGTTTCTCTGTTAATCTGCAGAAAACAGCCATGGTTGCATTTACCAGAAAGCATATTCTCAACCTTAGAGGCATTTGTTTCTTTGGTCAGAAACTTATCTGTTCTAAGGAAGTAAAATTCTTAGGAATTTATTTTGATATGGGCCTCAATTGGAAGAGACTGATTACTATGTGACTAAAATCAGAAGAATTTTCTGGTTCTGCAGAAATGCTATTAGAAGAACCTGGGGACTAAATCCCAGGGCTATCTATTGGATTTATTCCATGGTCATCTGTCCCATCATTACCTATAGCTCTATTATCTGGTGGTCTAGGGTCAGGTGTTGTTGTTGTTGAGACCCAGACCGTCCGACCTACCAGAAAGGTGTAAGGTAACCATTTGGAAGGCCGGGAAGTGCCACCCAATTTAGACCGGAACCCAGTGGGGGAGGCATCCACAGGGACCGTACCCTCCTTCCCCTACCACCAACCTCTCGGAAGGACTTACGGACCCACATGCTTAACGTGATCGTACTCCGTGTGAACACGGCGACAGTTTTTGATAGTGGCTGGAATTGAACCCGGGCCTACCGAGTGCAACTCCAGCGCGCTAACCAATGGGCTACCGCGCCCAATAGGGTCAGGTGTGAAACTGTCAAGTTAAATTTAATTAGGCTTAAAAGGATGGTTTGTATTGCAATTTCTGTGTGCATAAAAACTACTCCCACTGCAAGTCTCGAACTTTTGCTTGGACTGCATCTTCTTTACATGCATATCAAGGCTGAGGCTCTCATAAGCCTGAAAAGACTCAAATATTTGGACAACTGGAAAGATAACTCAAAATATTTGTCTTGAAGTAATCTAAATATTAATATTATGAATCATCCATATTTTTACATGCCCTCTGATGGCATTCTTGTCAGGTATGCATTTGACAAGCCTTATTAGATTCAGGTCCCTTCATGAGATGACTGGAGGAAGATTCCTACCTACAACAACAAGAAGTGCATTGTATGGTACACTGATGGCTCCAAGCTAGGCCTTAGCATTGGTGCTGGCGTATGTTGTCGAGATGATGGTACAAAACTGTTTTACCCATTTGGCAGCTACACTACTGTCTTTCAGGCTGAGGTCTTTGCTATTCTAATGTATTGCAGAATCTGCTCTGACAGAAATTACAGGAGTAACCACATCTATATCTGCTCTAACAGCCAGGCTGCTCTTACAGCTCTAGGGAAGCTGTATGACCTCCTTCCTTGTCTGGGAGTGCTATACTGCACTTTGTAATATTGCCAGCAACAATCAAGTCACCCTTTACTGGGTGCCTGGACATTCAGGAATTTTGGGGTAATGAAATGGTTGATGAGTTGGCTAGAAGAGGTTCAAGCACACCATTTGTTGGTCCAGAACCAGCTTTAGGTGTCTCTGATGAGTTAATCAGAAGAACTGTTTATGGCATCTTCAGGAAGCTGCAGTGCAAGAACTGGCATGATGACATCAAGAGCCAAAGGCAGATGAAAGAACTGAACTTAAGTGCCCTAGTGTGTCGAACATTGAAAACCCAGACCGTCCGACACATCCGAAGACATACAGCAACAATTTAGATGGCCGGGAAAAGTGCCCTAGTGTGTCAAAAGCCGAGACCGACCGGCTCATCCGAGGACATATAGCAGCAAATTGGGCGGTTGGGTGCCCTAGTGTGTCGAAAGCCCTGACCATCCAGCTCGTCCAAGGACTTAGAGCAGCAGGTTGGATGGCCGGGGGTGCCCTAGTGTGTTGTTGTTGTTACCCAGACCGTCCGACCTACCAGAAAGGTGTAAGGTAACTGTTTGGACGGCTGGGAAGTGCCACCCAATTTAGACCGCAACCCAGTGGGGGAGGCATCCACAGGGACCATACCCTCCTTCCCCTACCACCAACCTCTCGGAGGGACTTACGGACCCACATGTTTAATGTGATCGTACTCCGCGTGAACACAACGGACAACGGCAGTTTTGGCAGTGGCTGGAATCGAACCCGGGCCTACCGAGTGCAACTCCAGCACGCTAACCAATGGGCTACCGTGCCCCAGTGCCCTAGTGTGTGTCATAGGGAGCTATTCAAGTTCAATAAAACTGGCATTAAAAGGGTTGTTGGGCTCCTTACTGGGCACTGCACCCTTCACCTAAGCATTATGGGTGTCACTAAGAACCCGATCAGTAGAGGCTGAAGTATAGCAAAGAAACTGCTACACACATGTTCTGCGTCCGTCCATCCAATTAGATGCTCAAGTCCTCAGAACAAGTCGGACGGTCTGGGTCTTCAACACATGTTCTGCATGTGTGTGTGTGAAGTGTTCTTTGCCCATAGGTTTGAGCATTTAGGTTTGACATGTGATCAAGTCCTGGGAGTTGTTGGATATTCCAGTCAAGTGCTTGCTGATCTTTGCCTCGGCTACTTTCTCTTAGAGACTGCTTCAATCTTTTGGGGACAGTACAATAAATCTCTGGCCACTGTGCTAGGCTCTCTTTGAGCCATCCAACTCGAAGTCGTAAGTCATCATAAGGTCCGGATGACCCGGATCAGAAAAAAATTCAATATTTGTTCACAAAATTTGAAAGGACAGGAAGTGTTGAAGCTGATTTGACTATATATGCATATCAATGCCATCTGTCTTGGAACCAGAGGTTGTGCAAATTATAGAATTTTAAGGATCATAGGTCATTGCTCCATAAACTAATGTGTAAAACTGAGACATGGGTACATCCTGAGTTATTTAAGTAAAAATCATTGTACATACATTTAAAGCAAAATCATAATTTTATAAATTTAGCTACTTGTTTGTTTTTAAAAATTTCAAACATAGACGTAATTGTCGTTTAAGGATTTTTATTTTTGTTTTAATATTTTTCCTTATAGTCTATAAACAGTTATTATTTCTTGTTCCGTAATAAAACTCTGTTTCTGTATAAAGTTAAGGTATTTATATCCCAGAGCTAAGCCCTGCTCAAAAGTAACTTTTTCTCTTTTATCATCAGAATCAGCATCACAATTAACTTTTTTAGAATTAATACACTATTGTAATTTATTGTAAATTCAACTGTTTACATTCAATATGTATTGTTGATTATAGGCATATGCAGATTATAGGGTTGTGGATTAATTATATATACGTATATATATATATTCCTATATTTAGGGGAAGAGATGTTCTATGGAATTTTTCAGAATATCACATTTATACAAAAAGTAGGAAGTGGGGGCTTCATGGGGAGGAATTCTAAGGTATATATAATTTGAGATATTGCTTATGTTATGACTATTTTCGATGATGCAGCTTTTCCAAATTAATTAAAGTTCAAAATTCTAAATTAATTAGTGTTTGTTGTGTATTTCGGTGATTTATCTCTTATAAACGTTAATTTATTATCCCCTTGTAGCATTCCAATATCCTAAATTATCGCAAAATTATCACAATTATTCAAACATGTACACTTGTAATTTTACATTTACTATTTGTTTTTTACTTTTGAGTTTAGCTTTGGTAGATAGCTTTACAGGCAGACCAAACTCTGGTCTTCAGACCAGAGTGGAATCTAAATCTGGGTTTAATTAATTTTTAGGACTAGCAATGTTTTAAATGATTAGGTTTTTCTTTAAAATTTATTTTTAAATATTAATGTTTTGGCAATTGTTCTGAAAAGCTCATTGAAAGTTAAATGTAGCTCTAAAAAAACGTCTTACCATTTATGTTTCCTTTTAATAAAATATCTTGTGTTTATTTTGAGTTTGTTTTACTATTAATTAATTTAGGTTCTTAAAGGTAAGTGGATACTGGAATTTAATATGCTGTTTGTTTTGAGTTGGTACGAATTTTTAAAGGGTAAACATCAAAGCAATGAGCACAGGCCAAACTCATAGAAAAGAATAAGAAACTTTATTATTTAATCAGCTTATTGGAAATAATTTTGAAGGTTAAAATAAAATAATACACTATATGATCAGGCTAATTAAAATCATTATTAATGAAGTTTATGAAATAGAATAAATAAATCATCAATAAATTAAAAGGAGCAAAATCGTCATGACACCTATAATGGTATGCTCAGGAAATCATAAGGCTAATACCCCAGAGAGTCATAAAAGAATGTGAAATAATATAGTGGATAACACTCTATATACTTGTAAACGTCTTAAACAACCTAGAAATCCATTTACAACTCTGTATTATCTTCTCATGTACTATCTGAATAATTTGAAAGTAGCCCACTTGCCAGTTGCCTAAACACAGCCATCAGTTTCTACTTTAGTACCCTTAGTAGATAAGTTATATATATCACAAAAACAAGCTCAGATACGTTCTGATGTACAGTGAAACCTTTTAATGACAATTATTTTCAGAAGAAAAAAAAATGAATAACTAATTTATTTCTGAAAAGGATTCTAAACTCTACATTTTAATTTAAACTTCATTAAGGGTGAGCGTCAGTAAATTTTCTGCCCTATCCGCGATTTGTTAACTTTCGCGGCACACATATTTCGCCGAAATTCTGCTCAAACAGTTGCAAAATATTTTCTTATAGATAAAATGCTATGCTTAGATTATATTAAAACTAAATTTAATACCCAATAAAACATAGAATATATGTTTTATTTTAATTTAAAATATTTTTGGTGCTGCCATCTGTTGTCGTAATTTAATTCATACCGACTATTTTTATTTTTTAATGAACATTTTTAAATGTCTATTTCTTCTAATACGCTATTAAATACAACAACAGATCATATATAATGCCATAATCACGGAAACGTAATTGAACTTGGACTTGAAGACAAAGGAACTTGAAGATAAAACTGCAGTCCTCAGTGGTGTACATTCAGATCCTTTATCAAATTTATAGAATGATAAATTACCATTCCGTGATTGTGGCATTAGTATATATGATCTGTTGTTGTATTTAACACTGTATTAGAAGGAATAGATATTTAAAAATGTTCATTAAAAAATAAAAATAATCAGTATGAATTAAATTACGACAACAGATGGCAGCACCAAAAACATTTTGGATTAAAACAAAAAATATATTCTATCTTTTTTGGGGCATTAAATTTAGTTTTAATATAATCTAAGCATTGCATTTTATCTTTCAGAAAATATTTCGCAACTGTTTGAGCAGAATTTCGGCGAAATATGTGCCGCGAAAGTTAACAAAGCGCGGATAGGGCAGAAAATTTACTGACGCTCACCTTTAAGCTACCACAGGTGCCACTCTGAATGACCAAAAGTTGCTCTACCAACAAGGAAAAGGCTTTCTCCTAGTGTGTATTTCAGTTATTTAAAAAATGAACAGCTAACTACAGAAATTTACTAGATGTTTCAAAAAGCATGCTTTGTTAGAAAATAAGGTGCAGAATGTTGTGCTTCTGTTGGGGGAAGAAGAGTAATAGAAAACAATTCTTTTGTGTATTTAGGAAGTCAAGTTTTGTCTATTGCCTAAATAATCATACATATTAAAGGGAGAGCTGAAAAAACAAAATCTTTTACAAAAGTGGTCTTATACCTTTCATGAGACATGGGACTGATTTTATAGAGCAAAAGATTCTTGAGCTGCAGATGTGTGTTTGTGTATGAAAAAATCTACAGAGTTATCTAGGCATGAAAAATTGGAGGCATAACATCAAATTTACAATTTTTAAGAAACAAAAATGGCTGATTCAAAGGTTCATGATTACAAAGTTGTCTATGGTCATAAGGATTTCAGCAGCAAGTCATGTGTACATGCATTTACTCAAACCATATTGCATATGCCATATATACATATTCCTTTCCTAATATTAACATTGACAATGCAGTGTTTCATAGAAAATTCTCCATGAAGGGCATCACTCTCTAACACTATGGTAACATATGGCCCTGTTTAATTAATCTATCGGGAAATAAAAGTACAATTTTCAATTTTTACAGATATAGAAAAATTGGCATGCACTCACCTGTTTCAGCAATGTATTGAAATTCAACTGGTTCACTGTATTCATCATTGCGCTTGAGGCATACATTGACCTTTTTATCCACATTTGAAGGATAGCGAGGCGTTTTAAAAGGGATGGCCACCTTAAAAAATATTTCATTCTCAGAATACTTAAAACATTATGTTAAAAGTTCATAGAATTCAGTTTGGTTGAGCATGAACTCAAATCAGATTCTATTTCTATGTACAGAGATTTATTATATTTTTGTTTGTTAAACAAAACTGTATTAATTGTAATACTTGTCATAATTTCAAAAGTAATGAACAGATATTTTCATTCTCACTTCATCTTATCTCTAAGTGAAGCTAACAATTAACATAAAATATATATCATAATTTAAAAAATAAAATATAACCTAACTTTAAGTATTATTCGATTTATTTCAAAAAATTGTCATTGATCTATTTTAACAATGCACAATACTTATTTGCATGTAATCAAGAGAAATTATTGTGTCTTGACATATTTAAAAATAATCTCAAGTCTTTTTAAAATTTCTAAAAGGCATAACTAGGTAGTTATAATATGCGAATATTGGGTCTTTAATTTTTCTAATCCATATTTCTAGGAAACAAAGGCATGGATAAAAAAAAATTGAAAATCTTTTATATGTTCTTTCGATTGTGACCAAATAGAACACAATTGGTTTACTTGTTCATGAGAGGCCATGGGTGTGGCATAAAAATTCTACCTTTTATAATGCTTTGTGTCCCACGTCAACTGTCCATTGATATCACTGTCGCTTAGTGTCATTCTATCAATGGCTGTGTCTGTTTTATTGTTTTGTTATGTGATAGTATAGTAATAATGTTTCGATGGAGTCTGTATGACTGCCCATCCCACTTGGCAGCAAATTTGGTGATCTTTGTGACTTTCCAAAATGTCACATCAAAATGGTCACAAATTGATGAAACTGAAATATTTATAAGAATACTCACTATTCATTTCTTTGATGTCATTGTCATTTTGTGGGAATATTTAAGATATTGCGAGTTCCAATACTATTCAAACTGTTTGTGGAACAAATACAATTGTTAGAGGGGTCATAAATTAATTGTGTTTTGTTAGGGAATAGTATAGTATGTTTCAATAGAGAATCATATCAGAAATAATAATATTGATTAGAAGTAAATGGCTCGTTTATATCTGTGGATAATAGGAGCACATATGCTACAGGTGGACAGATGGGAGGTAATCTTTTGCAGCTGTATGAATCTTCACGACTCATCGACATTTTCTTGAAGATTATATTGACATTGCTCTTGAAGTGTTCCTTCCGCTCATCTCTTCCTCATATGATGGGCTTGCCCTTTTAGTTTATAATATTTAGTTTATAATATTATATTATAAAGACCACCAAGTATTTTAAATAAAGTATTCTAAAAAATTGTGAAATGAAACACAAAAACATTTTGTTTTACAAATAAAGATTTTGATGTAATAAGCCAGCAATATGTTAGTGAAATGGCTATACAAAAACTTTGTATGCCAATGATAAGTACATGCTTTCATACCATCATGCTATTATTGAGGGACTTGTGGGTCATATGACCCTCAATACTTATATACATGCATGCATTGTCTAAATTTTAGTAGAGTCTCAATTGCTCTTGAAGGGTTCACATATACAACAAAATCCCCTCTTCCTCGATTCACTTAATGAAGCATGTACAGTAGCTATTCATTGGCATGCCAAATTTTTGCATAATGAATTGTGATGACCCCATCACAATACACCCTAAACCTTTGCAATTGGGAAAAGTTTTGTGCCAGTCTCGTATTAACAGAAATGCTTTAACGTCACTGGATGCTGAATTTATATGCTACCTATCTAGCTGTAAGGGAGATTTATGCAAATGCTTCAACTAAACTGGATGCTGATTCCACATTCTACCTATCCAGTAACAAGGGAGATTTATGCAAATACTTCAGTCTTGCTGGATGCTGATTCCATGTGTGACCTAACCAGCAGAAAAGATTAATGTCACCACTTATTCTTATACAGTAAATTTATTTCCATCAAGACCAATGCAAAATGCACAGAATAAAAGCTTGAGACAGCACATAGAGTGAAATAAATCAGAAATTGGCAGTGATGTAAATGCTCTTGGTGTAATAACCTGTTTACTATGGTGGCATCATTGACCTCTATTATATAACTGGAGTGACTGATCTTTTCAAGTTATTTTTCTAATGAGCACCTCCCTCTCTATGAAAGCATGTACTAAAAAAAGATATGTACATTCTATTGAGTAGCAGAGGGACAGGATATGTTTGTTTCATATTTTTGGTCATTATTACACTATTTGGTACACAGTCACACATATATGGATGTAATGTCTCTAAGGACTTCTATGTAAATATTATATTAAAATATATTTTTCTGATGCATTGGGCGTTTTTAAACCAATACATATTTCAATAATGACATCTACACTAGGTGATATGAATAATTTTATAACAAAAATATAAATAATTAAATTTACCTTTTCAAGACACTCATTTTATGCAATCAAAAAGTGAAAAACATACTTTAAATTTAGCAAAATAGTGAAACTTATGAAAATAAAAATTAATACAATATATTTCAATGCAAATTCTATTTATGCCCATATTTTTGGTTAAAAAGAAAACTACATAATTTTAAATTTCAGTTTAAGTACACACTATACTGGTCAATCAATTCTATTGGACTAGGGAATCAAAACAATGAATATGATTAATAAATTAAATGGGTAGACGAGAAAATAACAGAATTATGAGAAATGTATTCTATTGCATGTAAAAGGTGTAGACTAAACAACTCAAATACAAATGCAGATATCACCAAAAAACTTTATATTTAGGAAAATACAAATGCAGATATCACCTTGAATTTATGATTTTTTCTTTTTTTGTGCAATTTAAACAATTAGAACATGGACTATTCTAAACTAAAGATCTGGATGACATTATTCTAAATGGGGAAAATAGGAAGGCTTGCTGTACATGCTTCAAGCACAGATGATTTTTGAAATTCCGAAAAAGACCATGGCCGAACAATAATAAAGTGGGGGTAAGCATTCATTCCAGTTGTATTATAAAACTCCATAGGCGGCATGGTGATGCGATTAATATATCACTAGAATAGTGATGTGGCTTATTTAATGCATGGTATGCAGCACATTGTGTAGTTTCCAGCGACTGCCATTATTCTGACTTGGGTCTTTTACTGAAGTTGTGTTTCTATGCGAATCATGAGAGTATTATGTTGCTTCTAACAACCACTATTATTTTGACTTGTGTCTTCTAGTAACTTTGTGTGAATCATGATGCATACTTGCTATGTGGCTTCCAGCGACCACCACTGTTCTGGTTCTGATGTCCTGGTAAAAACATACTGCATGGTTACTACTCAACACCATTGTTCCTGTTCAAGTGATAGAGTGAATTTAACTCTAGTGTGGCTGAAACTTTAAGTGCATACATTGTCCAAATTGCATCCTTATAAATTTAGCTTTTTTTTTTAAACAATGTCTACTTTATATCTGCCTTGTCATTTCTTAAGGCTTCATCCCAAAGGTAATCTAAATTCCTCGGATGTTGCACAACTAGCTAATATCCTGTTTGTGTGTCTGAGTGCAACCTGTGTTTCAATTTACAAAATTTCTGGGACAATATGAAATGATTAACACAAAAATTAAAAAGCTAATATGAGCTGTTCTCGAGATATTACATATTATTCAAATAAATTTATGAAAAAATCACATAAAATTAAAAAAAAATTACCTATTGCAAAATATGTTCACTTTTCATATGTAATGCAATCAATTTATTAACATCATTCTCATGGATCTAGTAGATTCCATTCACAAGAAAAGATACTCCAGGTACTAGTTTTTTATTTGGATGCCAATAGTCATAAATGTTAACGTGTTGCCAGTTTGGCTAGGGACTGGGGACTTGTCGGGCCCAACTAAAGTGCCTTTTTCACAGTTCCTTGCTCCACTGTTATACATTCACTTATAAACTGAAATTGTTGCATTGTGTGGCAAAATAAAGTTTATTATTATTAATATTATACCTACTATAAGAATAACTTATTTCTCGTCTATAATGCTTGGTGAAATTTTAGAGGCAAATTTGACAAAATATCGCCAATGTGACATCGTTTTTTAAATGTTGCCAAATTGATTAAAATGTCGCGGAATTGGTAAAAATGACGCTAAATCAATGAAAATGATGACTAATTGATGAAAATTCAATATTTTGGAATGAACATAAAAATTGACTATACGAATTGTTGGAGACTTGGTTCTGTTTTCATCGCGATTCTCGTTATCGCGAGAACGTGTTTACATTTTTAGAATGGTTCTACCGTTCTCGTGAACGACTCGTGACGGGAACAGAACATGCCATTCATGCAAATCGCCTTCTCGCCGCGCGCGCATCCTGATTTGCATATGGTGAGGGCGCTGCCGTCAACGGTTGTGTTCCGGAGCGTACCCATCACAGTGTATATATGATAGGACACATTCTCAGTTATTCAGAGACTTTGCAGGACTTAGTCAGAGAGAGTCCGACAGACTTTACAGACCTTGACTGACCATGTAGTAGACATGGGAGACTTTTCAGAGTTTAAGATCTTGTAGTTATGCAGACTTAAGACTCGACGTATAGTCAGATCGATCAGACGGTGATCGACGGTGAAAGACCTTATATGGAAGGCAGACCTTGATCGGTAGAGAGTAGTCTAACTTCTAAAGCCATGACGTGTGACCTGATGATGGTGGCTTCATTAACGTGCACGGCATGAGTGGGATAGTAGCTGTTTTTTTCTACTTACCGATGTTATAGTAACTGAGAGTGTGTGCCTAGTCATAGACTGTTTAAAACCTTTTTCATGAGCTTGCTAGCTCATTGTATATAGTTCTGCTTTGCAACGAATGTTACAGTGTTTTTATTTTGTAACTTTATCTGATGCAATGGATCTCACAAATAAATTGTGTTTGTGTTTAACGAGCTTGCTTTCTTGAGAAAACACATCACTACTGCGTATCATCTGCTACAAAAATTTTCTTTAGCAGCACTTCGGATAGGGATATGACCAACACTGCTAAATCTGCAAATGACTTTCAAATTTTCTAGTCAAGTCACTCAGCTAACACAGCAAATAGCTGCCGACATTTGGTTATGGGCCAATAGTATGTCAAGGCCATAACTTTTATCCGTGATAAAGCAGCAGTGAAGAGTTGTGAATTCCATCGACGGGGGCCGCGACCGGCGCCATTTGCATCAAGCAGAAAGGTAAACAACGCACTCTAGTCACAGTTAAAGACTATGGAGGTGAGCAATGGCATAGAAGCGTTAAACAGGGACAATTACGTCACCTGGCGTAATGAAATTTCATTTATCCTGAAAGGAGAAGGATGTTACGGCCACATCAACCGTACTGCATTACCAGTCGACGAATCTACGTCACGCCGCGAGCGAGAGGAGTACATGCGCAGCAGCGACCGCGCACTTTCCATCCTGTTTCGAAATATCTCGGCGGAGTACAGAGAACTGCTCGACATCGACGACAACCCGGCGGATGCGTGGGAGAAGTTGGAGGCGCATTTTGAGGCCCCAACGTGCGCTAATTTAGTTCATCTGCTGGACGAGTTTTTCAGTCTACGCCCGGAAATCGAGGAGCCCATCGACATATTCTGTACGAGGATAAGGAAAGCTGTCACCAAGCTCAAGAACGTGAACCACCCCGTGGAGGATGTGTACGTGGCATTCCAAGCCATCCGGTATCTCCCAGACCAGTACCAGAGTATCATCCAAATCATTTATCGCTGGAGCGATACGGATTTTAAACTGGATAAGATTCAGAAAGAACTTTCTCTAGAAGAGGGCAGGATTTGTTGGAAACTTGGTTCTGTTTTCGTCGCGATTCTCGTTATCGCGAGAACGTGTTTACATTTTTAGAATGGTTCTACCGTTCTCGTGAACGACTCGTGACGGGAACAGAACATGCCATTCATGCAAATCGCCATCTCGCCGCGCGCGCATTCTGATTTGCATATAGTGAGGGCGCTGCCGTCAACGGTTGTGTTCCGGAGCGTACCCATCACAGTGTATATATGATAGGACACATTCTCAGTTATTCTGAGACTTTACAGACCTTGACAGACCTTAGTGATCTCGGAGTTTAGTCAGTGAGACTCTCAGACCATGTAGTAGACATGAAAGACCTTTATGGAAGGCAGACCTTGATCGGTAGAGAGTAGTCTAACTTCTAAAGCCATGACGTGTGACCTGATGATGGTGGCTTCATTAACGTACACGGCATGTGTGGTACAGTATCTGTTTTTTTCTACTTACCGATGTTATAGTAACTGAGAGTGTGTGCCTAGTCATAGACTGTTTAAAACCTTTTCCATGAGCTTGCTAGCTCATTGTATATAGTTTTGCTTTGCAACGAATGTTACAGTGTTTTATTTTGTAACTTCATCTGATGCAATGGATCTCACAACAAATAAATTGTGTTTGTGTTTAACGAGCTTGCTTTCTTAAGAAAACACATCACTACTGCATATCATCTGCTACAAAATTTTTTTTTCTACCAGCACTTCGGATAGGGCTATGACCAACACTGCTAAATCTGCAAATGACTTTCAAATTTTTTTCTAGTCAAGTCGCTCAGCTAACACAGCAATAGCAGCCGACATTTGGTTATGGGCCGTAGTATGTCAAGGCCATAACTTTTATCCGTGATAAAGCAGCAGTGAAGAGTTGTGAATTCCATCGACGGGGGCCGCGACCGGCGCCATTTGCATCAAGCAGAAAGGTAAACAACGCACTCTAGTCACAGTTAAAGACTATGGAGGTGAGCAACGGCATAGAAGCGTTAAACAGGGACAATTACGTCACCTGGCGTAATGAAATTTCGTTTATCCTGAAAGGAGAAGGATGTTACGGCCACATCAACCGTACTGCATTACCAGTCGACGAATCTACGTCACGCCGCGAGCGAGAGGAGTACATGCGCAGCAGCGACCGCGCACTTTCCATCCTGTTTCGAAATATCTCGGCGGAGTACAGAGAACTGCTCGACATCGACGACAGCCCGGCGGATGCGTGGGAGAAGTTGGAGGCGCATTTTGAGGCCCCAACGCGCGCTAATTTAGTTCATCTGTTGGACGAGTTTTTCAGTCTACGCCCGGAAATCGAGGAGCCCATCGACATATTCTGTACGAGGATAAGGAAAGCTGTCACCAAGCTCAAGAACGTGAATCACCCCGTGGAGGATGTGTACGTGGCATTCCAAGCCATCCGGTATCTCCCAGACCAGTACCAGAGTATCATTCAAATCATTTATCGCTGGAGCGATACTGATTTTAAATTGGATAAAATTCAGAAAGAACTGTCTTTGGAGGAGGGCAGGATTAGACAGTTGAGGAAGGATCATGACAATAATAATGTAAGTTCCAATTCATCTGTATATTTTTCAAATGTTAGCGCTAAATGCAAAAATGTCACCAAAGTTAAAAAGTCTATTAAGGTCATAGGACCATGTTTTATGTGTAATAAAAATGGTCATGTAAAGGCACAATGCCCAAAATTGAAAAAGATGACTAGCTCTAGTATTATTGAAGTATTTTCAAATATAAATGTAGAAGCTAATATTGTTGATAATCCTGACAATAGGCTCAGCTGGGTGATTGACACCGCTGCTACGCGACACTTTTGTAATGATGTTAAAATGTTTTCAAAATTTGATAAATGTAAGGATACATCTATGTCGCTAGCAGTGGGTGATATGGAAAGCCCAGTTGAGGCTATTGGAACGGTGAACATGTATGTTAAATTTAAAGATCATACAAATAATATTGTGCTACAAAATGTTATGTATTCACCTAAATTACGGCGTAACTTGTTGGCCGCATCTGTATTAGAAGAGCAGGGCTATTCTTTTAGTGCAGCCAAAGGTATTCTATGGTTTAAGACTCCTGAGGGAGAAAATTTCTTTTACGCTAAACGTAAAGAAGGATTGTATTTCTTAAAACCACAGTACTCAACTAAAAGTTTAAATAGTAGTGTTGAGGGCCGTAAAGGAGATCAGGATAGGGACAAAAATTCTAAACAGGTTAGAAAAACCCCTGCAACAAATAGTCAAAGTCAAAACAAAATTAGGCCTAACTTGAATAAAAGGAAAAACAAATCTGATTTAAAATCAAAGTCAAATAAAATTAGTGGTTCAACAGTTGAAATTCTGAACAAAACTGAATTATGGCATAGAAGATATGGCCATATTAACTCAGACTACTTGCACCAAACAAGTAAAGTTTCCGCGGCAAACGGACTCCCAAAATTAAAATATGCAAAAGTAAATTGCATTCATTGCAAACTTGCAAAATCTAAAAGAGTTTCGTACAAACCAATAGGCAGGATTAGATCTACAGAACCTTTGCAATTACTGCACATGGACGTTTGTGGTCCAATGCCTGTAGCTTCATTGGGGGGAAACAAATACTTCTTGACTATTACAGACGATTTTAGCCGCAAGGTGTTTGTTTTTATTTTAAAACAAAAATCAGATGTGTTCAAAGTTTTTCAGGATTTTCAAGCTTGTCAGGAGAGACAATTAGGCAAAAAGATTTTGTGCATCCGTACTGATAACGGCATGGAATTTTGTCACGGTCAATTTAAAGCTTTTTTGAAAAAGTTAGGGATTAAGCATGAACGATCTAACACTTATACACCCGAACAAAACGGGGTATCTGAAAGATTCAACCTGACAGCGTTAGATTGTGTCAAGGCAATGCTTAATCAAAGCAAAGTTGGTGACAAAATGTGGGCAGAGGCAATCCTATGTTTTACTTATACAAAGAACAGGATTTGCCATAAATTTAAAGTTAAAACTCCACACGAATTGTACTATGGGAAGAAGCCTGCTGTATCCCATCTCAGAGTTTTTGGATGTAAGGCTTATGCTGGTATTGCAAAACAGCTTAGGAAGAAGCTAGACCTAAGAGCTCAACTGGGAGTTATGGTAGGATATGCAGAAAATACCAGGGGCTATAGAATTCTTCTTGTGAAAGAAGGAAAAATATTAGAAATAAGCAATGTCCGTTTTGAGGAGATGGAAGCAGCGGAAGGCGTCCTGGACCCCATTCGACCTAGAAACTTCACCCAAAAGAAATCGGGTTTTACTCGAACATCAGATTCAGGATCGGGATGTTTGGATAGTGAGTCAGAGGAAGAAGCAGGTGAGAGCCATGACACTAGTCATACTAGTGAGGAAGAGGACTCTCCTGCTGATTCCGATCTGACCCCCTGTTCAAACATAGATTGGGAAAGGAAAGCTGTACCCAGGCCTGATGGAACTCGAACTGATGTTTACTACTCAGTGAGGGGTGATAAACATAGGCTGAGAAGTCATAATGATGTTAAAAAATTCTGTGCTAAGGCTAACATACATTATGACCAAAATTTGTTTAACTTCAGAGAAAAGAGGGATATCAAATCCAGGCCAGAGGCAAGCAACATAGAAATAATAGGTGATATTGATCATGTAGTTTCTTTGCTAAAGGGAGAATTTGATATCAAATCTCTAGGGAAGGTCCAAAAACTGTTAGGTGTGGAATTTGCTGAAATCAATAACAAAATTTTTATACATCATAGGCAGTACATTAATAAGATTTGCCAAATGTTTGAGGAATTTTTAGCATTAAATTTTTGTAATCAAATTTCCAAAAACAAAAATGATTAAATTTGTAACTTCTAAATTTTTTTTTCTTTCTTTTACAAAATATGGTTAGGATATCGTATAATTTACTCCTCCCTCTGTGATGCAGATAATTGTATCTAGAGTATATATATGTGTATTGTTTACAATGAACTTTCTAAAATTTTTCACATTACACTGAATGTATATATATATCCATGTTTTCAATTCCCGCATAAGACAGTTATGCTTATGTGTATTATCTTTGTGTGTTTACTCCTTGTTATCATACACTTGGTTATGATTCATTGAAGACAAACCACTTCTTTAAATTTATATATGAATACAATACAGAAAGAAAAATCTTTCATTATCTGTGTCATTGCTATTAGTATTAATTATGTATACTGGTCTTGGACAGAGATAATGAACAGCCATAATTGAATTTGATATTTATAGTGAAATTTTTTAATCTTAAATGTTAAATTTAATAGTTATACATGAAATTTTCTACAAATTGAATTTAATATTTATAGTGAAATTTTTTTAATCTTAAATGTTAAATTTAATAATTATACATAAAATTTTCTACAAATTGAATTTAATATTTATAGTGAAATTTTTTTAATCTTAAATGTTAAATTTAATAATTATACATAAAATTTTCTACATAATTGAATTTGATATTTAAAGTGAAATTTTTTTAATCTTAAATGTTAAATTTAATAATTATACATAAAATTTTCTACACAAATTGAATTTGATATTTATAGTAAAATTTTTTAATCTTAAATGTTAAATTTAAATTATTATACTTAAATTTCTTGAAACTTAAATTTTGACTTAAATTAAATTTTTTGGAACTTAGTGTTTCAATGATATCTAAATTTTTCTTTCAATGATAAATTTTTTTTGCTTAACATGAAAAGTAATATATATACTTTATGTTTTTGCTGGATACTAAAGAACTTGACATTTTTGCTGTTATGTTTTTAGAATAATTTCATTGATTGATAGCACGTGCGCCGAGATTTGGGGTTTTGCATGAGGGGGCCGATTGTTGGAAACTTGGTTCTGTTTTCGTCGCGATTCTCGTTATCGCGAGAACGTGTTTACATTTTTAGAATGGTTCTACCGTTCTCGTGAACGACTCGTGACGGGAACAGAACATGCCATTCATGCAAATCGCCATCTCGCCGCGCGCGCATTCTGATTTGCATATAGTGAGGGCGCTGCCGTCAACGGTTGTGTTCCGGAGCGTACCCATCACAGTGTATATATGATAGGACACATTCTCAGTTATTCTGAGACTTTACAGACCTTGACAGACCTTAGTGATCTCGGAGTTTAGTCAGTGAGACTCTCAGACCATGTAGTAGACATGAAAGACCTTTATGGAAGGCAGACCTTGATCGGTAGAGAGTAGTCTAACTTCTAAAGGGTCAGAGAGTAGTCTAACTTCTAAAGACAGTTGAGGAAGGATCATGACAATAATAATGTAAGTTCCAATTCATCTGTATATTTTTCAAATGTTAACGCTAAATGTAAATATGTCACCAAAGTTAAAAAGTCTATTAAGGTCATAGGACCATGCTTTATGTGTAATAAAACTGGTCATGTAAAGGCACAATGCCCAAAATTGAAAAAGATGACTAGCTCTAGTATTATTGAAGTATTTTCAAATATAAATGTAGAAGCTAATATTGTTGATAATCCTGACAATAGGCTCAGCTGGGTGATTGACACCGCTGCTACGCGACACTTTTGTAATAATGTTAAAATGTTTTCAAAATTTGATAAATGTAAGGATACATCTATGTCGCTAGCAGTGGGTGATATGGAAAGCCCAGTTGAGGCTATTGGAACGGTGAATATGTATGTTAAATTTAAAGATCATACAAATAATATTGTGTTACAAAATGTTATGTATTCACCAAAAAGTACGGCGTAACTTGTTGGCCGCATCTGTATTAGAAGAGCAGGGCTATTCTTTTAGTGCAGCCAAAGGTATTCTATGGTTTAAGACTCCTGAGGGAGAAAATTTCTTTTACGCTAAACGTAAAGAAGGATTGTATTTCTTAAAACCACAGTACTCAACTAAAAGTTTAAATAGTTGTGTTGAGGGCCGTAAAGGAGATCAGGATAGGGACAAAAATTCTAAACAGGTTAGAAAAACCCCTGCAACAAATAGTCAAAGTCAAAGCAAAATTAAGCCTAACTTGAATAAAAGGAAAAACAAATCTGATTTAAAATCAAAGTCAAATAAAATTAGTGGTTCAACAGTTGAAATTCTGAACAAAACTGAATTATGGCATAGAAGATATGGCCATATTAACTCAGACTACTTGCACCAAACAAGTAAAGTTTCCGCGGCAAACGGACTCCCAAAATTAAAATATGCAAAAGTAAATTGCATTCATTGCAAACTTGCAAAATCTAAAAGAGTTTCGTACAAACCAATAGGCAGGATTAGATCAACAGAACCTTTGCAATTACTGCACATGGACGTTTGTGGTCCAATGCCTGTAGCTTCATTGGGGGGAAACAAATACTTCTTGACTATTACAGACGATTTTAGCCGCAAGGTGTTTGTTTTTATTTTAAAACAAAAATCAGATGTGTTCAAAGTTTTTCAGGATTTTCAAGCTTGTCAGGAGAGACAATTAGGCAAAAAGATTTTGTGCATCCGTACTGATAACGGCATGGAATTTTGTCACGGTCAATTTAAAGCTTTTTTGAAAAAGTTAGGGATTAAGCATGAACGATCTAACACTTATACACCCGAACAAAACGGGGTATCTGAAAGATTCAACCTGACAGCGTTAGATTGTGTCAAGGCAATGCTTAATCAAAGCAAAGTTGGTGACAAAATGTGGGCAGAGGCAATCCTATGTTTTACTTATACAAAGAACAGGATTTGCCATAAATTTAAAGTTAAAACTCCACACGAATTGTACTATGGGAAGAAGCCTGCTGTATCCCATCTCAGAGTTTTTGGATGTAAAGCTTATGCTGGTATAGCAAAACAGCTTAGGAAGAAGCTAGACCTAAGAGCTCAACTGGGAGTTATGGTAGGATATGCGGAAAATACCAGGGGCTATAGAATTCTTCTTGTGAAAGAAGGAAAAATATTAGAAATAAGCAATGTCCATTTTGAGGAGATGGAAGCAGCGGAAGGCGTCCTGGACCCCATTCGACCTAGAAACTTCACCCAAAAGAAATCGGGTTTTACTCGAACATCAGATTCAGGATCGGGATGTTTGGATAGTGAGTCAGAGGAAGAAGCAGGTGAGAGCCATGACACTAGTCATACTAGTGAGGAAGAGGACTCTCCTGCTGATTCCGATCTGACCCCCTGTTCAAACATAGATTGGGAAAGGAAAGCTGTACCCAGGCCTGATGGAACTCGAACTGATGTTTACTACTCAGTGAGGGGTGATAAACATAGGCTGAGAAGTCATAATGATGTTAAAAAATTCTGTGCTAAGGCTAACATACATTATGACCAAAATTTGTTTAACTTCAGAGAAAAGAGGGATATCAAATCCAGGCCAGAGGCAAGCAACATAGAGATAATAGTTCCCAAAAACTATAAATCGGCAATTGAATCTCCGCACTCGCAAGAATGGCAAGAAGCCATGAATAATGAAATAGCAATAATGCAAGAGAGAGGTGTTTGGGACTTAGTGCCTACACCCACCTCACAAAAGATAATCGGATCCAGATGGGTATACACCATCAAAAGGGATGAAAATGGAATAGTAAAGAGATTCAAAGCTCGATTAGTGGCTCAGGGATATTCACAAGAGAAGGGGGATTCGTATGACGAAGTATTTAGCCCCGTTATAAATTTTTGCTTAATAAGAGCTTTTTTTGCAATTTTTGTATGTTTGCTTAACTGGAAGCATTTTCAATTAGACATCAAGTCAGCATACCTTTATGCTAAATTGAATGCCAAAGTGTTTATGAAACAACCACCTGGATATGTCGATCCGAACCAACAAAATCATGTCTGTTTGCTGAAAAAAGCAATATATGGCTTACATCAGAGCGGCAGAGAGTGGTATAATGAGCTTGACACCACTTTGAGAAAATTAAATTTCTTCAAACTCAAATGGTGCAATTGTGCATATTTCTACCAGAACAAGGTATTAATGTTGGTATATGTGGATGACATAGTTTTATTTTCAAAACATCAAGGTGATATTGATCATGCAGTTTCTTTACTTAAGAAAGAATTTGATATCAAAACTCTAGGGAAGGTCCAAAAACTGTTAGGTGTGGAATTTACTGAAATCAATAACAAAATTTTTATACATCAAAGGCAGTATATTGATAAAATTTGCCAAATGTTTAAAGAATTCAAATATCCTATTTCTTCACTCCCTATTACAAAAGGAATCACGTTGAGTAAAAATGATTGCCCAATGAATGATGGAGAATTAAAACAAATGCAAAATATCCCATACAGAAGTTTGATAGGATGTTTAGCCTTTTTGTCAAGTAGAACTAGACCAGATATATGTTACGCTGTAAATATTCTGTCTCAATTCCAAGAGAATCCTGGCATGAAACATTGGGACGCATTACTTAAACTTTTAGGATATCTTGAGAAAACAAAGAATTACATGTTAAACTTATCAGGCATTGGTAACTTAAATTTAAATTGCTACTCGGATTCGGATTTTGCCGCCAATAGGGATGACAGGGTGTCACTCGGGGGTATGTTATTTCTTATAGATAGAGTACCCGTTTCTTGGCGTACATTTAAACACAAGTGTGTTAGTCTGTCAACGATGGAAGCGGAATATGTTTCATTGACAGAAGCTGCGAAAGAAGTTATTTGGCTACAAAATATCATTGAGGAATGTATGAAGCTAGGGTTAAAATTTAACAGAAATAATAGCATAATCTACTGTGATAACCAAGCTGCAATTAATTTTTCAAATTCCCCAATAGAGAATAACCGAACCAAACATATTGATATAAAGTACCATTTCCTGAGGAATTTAGTTGAGAATGAATCTTTTAAAATCATCTTTGTAAATACCAAGGAAAATGTAGCAGATTACTTTACAAAACCAATGACCAAAGATAGAGCATTAAACTTTTGTAATCAAATTTTCAAAAACAAAAATGATTAAATTTGTAACTTCTAAATTTTTTTTCTTTCTTTTACAAAATATGGTTAGGATATCGTATAATTTACTCCTCCCTCTGTGATGCAGATACTTGTATCTAGAGTATATATATGTGTATTGTTTACAATGAACTTTCTAAAATTTTTCACATTACACTGAATGTATATATATATCCATGTTTTCAATTCCCGCATAAGACAGTTATGCTTATGTGTATTACTTTGTGAGTTTACTCCTTGTTATCATACACTTAGCTATGATTCATTGAAGACAAACCACTTCTTTAAATTTATATATGAATACAATACAGAAAGAAAAATCTTTTCATTATCTGTGTCACTGCTATTAGTATTAATTATGTATACTGGTCTTGGACAGAGATAATGAACAGCCATAATTGAATTTGATATTTATAGTAAAATTTTTAATCTTAAATGTTAAATTTAATAATTATACATGAAATTTTCTACACAAATTGAATTTGATATTTATAGTGAAATTTTTAATCTTAAATGTTAAATTTAATAATTATACATAAAATTTTCTACACAAATTGAATTTGATATTTATAGTAAAATTTTTAATCTTAAATGTTAAATTTAAATTATTATACTTAAATTTCTTGAAACTTAAATTTTGACTTAAATTAAATTTTTGGAACTTAGTGTTTCAATGATATCTAAAATTTTCTTTCAATGAAAAATTTTTTTTTTGCTCAACATGAAAAGTAATATATATACTTTATGTTTTTGCTGGATACTAAAGAACTTGACATTTTTGCTGTTATGTTTTTTAGAATAACTTCATTGTTTGATAGCACGTGCGTCGAGATTTGGGGTTTTGCATGAGGGGGCCGATTGTTGGAGACTTGGTTCTGTTTTCATCGCGATTCTCGTTATCGCGAGAACGTGTTTACATTTTTAGAATGGTTCTACCGTTCTCGTGAACGACTCGTGACGGGAACAGAACATGCCATTCATGCAAATCGCCTTCTCGCCGCGCGCACATCCTGATTTGCATATGGTGAGGGCGCTGCCATCAACGGTTGTGTTCCGGAGCGTACCCATCACAGTGTATATATGATAGGACACATTCTCAGTTATTCAGAGACTTTGCAGGACTTAGTCAGAGAGAGTCCGACAGACTTTACAGACCTTGACTGACCATGTAGTAGACATGGGAGACTTTTCAGAGTTTAAGATCTTGTAGTTATGCAGACTTAAGACTCGACGTATAGTCAGATCGATCAGACGGTGATCGACGGTGAAAGACCTTATATGGAAGGCAGACCTTGATCGGTAGAGAGTAGTCTAACTTCTAAAGCCATGACGTGTGACCTGATGATGGTGGCTTCATTAACGTGCACGGCATGAGTGGGATAGTAGCTGTTTTTTTCTACTTACCGATGTTATAGTAACTGAGAGTGTGTGCCTAGTCATAGACTGTTTAAAACCTTTTTCATGAGCTTGCTAGCTCATTGTATATAGTTCTGCTTTGCAACGAATGTTACAGTGTTTTTATTTTGTAACTTTATCTGATGCAATGGATCTCACAAATAAATTGTGTTTGTGTTTAACGAGCTTGCTTTCTTGAGAAAACACATCACTACTGCGTATCATCTGCTACAAAAATTTTCTTTAGCAGCACTTCGGATAGGGATATGACCAACACTGCTAAATCTGCAAATGACTTTCAAATTTTCTAATCAAGTCACTCAGCTAACACAGCAAATAGCTGCCGACACGAATAACCCATTTCTCTGTCCGTCCATAACGCTAGTCGAAAATTTTGGCAGGATGTCACCCACTTGGTGACTTTTTAAAATGTTGCCAAAGTGAGCAAAATGTCACCAAATTAATAAAAATGTCACCAAATTGATAAAAATGTCAGCAAATTGGTAAAAATGACACCAAATGGAAAGTAATAATTTGCAAATTTTGAATTCCATAGTATGAGGGGCATACCTTCTAGTATATAAAAAATGCTTTTCTCTCCGTTTATCTGTAATACTTGGCGATACATTTGGTGAACAATCTAGCAGGATATAACCATCTTGGTGACATTTCACCTCAACTTCACCTTCACTGTGAAATTCATTGCATTATATAAGGAAAGTCGTATGCTGCCCACATCAGATTTTTTCATTTGTTGTTATTGCAATACCAATGCAAGTTTAATTAAATTTCTGGTAAGCAAATCTTATGGTAGTAATTAATAACAGTTAATAAATATTTGATTTAATGAACAAAAATAGTGAGTAACCATGTTACTCATTATAAATTAATGTAAAGCACCACTTCTTTTCATTCATATATTTTGAATAGGAAAAGGTTGATGTGTGTTATATTTGACAATGGTACAAATACAGAAAGGTTTGGATATTTGTTTTTGTTCTTGAAAATTTATTAGATAAAAAGAATGCTGTTTATCTTGCCAAACTGGATCACAAAAGATGAAGTTATCAA
This sequence comes from Amaurobius ferox, assembly GCA_951213105.1. NCBI lineage: Eukaryota > Metazoa > Arthropoda > Arachnida > Araneae > Amaurobiidae > Amaurobius > Amaurobius ferox. Next base: position 26,159,472 of record OX578143.1, read on the forward strand.
TGATGAAATGTTTGCAGTTCTATACAAGAACTCTTTTATAATACAGTTTAATCTGAAGAAATAATATATATTGGGTTCTGTAATGAATATATAGCAGATATTTAACTCATGTCACTTCAACTACAAAAGTGAATGATAATGAGCATATATACTCTCTGTGGAGTTAAGTTCAGAAAAAAGTACTATTGGCCAATTTACAAAATTTGAGAAATTTCCAGAATTTACAAAAGGCACCAAGTTGGCAATATTCCACCAAATTCACCCTCAAAGGCCCCCCAATTTATCGCCAAGATCAGGCAACCCAGACCTTCAAATTATAACAATGGTTTCTGTTATGTATTTATAACAATATGATTTCAATTCCGTTTCATCTGAGTCACATTTCTGAGATTTACTCTACCCCATCATGTCCCACCCGGGTTCGATTCCAGCCACTGCCAAAACTGCCGCCGTGTTCATGCGGAGTACGATCACGTTAAACATGTGGGTCCGAAAGTCCTTCCGAGAGGTTGGTGGTAGGGGAAGGAGGGTACGGTCCCTGTGGATGCCTCCCCCACTGGGTTCCGGTCTAAATTGGGTGGCACTTCCCGACCGTCCAAACGGTTACCTTACACCTTTCTGGTAGGTCGGACGGTCTGGGTCTCAACAACAACAACCCCATGTCCCAAGATGTTTCACATTAAAAATAATCAATTAATATTAATCAGCCTTCCCTACACAGTTTTCGGGTATTAAAGGCTGTAAACAAGCACATGTGGTAGTATTAATGCATAAGTATGAATGACAAAATACTGTAGTCTCAAAAATATGATCAGTTGAGCATTTTCTTCCTGGTACACAACATCATATTAAAGAACAGAAGTCGATTCATTCTTATATGAGAGTCTTGTCAGTGGTAGTTTAGGGTTAAATTAATGCAATACACTGTTGCTGGTGAGAAGCAAATATTTAAAAACCTTTACCAGAAGAGTACTAAAACTTTTGCTTTGAAGAGATTTTCTGCTTTCTGATCATCTTATCACTTGCTTCTTAAAGACAGGTGATAAAAACTGTAAATTTATAATCCAAGGGCGGTAAAGGTAACTTTTTCTCATCATCCTGTATTAACTATTGTATTAACACTGTATTAACACTGAATGCAATTTACAGCCAAATTTACATCAGTTTCAATATAAATTCTGGAAGAGCAATTATCCCACTAAATATTACAGTTGTGACTATGTTTCAAAGAAATGTAAAGAAACCAATTGCCAAAAATAGACCACTGTTATACTGCATTTCCTGAACAATTTTTTTTATCTTAGAAGTCCTTCAGTGAAACAAAAATCATAATCAAAATACAATTTCAGTGATAAAATGCAAAGTTCTGCAAGGAATACATATACTTGGCATCTCCAATAATTTTAGATTTCATGTGATTTTATTTTAGAAGTCTCTAGGCTTGTAATAGCCCTGTTTAAAATATTAATAAAACTAATAAACTTCAAAATTATGTAAAAAAAATTTTAAATAGTAGTATAAATAATCCAACATGAAAATGCGAATTATTATTAACAGCAATTATTTTTCAAATATTATAAACACACATAAACATAATTCATAAATTCATACCTGATAATGAACATCAACTGGTGCAAAAATGCCAAAATCATGCCATAATATGGAATCACTGTTTTCATCAAGTTCATAAAAAAACACTTTTATTGTATCTAATAAAATTAGGAAAAACAATCAAAATTTAAATAAATGTTTCACTAAGTAACTTTCTATATAAATATATTCACATTGTATAAACAAGTGCATGAATAGATAAAAATAAATTAATGTTGAAATTTTAAGTAATTACAAAAAGAATTTAACTTTGTTATCGTTAGTGATTATTTACATAAATTCACAGACATTGAAACTGAAACTCAAGTCAGTTCCATTTCTTTTCCTTGGCATAATGTGTGGGTTAGGGTGAGGCCGCCTTATTAGCCTTAGTTGATTTGTTTATGGTAGGGGTTCAATTTCAACGTGCATTAACCAGGCTAGTGAATTCTTACTTTAAGTGTTCCAGGTATACTTATTCAACTTTTTCTTTGCCTACCACCTTGCAACTCTTTCTACATGTTTGTTAAGAGGGTTCACTGTTTCTGACCTGAGAAATGTGGCTCAAAATGTCCCAAAACAATTGTTGCTTCCACCTGGTTTCTTCAAGGAAATACTAGAAAGTTGTATAGGCAAAACGTACTAAGGTGAATAAGGTTTTGAACCACCATTTTAGATACGTTTTTCATACTATTATAAACCTATTAATAATTCTCATATTAAAAACCATAATCAAAATTCTATAAAGATGGTCTACAGGCAACACAAATTTTGAAGCTGCTAAATACAGATTTAACCATTGCACCAGAGGATGCTTGGCAAACAATTTGGTGACTTTTTTAATGTCGCCAGATTGACAAAAAAAGTCACCAAAATGATGAAAATGTTTCCAAATGAATAAAATGGATATTCAGTTCATGAAAATAATGCCAAATTGATAAAAATTAAACATCGAAACATAAAGAAGATTTTGATTTAGCATTTTATGAATGGATTGGAATTTAAACTATTTTATAAACACATGATATATTAAGTATGTTTCAATAAGGGTCAGTCTGTCTACAGACATTACTTGGTACAGGTACCACTTGTCAACAAATTTTGTGAAAAATTTGGCAACTTTTTTAAATGTTACCAAATTGACGAAAATGTCGTCAAATTGATGAAAATGATGTCAAATTAACAAAAATGACATCAAATTGATAAAATGTAAAATCAAAACATAAGTAAGCAAGATTTCAATTTTAAATTTAGATTGAAAAAATGGATTGAATTCAAACTAAATAAATGGATGTTATATTATGTATGTTTCAATATGTCTGTCTGTGTCTGTCCATCCATCCCATTTGACCTTGGCGATAAATTTGTCAACTTTTTGAAAATGTCTCCAATGTCACATAAATGATGTAGAATGTTGTCAGAAATGTAAATATGAACAAATTGCAATGTTCTAAAGTACCGGAGTGCAGATATTATTATTTAACCAGTATAATATTATTTACAAAGTGTATCAGTGAAATGTATACTTCCCAACAACACATGGTATAGTCAAGAGATTAATATTCATTTATTTTTTAATGCTTCAACGTACCATGAAAAAATAACAAATTAATAATGATATTCTTCATGTAAAGCTGAAAAGATATGACATCCTTTTTAAAAACTTAAAAAAAAAAATTGATATTCTCTAAAAACATGTGAGATGTAAGAAAAGGGGGCAAGGGCAAAATTTTCTAGTTCAGCTTATGCTCTCGCATGCTTGTCTCACAGACAAACATGACAAATTAATTAAAGAGAAAAATAAAAGTTTAGACTACATATAACTTTAAACTACATCTAAATTCGAAACAAATGTTAATTGCACTGTTGGAAATATGAAGAGGCACTCTCTTATTTTTTACATATACAGCTGACTCCTGCTAATCCACGACCCTATAATCTGCAAGTACGCTTATAATCCGTGATATGGTTCAGATGTAAACAAAAAATTCAAGATGGTTGTGATCAGTGTTGCTATTTGTACACTGTCATACATGTACGATAATTTGAGTCTTTATACAATAAAAAGTTAGTTGTTCTATTTTTTAATTTTTTTCTTAAGTAAAAGATGGCATCTTTCTTTTTTTTCTAAGTGACATATGTGAAAATAGAAGAATTGCAAACTCCCTCATGAAAACAACTGCTGGCTTTGTGAAATTGAGTTTCCTGGGACAATATCCTTCTAATGTAGACATGAACTTTTCTGTTAGACTGGACAATATGTTAGTAAAATGAGATAAGATAGAAAAAAATGAGTTGATAACTGGTCCTTGAGAGTTTCTAAAAAAAATAATCTATAACTATCAGAAAGATGAGAGGGAAAAGTGTGGTGACACCATTTGTTGGAGAAAGTTGGACCTATCTATAGATTCCATAATTTGGTATATTAATACAACAACATAACTTCGTTAACCCTTTCGGGACGGCGGCATTCCAGAGCTGTCGCGGCCCAAAAGACGAAGCGCTTCGCTTCCGAACTGGTCAAAAAGGATGGCGCATTTTTTGCGCTAAGCCTAACTCTCGAAAAAAATTCACTAAAAATCACCTATTCAACACAGAAATCTACTTTTTTCAGGAATAAAAGAAATATTTATGTTCTATTTGATGTATAATTTTCATACAAATCTGAATACAAAATACTCGTTAGTTGCTCCCATTCTTTTATCCGAAATAAACTAATAATTTCACTGCCTCTAAAACCCCCCCCAAAAAAAAATACTCTCTTATATTCCTATGATTCACCAACGAAATCATAACGCGGAAATAAAAATAAAAACCGAAACTCAATTATAAAATTGTTGATGCTACGAGAATTGCTCTGTTTGTTTATGTTACAAAATGATTTTCACTGCTCCAAATGGAGAAATAATTCATTCGATCCTCTTCTGCCAAGGTCATGCCTCTGCAAAATACATTGAAGTTAGTTCCATGGACAAGTAACGCCATCTAGTACACAAATTAAAACGTTCCGCGTGGTGGCACTTATAGGTGCCACTATCCGCTTGCGGTAAAATTTCCTCTGGCCCGAGTGAGTGCCGTTCGTCCTTGAATGCAAGTTCGCAGCTTGCACGTGGGCGTGCCAATCGTCGCGAAAGGGTTAAGAGCAACATATTTGAAGGCAAAATCTGTACAGTTCAAAATCTGTTGAGCTGTACATATATTGGTGTTGGTAATTGAAGATATTGGATTCCGTTATCGATCGGCATTTGTTGCATAAATGCATGATATTTTCTCCCCAAATTTGATAATTTTCTGTTCAGAAATCCATATTTTTCGGTACGAGGGTTGGGGTATAATAGCTCTGAGATATAAATACCTTGACTTTACACAGAAACAGAGTTTTATCATAAAGCAATAAAAAATGACTGCTCATAGACTGCAAAAAAAATATTAAAACAAAAGTCAAAAGTTCTTAAACAAACAGCAATCAAATCCATGTTTGAAAATCTTAAAATCAAGCACAAAATTAATAAAATCAGATAGTTTTGCTTTAAATGTATTATAGAGTGATTTTTAATTCAATAATTCAGGATGCATCAATGTTTCATTTTTACAGATTAGTCTATGCAGTGATGACCTTTAATAAGCAAAATTCTATAATTCACACAACCTCTGGTCCCAAGCTGTGCGGATTAGAGGGAGTCTACTGTACTATTAATTTAAAAGTTAGTTTGATCTAATATCAACTTCCAAATATAAAGCTTTTATAATGCTTGAGTCTGATCTACTTGAAATAAAATATTACTTCTAACGGAGAGTAATAAAATCAAGGTATTCAGCATTTCCACATGGTGCTGTGGATATTTAAAGGAAAGAATAAATGTTTTGACTACATAGAATTCTGCACTATATATATATATATACACTCTGCACTATATATATATATATACACTAGTCATATGTGGATATTCAAACAGAAGACAAAATGCTTTAAACTACAACAAGTTCAAAACAAACATGTTTGCTCACTGTTCCCAAACTAACTATTTACAGACATTTATGCTGTTCACTGAACTGTTGGTAATTTAAACAGTATTCTCTTTTTTACTTTCCTTATAATACATGGCAATACATAGGGAAACTATTGGAATAAAATAGAGAAAGATTAAGTAAGGATTTAACAATTAAGAGAAATATTTTTACAGTGTAAGTAAGGAACCCTGAATGGTGCAAACTAACTGAATATGTGAGTAATTGCTGTACTGTTGTATAAAGAAACAATTATTTAATTGACAATCTATTTTTGTAAATCCTAATTTTGTAAGGGACAATTGATGCATTAACGTATTGAAACCAGCCTTTATAAATGACCACTGCTGCCCTGGGAATATTAATTGGTTAAATTTAAATGTTTTTAATGGTGATGTTTTTTTAGCGTCCCTGAAAAATAATTTAATTTAGAATCTCAATTTTATTGGATCAAAATCCACTTTGAATGTAAAATATCACACCAGGCCAAGATGGCGTCGATTTTGCAATTTTCAAGGCATTACCTTAGCGTCATGACGCCAGGACCACTAATCCTCGTTAATCCCCTAAGACAGTTATGTTTTCTTTGAACTAGGGGATGTGATTTGCAAGATTGGCGTCAAGGGATACTGGAATCTCTGAAGACATCGCTTTTACTGCAATCCTCCTGCTAGAATCTCATGCACAAAAATATTATGTAGTAGTGAGCGTAATGCAAGCCCATTTGTTAATATATTCCACCCCTGCATAGAAGCTCGACAATTTTTCACCACTCTTTTCTGCAGACATTCTTCATAGGAACTTTTTTTTGAATAACATTTGCTCGACACTTTTTAGATATTGTTTGGAGACATTTTTCGCAACCCTCAAAGACTGCTGCTCACGGCTCTCCATGCTACTCTTAGACCAGCCTGGTGGGGTTGATGACCTGAGGCCTCTAGCGGTTTGCGACATACCCTGCGTGCTCTACTCCAACACCTTCCTCTGACCGACTGAACTGAGGATGGCAGATCCACAATAGTCTCCATTTGCGGCGCATCCTGCCCCGACTCTCGACAATTTCCTGACTGACAGAGCTGAAGATGATGGAATCGGGATGGACTCCGCTGGGGTGTACCACCATTGGTCTACTCTCTCCTGTGGCCCCTGTCAACCAAATGCACTAGATGTATCCGGAATGGACAGCTCTCTCACCATCTCCCTGGATATCCAGTAGAAACCGCTGAGACACCCATGCCACCGATCCTGGTGACATTGTGTCTCCGAGATGCAGAGCCCTGGCTCCTCCGGTGCATGAAGATAGGGTCCTTTGCGGCCAAAAATTGGTGAGTTTTCACTAAAAGAATCTCTTTCACGGACTTTTGCTGTTTCCCAACATGTCTGGCTGTTATAGCATAGGAGATTTATCAGTCCTTTGGGGAATTCCCCAGTCATCATTTTATTATGACCTTTAAGAGGGGCCCTCATTAGAGGTAGAGCTCAGATGACCTTTTAATTAAGTTTTTTATATTTTAAAGTAATTATTTTAAATTCACTGCGTAGCTTTGGTCACATAGACAATCAATGTAAATTCCTTTTTTTTTCTGCCAGGAGGCAAGGATTTTTATTTGGGATTGAATTGGACATTTATATATCTGTCTAAAGTAATCAATAAAATTTTTAGTTTTGTTTCCCCCTAATACTGTTGTGTTTATTTTAGTCCCTTCAGTCCCAAATTTTTCTTCCAGTAGTTTTCTTTAATAGTTTGGATATCAGAAGATTTAGCCAGGTAACTACTACTTTTAATTTAACAACAACTTTTAACTTATATTTTTATTTTGTAAGTTCTCCATTAAAAACAAGGTAATAATTTTTATTTAACACTATACGATCGCGTCTTTGAAATCTAGATGAGTAAATTTAGTTTAAAAATCTATGTGTGTCAAGAAGGGGACGACGTTATGTATGTCTAAGATCAATATTTAAGGAATAAAAGCTGAGGTCAATGTTTTTGGGACACCCTGTATATATTTGTTTTGATAGGTCCTTAGATATAAATTTACAAAACCCAAGAAAGATCAATCATGCATAAAACATTTATTTTGAAATACTTTCCACAGAAATGCAGTTTTATTTAAACATCTTTAAAATGTGATACATTTAGCACTCATATTTTTTAAATTATCACAGTACTACAATAATTTATTATACTTGGAAACTTCATAAAAAAAGGCAATGCTATAAATCATCTGCTTCTCTATATAAAATAAATGAACATTTCATTCATATCACTTATATTCCAGATTTCAGACCTAAATAATTTCACGTGATAAAAATTTAGCAATTCTTATACAACTCCTCTTACAATTGGATGATTTGTTTACATTCTGCATGCTATAGAAATTAGGCTTCATTGTAGGAATAATCAAAGTTTAGTGATCATTTAAAATAAAAAAATATTGTAATTGTATTGACACAGAATTTAGATACACAGATAATATGCAAAAATAAAGTAGTTTTAGGATGGATGTAACACTAAATATAAATGTAAACAGTCAAACATCATGATTTTCACACAAGGGAAAAAATGATTGCCATATTTTACTTTGAAATGAACCACATGATCTCTTTATATAATATAGGTGTAATTATTATTTAATTTTTATTTAAAAAACTCCCTAACATACTTTACTGAATTTTTTTTTACATATTTTACATGATAAATTGAATATTCTCTATAATTATAGAAGCAATTTGTGAATTTTAACTCCATTTAAAAAATGATTTGAAAAATTATGTCCCATGTGTTCAATGCATTTCATTATTTCAACATGGGTTAAATCCAAAACAAACTGGGTGATATTATCAATTTTCATTCTCATATGTGCCACAGACTGTCTCAATAATATACTAAAATTTCATTTTAATAAAGTCATTTTTATGGCAATTATCATGCAAACGGGCAGACAGACAAACAAAATGAATAAAGTCAAATACTTTACAACTATGTTGGAAAGTGTTAAAAAAGGTTTATGATTTAAGCATATAATTTGTTACATCAGAGTAAATTATTTGAGGAAATTTTTAATTGGCACCCTGCCAATATTTGGTGAAATCAAAATAATTTTTTAAATCGAGATTTGCACAAAATTATCCCAAATTTTAATGTTTGTAATATTTAAATAAATATATATATTAAGAAAAATATGATAAGCATATTCACCTTTTTGCACTTTATCACACAAAATCATCACATCCTCTCCACCTTTACAGCTTCCTTTGTAATGACTTATACGGTGAATTTTTAAGCCCCCTTTTTCAGTTGATTCTGTTACACAAATAACATATTTCAGTAAAATGAAATAGATTAAAAGCAATTTTATTATTATAACAAGAAAGATCAATCATGCATAAAGCATTGATTATGAAACACTTTCCAACTTCAATGCAATTTCATTTAAACATCTCTAAAATGCGATACATTCCTCGGTAATATTTAAAAAATTATCACAATACTACATTAATTTATTATATTTGAAAACTCAAAACTTCATCGAAAAAAATGAACTTCATTCAAATGACGGCATTGAAATATAAATTGCCTGGTGTTGTGCTGGATTTTTGAGAAAGAGCAGAAATAATTTGCTTTACTGCTAATAAATTAATTTAATCCTATAACTCTTAACTTATTAATACTTCAAACCTAATACATGTACTCTTGGTACTATATAATTTTAAGTGAGCATTAATTTAAAGGTAATTGAATTCAAAAGTAAAATGCTATTCACATATATATGTTAATGATCTTTATCTTAAGGACTTTTAATCTTAATCACTTTTTATTTAATAAGAACTTTAACTTAATCTTGTGTTTACTTTAAAAGAAATTGAAGCTGAGCAATCAAATTAATAAGTAAATAGTCATAAATTTTGTTTCTAGTAAATTGCTCAGATCAATAAGGTCATTCTAGCTTGAAAAGGTGAGAATAAACTAACTTTAATTTAAATAATTCTTTACCTGCAAAACAGGACTTTAAAATAATTTTAAATGCACCTTTTCTGAATTTTTATACTTGGGCAGACTGGAATTTTCCCCCTCCCAAACGTGCAATTTGCTCTGAAAGCAATTGAATGTAACTACGAAGTCATCTGTAAACAATTCCATGTAAAAGAACATCACAGAATATGTATTGCTTTATTGCACCCAGGATTAAGGAGAATTATTTGTTTTTATGTTATAACTGTATATGATGAAATATTAAGTGTATATTTTGATAACAAATCATAAACATCATTTTTTTCATTCACAAAACATATTTTCTACGCCTTCTAGAAAGGTTTTTATAATTTTGGCAAAGTTCCTTTTTATAGATTTTCACGTTTTTTCAAAATGGCTGCCCTGACGCTACTAATTTCAAGCGTCCCGGCATTGTAAACAAGCATATTAAGTTACTGATCACTTTTACACATGTGGCGTAGGGTAGATACTTTTGGCGCACTTAGCTTTATAAGAGGATATTTTTGTTGGAAACTTGGTTCTGTTTTCGTCGCGATTCTCGTTATCGCGAGAACGTGTTTACATTTTTAGAATGGTTCTACCGTTCTCGTGAACGACTCGTGACGGGAACAGAACATGCCATTCATGCAAATCGCCATCTCGCCGCGCGCGCATTCTGATTTGCATATAGTGAGGGCGCTGCCGTCAACGGTTGTGTTCCGGAGCGTACCCATCACAGTGTATATATGATAGGACACATTCTCAGTTATTCAGAGACTTTACAGACCTTGACTGACCATGTAGTAGACATGGGAGACTTTTCAGAGTTTAAGATCTTGTAGTTATGCAGACTTAAGACTCGACGTATAGTCAGATCGATCAGACGGTGATCGACGGTGAAAGACCTTGTATGGAAGGCAAACCTTGATCGGTAGAGAGTAGTCTAACTTCTAAAGCCATGACGTGTGACCTGATGATGGTGGCTTCATTAACGTGCACGACATGTGTGGTACAGTAGCTGTTTTTCTACTTACCGATGTTATAGTAACTGAGAGTGTGTGCCTAGTCATAGATTGTTTAAAACCTTTTCATGAGCTTGCTAGCTCATTGTATATAGTTTTTGCTTTGCAACGAATGTTACAGTGTTTTATTTTGTAACTTCATCTGATGCAATGGATCTCACAACAAATAAATTGTGTTTGTGTTTAACGAGCTTGCTTTCTTGAGAAAACACATCACTACTGCATATCATCTGCTACAAAATTTTCTTTACCAGCACTTCAGATATGGATATGGCCAAAACACTGCTAAATCTGCAAATGACTTTCAAATTTTTCTAGTCAAGTCGCTCAGCTAACACAGCAATAGCCGCCGACATTTGGTTATGGGCCGTAGTATGTCAAGGCCATAACTTTTATCCGTGATAAAGCAGCAGTGAAGAGTTGTGAATTCCATCGACGGGGGCCGCGACCGGCGCCATTTGCATCAAGCAGAAAGGTAAACAACGCACTCTAGTCACAGTTAAAGACTATGGAGGTGAGCAACGGCATAGAAGCGTTAAACAGGGACAATTACGTCACCTGGCGTAATGAAATTTCATTTATCCTGAAAGGAGAAGGATGTTACGGCCACATCAACCGTACTGCATTACCAGTCGACGAATCTACGTCACGCCGCGAGCGAGAGGAGTACATGCGCAGCAGCGACCGCGCACTTTCCATCCTGTTTCGAAATATCTCGGCGGAGTACAGAGAACTGCTCGACATCGACGACAGCCCGGCGGATGCGTGGGAGAAGTTGGAGGCGCATTTTGAGGCCCCAACGCGCGCCAATCTAGTTCATCTGTTGGACGAGTTTTTCAGTCTACGCCCGGAAATCGAGGAGCCCATCGACATATTCTGTACGAGGATAAGGAAAGCTGTCACCAAGCTCAAGAACGTGAATCACCCCGTGGAGGATGTGTACGTGGCATTCCAAGCCATCCGGTATCTCCCAGCCCAGTACCAGAGTATCATCCAAATCATTTATCGCTGGAGCGATAAGGATTTTAAACTGGATAAGATTCAGAAAGAACTGTCTCTAGAAGAGGGCAGGATTAGACAGTTGAGGAAGGATCATGACAATAATAATGTAAGTTCCAATTCATCTGTATATTTTTCAAATGTTAACGCTAAATGTAAAAATGTCACCAAAGTTAAAAAGTCTATTAAGGTCATAGGACCATGTTTTATGTGTAATAAAAATGGTCATGTAAAGGCACAATGCCCAAAATTGAAAAAGATGACTAGCTCTAGTATTATTGAAGTATTTTCAAATATAAATGTAGAAGCTAATATTGTTGATAATCCTGACAATAGGCTCAGCTGGGTGATTGACACCGCTGCTACGCGACACTTTTGTAATGATGTTAAAATGTTTTCAAAATTTGATAAATGTAAGGATACATCTATATCGCTAGCAGTGGGTGATATGGAAAGCCCAGTTGAGGCTATTGGAACGGTGAACATGTATGTTAAATTTAAAGATCATACAAATAATATTGTGCTACAAAATGTTATGTATTCACCAAAATTACGGCGTAACTTGTTGGCCGCATCTGTATTAGAAGAGCAGGGCTATTCTTTTAGTGCAGCCAAAGGTGTTCTATGGTTTAAGACTCCTGAGGGAGAAAATTTCTTTTACGCTAAACGTAAAGAAGGATTGTATTTCTTAAAACCACAGTACTCAACTAAAAGTTTAAATAGTAGTGTTGAGGGCCGTAAAGGAGATCAGGATAGGGACAAAAATTCTAAACAGGTTAGAAAAACCCCTGCAACAAATAGTCAAAGTCAAAACAAAATTAAGCCTAACTTGAATAAAAGGAAAAACAAATCTGATTTAAAATCAAAGTCAAATAAAATTAGTGGTTCAACAGTTGAAATTCTGAACAAAACTGAATTATGGCATAGAAGATATGGCCATATTAACTCAGACTACTTGCACCAAACAAGTAAAGTTTCCGCGGCAAACGGACTCCCAAAATTAAAATATGCAAAAGTAAATTGCATTCATTGCAAACTTGCAAAATCTAAGAGAGTTTCGTACAAACCAATAGGCAGGATTAGATCTACAGAACCTTTGCAATTACTGCACATGGACGTTTGTGGTCCAATGCCTGTAGCTTCATTGGGGGGAAACAAATACTTCTTGACTATTACAGACGATTTTAGCCGCAAGGTGTTTGTTTTTATTTTAAAACAAAAATCAGATGTGTTCAAAGTTTTTCAGGATTTTCAAGCTTGTCAGGAGAGACAATTAGGCAAAAGGATTTTGTGCATCCGTACTGATAACGGCATGGAATTTTGTCACGGTCAATTTAAAGCTTTTTTGAAAAAGTTAGGGATTAAGCATGAACGATCTAACACTTATACACCCGAACAAAACGGGGTATCTGAAAGATTCAACCTGACAGCGTTAGATTGTGTCAAGGCAATGCTTAATCAAAGCAAAGTTGGTGACAAAATGTGGGCAGAGGCAATCCTATGTTTTACTTATACAAAGAACAGGATTTGCCATAAATTTAAAGTTAAAACTCCACACGAATTGTACTATGGGAGGAAGCCTGCTGTATCCCATCTCAGAGTTTTTGGATGTAAGGCTTATGCTGGTATTGCAAAACAGCTTAGGAAGAAGCTAGACCTAAGAGCTCAACTGGGAGTTATGGTAGGATATGCAGAAAATACCAGGGGCTATAGAATTCTTCTTGTGAAAGAAGGAAAAATATTAGAAATAAGCAATGTCCGTTTTGAGGAGATGGAAGCAGCGGAAGGCGTCCTGGACCCCATTCGACCTAGAAACTTCACCCAAAAGAAATCGGGTTTTACTCGAACATCAGATTCAGGATCGGGATGTTTGGATAGTGAGTCAGAGGAAGAAGCAGGTGAGAGCCATGACACTAGTCATACTAGTGAGGAAGAGGACTCTCCTGCTGATTCCGATCTGACCCCCTGTTCAAACATAGATTGGGAAAGGAAAGCTGTACCCAGGCCTGATGGAACTCGAACTGATGTTTACTACTCAGTGAGGGGTGATAAACATAGGCTGAGAAGTCATAATGATGTTAAAAAATTCTGTGCTAAGGCTAACATACATTATGACCAAAATTTGTTTAACTTCAGAGAAAAGAGGGATATCAAATCCAGGCCAGAGGCAAGCAACATAGAAATAATAGGTGATATTGATCATGTAGTTTCTTTGCTAAAGGGAGAATTTGATATCAAATCTCTAGGGAAGGTCCAAAAACTGTTAGGTGTGGAATTTGCTGAAATCAATAACAAAATTTTTATACATCATAGGCAGTACATTAATAAGATTTGCCAAATGTTTGAGGAATTTTTAGCATTAAATTTTTGTAATCAAATTTCCAAAAACAAAAATGATTAAATTTGTAACTTCTAAATTTTTTTTCTTTCTTTTACAAAATATGGTTAGGATATCGTATAATTTACTCCTCCCTCTGTGATGCAGATAATTGTATCTAGAGTATATATATGTGTATTGTTTACAATGAACTTTCTAAAATTTTTCACATTACACTGAATGTATATATATATCCATGTTTTCAATTCCCGCATAAGACAGTTATGCTTATGTGTATTATTTTGTGTGTTTACTCCTTGTTATCATACACTTGGCTATGATTCATTGATGACAAACCACTTATTTAAATTTGAATACAACACAGAAAGAAAAAAAAAAAAAAAAAAATCTTTCGTTATCTGTGTCATTGCTATTAGTATTAATTATGTATACTGGTCTTGGACAGAGATAATGAACAGCTATAATTGAATTTGATATTTATAGTAAAATTTTTAATCTTAAATGTTAAATTTAATAATTATACATAAAATTTTCTACATAATTGAATTTGATATTTATAGTAAAATTTTTAATCTTAAATGTTAAATTTAATAATTATACATGAAATTTTCTACACAAATTGAATTTGATATTTATAGTAAAATTTTTAATCTTAAATATTAAATTTAATAATTATACATCAAATTTTCTACACAATTGAATTTAATATTTATAGTGAAATTTTTTAATCTTAAATGTTAAATTTAATAATTATACATGAAATTTTCTACAAAATTGAATTTGATATTTATAGTAAAATTTTTAATCTTAAATGTTAAATTTAATAATTATACATGAAATTTTCTACACAAATTGAATTTGATATTTATAGTAAAATTTTTAATCTTAAATGTTAAATTTAATAATTATACATGAAATTTTCTACACAAATTGAATTTGATATTTATAGTGAAATTTTTAATCTTAAATGTTAAATTTAATAATTATACATGAAATTTTCTACACAAATTGAATTTGATATTTATAGTGAAATTTTTAATCTTAAATGTTAAATTTAATAATTATACATAAAATTTTCTACATACTTGAATTTAATATTTATAGTGAAATTTTTTAATCTTAAATGTTAAATTTAATAATTATACATAAAATTTTCTACATAATTGAATTTGATATTTATAGTGAAATTTTTAATCTTAAATGTTAAATTTAAATTATTATACTTAAATTTCTTGAAAACTTAAATTTTGACTTAAATTAAATTTTTGGAACTTAGTGTTTCAATGATATCTAAAATTTTCTTTCAATGATAAATTTTTTTGCTTAACATGAAAAGTAATATATATACTTTATGTTTTTGCTGGATACTAAAGAACTTGACATTTTTGCTGTTATGTTTTTTTAGAGTAATTTCATTGATTGATAGCACGTGCGCCGAGATTTGGGGTTTTGCATGAGGGGGCCGATTGTTGGAAACTTTGTTCTGTTTTCGTCGCGATTCTCGTTATCGCGAGAACGTGTTTACATTTTTAGAATGGTTCTACCGTTCTCGTGAACGACTCGTGACGGGAACAGAACATGCCATTCATGCAAATCGCCATCTCGCCGCGCGCGCATTCTGATTTGCATATAGTGAGGGCGCTGCCGTCAACGGTTGTGTTCCGGAGCGTACCCATCACAGTGTATATATGATAGGACACATTCTCAGTTATTCAGAGACTTTACAGACCTTGACTGACCATGTAGTAGACATGGGAGACTTTTCAGAGTTTAAGATCTTGTAGTTATGCAGACTTAAGACTCGACGTATAGTCAGATCGATCAGACGGTGATCGACGGTGAAAGACCTTGTATGGAAGGCAAACCTTGATCGGTAGAGAGTAGTCTAACTTCTAAAGCCATGACGTGTGACCTGATGATGGTGGCTTCATTAACGTGCACGACATGTGTGGTACAGTAGCTGTTTTTCTACTTACCGATGTTATAGTAACTGAGAGTGTGTGCCTAGTCATAGATTGTTTAAAACCTTTTCATGAGCTTGCTAGCTCATTGTATATAGTTTTTGCTTTGCAACGAATGTTACAGTGTTTTATTTTGTAACTTCATCTGATGCAATGGATCTCACAACAAATAAATTGTGTTTGTGTTTAACGAGCTTGCTTTCTTGAGAAAACACATCACTACTGCATATCATCTGCTACAAAATTTTCTTTACCAGCACTTCAGATATGGATATGGCCAAAACACTGCTAAATCTGCAAATGACTTTCAAATTTTTCTAGTCAAGTCGCTCAGCTAACACAGCAATAGCCGCCGACAATTTTTAGGCCTAGCGTGTGGACGTTTCGTCGGACGCTTGCGGACTCTTGGCGCGTTAGATTCGGATTGGCGCAGCCAAAAGGAGGTTGCTGGTTCGAAACTTCGTGCCAAGTCAGAGAGCGCTCCTGACTCGGAAACGATGCAGAGGTAGCGGTCGGACGTTTTCTTGTCCTCTTTGTGAAACCTTTCAACTTTTATGGGGAGATCCCACTAGGAGTGTAAGATGGAGCTCAGAAATTGATTCACCACCTGCTCCGTAGGCTAATTGCCGGAATACGATGTCTAGATTCTTCACCTTTTTGAGCTGAAAGCTCTTTCTACTCCAGCCTATGTTTTTGGCCCTCATCGCCCAACTCTATGATACGAAGCTAAAGGCTCCCACCGTTTTCACCTGAATTCTCCGGGAGACCGGGCCCAACGCATCCAGCCTTTCCACCGAATGCCGGCCCCTGGACAGCGGACCACCTCCTTACCAGCCACTGATGACCGGGACGAGGCAACCGGACCATTGTAAATTGGCCATGAAAGCTCCTCTCTGGTAGGCAATAGGCCACTCTCGAACTCAGCATGGGGGTAAGTCCTCTCCATTTAAAGTTACTCAGGAAGATCCATCCGGAGCACCTTCAGTAATCTTCAAACTCCGGGTCTATTCAATAAAAATGGACTTTAACTAACTCTTCTCGCCTCCTAAACGGAGAAATCTTAAATTAAAGGTGGATTCAAGCCGAAAATATTGCCTAGTAAACAAAATGTTTTTCCTTTTTCTTCACCTCTTAAAAGGGGAAACCAAACCTTAACAAAAATTGTTTCTAAGAGAAAATGATATTTTTTTATATCTAGTTTGATACCTCAAGGGCTGTTTTAAATTAGTTTTCTTTATTTTTATTACCTATTTTATATACACACTACATTTTCCTTTACACACCCTTTTGGATGTAATTTCATCTAGTTCACTAGAATGTCGGTTCTTTTTGTATACCTTTTATTTTGTGTCTCACCGTTTAAAGGGGGACTTTTGGTATGTCGCACCTCCTAAAGGTGGACTTGATTTTTATTAGTTTATTCTTACACTTTTATACACTCCTTTGTGTCAATTATGTGTATTATCATTCTACTGTTGCCAAACTTAGTTCTCCAACATTTTTGTAACCTGGGTGTAATCGCCTGTAACTGTTTCTCCTTTTTTTGTTAAGTTTAATAAATATCTTTTTTTTACATTTTTAAATTTTCTCTTTATTTGTGAAGTGGTTGATTTTAATGACTTAATTTTTAGTTTTCAGCTTAACGATCACGGCCTAACTTTTACTAATCCTTAAAGTTTGTATTTGTAATTTTCACAATATGCTGATGTCGAAAAAGGCACAGCATATTAACTGGTGCCTTAAGACCAGTCTTTGGAGAACTCTGTTTGGTTATTACATGTTTGATTATTGCATGATGTAAAGATTTCCTTTTTAAAAAATTTGTTTTATATGTGTTATATTTTGGAGGGAGAGAGAGTTCCAGTCTGGGAGTATGTTTTAAAATTTTTAGTAACTTTTACCTGACCACATCACTTTTAGTTTGATATTTTAATTTTTCTGTAAAATGTTTCCTGTAAGTGGTGCAGCTGAGGGTAATACTCCTTTAATTGGTAATAAGGAAACCACCCGTAGAAACATAATGAGTACTCCAAATCCTTTCCAAAATGGGGAAGATCAGATAAATAGAGAGCAAGGTAGTGGGAATGAGCTTGTTTTTACTAGTATGGCAGAAAATAGCAGGGAGAATCAGGACCCTCCCACTTTATCTAATGAAATGTATCCACACATTAGTGGTCAAAATTCTCCCCACTCAGGTGGAAGTCAAATCTTACAGTATGTCGCACAGACAGCCCCTTTAGGTGGATTTCTGGACAGTATTCCAGCTTTTTGTGGAACAGAAAGAGACTCCTCACTTGAGGATTTCTTATCCACTATAGAGATGATCGCAACTTATGCAAATTGGGGAGAAGGGGATAAGCTCTTAGCTATCAAGTTGAAACTAGGAGGAGAGGCGGCACGTCTAATAAGAGACAATCCAACCTTAAAAGTCGAAAGAAATTTGAATGTCATTATTAAAGCTCTCCGTGACAGATTTTCATCGCCGGAGTATGCACATAAGCATTTGAGGTCCCTTCTTCAGAGTTACCAGCGCCCGCATGAGACGGTGAGGCAGTACGCGGCCAGATTGGAGGCACTTTCCTTCAAAACTGTTCCCGCAGAATTGCTTCAGAATTCCTTGGCCGACAAAAATCGCCAGGACATTTTGACGTCGGTGTTTATTGAGGGTCTTAACCATAATATCAGAAGGTTAGTCCTTCCTCAGAATCACAAGACTTTTCATAAGGCCCGTAATCAGGCAGTGGCTGAGGAGGAAGTATGGAGTCAACAGAACTCCCAACAACCGCTAGAGGAAGTCAAAGTACTCAACCAGTCAGAGGAATTCAAAGATATTTTTCTCAAACAACAAAAAATGATAGCATCATTAACTGATTCGGTAGCGGCTTTGCAATTACAGGTGCAAGAAGTACTTTCTGCACCCAACGAGATTAAATCAAACACTTTCTCACACAAAAAACAGGGGTCACAGGATGTGAGGAATTCTTCACTTACCTGCTTCAGATGTGATAAGAAGGGACATATAGCCCGAGATTGTAATAAACCACCAGCAAATCGTAACAGATATCAACAGGGTTACTCACGAGAATATATACCACCACAGAATAATCATCAGGGATATGGGTTTCAAGGGGCTTACCATCAGAATTCCCATCAAAACTACTCAGGGCCTCCTCAGCAGAATTTTCATCCTTACCAACCGATGCTTCCACCTAGGCCTTCACGTGATACAAACCCATTTAACAACCAGACTCAACAGCAGTCATGGCAGGCACCTTCTGGACCTTTAAACTAGAACAGGGTGACGGAAGTGTTGACCTTAGCTTACCGTCTCAAACCCATTTTGAGGTGTCATTTCTTGGCATGGCAGTTTCATCTGTTAGAGCCCAACTCCCTTTAGTTTCAGGTACTGTTAAAAACCAAAATCTTGTATTTTTAGTTGACTCGGGTGCATCCATTAATGTAATTTATGCTAGTACTCTAAAATTTTTATCTATTGACCAATCATCTATTGATCAATGCAATATTTTTTTGAAAGGGATTTCTAGGCAGCAATTAAATGTTAGAGAAAAAGTCACTCTGCCTATTCTTTTTGGAAGGGAAACTCTGCAGGTAGATTTTTATATTTTAAATGATGCACTTACTCCTCCACATTATTCGGCTATTTTAGGTACAAAATTTTTATCACAGCATAAATTTAAAATTGATTTTGAAAATGAGATTCTAGAAAATGATGTTGTCATTTTGCCTTTTGATTTGTCAAGCCAACCTGGCCAGCCTAGACCTCTTAATAATAATATTGATTCTTCGCCAAATTCTTCCCATCAAGCCCAGGTGTCCTTAAATTGTTTTACACTAAATAAATTCAACTTGGAACCTTATTCTGAATGTTTTGTAAAAGTCCGCTGCAAACCTAGTCAAAATTTTTTTTCAGACATTATTTTAATAGAGCCAAATTCTTTTAATAGTAATATTGTTGTGGCTCGATCAGTTCATAATTTTGCTTCTAATGATATTTATACAGTCAAAATTGCAAATTTTTCTCGCACAAGTGTACATGTAAACAAAAATACTAAGATTGCCACTTTATCATCTATTTTTTCAGTCCCATCTTGCCCTATTAATACTATTATAAATTCTAATTCAGATGAGGGAGATGATTTTGAAGCTTGGGGAGGAAAATTTGATTTTTCGCACTTGCAAGATTTGCACAAGTTGCCCTTGCAAGATTTACTTAAAGAATTTAAACATGTTTTTGCAAATTCTGTTTCAGACTTAGAGGGCTGTGATACAATCTATCACAACATTAATTTGAACAATTCTGTCCCTGTTAGATTAAGACCCTACCGTGTACCTTTTCATCTGAAGGATGAGTTAGACAAACAAATCCACGAGCTTTTAGAAGCGGATGTTATCCAGGAGTCTGGCAGCCCATTTGCTTGCCCTGTCCTGTTTGTAAAAAAGGCTGATGGCACCTTCAGGCTTGTCTGTGACTTTCGAAAACTAAATGAGGTGACAATTGCAGAAAATTTCCCCATCCCCAATATTCAGGAAATGATTGATGACTTAAATGGAGCCAAATTTTTTTCCACCCTTGATCTTACGTCAGGTTTCTACCAGATGAAACTCCATCCAGATGACACTTATAAGACAGGGTTTTCTACGCCATCGGGACACTATGAGTGGAAAAGGGTACCATTCGGACTCAAAAATGCCCCCTCATCTTTTCAACGCCTAATGTCTATTGTATTATCTGACCTTTCTCCTATGCAGATAGGCATCTATATTGACGATATCGTAATTGCTTCCACAACCTTTGAAGAACATCTGAATAAATTAAGAATTGTTTTTGACCGTTTGCAAACCCACAATCTTAAGCTCAAACCGAGCAAGTGTATTTTTTTTAAACCATCCATAACTTATCTAGGATTCCAAGTTTCCCAAGGCATTGTTCAACCAGATCCCACTAATTTACAAGTTGTTGAAAAATTCAAAATTCCTTCATGCAAAAAACACATTAGACAATTTTTAGGGTTAACAGGATTCTACCGCAGATTTATTCAAAATTATGCTGAGAAATCTCTTCCATTAACTGAATTAACTAGAGATTCTTCAAATTTTGTTTGGTCAGAGAAAGCGCAAACTGCTTTTGACACATTAAAACAAGAGCTGCTTCAAAAACCCATTTTACAACTTCCTGATTTTTCAAAACCCTTTGCCTTGTGCACAGATGCTTCAAAGTATTCTCTGGGGGGCGTTCTATGCCAAGAAGATGAAAATAAATTCCTACATCCTGTTGCTTACGCCAGTAGAAAGTTAAAAGCAGCCGAATTAAATTACAGCACTGTGGAAAGAGAAGCTTTAGGTGTTGTTTGGGCTACTGCCTATTTTAAACACTACCTTTTAGGGAAGCATTTTATTGTGTATTGCGATCAAGCTTCCCTATCTCATGTGATTAAACTTAAAGACCCCACTTCGCGTATTGCGAGATGGATAATGAATCTGACCAGCTATGATTTCAAAATTGTCCACAAACCAGGGAAACTAAACGTTACCGCTGATTTTCTTTCAAGGTGTATTAATACTGTGGAAACTGTAAATGATAGCGAAGCCCTAAATTTAACCAGTGATTTGAAAAACTTAACTATTGATCCTAGCCTTTTTAATCGAATTGCTATTTCCCAGTTATCAGATTCAAAATGTAACAAATTAAAATTTTCACTAAATAATAATAAAGATACTTACCCTGTAACCCTCCAATTTTTCTTAAGAGATGATGTTTTATACGCAATTCATAAGAGACCTAAACACAGATTTCAAACTATGGAAAGAATCTATGTTCCCTTGGACTTAGTCCCTGATATTTTAAATTTATGTCATGATTCTCCCACCGCAGCTCATGGCGGTTTTAAAAGAACTCTTGCTAGAATCCAAAAACACTTTTATTGGCCAAAAATGTATGCCCATGTTGTGAACTATGTAAAGTCCTGCCACACTTGTCTGCAAAGACGTGGCTATAAAGCTCATCAGAAGGCACCTATTCAACGATTTCCAGTCACAACCTACCCTATGGAGAGAATTGCAACAGATGTAGTCGGCCCTTTGCCAGAAACCTCAGCTGGAAATAAATATATTTTGGTCGTTACTGACTATTTTACAAGGTGGCCTGAAGCTTATCCCATTAAGAATACTAAATCTGAAACTGTTTTGGCTTGCTTAGAAAATTGGGTTTCTGCTCATGGTGTTCCTCGGCACTTGGTCACAGATAAGGGATCAAATTTTATATCTAAGGTAGCTAAGAACTTTTATAAGAAATTGGGAATTACAAAACATACTACGACAAGTTACAATCCTCAGGCAGATGGGGTCTGCGAGCGTTTAAATTCAACTTTAATTAAGTCTCTCAGTACCTTAATTTCCAGCACACAAGATGACTGGGATAGGCATTTGCACTTTGCCCTTATGGCACACAGAGTAGCAAAGCATAGTGCTACAGGAGAGTCTCCTGCCTTTCTTTTGTTTGGTAGAGACATTACTTTACCTGAGGATTTATTATCAAATACTAAGAGACCAGCCTTTATTTCTGTTCAAGATTACTCGGACGATTTGGTTATTCGCATGAAAAACTCCTTCGAAATAACAAATCGAAATTTAGTAAGGGCAGCTGAACAACAGGAGAGTTATCAGCATAGGCATGCGGTGCATAAAAACATTAAAGTGGGTGATCTAGTTTTCTTGTACACTCCAGTCGTCCGCAAAGGACAAGCACGAAAGTTGACAAATTTTAATAAGGGCCCATATAGAGTTGTATCACAGAGAACAAATGTAAATTTTGTCATTACAAATACTCTGGCTCCTTTAGACACACAAACAGTTCATGTCAACAGGCTCACTCGTATCACAGATAGACAGCAGGCTCTTATGCCAACAGATGCTGCAGGCCAGGAACTTAACGACCCCAGTGTCACTGATTCAGCTAGTAACTTGCCTAGCGTTTCCAACAGTCCTGAGCAAAGATACATGTTGAGACCTAGAAATAGATTGGGTTGAAAATTTTTCCCATGTTTGGATTTTTGTGATTTTGTTTATTTTACATATATTATTCATCAATCGTTTTGTCATGTGTTTTTCAGTATTTATTCATTTGTATCAAATTTTTGAAACATTAGTATTGCCATAGATACATTAAGTGGCAAATACTTTGAGTTTGTTTCCATTCAAATTCTTGAATCATTTTGCTATTCAATCTTTTACATTGTATTCTGAGTTTAAGTATGTGTTTGAAAGTTTGTATATCTCCAAGGGGGAGATAGTTTTGTGTGTTGCATTTAAAAGCAAAGGTATCCTGGCCAGGATACATACAAACATGGTGCTAACTAGTAGTGTCTTTTGGGAAATTATGGTGTTTCCAAAGTCTAAATGTTGGTAATGTTTTTGGGAATTTAGGGTTTGTAATGTTTTCGAAAGTTTTAAGTTTGCTGATATTTTCAAAGGTCAAGTGTAAACCTTTTCAAGTCATAGGTTGCAATGAAATTATTCCTTTTAAATCAGCTTTCTGACTTAATATTTGGTAGTGAGTTATGGTAACTTCACATCTCACTTGTTTCTCTGAATTTTTTTTTGAACTCTTGGATTGTGGGAGGATGTTGTTGACAGATAAATGTGTGTTTAGAAAACTTAATGGAACTTTTAAGGCTGTGTGCCACATTGGGCCTGCAATAGTTTTGGCGAGGGTTCTTGTTTGTTCGAGTCCCTCATGTTCAAGTTAAATTTCCCCTTTTAGTCTGCCTAGGGAGTGCATAGTTTTTTCAGTTCTGTTTATGAAGTTTTATTTACTGCTGAGTGCAGACGTGTACTCGTTTTCTGTTCAAAACACTCGTTTCATTGCCATTGGGTTTTTTGGGGACTTTTTGAGGAACATTTTTACATCTTTTCATTTTTTACATACATGGAATTTTGGAAAAGAGATGTGGGAGTCAAAAGAGCATATCTACTAAATACTTTCGGATTCAGGAAAATTTTTTCCTTGTGTTTTGCTTCAATGACACTTTTGTTTGGAGGTGGCATGTGCACTTATGCCAGTTACAGGAAAGTTTTTTTACACTTTTTGGGGGGGAAACTTTTAAAATACTTTGTTTTACTTTTATATTGTGTGACGAACGCATTTACAGTGTGTTTTTCCTTTTGGAACCCCAGGGTTTCACCCATTTCAGTTTGTACAATTTATATTTTTTTTGGTGTATCTTTTTAACATGTTTTCATTTGTCCTGCCTCTCCGTCTCCATGTGTTTAGGGTTGTAAGATTTTGTTTTTCTTTGCGGTCCTGCTTTTCCCTGAAATTTTAAGTTTTACCCTTTGCCCTCTCTTAAATGTTTACATTTTAGGCCCTGTTTTATTGGAAAAATAAATAAATAAATAAAAAAAAAAATTTTTTTTACCCCTTTTGGTCCTGTTATTACCTTTAAAATTTTTTTTTCTCATTTTTTCTTTTGGTCCTATTTTGGGTTTTTAAAAATTTTTTTTCTAGGAAACAAAATTTTTTTAGGTGGTCAGGGAGGTAATATGTTGTGCTGGATTTTTGAGAAAGAGCAGAAATAATTTGCTTTACTGCTAATAAATTAATTTAATCCTATAACTCTTAACTTATTAATACTTCAAACCTAATACATGTACTCTTGGTACTATATAATTTTAAGTGAGCATTAATTTAAAGGTAATTGAATTCAAAAGTAAAATGCTATTCACATATATATGTTAATGATCTTTATCTTAAGGACTTTTAATCTTAATCACTTTTTATTTAATAAGAACTTTAACTTAATCTTGTGTTTACTTTAAAAGAAATTGAAGCTGAGCAATCAAATTAATAAGTAAATAGTCATAAATTTTGTTTCTAGTAAATTGCTCAGATCAATAAGGTCATTCTAGCTTGAAAAGGTGAGAATAAACTAACTTTAATTTAAATAATTCTTTACCTGCATAACAGGACTTTAAAATAATTTTAAATGCACCTTTTCTGAATTTTTATACTTGGGCAGACTGGAATTTTCCCCCTCCCAAACGTGCAATTTGCTCTGAAAGCAATTGAATGTAACTACGAAGTCATCTGTAAACAATTCCATGTAAAAGAACATCTCAGAATATGTATTGCTTTATTGCACCCAGGATTAAGGAGAATTATTTGTTTTTATGTTATAACTGTATATGATGAAATATTAAGTGTATATTTTGATAACAAATCATAAACATCATTTTTTTCATTCACAAAACATATTTTCTACGCCTTCTAGAAAGGTTTATATAATTTTGGCAAAGTTCCTTTTTATAGATTTTCACGTTTTTTCAAAATGGCTGCCCTGACGCTACTAATTTCAAGCGTCCCGGCATTGTAAACAAGCATATTAAGTTACTGATCACTTTTACACATGTGGCGTAGGGTAGATACTTTTGGCGCACTTAGCTTTATAAGAGGATATTTTTAGGCCTAGCGTGTGGACGTTTCGTCGGACGCTTGCGGACTCTTGGCGCGTTAGATTCGGATTGGCGCCGCCAAAAGGAGGTTGCTGGTTCGAAACTTCGTGCCAAGTCAGAGAGCGCTCCTGACTCGGAAACGATGCAGAGGTAGCGGTCGGACGTTTTCTTGTCCTCTTTGTGAAACCTTTCAACTTTTATGGGGAGATCCCACTAGGAGCGTAAGATGGAGCTCAGGAATTGATTCACCACCTGCTCCGTAGGCTAATTGCCGGAATACGATGTCTAGATTCTTCACCTTTTTGAGCTGAAAGCTCTTTCTACTCCAGCCTATGTTTTTGGCCCTCATCGCCCAACTCTATGATACGAAGCTAAAGGCTCCCACCGTTTTCACCTGAATTCTCCGGGAGACCGGGCCCAACGCATCCAGCCTTTCCACCGAATGCCGGCCCCTGGACAGCGGACCACCTCCTTACCAGCCACTGATGACCGGGACGAGGCAACCGGACCATTGTAAATTGGCCATGAAAGCTCCTCTCTGGTAGGCAACAGGCCACTCTCGAACTCAGCATGGGGGTAAGTCCTCTCCATTTAAAGTTACTCAGGAAGATCCATCCGGAGCACCTTCAGTAATCTTCAAACTCCGGGTCTATTCAATAAAAATGGACTTTAACTAACTCTTCTCGCCTCCTAAACGGAGAAATCTTAAATTAAAGGTGGATTCAAGCCGAAAATATTGCCTAGTAAACAAAATGTTTTTCCTTTTTCTTCACCTCTTAAAAGGGGAAACCAAACCTTAACAAAAATTGTTTCTAAGAGAAAATGATATTTTTTTATATCTAGTTTGATACCTCAAGGGCTGTTTTAAATTAGTTTTCTTTATTTTTATTACCTATTTTATATACACACTACATTTTCCTTTACACACCCTTTTGGATGTAATTTCATCTAGTTCACTAGAATGTCGGTTCTTTTTGTATACCTTTTATTTTGTGTCTCACCGTTTAAAGGGGGACTTTTGGTATGTCGCACCTCCTAAAGGTGGACTTGATTTTTATTAGTTTATTCTTACACTTTTATACACTCCTTTGTGTCAATTATGTGTATTATCATTCTACTGTTGCCAAACTTAGTTCTCCAACATTTTTGTAACCTGGGTGTAATCGCCTGTAACTGTTTCTCCTTTTTTTGTTAAGTTTAATAAATATCTTTTTTTTACATTTTTAAATTTTCTCTTTATTTGTGAAGTGGTTGATTTTAATGACTTAATTTTTAGTTTTCAGCTTAACGATCACGGCCTAACTTTTACTAATCCTTAAAGTTTGTATTTGTAATTTTCACAATATGCTGATGTCGAAAAAGGCACAGCACTGGTTTAAACGTCTCTAAAATGTGATACATTCCTCGGTAATGTTTTTAAAATTATCATAATACTACAATAATTTATTATATTTGAAAACTTCATCGAAAACAATTGAAATTTATTCAAATGACACCATCGAAATATAACAAGCCTGGCTCTCTCTATAAAAGCAGCATTTTCATTCATGAACATCCCATTCATCACGATACTCTATAATAATTAATTTTATTTAAAAACTTAAGACCATGGAGGAACAAGTAATTAAACCCTATGCTTAAAACTTCATCGAAAAAAATCGTCCTTCTCTCTGTAAAATCAATGAATATTTCATTCATATCAGCTATGCAGACTCCATGAGCTAAATAATTTTGCATTAAAGAAATGCAGCAATTCTTATACAACTCATTCTACATATTTTGCTGTTTACGTTTTCCATAAGTGAAAAATAGGCTTTGTTGTAGAAATAATCAAATTTGGATGATTATTTAAACTCTCAAATATATTGTAATTGCGTTGTTTCAGTATGTAGATGCACAGAATTTAAGCAAAAATAAAGTGATTTTAGGACAGATACAACACTAAATATGAATTAAAAAGAACTTTAAAAATCACAATGTTAACACAAGATGGATGCCATATTTTATTTTGAAGTGGGTCACGTGATCTCTTCATATAATGGTCACATGGCTGCTTCATATAAGAAGTGTAATTATTATTTTAATTTTAATTTAAAAAACTACTGAATATATTTTGCTGAAATTCTTTTTAAATATTTTATGGAATAATTTGAATATTTTCTAAAACTTTCGAAGCAAATTGTGAATTTTAAATCCACCTAGAAAATGTTTGAAAAATTAGGTCCCATAGGGTTCAATGTATTTCATTTTTTCAACCCGGGTTCAATCCAAAATAAATTGGGTGATATTATTCATTTATATTCCCATAGGTCCCACAGACCGTCTGAACAACATACTAAAATTTCATTTTGATCAAGTCATTTTTACGGCAGTTATCGTGCTAATGGACAGACAGATATACAGACAGACAGAATGAACAAAGTCATAAACACTTTTCAACTTTGTTGTAAAGTGTTAATAAAATACAGACTTGTGCTATAATTTTAATACATATGGATTCTATGGTCTTGAGATGAATCTTAAGTTCTGACAAGTAAAACACTTAAAAGAAATACTGGATTGCTACCTAAATAACAAAATACCCAGATTTTTCAGGTAACAAAAGGAAAACTGGTTAAAGTATTCAAGATAAGAACAGTTTTTTAACACTTTACAACAAAGTTGAAAAGTGTTTATGACTTTGCTCATTCTGTCTGTCTGTCAGTCCGTTAGCACGATAACTGCCGTAAAAATGACTTAATCAAAATTAAATTTTAGTATGTTGTTCAGACGGTCTGTAGGACCTATGGGAATATAAATGAATAATATCACCCAATTAGTTTTGGATTGAACCCGGGTTGAAAAAATGAAATACATTGAGCCCTATGGGACCTAATTTTTCAAACATTTTTTAAGCGGATTTAAAATTCACAAATTGCTTCGAAAATTTTAGGTAATATTCAAATTGTTCCATAAAATATATAAAAAAAAATTCAGCGAAATATATTCAGTAGTTTTTAAAATAAAAATTAAAATAATAATTACACCTCTTATATGAAGTGATCACGTGACCATGATATGAAAAGATCACATGACCCACCTCAAAATGATATATGGCATCCATCTTGTCTCAAAATAGTGATTTTTTAAGTTCTTTTTAATTCATATTGAGTGTTGTATCCATCCTAAAACTACTTTATTTTTGCTTAAATTCTGTGCATCTACATACTGAAACAACGCAATTACAATATATTTGAGTTTAAATGCTCATCCAAATTTGATTATTTCTACAACAAAGCCTATTTTTCACTTATGTAAAATGTAAACAGCAAAATATGTAGAATGAGTTGTATTAGAATTGCTGTATTTCTTTAGCACAAAATTATTTAGCCCATGGAGTCTGCAAAGCTGATATGAATGAAATATTTATTGATTTTACAAAGAGAAGGACGATGTTTTTCGATGAAATTCTAAGCATAGAGTTTAATTATTTGTAGCTCCATGATCTTAATTTTTAAATCAAATAAATTATTATAGTATTGTGATGAATGAAATGCTGTTTTTATATAGAGATCCAGGTGTGTTATTTTTTCTATGACTTCATTTGAATGAATTTCAGTTGTTTTCGATGAAGTTTTCAAATATAATAAATTATCGTAGTATTATGATAGTTTTAAAAATATTACTGAGGAATGTATCGCATTTTAGAGATGTTTAAACCGGGCAATTTATATTTCAATGCCGTCATTTGAATGAAGTTCATTTTTTTCGATGAAGGTTTAAGTTTTCAAATATAATAAATTAATGTAGTATTGTGATAAGTTTTAAAATATTACCGAGGAATGTATTGCATTTCAGACTTGTTTAAATAAAATTGCATTGAAGTTGGAAAGTGCTTCATAATCAATGCTTTAAGCATGATTGATCTTTCTTGTTTATTTCTCACTTGTCTAAGTACAAGCATAATTGTTAATACATGACTATCATACATTCAACCATGCAAGGAAATTTATTAAATAAATCAAAACGGCACCTAAAATTTAAAATAATCCTGATTTTTCAAAGTTTTTATTTAATAAATATGTTTTTTACATATTTATCAGGTAATTTCCTGATTTTTTGGGGTCAATTTATTATATTTTCAGCTAATTACAGAATTTCCTTGTTTAATAAGTAGGGTAGCAACTTAAGTAATAGCTACAAAATATAAATAACATAGGAACGCAGTGGTGAATCCTGGTCTAAAAAGCAGGTCATGTGGAAACATTGACTGACCCCCTCCCTCTGCCCTTTTAGAACTCACCAGCACACTCAATGTTGAAATTACAGTTATTTATTACCTTTTGTTTATTTTGTTTAACACTAGAATGACAGATATTTCAAACTCTTATTATAAAAACCTATTTTGATTTGTTCTCTTATTATAAAACCTAGAATAATTTTCTTCTGTGTTTTCAATAACTTTAAGAAATATCATAAAATTTCAATGGGCTGGGATTAGTCGTTTAGGAGGAATCGTTTCTCCAAGTAGTTATGCGGTCAAAATGACAGCTTCTAGTGTTAAGGAGCCACAAAATTTGTTATAACTGTCAAAATCATGGTTACTCTTCTTATAATTGTTCCTTCCCAAGCAGGTGCTTGAAATGCATCTTACCAAGGATTGCCGGCTGCCAAGGGAAGTTCCTGTAGTATACTGCAGTTGCATGAGGCCGCTACCAGCAAACATCAGACTCCAGGGTTTGAAATAGGACTTGAAATTTAGGGGGGATATTCCCCCTTTAACAAAAATTTTAGGGGATATTTTCAAAAACTTTAAAAATCCAGGAAAATTTAAAAATCCCGGATTTCTATTAGTAAAACGTAAAATAAGGATATTTTTATATTAAAAATACAAGAGACTTACAAAATTGACATTTAGTATTTTAAGCTTTGATTTGAAAATGATCAATTTCATTTTTTAAATAAATTGAAAACCCCTTTTTTATGATTGAAAATGGAAAGCATTAACAAAAGAGAAAAAACATATGCAGTTCTTTTGTAAATCATATAATTTTAGGATACAATTCATTTTGAATAATCTATATTTGCACCTCACCTTGCTAATGTTATTTAAAATATTTTGAACTAAAAATATTTTTTAAGTACTTTTAATAAAATTAAAATGAGAAGGATGTTCATTTTTACTTGAAATGAGAGATTCAACTATGGGTGCAAATATATCAAATTCTAATTTATGCTCTTCAAATGTATTTCTAATGAGCCTTATAATTTTAAATGCCTGAATAAATAAAAAAATTTTAATTTCGTTATCCTAAACATATATCTCAATTTCATCAACAATATATTTAAAAGATAATATCCCAGCATAAAAAGCATAAAAAATATGAAAATATTAGTGGATGGAAACAGATTAAAAAAATGGAAAATATTTAAAAATAAAACAAAATACTATACCAGTGATCGTGTTTAAATAAAACAGATCGTGTTTAAATAAAAAAATTTGCAATATTGCTAAACTGTCTTTTATAAATTACTAATTAATAAATGTAACATGTTAAAACCCATAAATATACTGCAATGGAATTTTTTGCTAGGATCAATTTTCGGTCCAAAATAGCTATTTTTATGCAAATAATAGGATTTCATTGAAAATGATTTTGCTGTTGGAATTCCATCAATGTCCTTTAAAACATTGAAGATGTAGAAGGCCCAGACCACACGACCAACCCGAAGGTTTATGGCAGCTGTTTGTGTGGCCGGGACATTGAAGATGTGTATATTTCCCTGGAGATGAAAAAACAAATCGGGTTTTCCCGAGAAAATGACAAGTTTATTGCTTAGGTTATATTAGGTCAATCAGAAAGTTCTAAATGACATTTTATAGCTGCTATATTTTTCTTTGCATTTTGACAAAAGTTAATTCTCATTCATTTCGGGAATTCCTTACTTAAAAGTACTTTCTATCATCTCGCAAATGTGCTGATGACTCTTTTTATTCATCTTTTCCAATAAATGTTTATTAAATTGTGCAAAATAGCATGAATTCTATGTGGCACATTGTGTTTGAAGGGCATAGATAAAGCAAATAAGATTTCTTTGGTGATATCAGAATATTTCTAGCAAAAAAGTTGGAATACCTTTTACCAAAAATCGAAGTCTCAGAACAAAGAGCAGAAAAGAATATGTAACGAATTCGGAAAAATCGGAACCTTTGTGCCTAGTGTGCTCTGCTCTATACACCCAGGAAAAAATGAAACGTCATTAAAAAAGCAACTTGCCGCGACTTGTCTGTAACTAGTGAAGAATGGAATGAAGCATCACGCAGCTGCTTAGGAAATTTTCGGTAAAAATGGTGCTATTTCAGATGTTTTCTGGAAAAGAGGAGATGCGGAACTTCTTGGTAAAAACATGATCCAAGGAATATTTTCATCCCTGCTTTTCATTCGCTCTCGCGATAATTTCCGAAATGTAAGAAGGATCCTCGGCGGCGAGTTCTTGAGTGGCATTTTTTTCTGTGTGGGATGTTTGAATTTTGTTCGTGATTCATGCAAGCGCATGTCCTATTTCAAACCCTGGACTCTGTCCAACTAACCCAAATTTTTAACTGCAAAGCTTCTGTTAAATGAATTGATACTACAACTACTCCATTGATACTACAACGTACGTTCATGTGTTTGCGCAGCATCCGTATCTTTAATGTTAGAAAAACTTCAATTGTAAACAAGCACGTACGTGAATCAGTCAAAGTACCGCCAAAATTCAAAAGTTACTCTGCTAATCACTTTCGGATCACTTGTTAAGAAGTTTTACCCCCATGGTCTGTGATCCTGCAAATTGAGACATCGACTTCCGGTTTATGCTAATTTCTACTTCAAACGATTAGAGATTAGCATACACTGGAAGGAAAACTTTAACTTCAACTTTAAGGATATGGCGCTATTTAAGATAGTGGTTGTATCAGTTGAATATCTCAGTCGAGATCAGATCAGCGATCAGGCTGGTCAGAGCTTGTCTTATGATCATCTTCATGTTGTCATTATTGATCTTATATGTACGCTGGTAAATGGCGAAGTGCATGGCCGATGTTGTTAAGCCTAACTGAAGTCTTATAGTTAAAATTTTCAAGACTCCGTTTATGTAAGCTAAACCTTATGATGATACCATTTTCTAAGTTATAGAAATGGTTAATATTTTTTTTTGTTAATTATGATGTTTTAAGTTTGTGAGAAATAAATTGTGTTTTTTTTTCACGTTGACTACTCTCTGTTCACATCCAATGTTGAAGACCCAGACCGTCCGGCTTGTCCTGAGGACTTGAGCATCTAATTGGACGGCCGGATTCACATCCAATGTGACACTCTGCTATCAACTGGTTTTTATGAAATTTTCACCAATAAGGAGTAAAATTCCAACAAACGGGGTTATGGGCACCTGGTAGCCCTAGTACAGCGTACTAGTTAACGAGGTAGTTTTGGAAACATCAAGAAAAAACGAACGAGCCCCGAGAAGGGGGTCGTAACAGCATTCTACTAAAAAATGGTGACACAGGAAATGGAGAAGCTAAGGAAGGATAATTTCTCAACGTGGAGTACGGACATAAAGTTCATGTTAATGAATGAAGGACAATATGGATTCGTCACGGGTACGGAGGGAAAACCTGATGCGGAAATGACCCGGAAAGAAAAGGTGGAATACCAGAGACATAAAGAGAGAGCACTTTCAACACTAGAGGCGGAGTACCACAATTTAATTTCATCAGTGGAGGAACCCATGACACCATGGAACACCTTGAAAGACCAATTCGAACCAAAATCTAGGGCTGGACTCATGAGATCCTTTGACAACTTCTTCAGCAAGAAACCAGTGCCGGGAGAACCGATTGGACTGTTCATTGCAAGGATTAAAAGATGGGTATCCAAGCTGAAAGATGCAGGCCATCCAATGGCCGAGGTCCTGGTAGCTTTTCAAACAATTAGGCATCTCGTTGAGGACTACTGAGCAATAGTGCAAAACCTTTACAGATTGCCGGACGATACCCTAAAACACATCGAAACTGAACTACTCACCGAGGAGGGCAGGATAGCTCAGCAAAAGTATGATGAGCAACAAAACGGAAGTAAGACTTTAGCATTTAATGTATATAACTCTAAAAGTACAAAATTGTCTAAATCCAAAAGTATTACTTCTAAAAATGTAAATTTTAGTAAACAAGTAGGCCCTTGCCATAAATGCAAGGCATATGGCCATTTGAAAGCTAATTGTAAATATTTTTATACTAAGTGAAATCCAACATGGCATAGAAAATTGTAATGTTGAAACGACTGACAAATTCAGTCGGGTTGTTGACTAGGCAGCAACTCAACATTTTTGTAATAATCTTTCAATTATTTGACAAATATAAAGAATTAAAAGGAACAACAATGTCCTTAGCTGGAGGTGATCAAGAAAGCCCAATCGAAGGTGTCGGATCGATCAACATATATGTGAAAATGAAAAATACTAAAAATCTAATTATTTTGAAAGACGTTATGTATTCCCCGAAATTAAGGAGGAATTTAATTGCTGCTTCACTACTAGAAGAGCAAAATTGCATTTTCACCGGGAAAAATGGTTTCCTTACTTTTTACAAGCCTGATGGCAGTAAATGGTTTTATGCCAAAAGACATAACGACTTGTATTTCCTTTGACCTCAATATGAGGCAAAAGCCAAAAATTTTAATATTGAGAAATCTACAGGAAATGTAAATGCTAAGCCTAAAACTAAAAATGTAAAATCTAAAAAGTCTAGTGATTTTAAAAGTAAAAGTAAAAATGAGTCATCTGATTGTAAAACTGAAAATGATCATGTTTTTAAAAAACAAAGTAACAAAAGTAATTTTAAAACTTGTAAAATTGAAAATTGTAATAAAAATTGTGATAATGTTCAAAGTAATAACGTAAATACAAATGTCAGTAAAGTTTTTAAACGTAAAGTTGTAAACTCTAATGTTAGTATTTTTAAACCTAACAAGCCTTGCAAATTTGATATTTTTAAAAGTTCAAATAATGTAAAATCACCCATTGAAGTCGGGGGAAATACAAGGCTATGGCATAAAAGATTTTGTCACATCAACTTTGAATATTTACATCACACATGTAAAGTGTCAGCTGTTAGAGGATTGCCAAAAATCAGTGTTCGGAAAATTGACTGTAAATGTTGTAAACTGGCAAAAACAAAAAGAATTTCGTTCAAACCCATAGGCAGAATAAGATCTGAAAAACCTTTAGAACTAATTCATATGCCAAAGCCCAAACCATCGCGTAGCGGTGCTAAATATTTCCTTAGCATAACCGATGATTTTTCACGCAAAATTACTGTGTATCCTATGAAATGAAAATCTGAAGTTTTTGATAAGGTTAAACAGTTTCAACATCGTGCAGAGAGATTTTTAAATACCAAAATTTTTAGTGTCAGAACTGACAACGGTATGGAGTTTTGTAACACTGAGTTTGAAAAGTTTTTAGAAACACAAGGAATTAAAGCGGAAAGAACAAACACATACACGCCCGAACAAAACAGGATTTACGAAAGGTTTAACTTAACTGCTTTGGATTGTGTTAGAGCAATGTTAAACGATAGCAACTTAAAAGACGATTTTTGAGCAGAAGCTTTACTTTGTTTTGCATATGTTAAAAATCGGATATGCCACAAGTTCAAGAATCTGACACCGATCGAGTTGTACAGCGGCAAAATGCCATCAGTTGCTCACCTCAGAGCGTTTGGATGTCAAGTTTTTGTAGGCAAGCCCAAACAACTTAGGGGGAAACTTGATATGAGGGCACAAGAGGGCATTATGGTGGGATATGCTTTGAAAACTCGGGGGTATAGGATATGGCTCTTGAATGAGGGGAAAATAGTAGAAACTAAAAATGTTAGATTTAATGAAGAGTGTAACGCAGAGGAAGGCGGTCTGGGACCCAATGTAAATCAGAAACCTAAAGAAAATTTTACTTTGTCATCTCACAAACCCACCTATCCAGATTCGTCTGACGAGGAGTATGTGGAGAGGGGATAAAGACGATTCATCAGAGGAAGATCAAGACATTACGGAAAGTAATGAGGAAGTGGGATCCTCTGATCATAATCGTCCAATTCCCGATTCAGATACTACTTGGATCAGAAAAGTCATTCCGAGAATGATGGGAATAAGAAAGGATGTTTATTGTTATTACAAGGGAAAGGGACCTAGGTTGAGATCACTAAAAGATATAGAAAATTTTTGTGGGAAAAATAAAATAAAATTTGATAAAAAGTTTTTCAATTTTAAGGGGGATCAAGGGAGATCATGGGATCGGCCAGAAGCCAACATTCTAGAGATCCAAATTCCTAGGAACTACAAGGAAGCAACTAATTCACCCCAATCCAAAGAATGGAATAAAGCCATGACAGACAAACTAGGTGTCATGAAGGAAAGAGGTGTCTGGGACTTAGTGCCTGCACCTGTTTCCGACAAAGTAATCCATTGCCATTGGGTGTATACAGTCAAAAGAGACGAAAGGGGTGAAGTTAGCAGATATAAAGCTAGACTTGTAGCTCAGGGATTTAACCAGGAAAAGGGGAAAACTTACGAAGAAGTGTTTAGCCCGGTAATTGACTTTACAATCGTTAGGATGTTTTTTACTATTTCTGTATGTTTATTAGGGTGGTTCCATACTCAGCTTGACATCAAATGTACATATTTATATGCCAATCTCAGTGAAAAAATATTCGTGAAACAGCCCCCAGGATTTTTTGACAAAAACAAAAGTGGATATGTATATCAGCTAAATAAAGCTATTTATGGCTTGCACCAAAGCGGTAGAGAATGGTATCTTGAGTTAGACCAGGATTTCAGAAAACTTAACTTCATAAAGTTTAAGTGGTGCAATTGTGCATATAATTTTAACAATAAGGCTTTATTGATTGTTTACGTTGATGACATCATATTATTTGCCGAAAATCAAATAAATCTAAATTCTTTAACTTCATTGCTAAAAACCAAATTTGACATTAAAATGTTAGGAAAAACAAAAATGTTATTGGGTATTGAATTTGAGGAAAAACATGATAGCCATTTCATCCATCAAAATCAATACATCGCTAAAATTTGTGACAAATTCTCAAAGTTTAAATATCCTATTTCAAGTTTACCCATAGCTAAAGGTGTAGTTTTAAGCAAAACAGATTGCCCAGCAAATCATGCAATTGAACAAATGAAGAATATACCTTACAGAAACTTATTAGGTTGTTTGTCATTTCTTGCCAGCAGAACTAGATCCGATATTAGCTATGCCATAAACATCTTATCACAATTTCAGGAAAACACAGGCATTAAACACTGGGATGTTTTACTTACATGTTTTACTTACATGTTTTACTTCTATGGTATGTAGATAAAACAAGGAATTTTAAACTAAATTTATCTAACATTCAATCTGTAAATTTAAATTGTTTTACTGATTCGGACTTTGCAGCTAATCGGGATGGTAGAGTATCAATGGGAGGCATGATATTTTTTGTAGATAGGGTACCTATTTCATGGAGGACATTTAAACACAAATGCGTGAGTTTATCTACAATGGAAGCTAAATATATCTCATTAACTGAATCGGCAAAGGAAATGGTGTGGGTACAGAACATACTACTTGAATGTAATAAACTTAGCGTTCAATTAGGAAATAGTGCAATATTCTGTGATAACCAAGCGTCCATAAAGTTTTCCAATTCACCCATTGAGAATCATAGAACAAAACACATTGATGTTAAATATTATTTCTTAAGGAATCTAGTTGAAAAGAAGCTCTTTGAGATCAAATTTGTAAACAGCAAAAATAACAAAGCTGATAGTTTTACGAAACATATCACCAAAGAAGCAATCTTTAAATTCTGTGAAATCTTTAAAACTTCTTAAGATGTTTAAATTCTAATTTGAAATCTAATGTAAACAAGTCAAATTCATTCTAAATTGTATAGTTGTATTTAAAAAAAAATTAACTTCAACACTTGTTCAAAACCCGCATTGTGTAATTTAGTTACCAATGTGTTTATACTGAGTGGCGAAGATTTTAAAAGTTTTTTGATACATACTAAAATAACTTATACATTTTTTCAATCTCTCATGTAGTAGCTCTTAGATACTAATGAGTTTAAACTGTGTGATGAAGGGGTAAAAGTTAAAGATTTTTCGATATAATATACAAACTTTTTGCATTCCCTCAACATGTAGTTTAGATAATGTTGAGTTTATACTGCGTGGTGAGGTATTTAAGAGTTTTTGAAACTTGTATCTCCTGTTTTTGACAGAGATATTTTAAATTTGTATTCTCATGTAAATTGTATCACAATGTATTTTATACTTTTTAAACTTTGTCTTGAAAGATATAATGGTACACTGAAATCTATACATGATATTTTTTTTACTCTATAAAGTAGTATATATTCAACTGAAATTTAAATTTGATTATAACTTGTATTTTTGTAATTAGACAACTCAATCTGCAGGAGGGGGTCGTTTGTTAGAAAAACTTCAATTGTAAACAAGCACGTATGTGAATCAGTCGACGTACCGCCAAAATTCAAAAGTTACTCCGCTCTGATTGGCTAATCACTTTCGGATTGCTTGTTAAGAAATTTTACCCCCCCATGGTCTGTGGTTCTGTAAATTGAGACGTTGACTTCTGGTTTATGCTAATTTCTACTTCAACCAATTAGAGATTAGCATACTCTGGAAGGAAAACATTAACTTCAACTTCAAGGATACGGCGCTATTTAAGATAGTGGTTGTATCAGTTGAATATCTCAGTCGAGATCAGATCAGAGATCAGGCTGGTCAGAGCTTGTCTTATATTATCCTAGTGATCTGGTATGATCATCTTCATGTTTTTATGTCATCATGATTGATCTTATATGTACGCCGTTAAATGGCAAAGTGCATGGCCGATGTTGTTAAACCTAACTGAAGTCTTATAGTTAAATTTTTCAAGACTCAGTTTATGTAAGCTAAACCTTATGATGATACCATTTTCTAAGTTATAGAAATGGTTAATGGTTTTTTTTTTTTTAATTATGATGTTTTAAGTTCGTGAGAAATAAATTGTTTTTTTTTCACGTTGAATACTCTCTGTTCACATCCACTGTGATGCTCTGCTATCAACTGGTTTTTACGAAATTTTCACCAATAAGGAGTAAAATTCCAACATTTACTCGTGTATCGTGTTACTCGTGTAGTAAACTCATGTAGCGGGCGAGTATGCAAATGACAACTACTACATACGTCCCTAAAGCGGTTGTATCGTTATTAAATAAGCTTGATTATCATTATTATTGCATGCGTCCATGGAGCAGGTCAAAGACGAGTCTGCTAATATGAGGGGGAGTTATTTTGTGTTTCAAATCTGCTAAGCATATGTCGTGCAACAGGCTAATCTGTTAATCCATAAGCCCGCATAGTGCGTGTGTTCATAACACAATGTCATACGATTTGCATTCGTTTTCCTCCTTTGTGCATTCTTCATGTCTTCTCCTCCCTCAAAAAGTTATTGGGGACCCAACCACTTGAGTGGTATCCGACCCTCCTTATGGGCGGCCATGGTCAGATACACAGCCAATAACTATTGCATGACCTGCATTGGCAGTAAATCCGCTATGCGAATTAAATATGTCCGCGCATCATTATTGCATAGAGCAGAGTTTTCATTATATTGTATATAACGCGTAGTGGTCAGATCAGGGCCGCCCATACAATTTCCTGGGTTCTCCTTCATATTTCATTTTCCACTTTTGTGCATTTTTCATGTCTTCTCCTTGCTCAACAATTGTTGGGCAGTCCGGGTCCCACCACTTGAGTGGTGTCTGATCCTTTCTAAGGGCGGTAGTGGACAAATGCACAGTCGATAGCTATTACACAAACTACAGAGTACTCTTAGCTGTGACTTTCGAGCATAGTGGAGATATGCTGTCTACAGCAAGAAAGCATATTAAGAGAATTTTCAAAAAGCGGCTAGGCCGGTAGTTAAAGGCAATTAGTAAACAATATAAAGAAAATAAACTCTCCCATATTTCATTCAAGCCAGCTACAATCACCGCGCTAATCTAACAACTTTTCTCCCCCACCCTTTCTATCATCCTTCGATTTTGACTGAATTGGCGGAATCAACGTAAACATCTTCCCGCAAATGGTGCAAAGAACCCTAGTCCAAAAATCTATATTTTTAAATATTTGTTTTACAGCAAATATGCTTACAGGGTTTATATTTACAGAACTTTATAACTCAAATGAATATCAAACATGAAATAATTTAACAAAAATTTAAGTTGAAAAAGAAAACTGTTTTGAAAGTTTTCATCAGATGGAAGAAGGAATGTACGTGCTTAATATTCCCCTTTCTGTTTTGTTTCTTTTAGTGGAGGAAAGAAGTGATATGGGGCTGTCAATCCTCTTTTTATTGGCACCAGATCACCCATTTTCTTTCTTTGAAGGAGGAGGGAGCGGGGGAAGGGGGGGGGGAGAGACATGATCAAAATTTACGGTAATGAACGCAGAGAAAGAGCTCTGAGACTTATCTGAGATCATACAAGAACTGGCTGATTTCGTTTGAGGACATTGAGGACAGACATTGCTCTCTTAACAAAAGGCTGAGCAGGGGATCTGATCTGCTAACAAAAGGGCAGAGAGGGCACTTTTCTTGTACAAAGGGCAAGGAGGGCACTTTTCTCATACAAAGGGTAAGGAGGGCGCTGTTCTGGTAACAAAAGGGCAGGCAGGGTGCTGCGCCCTTCCAAAAGTGCCTAGGGGAAACTCTGCATGTCCCTGTAATTTTCTTTTCCAGCCTTATGCCTTCACTTTCGAACTTTCGAGTGACGATTAAATTTATCCGAAAGCGAAAAAATCGTATGTTTTAAGAGTGTATTTGGCCGTTTCTCGGCTTATCAGTTGAAATGATGTAAAAACCAGATGTTTATGGGTGCCAAGAGGCATTCTGCAGGGTTGTCTTAATGGGGCAATGAACTTTGGCGGGAAAATGTGGTAGCTAGGGCTTGGCAAAAATTTCACGCCTCACGGTTTTTGGTAAAGCATCATTTTTCTTTATTCTCCGGGGTGTGCATAGGCGCTGTGTTTGAGATGCAAGTTTTCACTCGCCAAAATTGGTGGCTCTTGGGAAGCGAACATTCTGTTTGCAAGGCATTCAATTCCTGGTCGACGTTTGAGAAGGATGTGAAAAGAAATTTTGGGGCTGCAGTCGGGGCTCTCGCTGAGAGCCCGGGGCCCGCGGTCGCCGGAAAAATGTTTTAATTTGGTGCAAGATATTTTATGGTTTCTGGACATTGCTACAAGTATTGTTCCCACGTGAAAGTCCGCATCCACCAATATGCCTGCTAGATGTTTTGTGGTTTCTGGACATTGCTACAAGTGTTGTTCCAACGTGATAGTCCGCATCCACCAATATGCCTGCTAGATGTTGTATGGTTTCTGGACTTTGTTACTGTTAGAAAACTTAATGTTAACAAGCAATGCGTACATCGGCTGACGTACGGTCAAAATCCCAAAAGTTACTTTGTTCTGATTGGCTAAATCACATTAGGATAGCTTGTCAATAAGTTTTAACCCCATGTTCTGTATTCCTGCAAATTGAGAAGTCAGCATACAGAATATGCTAATTTCTACTTCATCTAATTAGAGATTGGCACACTCCGGAAACATTAACTTCTACTTCTATGACACAACACTATTTAAACTAGTGGATGTGTCAGAAGAGTGTGATTATACTGTGTATTACTGGTATATTAGTGCTGCTTTTGCTTTTTCTGCTTCTGTATCTGGAAAGTTATCCCAATTGTACTTGTGTTATGCAAGTTGTAATTTAAGCTTTTTAAGCATGATTTCCAGTAAACGGCAAAGTATGTGGCCAGTTTGTTTAGGCCTATTTATTGTCTGATGTTTAAATTTTCAAGACAATGTCACTTTAACTTTGTGTAGATACTGTACCAAAGTTATGGATATGCATATCATTTATGTTATATTTCAATGTTTCTTTCATGAAAATAAACCAGTTATTTCAAGTAAAGTCTCTTTACTTCAACAAGGTACGACTTGATAAGAATCTACGGCTATCTCTGCTACATCTGAAAAAAAAAACGGCTATGTGCAATAAATTAACTTTTTAAATTGTTTTTAATTTTTAAGCCAACAGCTACAAGTGTTGTTCCAACATGAAAGTCAGCATCCACCACTATGCCTGCTACTAGTGTCACTCTAAAACGAAATTCCGCAGATATGCCTTACTACAAACGCTGTTCAATTTGTGTTTGTGCCTCTATTTCAGTTTTAATCTCGTAATATCTCCTTAATCGAAGTGTTTTGGTGGTGCTGCCATCTATATGCACCCACTAGAAGCATCGCTACCCAAATGATAATTATTTTATAAAAGAAGTTGAGGCTGAGAATCTGTTTGGCATTTTAATCCTTTTAATTGTTGTGAATTTATTTTTGGACACAGGCAGCTTCATTTTCTTTTACCTTTGAGAATAATACTTAGCTACATGTACAAATTGGAATTTTACATACTATTTAGTGTTTGTTTTTATTATTTTGAATTTTTATCATTTGTAATTTTATCCACTTTGTGTTTATTTTAGTATTTTTTTGGTTAACATTTAACGTTTCTTTTTGGACAGAGCCAGACAGTTCAAACTCTGGTTTTTAGACCAGAGTGGAATCTGAACCTGGGATTTAAATTGATAACTGGGTTTGTTTTGATTTGGGTTTAAATTGTTTTTCTGGGTTTTAATTGTTTCCCATTTTGTAACGCAATG
This sequence comes from Amaurobius ferox, assembly GCA_951213105.1. NCBI lineage: Eukaryota > Metazoa > Arthropoda > Arachnida > Araneae > Amaurobiidae > Amaurobius > Amaurobius ferox. The sequence goes on from OX578143.1 coordinate 26,201,644, forward strand.
TACTAAAATATCCACTATTACAGTTTTTAAGTTATAAAAATTTGAAAGATGTTTTTTTTTTGTTAGTAAGTTAAATTGTTGTTAATAAAGAAAGTTTCATTTAACATAACTTGGTTGTGTTTCTTGAGCTTTTGGCTGTGCTCATTTTAATTTTGGTATAAAGGGTAAGTGAAATTTTTTTTAATATGATATGATGGTTGGAGAGCATTTTAAAAGATAAACAACAAAGTAATGTGCACAGGCCAAACAGTAGGAAAAGCAATTAGTAAAAGAAATGGAGATAATATTAATACTTTAAAAGGAACTTTATTGATTAAAACTATATGTTCAGTTACAGTAGTTCAGCAAATAAACATAAACTAACATTAAATAAAATTAACCTTAAACATTAAATAAACCTTTATTAAAGTAAATGTTAAATAAACTTTTATTAAAATTAATATAAATAAATGAATGAAATTCGAAAAATAAATAATAAGTTTTTTCGTTACAACATTGGTGCCGTTCACCTCTTTGGTTCTGTCAGGGCAGTCCACTGAAGTTATATTTTTTTTTCTGGGCTGTCCACCCATAATTCTAAGGGATAGATATTATTTTGATTTGATTATATATGTGATAAATGTATTTTGTATTTTATATGTTATAGGTTGGCACCTGATCTGGGAAAAATTTACTTGGTTAAGAAATTTTTTTTCTGTTTGGGGAGTGTTAAAATTGTTTAAAATTTTAAGGTTTCTGTTTCATCTAGTATTTTTTTTTTTTTTTTTTTTTTTTTTTTTTTTTTTTGAGAAAGTAACAATGTGTAGAGGTAATTTGTTTTTTATTAAGAGTAAATTTTAAGTTTTCAGTTTCATATAGTATTTTTTAAGTGAAATTAACAGTGTCTTGATTTTTTTTATTTACTTTATGCATAGGTAATTTATTTTTAATAAGAGTAAATTTTAAGGTTTCTGTTTCATCTAGTATTTTTTTTTTGTGAAAGTAACAATGTGTTGTGTAGAGGTAACTTGTTTTTTTATTAAGAGTAAATTTCGTTAAAATTATTTGAAATTTTAAGGTTTTCGTTTTATCTAGTTTTTTTTTTTTTTTTTGTGAAATTATAAATGTATTATGTAAAGGTAGGGTTATCGGGTGTATTCAGTGGAAAAATCATTTAGGCATTGGGTATGGCTTGACCTCAAATAGTCTAAATTTACCCTCAGCTCCATTGAGCTGTAAAGGAATTTTCACAATGGATACAGTTGCAGCTTACCCTTTGCTAGGTACTTTGAAGGTTTAATTTTTTTTATGATAAGTTGTAATCATGATTTAGGGGGAATTGTTTTCAGAATTCGGGTTCAGGGAAAATTTTTGCACTCATTTGAAGTAGTGAAATAATTATTAAACTGAATCACATACTTTTGAGAAAGTTCTCGTTTAGTTATGGAATAACTTGGTTTGTTAGGAGTTAATTTTTTTTTGTGTGTGTGTGTGGAATGTTTTAATTGGTCTTTGGAGTTTTGTCTCAGTTTAGTTTGGGAAAATTTAATGGGAATTTAAATACTAAAGTTTTGGTTCTCTTTTGAGATTTTGTTTACAAATTATTGATCTACTGGCTGTTAGTGATTTTCAAATGGGTGGCTGACAAATTAGTCGTCTATTATGGGGAGTCTGGGAATTTCAGGTACATTAGGAAAGCCTTGCTGAAAGCTAAAAATTTCCTTCTCACCTTGTGGCGAAGAGTTTTAAGGTTTTTAAATTTAAAAATATAATAAATTAACTTATACCATTTTTTTTCTATCTCGCATTTAGTAGTTTAGATACTAATGAGTTTAAACTGTGTGGCGAAGGTTTAAAAGTTTAAAATTTTTTTCAATGTAATATACAAACTTTTTGATATTCCCTCAACATGTAGTTTATGTGCTGTTGAGTTTATACTGCATGAAGATGATTTAAGAGTTTGCGAATTTAAAATTGTATCTCCTGTTTTTAACATGATTGAGATATTTTAATTTTGAGATATTTTAACTTTTTGTTCTCATGTAAACTGTATCATGATGTGTTTATACTTTTTAAAACATTGTCTTGAAATGTAATTATGCACTAATAATTTATACATGATATTTGAAATTCTATAAGTAGTGTATGTTCAACATGAATATGAATTTAAATTTGATTGTAACTTGTATTATATGGTTAAGCAACTTAATTTGCAGGAGGGGGGCTGATTGTTAGAAAACTTAATGTAAACAAGCAATGTGTACATCGGTTGACGTACGTTCAAAATCCCAAAAGTTACTTTGTTCTGATTGGCTAAATCACTTTAGAATCACTTGTCAATAAGTTTAAACCCCATGTTTCATATTCCTGCAAATTGAGACGTCAGTATCCGGAATATTATAATTTCTACTTCATCCAATTAGAAATTGGCATACTCCGGAAACATTAACTTCTACTTCAATGACGCGGCACTATTTAAACTTGTGGATGTGTCAGTAGATGTTATTCTGTTTTGTTCTGCTTCTGGGAAGTTATCCTGATTGTACTTGCATATGCTCATGCCAAAGAATATACATATAAAGAAGGGAAGCTTCCATTGGGCTAATGTAAACACGAAATCCGGCGCATGCGCTATGAGAAATTGACGGAGGTATGCAGAGAAAACAACATTCCGGGGCCGCAACGCGTTGCACCCCAGCTTTTCCTCCTCCTATTTTTTTTTTTTTTTTTTAATGCCTACGAAATCTTTTTGTACAAGACTTTGTAACATAAAATATTTTGTTTTTCTTTTTTGTGGTATTGTAATAGTAATAATACGGATGTGATTTCAGTATAGACTATTTTTTTCAAAGATTATGCAAAACTGATTACGTTATATATTCCTTTCTCATAAATTTTGTATAACATGATTTGATTTACAAAACAAACATATATAGTTTTTCCTTAAATTTAGTAAAAATCTAAAATATTGCCATACTGTATGAATAAACTACTTCGCTTTAAATGATCGAGAGGTCAAAATTGTTCGTATAACATGGAAAAATATTTTATGTTATGAAGAAATTAAAAAAAGAGTATGGAATGCATTTGTTTTTCAATTTGTTTTCAAAATTATATTTTCTGAATTTGTTTTAAAATATTCACATTAATTTCATATTGATAAAAAAATTAGTTTTTTCACAGATTGTAAAATATATTGAAAAAAGATGTTATTTACTTATTGATAAAAAAATTAGAATAAAATTTACATATTTGTGAAATATGTGAATTTTTCCTTAACGGAAAGGAAAACCTAATTAATCCTTTGCCTTCACTTATGAAATGGTATAAACATTATTTTTAACAGATTATTGTTTTATATATATTCCTTAATTTTAATAAAGAAAATGTTAAGAATGTAAAGAAAAAAAATTAAGGGTATAAACATATTTCAAGAAATAATTTTAATTCATAATCAAATTAGTTTTGAAAAGGATAACTCAAATTTGTATATTTTGAGTGACACCATTAACATATATCTTTAAAATATATGAAAGTTTCAAACTACTATTCTGTGATTGAAAAATGAAGAAAATAAGATTTCTTTACACCGGCCCCTTTATAATCAAAAATCCAATTAGCAAATTAGATAAAAATAAAATTTCAGCTTTTTGAATTCAAAATTTATAAACTATTTTTAATTTTACTTAAAATTTAACACAACTAAAAAATACTAAATTGTATGAATTGAATATTTTGCTTTAAATGATTGAGGGGCCAAAATTTTTAAGCAACGGCAATGTTTCGGAAAATAAACAGTCATTCCACTCTTTATTTTATCAAATAATCCAAATAAGAAAAAGTCTTGTTAATTAATGTATTTGGAGACTCATTAAAATCAGTAGAAATTAAAAACATAGCATAGTCATTACACAGTATAAATAATCTAATAGTATTTTATTTCTAATGCTATCTGCTTCAACACATCCAGCAAATCAACCTGAACAGACAGAAAATTAAAAATAATTCTATCTCAAACAAGCTAATCAACTGGCAGTAGATTAGTAGAATCAAAATTCTAAGTATACAATGAATAAATATAATCATGATAAGAATCCTAAACGACAAGATCCCTTATTTCTAAAGGTGTTTATTGCGACTACATATGCATACTAAATAAAACAATAGATTAAATACTTTTAGGATAGAAATAATTCACGTACCTTTTGTGTTTGCAAGAAACTCAGCAAATTGGTCATTTTAAAACAATTACAATCGGAAAATCAAATGTACACAGCCCAGAATTGTAATACACGATTAAATACATGTCAACCATGTAAAAGAAGTGATAAAAATATTAAATTAACAGCTTAAAATTGTAATAAATTCGGACCACGTGGAAATATACCACACACACATTGACTTGCGATGAAGAAAAGAAATAACCCATTTCCCCCTTGCTTGGTACACAACTATTTCCCCCGAGCTAATGCGCATGCGTCACGGGAGTTGGAGTGAGATTGTGCGGGAGCAAATTCGCCTGTAAGTTTGCTTTACCTTTACACACCAAACATTGAATGTTTGAGGTCGCTCTTGACGTCTTTCGTAGCCTTCCCCCGTTTGCTCATGCTATGCATGTTGTTATGTAAGCTTCTAAAACATGATTGCCAGTAAATGTAAATGGCAATGTAAGTGGTCGGTTTGTTTAGGCCTATTTATTGTCTAATGTTTTAAATTTTCGAGACAATGTTACTTTAAATTTGAACAAGTACCGTATTGAAGTTCTGGATACGTGTATCATTTATGTTGTATTTTAATATTTCTTTCGTGAAAATAAATTAGTTATTTCACGTAAAGTCTTTTCACTTCAACTATATACGACTTGATAAAAACCTACTGCTTTCTCTGCTACATCTGCAACAAATGGCTATGTGCAATAAATCAATTTTTTAATCCAACAAATACATTGACTATCTAACATTAGTCAAAGATTCTAAGTAATGTAACTTCAAAGACATAGGAACTTAGATACAGGGCCACAACTGGCCAAACAGACGTTGAACCATATAGTATACGAATCATGGGAGAGATTCACTCTCACTATCCACGTCTACATGTTACGTTACATCATGACCTGATCACATTGATTGATCGACAGACAACGATCAATAGACTCGACCGATTTGACTAACTACCATATCCCCTTATACCAGGGTATATACACTAGTTTAATTTTCAAGTTAAGCCCGGAGTATGCAAATTTCTGGTTAAATGGAAATATGCATGTTCCGGTCATATTACATCACGATCTGCAGGAATTCAAATTAAAAATAGATGAGACACGAAACAAATGTTCCAAATTCTAGACAGTTAACCATGATGGACCTTTAGATTTTAACCATATCTTTAAAAAGATACGCGAGTTTGTTTATATAGTGTTTCTAACATAAAATAACCACTCCACACGAGACTCAAAAGATTTACTTACCAAGATGGCAGCCACAGAACAAAGGAATGATGCTGCCAATTCAATGGCAAAATGGCACCCATTTAAGCGAGATTAAAAAATACTGGAATCCATGTTAGCCAAAAAGGGGTTAATTTTGAAGGCCACCGATCTGAAAATCGGTTAAAAATATGATTTAAATGTCAAACGATGGGAAAATGAAATTTAATTAACAAAAAAAAAGGAAAATAATTAAGAATTTAGAAAATAAAAGGAAAAAATTTATGAAAACAACAACTTAGAAATTTTGAAGAAAAACAGTAAAATTTGGAAGAATACACGGATTAACTGCAAATCAAAACATGGCATTAACTACAATCATAAAACATTTCTATTTTCTGAAGTAGAGATATGTGCTCCCAGCCACAGGTGCTCTGTAAGCAATGTCTTGGTTGGTTAGTTATTAAGTATTTCACAGTAGTTAAAGATGTATAATTTTTATGATACTGGGATTGGAAAGTTCCTAATACTGAAATTCCAGGATTGTGGTTCCTAGTTGAAAATCATGTGTTGGTCAAGATTAAACATAATTAAAGTAAAATTGTCACAGGAAGCCATATTAGCAAATGCATAAACATTAAAAAATAATTTACTCACTCAGATTATATATGGGTTCAGAAAACAAGGGATCACATAGAGACATATTTTCATTATCTTTAGGAAAAGCTTCGAAACACAATTTCACGGTGTTTAAAATTTCTTTCGCCTCTTTCTTTACTTCACTTTGAAATGTTTTCTGATATTTCGCTTTCTCACTTGCTAAAATAGATAAGATTGAATCATAAAAATTTAGATGATAAAGCTATAACTTCAACACAATTTAAAGTTATTTTGTATATATAAAATAAACATTTGGTACTAGTGTATCCAAGCAATTAACACTTAATGTTCAACACCAAATTTACAGAACTTTAAAAGCATTTTGGCTTACATACAACTTTTTTCTAGATTTGCAGCGTTATTTTCCAATTGGCTACTGAATAAATGAGTGTTTCAGTTCATTCTCTTTCAATTAATCAGAAAGAAATACATGAAAGGCAGTATTATTTGGAGAATATTCACTTTTAGTGTGAACTGTCTACACTAAAGTCAAATTTTGCTAAGTACCACTTACAATTTAAAATTTTCATTTTGTTAATTAAAAAGCAGTCTAATTTAACTGTTCCATTATATATTTTATTTCAACTCAATTTTTCTTCAATTAGTGAAAGTATTGTATATTTTTTATTATGAAATGATAGATAAGTCAAAATGTAGAGAATTCTATATTTACTAAAGGTAAATGAGTCGTACAAAATTCTAAAGTTTACAAAAATTATTTAACAGTTATTAGTAGGGTACAGATTTTTATGCACTAAAAATCTCCAAAATATGCCATATAATATGCATTAATAACATTCAAAATATGCACATAAATATCCATTTATTAACAGGTTATGAAAGGTTTTAAGAATATTTTTTTAACCAGTGACTGAATTCAAATGTTAAATAATAAATAAATACAATTTGAGTAACTGATAAACATACAAATTTTACTATCATATTTTTCTGATTTTTTTTGTTAAATATGATTTTTTCTTAGAATACATAAAGAAAAAAGAAAAAGGCTTAAAATATAAAATGGCATGAAAGTCTTAAAATAAGAATCATTTCAAAAACATCACAAACATTTATTTGTAAGATATAATATCTAATTAACAAAAAGAAAAATACAAAGAGAATAAAAAATATAAACAAGTACAATAATTAATATTAAACATCTTGTTACATCAGAAATAAACCCTGTTTAGGATTAAGAAAACAATGTCAGATATTCTGGAGTAAAGCCTCCTAATATCTTTAAGGGTCATTTATACTCAGTTAATCATTAAAATTCATGAATCCAGGGGCTGTTCACAAATTGAATTGAGGCACAGAAATCATTTAGTGGTGTTTTAAAACAATATTTCCCATGGTTTGTTTTTGAAACTATTAAAGACATGCAGACAATACTGGTTAAAAGTTATTTTAACACTTAAATAAGGTAAATAAAATAGTAGATGATTTTGCCCGTCTGTCAGATATTTTCCTGACAAAATCTATGGAAAAATAAGCATGCCTCCCAAGTTTTGAAATCAACTAAGATCATTTACAACCACTGTTTTTAGTAGACTCAATAAGTTTTTAACACATTTTTGTCACTGCACTTTTTTCACAGGAATGAGAGAGAGCCCTTATAGATGAATTAGTAAGAACGCTTGCATGTGATACAGCAGGTAGCAAGTTTGAGTAGACTGGTAGCAGATTCAGAAAGACAGAGGAAGATGTTTAGTACTTACAGCCCGGACACTTGCATATGAATAAAATAAGAAATAGACTAAAATATCTATTCATTATTTTCCGTTATAGTACTTGTTGTCCCCCTGAGCCATATCGATGATGACATGAACCTGTTGATTGCAGTAGACATGCTAGCCACAGAGAAAAAACTTTGGAAGGATGCCAGCTTTACAGAAAAGCCGATAGTATTCTCTCACTGTATCACTAGGAGATCGGTTAGATTTGCCGTAAATCAAAATCATCTCACAGTTTTCTGCATAACTGAACACAACCATTTTTCAACCTCTAGTTAGATAGCAGAGTTACTTGAATGCTTAAATAAACTATGAATCAACATAATAATGACATAATAGCTTTATCTGCATAAAATAAATTGGAAGTGGTGGTAAAAGTAATTTTTTTAACTTTCTACAACAATATGGTATAGCATTTAAATTACTATTTCGTAACGTCTTACCTCATTTAAAGTATTTTTGCAATTGGAATCATGGTTCTACAACCAACAGTTCAAAAAATCGTCCACTGTTCACTTTTTGTGGAACATCCTGCATATGGTTATGGTACACATTTTACTTTGCATAGAAGAAAAAAAAATATTTAAAAATAATTATTTTAAGATGTAATAAAAAATTATTTTCCTTCCATGAAAAAAATTATTACATTTTATTACAAAGTTACATTTTTTTAGAACTTTGTAATTGATTGTAATTTATTAGAAGCACTGGAACTTTCTGATTCTGTTATGGTATCTGCACATCTAATTGCTGGGGAGAGATCAACTTTAGTGAGAATCGAAGATAGAGGTACTGTTAAAATATCGAAATGATCTGGATATTTGAATGATTGTGATGGTTCCCATGGGAAGCAAACTAAGTTTGATTTCATCCCTTTCTTCTATAGTCAGAATATAAGCCAGCCACCAAAAATTCTTATTTTACAGGTTACAAAGCCTCAAATATCACACATTTCTAAGTTACAATTTTAGTAACGTATGATGTTCTCCAGAATCTGTTGATGCTGAATATGTTTTTACTTTTACTATGCCAGTTATAACAGGCATGCAAGTGTGTGTGGATTATCCGAGTTCCTCTTACTGGGACAGCAGAATCAAAACTTGACCTTAGAGTTCCTCTTGTTGAAAATAGTCTGCTGTGGGTACAAAAACAAAATTCTTTTTTGTCATTACACTATTTTATTTGGGTTAGTTTCTTAGTTTGCTTCATCAAATTTGAATTAATCTCCCCCTCCAGATTTGTGCCCAGAATGGCCCATACAAATCCCATTGTTGTAAGATAGGTAAAAAAGTGTTCAATATTAAGCTTCACTTTCGAATATATATAATCCCATTGTTGTAAGATAGTTAAAAATGAGTCCAATATGCATGCAATTATGCTTTTATATATATATATATATATATATATATATATATATATAAAGAGAAACATTTTAAGACATAATAGTCTTAAAGGTGATAGTTATGGTGAGTTATGAATTGATGTTTTAATACAGAACCTCTAAAAATGTATCATAAGGAAGGTTTGATTGGATATCTGATGAAAAATTGATTACAAAATTGCAAAAGACTAACAAGTATGAAATAAATTATTATAAAAAAACTTTGAAGTTACATGATTTTAGTAAAATGCACTAAAAAGAAATAAAAATGATTTTTAGCTATCACAACATTCTTGGTCATATGTGACTAAAAATAAAATTGTTGGATGCCCATAAAAGAATTGTATTTAGACGTGAACAGAATTTTAAGGAACAATAAAAATGATGACATAGAAATGATATAATGAAGGATTGTTAAATCAAAATTGTTAAAGGAAAATTTAAATGAATTGAATGTAATCATTCTTGTATATGTCATTTCTATGTTATTTTGTTTAAAAAAAATTTTTAATTGACAACACTGGTTTTATATTTTATTATGTTTGGCAACACAGTTTTTTAACTTCATGTGTGGTAACAGGGGCATGTAAGTAGTAGGCTTAAATTATTTTTCAGTTTTAAAAAATTCTCTTACTTTCTCTCTACTCTTGGTTATTCTAGTTCTTAGAGGTGTAAAGTAACTATCAGGATGAAAAGGCCGTATATATCCTGACACAATTTTAAGAATTATATAGACCACGTACAACTGTACTTTAATTACTAAGGATTGCATACTTCATTAATATATAATTAATATTGGTCTATTACTTAATTTATAGGATCACAAGTGGCTAGCATTTTAAAATCAGACTTACCCTCCAAGATACCTGAAACACATCATATTATTATTAATTAATTTCAAAAACTTAAGAGTCAAAAGAGGAGGCTGGTGTGGATCCAAAATTATCATTTATTAATATATATATTTATTTCTATGCAAGAGAAGAGAATATTTATCCATTGCACAGTCTTATAACAATAACTTAATGCATAATCACATAAACCATATTTAATTATATTACTACTCATATAGCATTTTTTAATATCATTTAAGTATGTTTCATCATTATAATTTTACATTTTAATATTCATCATACTAGTATTATATTCCTTCATCTATGTCTCTATGGGAGTTTCATTTAACATTATTGAATCAGTATTAGATTTGAGCATTGTAAATAAATGCTATAATTCAATGGCAATCCATTAAAGACTGTTTAAAGTGTTGCTACATTTCATTATCTCAATCAATGGTTACAAATAGCACTGTTTTAGTTTCTATCTTTATCTCTTCATTATATTATTCTAATTAATTAGAGTCATTTGACAATGGAATTACAATATTAGAAATGGAGTAACTTATGGGCATGATATGCTGAGGCTTGTAGGTTGAGGTACCTGCTACTGTCATCAGCGACATAAAGTTAGTCTTTTCTTTATTGCTCGGAATGGCTCTGTTTTCACCATTTGTGAGTCCATAGACTTACTGCACAGCATTAGTGATGATGTAAAGTTTCTCGGCCATAAATCAGCCATTGACAACAGTAGATCAGAGGTAGCTGGGCATATCAACTGAGCAGGACCCCGTTTCATAGCCATCGATTATTCCAATATCACCGCTTTCAACTCATCAAAAGATGTCACCATCGTAGATTGATATTATGACATTCCATAATTAATTTCCGGAGCCTGTATAGGCTCAAGCCTCCATTAGGACCCCAAGTCCTGTATAGAGTCACTCAAATCTTATAGCCAGCATTCTTTTTTGTATAGGTCAGCAACAGGCCAAAATTTAGAAACATTTAAAAAAAAAAAACATAGCGAGCGAAGTGGGCATCTAAGCCTAATGTATGGCTCAGGTCATCCGGACTTCTGTCCGTCGTTTCGTACATACAATTCTTAATCAGCATAGCACGGCCAAATATTTGCAGTCATCATCTCTGTAGAAAAAAAAAGCCCAGAGTGGCCGGCGCCAGCTGGACCACACTTTTCGATGACTCTCTCCTCTCTTATTTTCCTTTTTTTATTATTACTGTGCTAGTAATGGCGTTTTTAAGAACATTTGTAAGTGGCCACTCCTGTACATATAAGGTCTCTTATTGGATGTGGCCTACTATAATGCAAAATCAAAGGGGAATATGGTGTTGATTTCCCCCTTGAAGTGTCATGCCCATCTGCGACTTTTGTCCAGCTGAACTGTAAGGTGGGAGTAACTTTTCCCCATTATTTTTGGAAGTTGACAGTGAAAATGGCCATCTTCAAATGACTGCCCATGTGAACTTGAAGGGCGCAGAATTCCAGTATTAGGTTTCTGTGGGAAACAAAGTTTGTGGCTGTGAAGGAATTTTGACCGTTACGGGTTAAGCAATGTAAAATCTTCCTTGCATGTGCTAAAGGGGGAGGGGGGCTGTAGGCTGTTCTCTTTTGCGGCTGTGAGCTCATCCTGCAGATGTTACATCCCGTGTGAAAATGATTTTGAAAATGGCTCTTTTGCCAGACGATGCCTTTAGAATACTTTATAAAAGAAAACTTGTAAAAATCTAATTTTGCAAAATATTAACTTCATCATTAAAATTTGAATTCAAAAAAGGTTTAAAAGGTTCTCAAAACATTGTGCATTAATTAGAATTGCACAAAATGTCATGTCTTTTATGACAGTAACCTTTTCGTTTAAAGTAACAAGGCTATTTAATGAAAAGAACTATTTCTATAAGGCATGTTTTGTATACATCTCCTGATGATTTTGCAATTTCAATGCCTTCTATCCATTGTTAATCATTCTTTTTTTAATTAATTTTAATTCATACAGATTGTTTTCTGTTGACTCTGACTAATTTTTATTTTACTGATTTGCATTCCATTGATTTCTAAATCTAGTAATCAATAAGATTCTTTTAATTAATTTTAGGTGTTATACTATATATCTTCAAATTCAATTTTAACTCTTATAGTTAACTTATATATATATAATGTATTCAGTTAATGTGGCGACAAACTCAGAGGGTTGTTAGTAGACATCAAGAGAAACTAAAATTGAAATGGAACATGGTGTCGCAAATCACGTTTAGTTGACGAAAATCGCGCAAATACATATGCAGGCTCTGACTCCAAAGGAGAGGGAAGGCGGATGTCACCACATACTGATCCTCAGTTTACTGCTACTGTTTTATTTTCTAATGAGGCCAACTTTACGTGAGAAGGCATTGTCAACACGCACAATGCACACATTTGGTCAGTGGAAAATCCCCATGCCAGTGTCCTGTGGAAATCTCAACAGAGGTTCAGTGTCAACGTGTAGGCAGGAATCCTCAGTGATTATCTCTTGGGGCTGTACCTTCTCCCCCAAATGCCTGAATGGCGCAACATACCTAGTTTTCTTGCAACATATCCTCCCAGAATGGCTGCAGTGCAGCGAGGCATGTGGTTCATGCATGATGGTGCCCCAGCACATTTTCCCCAAGTGGTGTGTAACCACCTTGATGCTACATACCCAGGGACATGAATTGAATGGGCCGGATCCGTTGCTTGGCCTCAACGCTTGCCGGATCTTAATTCATTGGACTTCTTCCTCAGGAGTCACCTTAAATCACTTGTTTATGAGATGCCTGTGGACACACCGGAGGATCATATAGTGTGGATCATTGCCATTGTGGCAGACATTAATAATACACTCGGTATCTTTGAGCATGACTAGGAATCATTTTTGAGTCATTGTAGACTGTGTAATGACGTCAGTGGCCACCACTTCGAACAACACCTGTAATAATTTTGTTTACATCATTCAAATCATTCCCTTTCCAACATTGTACTATGCACCACAAACTGTGTTGTAAACATGCTGTCAAATAAATCTTTTTGGTAGTTATTATTGTACTTTTAGTTGTTCTCACATGACGTCAGAACCTGCACACGTATTTTCGCGATTTTTACTGACTAAACTTGATTTGCAATACCATGTTCCATTTCAATTTTTGTACCTCTTGATATCTACTAACAACCCTCTGAGTTTGTCACTGCATCAACTGAACACCCTTTATATATATATATATATATATATATATATATATATATATATATATATATATAAGTTTACCCATTCAAATGTGTGAAAAAATATTCTGTGTGCAAACTGTTGTTGTGTTCCTATTTTATCAAAAGAATTTATCAAGTATTTTAATATATATATATATATATTAAAATACTTGATAAATTCTTTTGATAAAATAGGAACACAACAACAGTTTGCACACAGAATATTTTTTCACACATTTGAATGGGTAAACTTAACTGCAAGTTATAAAATATAACTACGTAATTTAAATGATATCTCTATGACTGAAAAGTTACTTACCTGTAACATTGGATTTTAAATTTCTAATTTTTCTATCCATAAGTAGTTTATATACATCTTCTTTTTTCTTACTCATGATTGTTAAGTTTGTAAACCTGCAATAAGTTAAATGACAATTTTAAGCTTAATTTTGACAAACTTAAAGCAATTTTTCCAGCAATAAATTACATTAATTAAAAAACATTAATTGCCAGGAATTCAGGGTTGGCCATTGAGATGAACAAGTAGGGCACCAAACATGTAGAGATGCTAAAGTAAAATTCGAAATAGTAATAAAGAAAAATTGAACTTCCTGAGAAGATCTGTATTAAAATTTATAAAATAAAATATCATCACTTTTCTAAAAATTGTAGAAACATCTTTTATTTCAAAACATTCCCAGCTAATCAAGTCCATGTCATTCTTAAAAAAGATATCGCTATCTGAACTCAGCAAAACAAGTATATAACTTGATACAACTATGTAAACAAGTATATAACTATGAGAACACAAACTCATCCACTAAGGCAGGAGAGAAGCAGGAGGCTTATTGCCATGCAGATATGAGATTTTAAATTCTTAGTTGGACTCTCAAGGCTGAATTAAGACAATGGGCTTTAGAAGCTAAAGCCATGAGGCCTTAGCCATCTGGAGGGCCTACAGAGATTAAGTGAAAAGTCATATCATTAGTGAATACTGAATTAAATCATAAGTACTTTATGTACTGTGGAAAGCTGCATTAGAGTGGTTTGAATTTTTGGTCTTATACAAAAACATTAAGCTGATGAACTTTCAGTCTATTTCTTATTTTGTGGCAAGTGTGGAATGCAGTTTCTCTCAGCTGAAACTAATCAAAAATTGCCTTAATGACTGACAATATATTGTCTTCATTAGTTGTGCTGTCAATAGAAAACGACTCTGATCAGAAGGTTGTACTATTAAAAGCAGTAACAACTCTCACCTAAATAAAACTAATGAAAGTGAATTATTTGAAATTGAAGGAGGTTTTAATAAAAGCCTTGAATATGAATAAAATGTTTCAACCTGTATATTTTTAGTTAAATTGTTCTAAATTATTCCTATACTAGCCGCCTTAGGCGACCAGCCTGTTCGCTACCCTTGAAAATTCTGACCGTGGCAAACTCGTTGGCGCGACCTACCAGAAAGGTGTAAGGTAACTGCTTGGAAGGCCAGGAAGTGCCACACAATTTAGACCGGAACCCAATGGGGGAGGCATCCAAAGAGACCGTACCCTCCTTCCCCTACCACAAACCTCTCGGAAGGACTCACGAACCCACATGTTTAACGTGATCGTACTCTGCGTGAACGTGGCGTAAGTTTTGGCAGTGGCGGGAATCGAACCCGGGCCTACTGAGTGCAATTCCCGCGCGCTAACCACTGGGCTGCCGCGCCCTCCGCGACAATCTCCATAACTTTCTACATATTCACCCAATTTAGACGGGAACCCAGTGGGGGAGGCATCCACAGGGGCCGTATCCTCCTTCCCCTACCACCAACCTCTCGGAAGGACTTACGGACCCACATATTTAACGTGATCGTATTCCACGTAAACACGGCGGCAGTTTTGGCAGTGGCGGGAATCGAACCCGGGCCTACCGCTAACTTCCCGCGCGCTAATTTGCAATGGGGGAGGCATCCAAAGAGACCGTACCCTCCTTCCCCTACCACAAACCTCTCGGAAGGACTTGCAGTCCCACACGTTTAACGTGATCGTACTCCGCGTGAACACGGCTGCAGTTTTGGCAATGGCGGGAATCGAACCCGGGCCTACCGAGTGAAATTCCCGCACGCTAACCACTGGGCTACCGTGCCATCCACGACAATCTCCATAACTTTATTTTTATTCGGCAATTTTGGGAATCGAACCCGGGCCTACCAAGTGCAAATCCCGCGCACTAACCACTGGGGTACTTCACCCTCCGCGATATTCTTCATAACTTTCTTTTTATTCACCCAATTTAGACCGGAACCAAGTGGGAGAAGCATCCACAGGGACCGTACCCTTCTTCCCCTACCACCAACCTCTCGGAAGGACTTACAGACCCACATGTTTAACGTGATCGTACTCCGCGTAAACACGGCGGCAATTTTGGGAATCGAACCCGGGCCTACCGAGTGCAATTTCCGCGCGCTAACCATTGGGCTGCTTTTGTTGGAAACTTGGTTCTGTTTTCGTCGCGATTCTCGTTATCGCGAGAACGTGTTTACATTTTTAGAATGGTTCTACCGTTCTCGTGAACGACTCGTGACGGGAACAGAACATGCCATTCATGCAAATCGCCATCTCGCCGCGCGCGCATTCTGATTTGCATATAGTGAGGGCGCTGCCGTCAACGGTTGTGTTCCGGAGCGTACCCATCACAGTGTATATATGATAGGACACATTCTCAGTTATTCAGAGACTTTACAGACCTTGACTGACCATGTAGTAGACGTGGGAGACTTTTCAGAGTTTAAGATCTTGTAGTTATGCAGACTTAAGACTCGACGTATAGTCAGATCGATCAGACGGTGATCGACGGTGAAAGACCTTGTATGGAAGGCAGACCTTGATCGGTAGAGAGTAGTCTAACTTCTAAAGCCATGACGTGTGACCTGATGATGGTGGCTTCATTAACGTGCACGGCATGTGTGGTACAGTAGCTGTTTTTTCTACTTACCGATGTTATAGTAACTGAGAGTGTGTGCCTAGTCATAAAAACTGTTTACAATCTTTTTCATGAGCTTGCTAGCTCATTGTATATAATTTTGCTTTGCAACGAATGTTACAGTGTTTTATTTTGTAACTTCATCTGATGCAATGGATCTCACAACAAATAAATTGTGTTTGTGTTTAACGAGCTTGCTTTCTTGAGAAAACACATCACTACTGCATATCATCTGCTACAAATTTTTCTTTACCAGCACTTCAGATATGAATATGGCCAAAACACTGCTAAATCTGCAAATGACTTTCAAATTTTCTAGTCTAGTCGCTCAGCTAACACAGCAATAGCAGCCGACATTTGGTTATGGGCCGTAGTATGTCAAGGCCATAACTTTTATCCGTGATAAAGCAGCAGTGAAGAGTTGTGAATTCCATCGACGGGGGCCGCGACCGGCGCCATTTGCATCAAGCAGAAAGGTAAACTGTTGGAAACTTGGTTCTGTTTTCGTCGCGATTCTCGTTATCGCGAGAACGTGTTTACATTTTTAGAATGGTTCTACCGTTCTCGTGAACGACTCGTGACGGGAACAGAACATGCCATTCATGCAAATCGCCATCTCGCCGCGCGCGCATTCTGATTTGCATATAGTGAGGGCGCTGCCGTCAACGGTTGTGTTCCGGAGCGTACCCATCACAGTGTATATATGATAGGACACATTCTCAGTTATTCAGAGACTTTACAGACCTTGACTGACCATGTAGTAGACGTGGGAGACTTTTCAGAGTTTAAGATCTTGTAGTTATGCAGACTTAAGACTCGACGTATAGTCAGATCGATCAGACGGTGATCGACGGTGAAAGACCTTGTATGGAAGGCAGACCTTGATCGGTAGAGAGTAGTCTAACTTCTAAAGCCATGACGTGTGACCTGATGATGGTGGCTTCATTAACGTGCACGGCATGTGTGGTACAGTAGCTGTTTTTTCTACTTACCGATGTTATAGTAACTGAGAGTGTGTGCCTAGTCATAAAAACTGTTTAAAACCTTTTTCATGAGCTTGCTAGCTCATTGTATATAATTTTGCTTTGCAACGAATGTTACAGTGTTTTATTTTGTAACTTCATCTGATGCAATGGATCTCACAACAAATAAATTGTGTTTGTGTTTAACGAGCTTGCTTTCTTGAGAAAACACATCACTACTGCATATCATCTGCTACAAAATTTTTCTTTACCAGCACTTCGGATATGGATATGGCCAAAACACTGCTAAATCTGCAAATGACTTTCAAATTTTTCTAGTCAAGTCGCTCAGCTAACACAGCAATAGCAGCCGACATTTGGTTATGGGCCGTAGTATGTCAAGGCCATAACTTTTATCCGTGATAAAGCAGCAGTGAAGAGTTGTGAATTCCATCGACGGGGGCCGCGACCGGCGCCATTTGCATCAAGCAGAAAGGTAAACAACGCACTCTAGTCACAGTTAAAGACTATGGCGGTGAGCAACGGCATAGAAGCGTTAAACAGGGACAATTACGTCACCTGGCGTAATGAAATTTCATTTATCCTGAAAGGAGAAGGATGTTACGGCCACATCAACCGTACTGCATTACCAGTCGACGAATCTACGTCACGCCGCGAGCGAGAGGAGTACATGCGCAGCAGCGACCGCGCACTTTCCATCCTGTTTCGAAATATCTCGGCGGAGTACAGAGAACTGCTCGACATCGACGACAGCCCGGCGGATGCGTGGGAGAAGTTGGAGGCGCATTTTGAGGCCCCAACGCGCGCTAATTTAGTTCATCTGTTGGACGAGTTTTTCAGTCTACGCCCGGAAATCGAGGAGCCCATCGACATATTCTGTACGAGGATAAGGAAAGCTGTCACCAAGCTCAAGAACGTGAATCACCCCGTGGAGGATGTGTACGTGGCATTCCAAGCCATCCGGTATCTCCCAGACCAGTACCAGAGTATCATTCAAATCATTTATCGCTGGAGCGATACTGATTTTAAATTGGATAAAATTCAGAAAGAACTGTCTTTGGAGGAGGGCAGGATTAGACAGTTGAGGAAGGATCATGACAATAATAATGTAAGTTCCAATTCATCTGTATATTTTTCAAATGTTAGCGCTAAATGCAAAAATGTCACCAAAGTTAAAAAGTCTATTAAGGTCATAGGACCATGTTTTATGTGTAATAAAACTGGTCATGTAAAGGCACAATGCCCAAAATTGAAAAAGATGACTAGCTCTAGTATTATTGAAGTATTTTCAAATATAAATGTAGAAGCTAATATTGTTGATAATCCTGACAATAGGCTCAGCTGGGTGATTGACACCGCTGCTACGCGACACTTTTGTAATGATGTTAAAATGTTTTCAAAATTTGATAAATGTAAGGATACATCTATGTCGCTAGCAGTGGGTGATATGGAAAGCCCAGTTGAGGCTATTGGAACGGTGAACATGTATGTTAAATTTAAAGATCATACAAATAATATTGTGCTACAAAATGTTATGTATTCACCTAAATTACGGCGTAACTTGTTGGCCGCATCTGTATTAGAAGAGCAGGGCTATTCTTTTAGTGCAGCCAAAGGTATTCTATGGTTTAAGACTCCTGAGGGAGAAAATTTCTTTTACGCTAAACGTAAAGAAGGATTGTATTTCTTAAAACCACAGTACTCAACTAAAAGTTTAAATAGTAGTGTTGAGGGCCGTAAAGGAGATCAGGATAGGGACAAAAATTCTAAACAGGTTAGAAAAACCCCTGCAACAAATAGTCAAAGTCAAAACAAAATTAAGCCTAACTTGAATAAAAGGAAAAACAAATCTGATTTAAAATCAAAGTCAAATAAAATTAGTGGTTCAACAGTTGAAATTCTGAACAAAACTGAATTATGGCATAGAAGATATGGCCATATTAACTCAGACTACTTGCACCAAACAAGTAAAGTTTCCGCGGCAAACGGACTCCCAAAATTAAAATATGCAAAAGTAAATTGCATTCATTGCAAACTTGCAAAATCTAAAAGAGTTTCGTACAAACCAATAGGCAGGATTAGATCTACAGAACCTTTGCAATTACTGCACATGGACGTTTGTGGTCCAATGCCTGTAGCTTCATTGGGGGGAAACAAATACTTCTTGACTATTACAGACGATTTTAGCCGCAAGGTGTTTGTTTTTATTTTAAAACAAAAATCAGATGTGTTCAAAGTTTTTCAGGATTTTCAAGCTTGTCAGGAGAGACAATTAGGCAAAAAGATTTTGTGCATCCGTACTGATAACGGCATGGAATTTTGTCACGGTCAATTTAAAGCTTTTTTGAAAAAGTTAGGGATTAAGCATGAACGATCTAACACTTATACACCCGAACAAAACGGGGTATCTGAAAGATTCAACCTGACAGCGTTAGATTGTGTCAAGGCAATGCTTAATCAAAGCAAAGTTGGTGACAAAATGTGGGCAGAGGCAATCCTATGTTTTACTTATACAAAGAACAGGATTTGCCATAAATTTAAAGTTAAAACTCCACACGAATTGTACTATGGGAAGAAGCCTGCTGTATCCCATCTCAGAGTTTTTGGATGTAAGGCTTATGCTGGTATTGCAAAACAGCTTAGGAAGAAGCTAGACCTAAGAGCTCAACTGGGAGTTATGGTAGGATATGCAGAAAATACCAGGGGCTATAGAATTCTTCTTGTGAAAGAAGGAAAAATATTAGAAATAAGCAATGTCCGTTTTGAGGAGATGGAAGCAGCGGAAGGCGTCCTGGACCCCATTCGACCTAGAAACTTCACCCAAAAGAAATCGGGTTTTACTCGAACATCAGATTCAGGATCGGGATGTTTGGATAGTGAGTCAGAGGAAGAAGCAGGTGAGAGCCATGACACTAGTCATACTAGTGAGGAAGAGGACTCTCCTGCTGATTCCGATCTGACCCCCTGTTCAAACATAGATTGGGAAAGGAAAGCTGTACCCAGGCCTGATGGAACTCGAACTGATGTTTACTACTCAGTGAGGGGTGATAAACATAGGCTGAGAAGTCATAATGATGTTAAAAAATTCTGTGCTAAGGCTAACATACATTATGACCAAAATTTGTTTAACTTCAGAGAAAAGAGGGATATCAAATCCAGGCCAGAGGCAAGCAACATAGAGATAATAGTTCCCAAAAACTATAAATCGGCAATTGAATCTCCGCACTCGCAAGAATGGCAAGAAGCCATGAATAATGAAATAGCAATAATGCAAGAGAGAGGTGTTTGGGACTTGGTGCCTACACCCACCTCACAAAAGATAATCGGATCCAGATGGGTATACACCATCAAAAGGGATGAAAATGGAATAGTAAAGAGATTCAAAGCTCGATTAGTGGCTCAGGGATATTCACAAGAGAAGGGGGATTCGTATGACGAAGTATTTAGCCCCGTTATAAATTTTTGCTTAATAAGAGCTTTTTTTGCAATTTTTGTATGTTTGCTTAACTGGAAGCATTTTCAATTAGACATCAAGTCAGCATACCTTTATGCTAAATTGAATGCCAAAGTGTTTATGAAACAACCACCTGGATATGTCGATCCGAACCAAAAAAAATCATGTCTGTTTGCTGAAAAAAGCAATATATGGCTTACATCAGAGCGGCAGAGAGTGGTATAATGAGCTTGACACCACTTTGAGAAAATTAAATTTCTTCAAACTCAAATGGTGCAATTGTGCATATTTTTACCAGAACAAAGTATTAATGTTGGTATATGTGGATGACATAGTTTTATTTTCAAAACATCAAGGTGATATTGATCATGCAGTTTCTTTACTAAAGGAAGAATTTGATATCAAAACTCTAGGGAAGGTCCAAAAACTGTTAGGTGTGGAATTTACAGAAATCAATAACAAAATTTTTATACATCAAAGGCAGTATATTGATAAAATTTGCCAAATGTTTAAAGAATTCAAATATCCTATTTCTTCACTCCCTATTACAAAAGGAATCACGTTGAGTAAAAATGATTGCCCAATGAATGATGGAGAATTAAAACAAATGCAAAATATCCCATACAGAAGTTTGATAGGATGTTTAGCCTTTTTGTCAAGTAGAACTAGACCAGATATATGTTACGCTGTAAATATTCTGTCTCAATTCCAAGAGAATCCTGGCATGAAACATTGGGACGCATTACTTAAACTTTTAGGATATCTTGAGAAAACAAAGAATTACATGTTAAACTTATCAGGCATTGGTAACTTAAATTTAAATTGCTACTCGGATTCGGATTTTGCCGCCAATAGGGATGACAGGGTGTCACTCGGGGGTATGTTATTTCTTATAGATAGAGTACCCGTTTCTTGGCGTACATTTAAACACAAGTGTGTTAGTCTGTCAACGATGGAAGCGGAATATGTTTCATTGACAGAAGCTGCGAAAGAAGTTATTTGGCTACAAAATATCATTGAGGAATGTATGAAGCTAGGGTTAAAATTTAACAGAAATAATAGCATAATCTACTGTGATAACCAAGCTGCAATTAATTTTTCAAATTCCCCAATAGAGAATAACCGAACCAAACATATTGATATAAAGTACCATTTCCTGAGGAATTTAGTTGAGAATGAATCTTTTAAAATCATCTTTGTAAATACCAAGGAAAATGTAGCAGATTACTTTACAAAACCAATGACCAAAGATAGAGCATTAAACTTTTGTAATCAAATTTTCAAAAACAAAAATGATTAAATTTGTAACTTCTAAATTTTTTTTTCTTTCTTTTACAAAATATGGTTAGGATATCGTATATTTTACTCCTCCCTCTGTGATGCAGATAATTGTATCTAGAGTATATATATGTGTATTGTTTACAATGAACTTTCTAAAATTTTTCACATTACACTGAATGTATATATATATCCATGTTTTCAATTCCCGCATAAGACAGTTATGCTTATGTGTATTATTTTGTGTGTTTACTCCTTGTTATCATACACTTGGCTATGATTCATTGATGACAAACCACTTATTTAAATTTGAATACAACACAGAAAGGAAAAAAAAAATCTTTCATTATCTGTGTCATTGCTATTAGTATTAATTATGTATACTGGTCTTGGACAGAGATAATGAACAGCCATAATTGAATTTGATATTTATAGTGAAATTTTTAATCTTAAATGTTAAATTTAATAATTATACATAAAATTTTCTACATAATTGAATTTGATATTTATAGTGAAATTTTTTAATCTTAAATGTTAAATTTAATAATTATACATGAAATTTTCTACACAAATTGAATTTGATATTTATAGTAAAATTTTTAATCTTAAATGTTAAATTTAATAATTATACATGAAATTTTCTACACAAATTGAATTTGATATTTATAGTGAAATTTTTTTAATCTTAAATGTTAAATTTAATAATTATACATAAAATTTTCTACAAATTGAATTTAATATTTATAGTGAAATTTTTTTAATCTTAAATGTTAAATTTAATAATTATACATAAAATTTTCTACATAATTGAATTTGATATTTAAAGTGAAATTTTTTTAATCTTAAATGTTAAATTTAATAATTATACATAAAATTTTCTACACAAATTGAATTTGATATTTATAGTAAAATTTTTTTAATCTTAAATGTTAAATTTAAATTATTATACTTAAATTTCTTGAAACTTAAATTTTGACTTAAATTAAATTTTTTGGAACTTAGTGTTTCAATGATATCTAAATTTTTCTTTCAATGATAAATTTTTTTTTGCTTAACATGAAAAGTAATATATATACTTTATGTTTTTGCTGGATACTAAAGAACTTGACATTTTTGCTGTTATGTTTTTTAGAATAATTTCATTGATTGATAGCACGTGCGCCGAGATTTGGGGTTTTGCATGAGGGGGCCGATTGTTGGAAACTTGGTTCTGTTTTCGTCGCGATTCTCGTTATCGCGAGAACGTGTTTACATTTTTAGAATGGTTCTACCGTTCTCGTGAACGACTCGTGACGGGAACAGAACATGCCATTCATGCAAATCGCCATCTCGCCGCGCGCGCATTCTGATTTGCATATAGTGAGGGCGCTGCCGTCAACGGTTGTGTTCCGGAGCGTACCCATCACAGTGTATATATGATAGGACACATTCTCAGTTATTCAGAGACTTTACAGACCTTGACTGACCATGTAGTAGACGTGGGAGACTTTTCAGAGTTTAAGATCTTGTAGTTATGCAGACTTAAGACTCGACGTATAGTCAGATCGATCAGACGGTGATCGACGGTGAAAGACCTTGTATGGAAGGCAGACCTTGATCGGTAGAGAGTAGTCTAACTTCTAAAGCCATGACGTGTGACCTGATGATGGTGGCTTCATTAACGTGCACGGCATGTGTGGTACAGTAGCTGTTTTTTCTACTTACCGATGTTATAGTAACTGAGAGTGTGTGCCTAGTCATAAAAACTGTTTAAAACCTTTTTCATGAGCTTGCTAGCTCATTGTATATAATTTTGCTTTGCAACGAATGTTACAGTGTTTTATTTTGTAACTTCATCTGATGCAATGGATCTCACAACAAATAAATTGTGTTTGTGTTTAACGAGCTTGCTTTCTTGAGAAAACACATCACTACTGCATATCATCTGCTACAAAATTTTTCTTTACCAGCACTTCGGATATGGATATGGCCAAAACACTGCTAAATCTGCAAATGACTTTCAAATTTTTCTAGTCAAGTCGCTCAGCTAACACAGCAATAGCAGCCGACAATAAATTGTGTTTGTGTTTAACGAGCTTGCTTTCTTGAGAAAACACATCACTACTGCATATCATCTGCTACAAATTTTTCTTTACCAGCACTTCAGATATGAATATGGCCAAAACACTGCTAAATCTGCAAATGACTTTCAAATTTTCTAGTCTAGTCGCTCAGCTAACACAGCAATAGCAGCCGACATTTGGTTATGGGCCGTAGTATGTCAAGGCCATAACTTTTATCCGTGATAAAGCAGCAGTGAAGAGTTGTGAATTCCATCGACGGGGGCCGCGACCGGCGCCATTTGCATCAAGCAGAAAGGTAAACAACGCACTCTAGTCACAGTTAAAGACTATGGAGGTGAGCAACGGCATAGAAGCGTTAAACAGGGACAATTACGTCACCTGGCGTAATGAAATTTCGTTTATCCTGAAAGGAGAAGGATGTTACGGCCACATCAACCGTACTGCATTACCAGTCGACGAATCTACGTCACGCCGCGAGCGAGAGGAGTACATGCGCAGCAGCGACCGCGCACTTTCCATCCTGTTTCGAAATATCTCGGCGGAGTACAGAGAACTGCTCGACATCGACGACAGCCCGGCGGATGCGTGGGAGAAGTTGGAGGCGCATTTTGAGGCCAAAACACTGCTAAATCTGCAAATGACTTTCAAATTTTTCTAGTCAAGTCGCTCAGCTAACACAGCAATAGCAGCCGACAATAAATTGTGTTTGTGTTTAACGAGCTTGCTTTCTTGAGAAAACACATCACTACTGCATATCATCTGCTACAAATTTTTCTTTACCAGCACTTCAGATATGAATATGGCCAAAACACTGCTAAATCTGCAAATGACTTTCAAATTTTCTAGTCTAGTCGCTCAGCTAACACAGCAATAGCAGCCGACATTTGGTTATGGGCCGTAGTATGTCAAGGCCATAACTTTTATCCGTGATAAAGCAGCAGTGAAGAGTTGTGAATTCCATCGACGGGGGCCGCGACCGGCGCCATTTGCATCAAGCAGAAAGGTAAACAACGCACTCTAGTCACAGTTAAAGACTATGGAGGTGAGCAACGGCATAGAAGCGTTAAACAGGGACAATTACGTCACCTGGCGTAATGAAATTTCGTTTATCCTGAAAGGAGAAGGATGTTACGGCCACATCAACCGTACTGCATTACCAGTCGACGAATCTACGTCACGCCGCGAGCGAGAGGAGTACATGCGCAGCAGCGACCGCGCACTTTCCATCCTGTTTCGAAATATCTCGGCGGAGTACAGAGAACTGCTCGACATCGACGACAGCCCGGCGGATGCGTGGGAGAAGTTGGAGGCGCATTTTGAGGCCCCAACGCGCGCTAATTTAGTTCATCTGTTGGACGAGTTTTTCAGTCTACGCCCGGAAATCGAGGAGCCCATCGACATATTCTGTACGAGGATAAGGAAAGCTGTCACCAAGCTCAAGAACGTGAATCACCCCGTGGAGGATGTGTACGTGGCATTCCAAGCCATCCGGTATCTCCCAGCCCAGTACCAGAGTATCATCCAAATCATTTATCGCTGGAGCGATACTGATTTTAAATTGGATAAAATTCAGAAAGAACTCTCCTTGGAAGAGGGCAGGATTAGACAGTTGAGGAAGGATCATGACAATAATAATGTAAGTTCCAATTCATCTGTATATTTTTCAAATGTTAACGCTAAATGTAAAAATGTCACCAAAGTTAAAAAGTCTATTAAGGTCATAGGACCATGCTTTATGTGTAATAAAACTGGTCATGTAAAGGCACAATGCCCAAAATTGAAAAAGATGACTAGCTCTAGTATTATTGAAGTATTTTCAAATATAAATGTAGAAGCTAATATTGTTGATAATCCTGACAATAGGCTCAGCTGGGTGATTGACACCGCTGCTACGCGACACTTTTGTAATGATGTTAAAATGTTTTCAAAATTTGATAAATGTGAGGATACATCTATGTCGCTAGCAGTGGGTGATATGGAAAGCCCAGTTGAGGCTATTGGAACGGTGAACATGTATGTTAAATTTAAAGATCATACAAATAATATTGTGCTACAAAATGTTATGTATTCACCAAAATTACGGCGTAACTTGTTGGCCGCATCTGTATTAGAAGAGCAGGGCTATTCTTTTAGTGCAGCCAAAGGTATTCTATGGTTTAAGACTCCTGAGGGAGAAAATTTCTTTTACGCTAAACGTAAAGAAGGATTGTATTTCTTAAAACCACAGTACTCAACTAAAAGTTTAAATAGTAGTGTTGAGGGCCGTAAAGGAGATCAGGATAGGGACAAAAATTCTAAACAGGTTAGAAAAACCCCTGCAACAAATAGTCAAAGTCAAAACAAAATTAAGCCTAACTTGAATAAAAGGAAAAACAAATCTGATTTAAAATCAAAGTCAAATAAAATTAGTGGTTCAACAGTTGAAATTCTGAACAAAACTGAATTATGGCATAGAAGATATGGCCATATTAACTCAGACTACTTGCACCAAACAAGTAAAGTTTCCGCGGCAAACGGACTCCCAAAATTAAAATATGCAAAAGTAAATTGCATTCATTGCAAACTTGCAAAATCTAAAAGAGTTTCGTACAAACCAATAGGCAGGATTAGATCTACAGAACCTTTGCAATTACTGCACATGGACGTTTGTGGTCCAATGCCTGTAGCTTCATTGGGGGGAAACAAATACTTCTTGACTATTACAGACGATTTTAGCCGCAAGGTGTTTGTTTTTATTTTAAAACAAAAATCAGATGTGTTCAAAGTTTTTCAGGATTTTCAAGCTTGTCAGGAGAGACAATTAGGCAAAAAGATTTTGTGCATCCGTACTGATAACGGCATGGAATTTTGTCACGGTCAATTTAAAGCTTTTTTGAAAAAGTTAGGGATTAAGCATGAACGATCTAACACTTATACACCCGAACAAAACGGGGTATCTGAAAGATTCAACCTGACAGCGTTAGATTGTGTCAAGGCAATGCTTAATCAAAGCAAAGTTGGTGACAAAATGTGGGCAGAGGCAATCCTATGTTTTACTTATACAAAGAACAGGATTTGCCATAAATTTAAAGTTAAAACTCCACACGAATTGTACTATGGGAAGAAGCCTGCTGTATCCCATCTCAGAGTTTTTGGATGTAAGGCTTATGCTGGTATAGCAAAACAGCTTAGGAAGAAGCTAGACCTAAGAGCTCAACTGGGAGTTATGGTAGGATATGCGGAAAATACCAGGGGCTATAGAATTCTTCTTGTGAAAGAAGGAAAAATATTAGAAATAAGCAATGTCCGTTTTGAGGAGATGGAAGCAGCGGAAGGCGTCCTGGACCCCATTCGACCTAGAAACTTCACCCAAAAGAAATCGGGTTTTACTCGAACATCAGATTCAGGATCGGGATGTTTGGATAGTGAGTCAGAGGAAGAAGCAGGTGAGAGCCATGACACTAGTCATACTAGTGAGGAAGAGGACTCTCCTGCTGATTCCGATCTGACCCCCTGTTCAAACATAGATTGGGAAAGGAAAGCTGTACCCAGGCCTGATGGAACTCGAACTGATGTTTACTACTCAGTGAGGGGTGATAAACATAGGCTAAGAAGTCATAATGATGTTAAAAAATTCTGTGCTAAGGCTAACATACATTATGACCAAAATTTGTTTAACTTCAGAGAAAAGAGGGATATCAAATCCAGGCCAGAGGCAAGCAACATAGAAATAATAGGTGATATTGATCATGCAGTTTCTTTGCTAAAGGGAGAATTTGATATCAAAACTCTAGGGAAGGTCCAAAAACTGTTATGTGTGGAATTTGCTGAAATCAATAACAAAATTTTTATACATCATAGGCAGTACATTAATAAGATTTGCCAAATGTTTGAGGAATTTTTAGCATTAAATTTTTGTAATCAAATTTCCAAAAACAAAAATGATTAAATTTGTAACTTCTAAATTTTTTTTCTTTCTTTTACAAAATATGGTTAGGATATCGTATAATTTACTCCTCCCTCTGTGATGCAGATAATTGTATCTAGAGTATATATATGTGTATTGTTTACAATGAACTTTTTAAAATTTTTCACATTACACTGAATGTATATATATATCCATGTTTTCAATTCCCGCATAAGACAATTATGCTTATGTGTATTATCTTTGTGTGTTTACTCCTTGTTATCATACACTTGGTTATGATTCATTGATGACAAACCACTTATTCAAATTTGTATATGAATACAATACAGAAAGAAAAATCTTTTCATTATCTGTGTCACTGCTATTAGTATTAATTATGTATACTGGTCTTGGACAGAGATAATGAACAGCCATAATTGAATTTAATATTTATAGTAAATTTTTTTTTAATCTTAAATGTTAAATTTAATAATTATACATAAAATTTTCTACATAATTGAATTTGATATTTATAGTGAAATTTTTTAATCTTAAATGTTAAATTTAATAGTTATACATGAAATTTTCTACAAATTGAATTTAATATTTATAGTGAAATTTTTTAATCTTAAATGTTAAATTTAATAGTTATACATGAAATTTTCTACAAATTGAATTTAATATTTATAGTGAAATTTTTTAATCTTAAATGTTAAATTTAATAGTTATACATGAAATTTTCTACATAATTGAATTTGATATTTAAAGTGAAATTTTTTTTAATCTTAAATGTTAAATTTAATAATTATACATAAAATTTTCTACATAATTGAATTTGATATTTAAAGTGAAATTTTTTTAATCTTAAATGTTAAATTTAATAATTATACATAAAATTTTCTACACAAATTGAATTTGATATTTATAGTAAAATTTTTTAATCTTAAATGTTAAATTTAAATTATTATACTTAAATTTCTTGAAACTTAAATTTTGACTTAAATTAAATTTTTTGGAACTTAGTGTTTCAATGATATCTAAATTTTTCTTTCAATGATAAATTTTTTTTTGCTTAACATGAAAAGTAATATATATACTTTATGTTTTTGCTGGATACTAAAGAACTTGACATTTTTGCTGTTATGTTTTTTAGAATAATTTCATTGATTGATAGCACGTGCGCCGAGATTTGGGGTTTTGCATGAGGGGGCCCTACGCGACAATCTCCATAACTTTCTTTTTATTCATCCAATTTAGACCGTACCCTCCTTCCCCTACCACCAACTTCTCGGAAGGACTCACGGACCCACATGTTTAACGTGCTCGTAAGCCCTTGTCTAGTTCTCGACATGCCTATCAACCGGGCAAATCTACGGACACTGCTCTTTACAGTCTCTCCTTTATTTTAGAGAGAAATCTCAATGCCAAGGAAATTGCTCTTGCTACCTTTCTTGACATTGAAGGTGCCTTCGATAAAGTACCCATTGACACCATTCTTGTTGCTCTCAACAGAAGAGGTGTTGATACCACGATATCTTATTGGATTAAGAACCTGCTATCTAACAGGTATATCTGTGCATCTTTACTTGGAAAGTATGACTGTGCATGCACTTTCGGGCTGTCCACAAGGGGGTGTGCTCTCACCAATTCTTTGGTGTCTTGTTGTGGATTCTCTTCTGGATAGCATTGATGTCTCTGGTGTTTCTTGCATTGGATATGCTGATGATGTTGTCATCGTTGCCAGGGGCAAATTTGGCAACACTGTCTCTGACATGATGTCTACTGCTCTTAGGAGGGTTGAAGCATGGTGTAAAAATGCAGGTCTTACGGTTAATCCGCAGAAGACTGCTTTAGTTGCGTTTACAAGGAAACGCATACTTAATCTTGGGAATATTTGCTTATTTGGGCAGAAGCTTATTTGCTCCAAGGAGGTTAAATTCTTGGGAATTTACTTTGACAAGGAACTTAATTGGAAGAGACACTTGGACTACTGCACAACTAAAGCCAGAAGAATCTTCTGGTCTTGTAGGAATGCTATTGGGAAAACCTGGGGCCTTAATCCCAGAGCTATTCATTAGATTTACTCGATGATAGTCTGTCCTATCATTTCTTATGGATCCATTGTTTGGTGGTCCAGAATTAGAAATGAAACTGCTAAACTTGATTTAGTTAAGCTTCAAAGGATGGTGTGCATTGCAATCTCCGGATGCATGAAAACCACTCCTACTGCATCTCTTGAACTTTTACTTGGTTTGCATCCGCTTTATATGCGTATTGAAGCAGAGGCACTTATCTGCATGAACAGACTCAAATATCTGAAACACTGGAAAGATTACTCAAGGTATCTATCTTGGGGCGAACTTAACAGTAATGTTGCTAGGCATCCTTATTTCTGTATGCCACCTGATGGCATACACGTCAAATTTACGTTTGATAAGCCTTATGAAATTCTTGTCCCCTCGCGGGATGATTGGAAGAGGACTCCAACCTACAATAAACATAATTGTTTTGTATGGTATACTGATGGCTCGAAGATTGGCACTAGTACTGGTGCGGGAGTCTGCTGCCCTGATGATGGCACTAAGCTATCTTATCCGCTTGGCAATTTTGCTACTGTCTTTCAGGCTGAAGTATTTGCCATTCTTATGTGTTGTAGAATTTGCTATGACAGAAAGTACGAGAATAGCCAGATTTTCATTTGTTCTGACAGTCAGGCTGCTCTTATGGCTCTGGGGAAATTCACTGTGACGTCTTCCCTTGTTTGGGAATGCTATAAAGCTCTCTGTAAAATTGCTAGTAATAATAGTGTCATTCTGTACTGGGTGCCTGGTCATTCGGGCATTCCTGGCAATGAATTGGCAGATGAACTTGCTAGGAAGGGCTCTAATACTCCTTTTGTGGGCCCTGAGCCAGCCTTGGGTATACCCAATGATCTTATCAGAAGAATTGTCTTTGACATCTTCAAGAAGCTTCAATGCAAGAACTGGCGTGACACTAAAGGGCAAAGGCAAGCGAAAATTCTCAATTGTAATTGCCCTAGTGCACGTCAAAAGGAACTTTT
Organism: Amaurobius ferox; assembly: GCA_951213105.1. Lineage (NCBI taxonomy): Eukaryota > Metazoa > Arthropoda > Arachnida > Araneae > Amaurobiidae > Amaurobius > Amaurobius ferox. The sequence goes on from OX578143.1 coordinate 26,232,585, forward strand.
CAGGCTCAGTAGAACTGGCATCAGGAGAGCTGTTGGGCTCCTTACTGGGCACTGCACTCTCAAGAGACATCTTAATATTATGGGTGTCTCCAAAGATTCGCTTTGCAGAGGCTGCAATTACAGCGAAGAAACTGCAGCTCACATTCTGTGTGAATGTGAGGTCTACTCTGCTCACAGATTCGAACACATTGGTCGTCATGTGATTGAACCCTGGGAGCTGAACGACATTCCTGTCAAGTGCCTGCTTATGTTTGCATCGGCTACTGGTCTCTTCTCTTAGGGACCTTCACTTTTTGGGGTAGTACAATAGACCTCTGGTCGATGTGCTAGGCTCTTCTGGAGCCACCCACCTTTATATCATTCATTCAACGTGCTCGTACTCCGCGTAAACACGGCGGCAATTTTGGGAATCGAACCCGGGCCTGGTAACTGGTTGGACGGCCAGGATGTGCCACCCAATTTAGACCGGAACCCAGTGGGGGAGGCATCCACAGGGAACGTACCCTCCTTCCCCTACCACCAACCTCTCGGAAAAACATACGGACCCATATGTTTAACGTGATCGTACTCCATGTCAGTGGCGGAAATCGAACCCGGGCCTACCGCGTGCAATTCCCGCGCGCTAACCACTGGGCTACTTCGCCCTCCGCGACAATCTCCATAACTTTCTTTTTATTCACCCAATTTAGACCGTACCCTCCTTCCCCTACCACCTGTTGCGAAAATTTAAAATTTGAAGATAGCAAAGCACGCACTGTCAGAGTCAATAAGTGTTGGCTGGGTCATGAAAGTACACAAGTCCAGCTTTAAAGAAAAACTTCGTTCACTTTATTTGGTGAAAAACACAACTCGGCATATTACACGTACCTGGTAATTTTCCATGCCGTAAAACATCAAAAATATACTATGTACAAAAGATTTTTAGTTGTAAATGACTAGACAGAGATTTCTTGAAGCATTTGGTAGTAAGTTACTATACTACCTCTATCACTTGCGTGTATTTCAGCCACCATCACTTGGCAAAGGGAAACCAAAGGATAGAACATCAGGAAAATCTTTAAAGCGGCTTCCGAACGTTTGTAAGTAAATTTAACGTTCAATACATGCTGGTCCAAACTGACCACATCTGCATCCGTTTCGACTATTCACCGTCGTCAAACGATATTCCGCAGTGCTTCTGTCAAAAAAAACATTTCTGTCTGCCTGCATCAGACCATCAGTGTCTATCTCGTCTGACTTCTTCAGACGTCTGATCTCGATCGACTCCGACCTTCTCATTTGCTTCAAGAAACCTCTGCCCTATATATCCGAGAATGGACAGTTCCGGAAACGCCCCTGGATATGCAAATCAGATGCGTACGCATTGAGAACTGATTTGCATGAAACCTCATGTTGAAAAACGTCACGGTTCACACCGGTGAACGGGAAGAGTCGTTCATATTAAATTTGCATAAACGCCCGTTCACGGGAACGTGAATCGCGATGTATTGATTATTTCCAACAATCGGCCCCCTCATGCAAATCCTTAAGTCTCAATGCATATGCAAAAGAAAACTTACTCTGAGAAACCAAGGTATATCAATAAACACCAAGGCCCCCAGTATCCTATCAAACATATAATGAAGGAAAAAATTTAAAGTATTATATCATTATTAAATTTAAAATAAAATGCATAAGTACTTATAGCAACTGAAAAATAGTCAAGTATTGTCGACAATATTGTAACAACAACATTTCACATCAAGTAGAAATTTATATACAACACAACTTCAATGCTTAAGTATCAGCATTCAAAAATTGAAATTTTAGTTTAAATTTAATTATAAGTATCCAAAATTTAAGTATAAGCACATTAACATATTAAACAAGTTAACTTTAAAAGATTAAGATTTTGTATAAGCATAGAATTTAAGTTTACTTTAAATTTGAGTATAAACACTATAATTCAAAAAGCTTAAAAAAATTTAGTCTATTAACACAATATAAGTATACATAATTAATACTATTAGACTGCATTGATATACCAAATATTTAAAAATACATGATGCAAGTAATTAGCTAATAAAATTCCTTTATCAAAACTTTCAACACATACTTTTTACCAAGTTGAAAAATACAAAATTTTATACACATAAGCTATTATTTAGCATCATGCGGGTCATGGAAAATGGATGTATATACAAAGGTGTAAAGTGAAAAAGATTCAATATCACAAAAATTTATACTCAAGATATACTATCTTATATCAATGAGGTTTAAGATAAACAATAATGTATATATATGACATCTTAAAAAAAAAATTCCCAAGTTGTAAATTCAATTTAGTATTTAAAATTTTCTTTAGACTAAACATTTAATCTCAAAAAGTTTTGATTTAGTTTTTAAAAATTTTATTACAAAATTTAAGTATTATTTCCTTAGTCATTGGTTTAGTAAAGTGATCTGCTAAGTTATCTTTACTATTTACAAATTTAACATTAAAAGATTCATTGACTATTAAATTTCTTAGGAAATGATATCTAACATCAATATGCTTAGTTCTATTGTTTTCAATTGGAGAGTTAGAAAAATTAATGGCTGCTTGGTTGTCGCTAAAAATAACACTGTTACTTTTATTAAAGTTTAACCCAAGTAAATGACATTCTTCTATTATGTTTTGTACCCATACCATTTCCTTAGCGGCTTCAGTTAGTGATACGTATTCAGCTTCCATGGTTGATAAGCTGACACACTTATGTTTAAAGGTACGCCAAGAAATAGGTACATTGTCAATAAAGAGTATCATGCCTCCAAGTGAAACACGGTCATCTCTGTTTGCAGCAAAGTCAGAATCTGAGTAACAATTTAATTTTAACTCCTGAATGTTAGATAAATTTAACATATAGTTTTTAGTCTTTTCAACATATCCTAAAAGTCTTAACAATGCATCCCAATGCTTAATTCCAGGGTTTTCTTGAAATTGAGATAATATATTGATGGCGTAACAAATATCAGGTCTAGTCCGACTAGATATAAAAGCCAAACACCCAATTAAGCTCCTGTAAGGAAAACTTTGCATTTGCTTTATTTCTTCACTTGTCTTTGGACAATCTATTTTACTTAGAATATTCCCTTTAGAAATGGGAAGTGAAGTAACTGGATATTTATACTGCTGAAACATTTGACATACTTTATCTATATACTGACTTTGATGTATAAAAAATTTATTGTCACACTCTTTAAATTCCACGCCTAAAAGTTTTCTAATTTTTCCTAATACCTTGATATCAAATTCTATGCTAAGTAATGAAACAATGTGGTCTATGTCCCTTTGATACTTTGAGAAGAGAATTATGTCATCCACATAGACTAGCATAAGAACTTTGCTATTGTAAATATATGCACAATTACACCATTGAAGTTTTAAAAAATTTAATTCTTTTAATTTGGTGTCAAGTTCATTAAACCATTCTCTTCCACTTTGATGAAGACCGTAAATGGCTTTCTTCAACAAACAAACATAATCAGGCTGTTCCTGATTGACATAACCTTGAGGCTGTTTCATATATACCTTTTGACTCAATTTAGCATAGAGATAGGCAGATTTGATATCTAATTGGAAATGCATCCAGCCAAGCATGCATACGAAAATTGAGAAGAATGCTCTAATTAAGTTGAAGTTAACAACAGGGCTAAAAACTTCATCGTATGATTCTCCCTTTTTCTGACCATACCCCTGGGCTACCAAACGAGCTTTAAATCTCTTGATTTTCCCTTTCTCGTCTTTCTTAATAGTGTAGACCCATCTATTGCCTATATGCTTTTGTGAGGTGGATGCAGGAACTAGTTCCCAGACACCCCTCTCTTGCATTACGGCCATTTCTTCATCCATAGCATTACACCATTTTTCGGACTGGGAAGATTTAATAGCAGCGTTGTACCCTTTTGGTATATTTATTTCAATATTGCTTGCTTCTGGTCTGCCTCTGACCCTTTTAAGACCTTTATTTTCCCGAAAATTAAACAGTTGCTGATCAAATTGTATATTCCTTTTATCACAATATTTCTTAACATCATTGTGTGACCTCAGCCTTTTATTATCTCCTTGAGCGTAATAATACACATCGGTTCTACTCCCATCGGGTCTTGGAACCGTCTTTCGCTGCCAAGCAATATCCGAGCAAGGAGTCATACTGGAGTCAGCAGGAGAGTCCGTTTCCTCACTGGATTCAGACGGATCGTCACCAGTGTCTTCACTCTCTCCTGCCCCCCCATCAGACTGCTCTCTCGGATATTCCCCGTCGGAGTATTCTGAAAGGTTATCTCTTGATATCCCTGAGGAGATATTTCTGGGACAAATTGGGTCCAGGATGCCTTCCACTACATCACCCTCATCAAACCTCACATTGCAGGTCTCAATTGTTCGTTTCTCCCCTGACAAAAATATCCTATAGCCCTTAGTTTTAGTAGCATAGCCTACCATCACCCCTTCTGTAGCTTTCATGTCTAACTTCTTTCTGAGCTGACTGGGTTTGCCTACATATGCTCTACAACCAAAGGTTCTAAGATGTTTGACTGAAGGTTTTCTACCACTGTAGAGTTCATGTGGAGTTTTTGTCTTAAATTTGTGACATATTCGATTTTTAGTGTATGTAAAACACAATATTGCTTCCGCCCAGAATCTGTCATGCAATTTGCAGTCGTTCAACATGGCTCTAACACAGTCAAATGCGGTTAAGTTGAATCGCTCTGATACTCCATTTTGCTGTGGGGTATATGTGTTAGTCCTCTCAGCCTTAATACCGATACCCTTCAGGTAATTTTTGAACTTATCATGGCAGAATTCCATCCCATTATCCGTCCGGATACATAGAATTTTAGTACCTAACTGCCTTTCTTCTCTGGCCTGAAACTCTTTAAAATGTGAAAATACTTCTGACTTCTGTTTCATGAGGTAAACAAAAACTTTTCTACTATAATCATCTGTTATAGTTAAGACATACTTGTTCCCACCATATGAGGCTGTGGGTAAGGGACCACACACATCCATGTGTAACAATTGCAATGGTTTAGTGGACCTTATCCTACCGGTGGGTTTATATGATACTCTCCTAGACTTAGCCAATTTACACGATTTACAATTTAACTTTTTGTATTTAAGCCTAGGAAGTCCGTTTACGGCAGAAACTTTGCTGGTTTGGAGGAGATATTCAGCGTTTATGTGGCAATATCGTTTATGCCAAAGACAGTTTGTACTATTAAGTTCAGTTACTGAACTGCTAGGCTTAGATATTGAACTATTCACATTTTTATTCTGCTTAGTTTTTGTTTTGTCAGATTTAAATTTAGTTTCTTTAAGATTAGGTGCTATTTTTACTTTGTCTATTTTTCTGGAAGCACTAGGATCCCTATCCTTGGATTTCTTATCCTTTTTGTGTTTCTTGTCTCCATCTCGATCCCTATCTTTAGATTGACGGTTTTCTACGTTATGTTGTTCCTGGGTACTATACTTAGGTTTTAAAAAATACAACCCATCCTTTCTTTTTGCATAAAAGAATTTCTCCCCTTTAGGTGTAAAAAACCATAGAACCCCATTAGCTCCATTAAAACTAAAATTTTGTTCCTCAAGAACAGATGCAGCTAATAAATTTCTCCTAAGTTTAGGAGAATACATAACATTTTCCAATTTGATAATACTTTGCTTATCCTTAAATTGGACATACATTTCCACCGTCCCGATAGCCTCAACTGGACTTTCGACATCCCCTACTGCTAGCGACATTGAAGTACCTTTGCACTCATTAAATTTTGAAAATAACTTGATGTTATTACAGAAATGTCGCGTAGCAGCAGTGTCTACTACCCAGCTGAGTCTATCGCTAGGATCGATTACAGTATTAGCCTCAATCTGTGGAGACCCAAGAAATTCCACAATACTAGATCCATTATTTCTACTGCAATTAGATTTAGTATGACCTAGTTTGTTACACTTAAAACACTTAATTTTACTTTTAGAAATATTTACATTATGACTAGAAGTATTTACATTAGACACATTATGAGATACATTTGGAAGTTTAGACACTTTTACTCTATTTACAAATTTCTTAGAAGTAAAATATGCAGAATTTGAACTCACAGTTTTGGAAAAGTCACTTGCTTGCTGCCTCAGCCGGCTCTCCTCCGCTGCTAGCTCTGCTTGTATTTTGCTGAGCTTGAAGTCCGAGTCATTCCATCGATATATAATTTGAACGATACCTCGGAATTCTTCCGGAAGGTACCGTATCGACTGGAATGCTACATATAGGTCTTCAATGGGGTGTTTCGCGTCTTTAAGCCTCGTCACGGCCTTCCGCAGTCTTGAGCAAAAAATATCAACAGGCTCGTCTGGCTCCGGCCGAACGTCGAAGAACTCATCTAGTAATCTAACCAGGTTGGCTCTGGAAGGCGCTTGAAAATGTTCTTTCAAGGTATTCCATACTTGACTAGGTTCGTCGGTGACGTTTATCAACTCCTTGTATTCCGAGGATAAACTTTGATAAATGATGGCTAATGCTCGGTCTTTCCGGCGATAAAAATCATCATAGTCGCGGCGACTTGCATCTTCCTCGATAGGCTTAGCACTTCCATCTACGTGTCCGAAACATCCTTCTCCCTTGAGGACGAATGAGATGTCGGTACACCAGGTGACGTAGTTGTCCCGCGTCAGCAACTCCGTTCTACTTGCCTCCATGGCCACTCGTAGTTTTGAAGAAGCAGAAGCAAAAGTTCTTGTACACTGTTTACGTTTACACTGTTGCGTTTCGTTGTTCACACGAACTTCAAAATGGTGCCAGGTGCGGCCCCCATCTGAACACTGGAACGATTTCTTTAAAGATACTTGCACTTATGACTCTATTGGGCGTTGAACTGGCCCGTAACCGTTTCTGTTGCGAAAATTTAAAATTTGAAGATAGCAAAGCACGCACTGTCAGAGTCAATAAGTGTTGGCTGGGTCATGAAAGTACACAAGTCCAGCTTTAAAGAAAAACTTCGTTCACTTTATTTGGTGAAAAACACAACTCGGCATATTACACGTACCTGGTAATTTTCCATGCCGTAAAACATCAAAAATATACTATGTACAAAAGATTTTTAGTTGTAAATGACTAGACAGAGATTTCTTGAAGCATTTGGTAGTAAGTTACTATACTACCTCTATCACTTGCGTGTATTTCAGCCACCATCACTTGGCAAAGGGAAACCAAAGGATAGAACATCAGGAAAATCTTTAAAGCGGCTTCCGAACGTTTGTAAGTAAATTTAACGTTCAATACATGCTGGTCCAAACTGACCACATCTGCATCCGTTTCGACTATTCACCGTCGTCAAACGATATTCCGCAGTGCTTCTGTCAAAAAAAACATTTCTGTCTGCCTGCATCAGACCATCAGTGTCTATCTCGTCTGACTTCTTCAGACGTCTGATCTCGATCGACTCCGACCTTCTCATTTGCTTCAAGAAACCTCTGCCCTATATATCCGAGAATGGACAGTTCCGGAAACGCCCCTGGATATGCAAATCAGATGCGTACGCATTGAGAACTGATTTGCATGAAACCTCATGTTGAAAAACGTCACGGTTCATGCCGGTGAACGGGAAGAGTCGTTCATATTAAATTTGCATAAACGCCCGTTCACGGGAACGTGAATCGCGATGTATTGATTATTTCCAACACCTCCTTCCCCTACCACCAACCTCTCGGAAGGACTCACGAACCCACATGTTTAACGTGATCGTACTCTGCGTGAACGTGGCGTAAGTTTTGGCAGTGGCGGGAATCGAACCCGGGCCTACTGAGTGCAATTCCCGCGCGCTAACCACTGGGCTGCCGCGCCCTCCGCGACAATCTCCATAACTTTCTACATATTCACCCAATTTAGACGGGAACCCAGTGGGGGAGGCATCCACAGGGGCCGTATCCTCCTTCCCCTACCACCAACCTCTCGGAAGGACTTACGGACCCACATATTTAACGTGATCGTATTCCATGTAAACACGGCGGCAGTTTTGGCATTGGCGGGAATCGAACCCGGGCCTACCGCTAACTTCCCGCGCGCTAATTTGCAATTTAAACTGACCATATGCTTAATTCCATCATCCTCATTCCATTGTTTCATTGTTCCATCATTTAAAATATCCATAAAATTAAAATATCCATTTAAAATATCCAAAAGTTAAAATATACATTTAAAAAATCCAGATCGTCCCATCATTTAAAATATAAATATAATAATTTATATAGAGCAAAGGCGCTCTATTCAGAACCGTGACGTCACCTCCACCTTGACGTCCCCACCCACCACCTTCCCTGCTTCAGCGGGGGAGAAACGAACGGAACGCCGAGCGGAAAGGCGAGAAATTTAAAATCATGACGTCTTTAAAATTGCGATCCTGAAGGCAATTTTCATTATTTCTGGACCAGATTAGACTTGTAAGAATGCCAGATGTTTGACCTTTCTGAAAATGTAAATTATTAGTCGAAATTATGAGTACTTTTCACGATGCGAGAATTTAAAAACCAAAAATCGTTTTCTTGAGCCAAAAGTGACTTTTGTTTTAAAATCTTTAAAAAATATTAGAAATCGAAATGGAGATTTGAAATTGATATATTTTTACTCGAAATTCTCTGCTCTTTCCGATGGTGTGCTTTGTTTTTTTCTACGATGTCTGGATCGAGGAGAAAAAAGGGCAAAAAGATCAAAAAAAGGTCGAAATCGCATAAAACATTAAATAAATAAAAAAATAATTAGAATTTTGAAAATCGGTTTTCACGTGTCCCCTTCCCACCCCCCAGGGTCTCCGATTGCCAAATTTCGTAACTCTCCGACGCGCGGTCGCGAAACGTATAGTGTATAAGACACACACACACACACACACACAGACATTGCCTTTTATTATATAGACTAGCCGCCTTTGGCGACCAGCCTGTTCGCTACCCTTGAAAATTCTGACCGTGGCAAATTCTAACCGTGGCACAATCGCTGGCGCGACCTACCAGAAGGAACGACCTACCAGGAAGTGCCACCCAATTTAGACAGGAACTCAGTGGGGGAGGCATCCACAGGGACCGTACCCTCCTTCCCCTACCACCAACCTCTCGGAAGGACTTACGGTCCCGCATGTTTAACGTGATCGTACTCCGCCTGAACACGGCGGCAGTTTTGGCAGTGGCGGGAATCGAACCCAGACCTACCTAGTGCAAATCCCGCGCGCTAACCACTGGGCTACCGCGCCCTCCGCGACAATCTCCATAACCTTCTTTTTATTCACCCAATTTAGACCGGAACCCAGTAGGGGAGGCATCCACAGGGTCCGTACCCTCCTTCCTCTACCAACAACCTCTCGGAAGGACTTACGGATCCACATGTTTAACGTGATCGTACTCCGCGTGAAAATGGCAGCAGTTTTGGCAGTGGCGGCAATCGAACCCTAGCCTACCGAGTGCAATTCCCGCGCGCCAACCACTGGGCTACCGCGCCCTCCGCGACAATCTCCATAACCTTCTTTTTATTCACCGAATTTAGACCGGAACCCAGTGGGAAAGTCATCCACAGGGTGCGTACCCTCCTTCCTCTACCACCAACCTCTCGGAAGGACTTACGGACCCACATGTTTAACGTGATCGTACTCCGCGTGAACACGGCAGCAGTTTTGTCAGTGGAGGGAATCGAACCCGGGCCTACCGAGTGAAATTCCCGCACGCTAACCACTGGGCTACCGCGCCCTCCGCGACAATCTCCATAACTTTCTTTTTATTCACCCAATTTGGACCAGGACCCAGTGGGGGAGGCATCCACAGAGACCGTACCCTCCTTTCCCTGCCACCAACCTCTCGGAAGGAATTATCGACCCATATGTTTAAGGTGATCGTACTCCGCATCAGTGGCGGGAATCGAACCCAGGCCTGTTGGAAACTTGGTTCTGTTTTCGTCGCGATTCTCGTTATCGCGAGAACGTGTTTACATTTTTAGAATGGTTCTACCGTTCTCGTGAACGACTCGTGACGGGAACAGAACATGCCATTCATGCAAATCGCCTTCTCGCCGCGCGCGCATCTGTTTTGCATATAGTGAGGGCTGTTGGAAACTTGGTTCTGTTTTCGTCGCGATTCTCGTTATCGCGAGAACGTGTTTACATTTTTAGAATGGTTCTACCGTTCTCGTGAACGACTCGTGACGGGAACAGAACATGCCATTCATGCAAATCGCCATCTCGCCGCGCGCGCATTCTGATTTGCATATAGTGAGGGCGCTGCCGTCAACGGTTGTGTTCCGGAGCGTACCCATCACAGTGTATATATGATAGGACACATTCTCAGTTATTCAGAGACTTTACAGACCTTGACTGACCATGTAGTAGACGTGGGAGACTTTTCAGAGTTTAAGATCTTGTAGTTATGCAGACTTAAGACTCGACGTATAGTCAGATCGATCAGACGGTGATCGACGGTGAAAGACCTTGTATGGAAGGCAGACCTTGATCGGTAAAGAGTAGTCTAACTTCTAAAGCCATGACGTGTGACCTGATGATGGTGGCTTCATTAACGTGCACGGCATGTGTGGTACAGTAGCTGTTTTTTCTACTTACCGATGTTATAGTAACTGAGAGTGTGTGCCTAGTCATAAAAACTGTTTAAAACCTTTTTCATGAGCTTGCTAGCTCATTGTATATAATTTTGCTTTGCAACGAATGTTACAGTGTTTTATTTTGTAACTTCATCTGATGCAATGGATCTCACAACAAATAAATTGTGTTTGTGTTTAACGAGCTTGTTTTCTTGAGAAAACACATCACTACTGCATATCATCTGCTACAAAATTTTCTTTACCAGCACTTCAGATATGGATATGGCCAAACACTGCTAAATCTGCAAATGACTTTCAAATTTTTCTAGTCAAGTCGCTCAGCTAACACAGCAATAGCAGCCGACATTTGGTTATGGGCCCAGTATGTCAAGGCCATAACTTTTATCCGTGATAAAGCAGCAGTGAAGAGTTGTGAATTCCATCGACGGGGGCCGCGACCGGCGCCATTTGCATCAAGCAGAAAGGTAAACAACGCACTCTAGTCACAGTTAAAGACTATGGAGGTGAGCAACGGCATAGAAGCGTTAAACAGGGACAATTACGTCACCTGGCGTAATGAAATTTCATTTATCCTGAAAGGAGAAGGATGTTACGGCCACATCAACCGTACTGCATTACCAGTCGACGAATCTACGTCACGCCGCGAGCGAGAGGAGTACATGCGCAGCAGCGACCGCGCACTTTCCATCCTGTTTCGAAATATCTCGGCGGAGTACAGAGAACTGCTCGACATCGACGACAGCCCGGCGGATGCGTGGGAGAAGTTGGAGGCGCATTTTGAGGCCCCAACGCGCGCTAATTTAGTTCATCTGTTGGACGAGTTTTTCAGTCTACGCCCGGAAATCGAGGAGCCCATCGACATATTCTGTACGAGGATAAGGAAAGCTGTCACCAAGCTCAAGAACGTGAATCACCCCGTGGAGGATGTGTACGTGGCATTCCAAGCCATCCGGTATCTCCCAGCCCAGTACCAGAGTATCATCCAAATCATTTATCGCTGGAGCGATAAGGATTTTAAACTAGATAAAATTCAGAAAGAACTGTCTTTGGAGGAGGGCAGGATTAGACAGTTGAGGAAGGATCATGACAATAATAATGTAAGTTCCAATTCATCTGTATATTTTTCAAATGTTAACGCTAAATGCAAAAATGTTACCAAAGTTAAAAAGTCTATTAAGGTCATAGGACCATGTTTTATGTGTAATAAAAATGGTCATGTAAAGGCACAATGCCCAAAATTGAAAAAGATGACTAGCTCTAGTATTATTGAAGTATTTTCAAATATAAATGTAGAAGCTAATATTGTTGATAATCCTGACAATAGGCTCAGCTGGGTGATTGACACCGCTGCTACGCGACACTTTTGTAATGATGTTAAAATGTTTTCAAAATTTGATAAATGTAAGGATACATCTATGTCGCTAGCAGTGGGTGATATGGAAAGCCCAGTTGAGGCTATTGGAACGGTGAACATGTATGTTAAATTTAAAGATCATACAAATAATATTGTGCTACAAAATGTTATGTATTCACCAAAATTACGGCGTAACTTGTTGGCCGCATCTGTATTAGAAGAGCAGGGCTATTCTTTTAGTGCAGCCAAAGGTGTTCTATGGTTTAAGACTCCTGAGGGAGAAAATTTCTTTTACGCTAAACGTAAAGAAGGATTGTATTTCTTAAAACCACAGTACTCAACTAAAAGTTTAAATAGTAGTGTTGAGGGCCGTAAAGGAGATCAGGATAGGGACAAAAATTCTAAACAGGTTAGAAAAACCCCTGCAACAAATAGTCAAAGTCAAAACAAAATTAGGCCTAACTTGAATAAAAGGAAAAACAAATCTGATTTAAAATCAAAGTCAAATAAAATTAGTGGTTCAACAGTTGAAATTCTGAACAAAACTGAATTATGGCATAGAAGATATGGCCATATTAACTCAGACTACTTGCACCAAACAAGTAAAGTTTCCGCGGCAAACGGACTCCCAAAATTAAAATATGCAAAAGTAAATTGCATTCATTGCAAACTTGCAAAATCTAAAAGAGTTTCGTACAAACCAATAGGCAGGATTAGATCTACAGAACCTTTGCAATTACTGCACATGGACGTTTGTGGTCCAATGCCTGTAGCTTCATTGGGGGGAAACAAATACTTCTTGACTATTACAGACGATTTTAGCCGCAAGGTGTTTGTTTTTATTTTAAAACAAAAATCAGATGTGTTCAAAGTTTTTCAGGATTTTCAAGCTTGTCAGGAGAGACAATTAGGCAAAAAGATTTTGTGCATCCGTACTGATAACGGCATGGAATTTTGTCACGGTCAATTTAAAGCTTTTTTGAAAAAGTTAGGGATTAAGCATGAACGATCTAACACTTATACACCCGAACAAAACGGGGTATCTGAAAGATTCAACCTGACAGCGTTAGATTGTGTCAAGGCAATGCTTAATCAAAGCAAAGTTGGTGACAAAATGTGGGCAGAGGCAATCCTATGTTTTACTTATACAAAGAACAGGATTTGCCATAAATTTAAAGTTAAAACTCCACACGAATTGTACTATGGGAAGAAGCCTGCTGTATCCCATCTCAGAGTTTTTGGATGTAAGACTTATGCTGGTATTGCAAAACAGCTTAGGAAGAAGCTAGACCTAAGAGCTCAACTGGGAGTTATGGTAGGATATGCAGAAAATACCAGGGGCTATAGAATTCTTCTTGTGAAAGAAGGAAAAATATTAGAAATAAGCAATGTCCGTTTTGAGGAGATGGAAGCAGCGGAAGGCGTCCTGGACCCCATTCGACCTAGAAACTTCACCCAAAAGAAATCGGGTTTTACTCGAACATCAGATTCAGGATCGGGATGTTTGGATAGTGAGTCAGAGGAAGAAGCAGGTGAGAGCCATGACACTAGTCATACTAGTGAGGAAGAGGACTCTCCTGCTGATTCCGATCTGACCCCCTGTTCAAACATAGATTGGGAAAGGAAAGCTGTACCCAGGCCTGATGGAACTCGAACTGATGTTTACTACTCAGTGAGGGGTGATAAACATAGGCTGAGAAGTCATAATGATGTTAAAAAATTCTGTGCTAAGGCTAACATACATTATGACCAAAATTTGTTTAACTTCAGAGAAAAGAGGGATATCAAATCCAGGCCAGAGGCAAGCAACATAGAAATAATAGGTGATATTGATCATGTAGTTTCTTTGCTAAAGGGAGAATTTGATATCAAATCTCTAGGGAAGGTCCAAAAACTGTTAGGTGTGGAATTTGCTGAAATCAATAACAAAATTTTTATACATCATAGGCAGTACATTAATAAGATTTGCCAAATGTTTGAGGAATTTTTAGCATTAAATTTTTGTAATCAAATTTCCAAAAACAAAAATGATTAAATTTGTAACTTCTAAATTTTTTTTCTTTCTTTTACAAAATATGGTTAGGATATCGTATAAATTACTCCTCCCTCTGTGATGCAGATAATTGTATCTAGAGTATATATATGTGTATTGTTTACAATGAACTTTCTAAAATTTTTCACATTACACTGAATGTATATATATATCCATGTTTTCAATTCCCGCATAAGACAGTTATGCTTATGTGTATTATTTTGTGTGTTTACTCCTTGTTATCATACACTTGGCTATGATTCATTGATGACAAACCACTTATTTAAATTTGAATACAACACAGAAAGAAAAAAAAAATCTTTCGTTATCTGTGTCATTGCTATTAGTATTAATTATGTATACTGGTCTTGGACAGAGATAATGAACAGCCATAATTGAATTTAATATTTATAGTAAATTTTTTTTTAATCTTAAATGTTAAATTTAATAATTATACATAAAATTTTCTACATAATTGAATTTGATATTTATAGTGAAATTTTTTAATCTTAAAAGTTAAATTTAATAGTTATACATGAAATTTTCTACAAATTGAATTTGATATTTATAGTGAAATTTTTTAATCTTAAATGTTAAATTTAATAATTATACATAAAATTTTCTACATAATTGAATTTGATATTTATAGTGAAATTTTTTAATCTTAAATGTTAAATTTAATAATTATACATAAAATTTTCTACATAATTGAATTTGATATTTAAAGTGAAATTTTTTAATCTTAAATGTTAAATTTAATAATTATACATAAAATTTTCTACATAATTGAATTTGATATTTAAAGTGAAATTTTTTTTTAATCTTAAATGTTAAATTTAATAATTATACATAAAATTTTCTACATAATTGAATTTGATATTTAAAGTGAAATTTTTTTTAATCTTAAATGTTAAATTTAATAATTATACATAAAATTTTCTACACAACTTGAATTTGATATTTATAGTAAAATTTTTTTAATCTTAAATGTTAAATTTAAATTATTATACTTAAATTTCTTGAAACTTAAATTTTGACTTAAATTAAATTTTTTGGAACTTAGTGTTTCAATGATATCTAAATTTTTCTTTCAATGATAAATTTTTTTTTGCTTAACATGAAAAGTAATATATATACTTTATGTTTTTGCTGGATACTAAAGAACTTGACATTTTTGCTGTTATGTTTTTTTAGAGTAATTTCATTGATTGATAGCACGTGCGCCGAGATTTGGGGTTTTGCATGAGGGGGCCGATTGTTGGAAACTTGGTTCTGTTTTCGTCGCGATTCTCGTTATCGCGAGAACGTGTTTACATTTTTAGAATGGTTCTACCGTTCTCGTGAACGACTCGTGACGGGAACAGAACATGCCATTCATGCAAATCGCCATCTCGCCGCGCGCGCATTCTGATTTGCATATAGTGAGGGCGCTGCCGTCAACGGTTGTGTTCCGGAGCGTACCCATCACAGTGTATATATGATAGGACACATTCTCAGTTATTCAGAGACTTTACAGACCTTGACTGACCATGTAGTAGACGTGGGAGACTTTTCAGAGTTTAAGATCTTGTAGTTATGCAGACTTAAGACTCGACGTATAGTCAGATCGATCAGACGGTGATCGACGGTGAAAGACCTTGTATGGAAGGCAGACCTTGATCGGTAAAGAGTAGTCTAACTTCTAAAGCCATGACGTGTGACCTGATGATGGTGGCTTCATTAACGTGCACGGCATGTGTGGTACAGTAGCTGTTTTTTCTACTTACCGATGTTATAGTAACTGAGAGTGTGTGCCTAGTCATAAAAACTGTTTAAAACCTTTTTCATGAGCTTGCTAGCTCATTGTATATAATTTTGCTTTGCAACGAATGTTACAGTGTTTTATTTTGTAACTTCATCTGATGCAATGGATCTCACAACAAATAAATTGTGTTTGTGTTTAACGAGCTTGTTTTCTTGAGAAAACACATCACTACTGCATATCATCTGCTACAAAATTTTCTTTACCAGCACTTCAGATATGGATATGGCCAAACACTGCTAAATCTGCAAATGACTTTCAAATTTTTCTAGTCAAGTCGCTCAGCTAACACAGCAATAGCAGCCGACAAGGGCGCTGCCGTCAACGGTTGTGTTCCGGAGCGTACCCATCACGGTGTATATATGATAGGACACATTCTCAGTTATTCAGAGACTTTACAGACCTTGACTGACCATGTAGTAGACGTGGGAGACTTTTCAGAGTTTAAGATCTTGTAGTTATGCAGACTTAAGACTCGACGTATAGTCAGATCGATCAGACGGTGATCGACGGTGAAAGACCTTGTATGGAAGGCAGACCTTGATCGGTAGAGAGTAGTCTAACTTCTAAAGCCATGACGTGTGACCTGATGATGGTGGCTTCATTAACGTGCACGGCATGTGTGGTACAGTAGCTGTTTTTTCTACTTACCGATGTTATAGTAACTGAGAGTGTGTGCCTAGTCATAAAAACTGTTTACAATCTTTTTCATGAGCTTGCTAGCTCATTGTATATAATTTTGCTTTGCAACGAATGTTACAGTGTTTTATTTTGTAACTTCATCTGATGCAATGGATCTCACAACAAATAAATTGTGTTTGTGTTTAACGAGCTTGCTTTCTTGAGAAAACACATCACTACTGCATATCATCTGCTACAAATTTTTCTTTACCAGCACTTCAGATATGGATATGGCCAAAACACTGCTAAATCTGCAAATGACTTTCAAATTTTCTAGTCTAGTCGCTCAGCTAACACAGCAATAGCAGCCGACATTTGGTTATGGGCCCAGTAGTATGTCAAGGCCATAACTTTTATCCGTGATAAAGCAGCAGTGAAGAGTTGTGAATTCCATCGACGGGGGCCGCGACCGGCGCCATTTGCATCAAGCAGAAAGGTAAACAACGCACTCTAGTCACAGTTAAAGACTATGGCGGTGAGCAACGGCATAGAAGCGTTAAACAGGGACAATTACGTCACCTGGCGTAATGAAATTTCATTTATCCTGAAAGGAGAAGGATGTTACGGCCACATCAACCGTACTGCATTACCAGTCGACGAATCTACGTCACGCCGCGAGCGAGAGGAGTACATGCGCAGCAGCGACCGCGCACTTTCCATCCTGTTTCGAAATATCTCGGCGGAGTACAGAGAACTGCTCGACATCGACGACAGCCCGGCGGATGCGTGGGAGAAGTTGGAGGCGCATTTTGAGGCCCCAACGCGCGCTAATTTAGTTCATCTGTTGGACGAGTTTTTCAGTCTACGCCCGGAAATCGAGGAGCCCATCGACATATTCTGTACGAGGATAAGGAAAGCTGTCACCAAGCTCAAGAACGTGAATCACCCCGTGGAGGATGTGTACGTGGCATTCCAAGCCATCCGGTATCTCCCAGACCAGTACCAGAGTATCATTCAAATCATTTATCGCTGGAGCGATACTGATTTTAAATTGGATAAAATTCAGAAAGAACTGTCTTTGGAGGAGGGCAGGATTAGACAGTTGAGGAAGGATCATGACAATAATAATGTAAGTTCCAATTCATCTGTATATTTTTCAAATGTTAGCGCTAAATGCAAAAATGTCACCAAAGTTAAAAAGTCTATTAAGGTCATAGGACCATGTTTTATGTGTAATAAAACTGGTCATGTAAAGGCACAATGCCCAAAATTGAAAAAGATGACTAGCTCTAGTATTATTGAAGTATTTTCAAATATAAATGTAGAAGCTAATATTGTTGATAATCCTGACAATAGGCTCAGCTGGGTGATTGACACCGCTGCTACGCGACACTTTTGTAATGATGTTAAAATGTTTTCAAAATTTGATAAATGTAAGGATACATCTATGTCGCTAGCAGTGGGTGATATGGAAAGCCCAGTTGAGGCTATTGGAACGGTGAACATGTATGTTAAATTTAAAGATCATACAAATAATATTGTGCTACAAAATGTTATGTATTCACCAAAATTACGGCGTAACTTGTTGGCCGCATCTGTATTAGAAGAGCAGGGCTATTCTTTTAGTGCAGCCAAAGGTATTCTATGGTTTAAGACTCCTGAGGGAGAAAATTTCTTTTACGCTAAACGTAAAGAAGGATTGTATTTCTTAAAACCACAGTACTCAACTAAAAGTTTAAATAGTAGTGTTGAGGGCCGTAAAGGAGATCAGGATAGGGACAAAAATTCTAAACAGGTTAGAAAAACCCCTGCAACAAATAGTCAAAGTCAAAACAAAATTAGGCCTAACTTGAATAAAAGGAAAAACAAATCTGATTTAAAATCAAAGTCAAATAAAATTAGTGGTTCAACAGTTGAAATTCTGAACAAAACTGAATTATGGCATAGAAGATATGGCCATATTAACTCAGACTACTTGCACCAAACAAGTAAAGTTTCCGCGGCAAACGGACTCCCAAAATTAAAATATGCAAAAGTAAATTGCATTCATTGCAAACTTGCAAAATCTAAGAGAGTTTCGTACAAACCAATAGGCAGGATTAGATCTACAGAACCTTTGCAATTACTGCACATGGACGTTTGTGGTCCAATGCCTGTAGCTTCATTGGGGGGAAACAAATACTTCTTGACTATTACAGACGATTTTAGCCGCAAGGTGTTTGTTTTTATTTTAAAACAAAAATCAGATGTGTTCAAAGTTTTTCAGGATTTTCAAGCTTGTCAGGAGAGACAATTAGGCAAAAAGATTTTGTGCATCCGTACTGATAACGGCATGGAATTTTGTCACGGTCAATTTAAAGCTTTTTTGAAAAAGTTAGGGATTAAGCATGAACGATCTAACACTTATACACCCGAACAAAACGGGGTATCTGAAAGATTCAACCTGACAGCGTTAGATTGTGTCAAGGCAATGCTTAATCAAAGCAAAGTTGGTGACAAAATGTGGGCAGAGGCAATCCTATGTTTTACTTATACAAAGAACAGGATTTGCCATAAATTTAAAGTTAAAACTCCACACGAATTGTACTATGGGAAGAAGCCTGCTGTATCCCATCTCAGAGTTTTTGGATGTAAGGCTTATGCTGGTATAGCAAAACAGCTTAGGAAGAAGCTAGACCTAAGAGCTCAACTGGGAGTTATGGTAGGATATGCGGAAAATACCAGGGGCTATAGAATTCTTCTTGTGAAAGAAGGAAAAATATTAGAAATAAGCAATGTCCGTTTTGAGGAGATGGAAGCAGCGGAAGGCGTCCTGGACCCCATTCGACCTAGAAACTTCACCCAAAAGAAATCGGGTTTTACTCGAACATCAGATTCAGGATCGGGATGTTTGGATAGTGAGTCAGAGGAAGAAGCAGGTGAGAGCCATGACACTAGTCATACTAGTGAGGAAGAGGACTCTCCTGCTGATTCCGATCTGACCCCCTGTTCAAACATAGATTGGGAAAGGAAAGCTGTACCCAGGCCTGATGGAACTCGAACTGATGTTTACTACTCAGTGAGGGGTGATAAACATAGGCTAAGAAGTCATAATGATGTTAAAAAATTCTGTGCTAAGGCTAACATACATTATGACCAAAATTTGTTTAACTTCAGAGAAAAGAGGGATATCAAATCCAGGCCAGAGGCAAGCAACATAGAAATAATAGGTGATATTGATCATGCAGTTTCTTTGCTAAAGGGAGAATTTGATATCAAAACTCTAGGGAAGGTCCAAAAACTGTTATGTGTGGAATTTGCTGAAATCAATAACAAAATTTTTATACATCATAGGCAGTACATTAATAAGATTTGCCAAATGTTTGAGGAATTTTTAGCATTAAATTTTTGTAATCAAATTTCCAAAAACAAAAATGATTAAATTTGTAACTTCTAAATTTTTTTTCTTTCTTTTACAAAATATGGTTAGGATATCGTATAATTTACTCCTCCCTCTGTGATGCAGATAATTGTATCTAGAGTATATATATGTGTATTGTTTACAATGAACTTTTTAAAATTTTTCACATTACACTGAATGTATATATATATCCATGTTTTCAATTCCCGCATAAGACAATTATGCTTATGTGTATTATCTTTGTGTGTTTACTCCTTGTTATCATACACTTGGTTATGATTCATTGATGACAAACCACTTATTCAAATTTGTATATGAATACAATACAGAAAGAAAAATCTTTTCATTATCTGTGTCACTGCTATTAGTATTAATTATGTATACTGGTCTTGGACAGAGATAATGAACAGCCATAATTGAATTTAATATTTATAGTAAATTTTTTTTTAATCTTAAATGTTAAATTTAATAATTATACATAAAATTTTCTACATAATTGAATTTGATATTTATAGTGAAATTTTTTAATCTTAAATGTTAAATTTAATAGTTATACATGAAATTTTCTACAAATTGAATTTAATATTTATAGTGAAATTTTTTAATCTTAAATGTTAAATTTAATAGTTATACATGAAATTTTCTACAAATTGAATTTAATATTTATAGTGAAATTTTTTAATCTTAAATGTTAAATTTAATAGTTATACATGAAATTTTCTACAAATTGAATTTAATATTTATAGTGAATTTTTTAATCTTAAATGTTAAATTTAATAATTATACATAAAATTTTCTACATAATTGAATTTGATATTTAAAGTGAAATTTTTTTTTAATCTTAAATGTTAAATTTAATAATTATACATAAAATTTTCTACATAATTGAATTTGATATTTAAAGTGAAATTTTTTTAATCTTAAATGTTAAATTTAATAATTATACATAAAATTTTCTACACAACTTGAATTTGATATTTATAGTAAAATTTTTTTAATCTTAAATGTTAAATTTAAATGGTTATACTTAAATTTCTTGAAACTTAAATTTTGACTTAAATTCAATTTTTGGAACTTGGTGTTTCAATGATATCTAAAATTTTCTTTCAATGATAAAAATTTTTTTTGCTCAACATGAAAAGTAATGTATATACTTTATGTTTTTGCTGGATACTAAAGAACTTGACATTTTTGCTGTTATGTTTTTTTTAGAGTAATTTCATTGATTGATAGCACGTGCGCCGAGATTTGGGGTTTTGCATGAGGGGGCCGATTGTTGGAAACTTGGTTCTGTTTTCGTCGCGATTCTCGTTATCGCGAGAACGTGTTTACATTTTTAGAATGGTTCTACCGTTCTCGTGAACGACTCGTGACGGGAACAGAACATGCCATTCATGCAAATCGCCTTCTCGCCGCGCGCGCATCTGTTTTGCATATAGTGAGGGCGCTGCCGTCAACGGTTGTGTTCCGGAGCGTACCCATCACGGTGTATATATGATAGGACACATTCTCAGTTATTCAGAGACTTTACAGACCTTGACTGACCATGTAGTAGACGTGGGAGACTTTTCAGAGTTTAAGATCTTGTAGTTATGCAGACTTAAGACTCGACGTATAGTCAGATCGATCAGACGGTGATCGACGGTGAAAGACCTTGTATGGAAGGCAGACCTTGATCGGTAGAGAGTAGTCTAACTTCTAAAGCCATGACGTGTGACCTGATGATGGTGGCTTCATTAACGTGCACGGCATGTGTGGTACAGTAGCTGTTTTTTCTACTTACCGATGTTATAGTAACTGAGAGTGTGTGCCTAGTCATAAAAACTGTTTACAATCTTTTTCATGAGCTTGCTAGCTCATTGTATATAATTTTGCTTTGCAACGAATGTTACAGTGTTTTATTTTGTAACTTCATCTGATGCAATGGATCTCACAACAAATAAATTGTGTTTGTGTTTAACGAGCTTGCTTTCTTGAGAAAACACATCACTACTGCATATCATCTGCTACAAATTTTTCTTTACCAGCACTTCAGATATGGATATGGCCAAAACACTGCTAAATCTGCAAATGACTTTCAAATTTTCTAGTCTAGTCGCTCAGCTAACACAGCAATAGCAGCCGACAAGGCCTACCGAGTGCAATTCTCGCGCGCTAATTTAAATTTATAACGACCATATGCTAGGCTCTTAATTCCACCATCCTCGTTCCATCGTTCCATCATTTAAAATAGCCATAAAATTAAAATATCCATTTAAAATATCTATAAATTAAAATATCCATAAATTAAAATATCCATTTAAAATAAAAAAATCAACCATATCGTTCCACCAATCCATAAATATAATAATTTCAAATACATCACCACAATTCAAACCACCATAATTCAATCATTTAAATTATTTAAAATATCCATTTAAAAATATCCATTTAAAATATCATATAAATATAATAATTTCGCCCGATGTATACAACACTTATGCTCGTAATTCAGTTAAAACCGAAAGCGCGGTCTCCATGGAGACGGGGAAGAAACTAATGCGGATGGGGGGAAAATGCCGTTGGGGAACTGAGCCGGTAGCCGACAAATTTAAAATCATGGCGTCTTTAAAATTGCCATCCTGAAGGCAATTTTCATTATTTCTGGACCAGATTGGACTTGTAAGAATGCCAGATGTTTGATCTTTCTGAAAATGTAAATTATTAGTCGAAATTATGAGTACTTTTCACGATGCGAGAATTTAAAAACCAAAAATCGTTTTCTTGAGCAAAAAGTGACTTTTGTTTTAAAATCTTTAAAAAATATTAGAAATCGAAATTCAGATTTGAAATTGATATATTTTTACTCGAAATTCTCTGCTCTTTCCGATGGTGTAATTTGTTTTTTTCTACGATGTCTGGATCGTGGAGAAAAAAGGGCAAAAAGGGCAAAAAACGGTCGAAATCGCATAAAACATTAAATAAATAAAAAAATAATTAAAATTTTAAAAATCGGTTTTCACGTGTCCCCTTCCCTCCCCCCCGGGTCTCCGATTGCCAAATTTCGTAGCTCTCCGACGCGCGGTCGCGAAACGTATAGTGTATAAGACAGACACACAGACACACAGACATTGCCTTTTATTATATAGATACAAAGCCATTTATAGAATATTTATTAATTTTTTTAAGGAGGAGAGGGGGGAGCTGGATACTGATATGGGACACCAAAACTAACTATTATTCCCAGCTGCCATATTATGTAGGGCTGGCTCTACAGAGACTGCCATCCAATTAGTTTTTTCAATTTTATTCAGCCATTAAACTCTGTAAGATTTATACAGTTTAAAATTGAGGCTTTTAGTCAATTTCAATGTTTAATATTGACTGCTGTGCAATTCAGACATTCAGATTTCTAGCAATGTGCACTGACAAATAAACTTCTCTTAGCATTTTGTTAAATATGGATACTCCTTATATAGATCAATTAAAAACTCAAAATGAAATGAAAGAAATCTGAAAATTTTCAAACTTACTCTCTAACATTAGAAAATCATGTCATTTAGTAATGTTCTTCATAATCTGTTAGAAACTCTATTTTGTTTCTCAGAGAGTATTTGAAAACTTAGATTCTAGAGTTTTAAAATATGCAGATTAAGTACATAAATTTTGTTCTTACAAATTTTAATTTCAAGAGAACATATTTGATATACACTACATAAAAGTACAACAGTATTTTAAAAATATAATTTTCTTAAAAAATCCATATATATTTTTGCTTATAGAAACCTCAGGCTATGGGAGACAATGTTCTTAACAAGTGTCTTTCAACTTGTGGTATATGAACATGTAAGGGCATGTGAATAGTAAACACATTCAAAATATAATGTATTAACAAGAAGTGATTTTACGGGGCTGAAATATTAAAATTCATCAAAAATTATTCTTTTGTATTTTAAAATAGGCTGCAAATTATAGTTGAATACACTGTAGAGTTATATTGAATTTAAAGATTGCAAAATTTAAAGTTTTATATTATATTTAGTTTTAGGCAATGCTACTCTTTTGTTCTTCTGATTATAAAATGCCTATATAGATAGAAGAGTATTAATCCAAATATATAATTTGTAAGCTCTGTGTTAATTATACATATTACAGATTTAAGTATTTCGACTTTTATTAGTTATTTCAAAAATTTCCTGTTGAAACCCATGAGACACTAGTATGCCATAATTTACAGTAAAAGGGTGACAGCAGCATAAAGACTGCAGTTTGCAATTACTCGAAAAATATCCAAACTGAACAGAAATTATTTTTAGGACTGCAAATTAGATGAAGAAAATGATAAAATCATAGATTAAATATAGATAATAATATATAGGTAAAATATAGATAAAATCATGAATTGATAGCCATATATGTTTTAACAGTATAGATGCAGTTTATTTGTAGTACTTCATGGATTAGCTGAAATCTCAGATGCAAAAAATTTTTTAGAAATAATATATAGATTATAAAAAGCTGTTTGAAAATTGGGTTAAATACCGCCTCTTCTACAGCTTACTCAAACTTACTTCGCAGTGTTATTATCATCCAAATCTTGATAGCACAAGCCTCCTCTGGCATTTTTCCCTTTAAGTTCTAATACATGTTTTTCTTCTTTTACTGTATATAAACTGACTCTGATAATTACAGGATTTGTTCCATGATAATCCTTTAGCTGAAATATTTACGGTTATCAATAACTGTTAATGAAATACACAGAAAATAAATAATACAATTTCTCGGAAACAACGAAAAGGTAGGCTAAAAGCATTGGTTGACCAATAAAATATAAAGTGGGCTGAATATGTAATCATATACAGTTAACATTTTCAACCTCAGATTTGAGGAAAAACCCCAGACCAAAAGCTTTTATAAATTTTGAAAATCTTAATAGACATTTTTCAATTAAAAATATTGCATAATATTTGTAATGCTAAAAGATGTCTTTATTATTAGTCTAGCATTTTTTCCTTTAAGTTCTAATACATGTTTTTCTTCTTGTACTGTATTTAAGCTGGCTCTGTTACGCCGGGATTTAGGATTATACTTTAAATTAGCAGTTCAAAATTTAATAATAGCTCAAAATTTGTTGTTTTCCCCTTTCCCTTCAAAATTCTAAATTTATTTGTTGTTTTTGAATATTTCAGCGATTTATTCCCCTCTTAATGTTCATTTGTTATAATTTTCTTTGTTTTCATAATTTAAAATTATGCTCAATGCGTCTTAAAACGTTAAAATATATTTTGTTAATCTTTCGGCTTCCCACTCTCGGATTTTAACTTAACGTCACTTCATTCACGAGAGTGCAGAAAAAAGGCGCATTTTTAGAGCAAAATTCAGCCTTCATGGCTTATCTATTGCGAACACCTGCTAGATGGGTGCCGAACATCCGGTGGGGTTGCTGTGCGCTTGGCAGTGTGCTTGGCAGCGTAATTTTAACTTTCATACCCACCTCGCGGTTCTTGGCATAACAGCGTTTTTATTCCGCAGTATATGCATGAGTGCTCGGTGCGAAGCGCAGGTTTTCACTCGTCAAATTTGGCGGCTCTTGAGAAGCAAGCATGTTGCTGGGGTATTCGATTCCTGAGTAGCATTGAAGAAGGTGGTTTTGATTTCTGCTGTGAAGACCCGTGTGTCGGACCCTCATGCATGGGCGCCCATATCCCGCGGTCGCCAAGATTATGTTTTAAGTTTCGTGCAGAATTGCCTGACATTGCTGGGGCAATCCTCTCCTTTGCGCTAATGCTGTGTTTTTGAAGTGGTTGCCAACTACGGAGAAACTCCCTCCCCCCCCCCCCCCTGCTAATGCTGCATTTTTAATACAACTTTAGTGGGGTGGCTACAGAATGTATCACTATTGTTTTGCTCTCCCACCGCGTGGTGTACGTCTCTGAAGCTTGACTGCCGGTTCTTGTGCCTTCAGTTTTGCAAGGAAAATTCATCTTGTGTCACGGAGGGGCTGCTGTGTTTCAAGTCGGGAAAAGTGTCGTCACCGACCGATTTTGACGTGATTTTCCACAAAGCCAGCAACTTTTAGTGCTCCACAGTTTGATAATTACCTCTTCACATTATACTACAGATTTGGTTAAGTGCCAGCAAATTTTAGTGCTCCACAGTTTGATAATTACCTCATCATATTATTCTACAGATTTGATTCTCTCACAAGTGCCAACATATTTTAGGGTTACAAGTGCCAGCAAGTTCTAGTGCTCCACATTTTGATAATTACATCTTCACATGATTATACAGATTTTTTGGTTGCTCGATTATCTTACCAAAATTGTATTTCTGTAATTAAATGAAGAATTGTGATTTTAAATATTTTTCTTTTATTGCAAATTTAAGTTTTGGTGGACAGCTCTCCAGGCAGACCAAACTCTGGTGTTCAGACCAGAGTGGATTCTGATTCCTGGGTTCCTAAATTGAATTTTAATGTAATTGATTTAATTAGCGAAATGTACTCTTAATTTTTGAACCACTATACTTCTAATTTAGTAATAATGAATAGAATGCTTAAATATTTAATTGTCAATAAAAGTTAATTTTTTTTTAATTTAACATTAATAAGAGTTGTGTTTTTCTTGTTGTTGGCTGTGCTAATTATTTATAATGAAAACCTTTTAAAGGTAAGTGGAGTAAATGTAAGATGTTGAAATGTTTTTAAAAATGTAAAACTTGAGCACAGACCAAGTTGTAAGGAAATAAAGAGGCAATTTTAATAATTATACAAGTAAACTTTATTTAAATCTATACGATCTCAGGCCAAATTGGAAATATATAAATAAATCAATAAATATAATGATAAAATATTAATTATAATAACTTAAACCTGAAAATTAAATAAATGTAATACTTAAAAATAAATAAATAAGTAAAATTGTAAAAGGAAGGGCTTATCCCTTCCCAACAGCTCTAATAATTACAGGATTTGTTCCATGATAACTTTTTAGCTGAAATGTTTACAATGTTTATCTGTAACTGTTAACAAAATACACAAAAAATAATACAATAATACAATTAATACAATTTCTCTGAAGCAACCAAAAGCTGGGCTAAAAGTATAGGTTGAACAATAAAAAATAAAGTAGAAAGAATATGCAATCATTTGGTTAGCATTTTTAACTTCAGATGTGAAGGAAAAAAAACAGACCAGAAGCTTCTATCAATTTTGACCATCCTAATAGACATTTTCCAATTAAAAATATTGCATAATATTTATAATGCAAAAAGATGTCATTATGAGTCTATTGCATAGTACAATTTCATGTCTGAAGTTAACAAATCACAGAATGTTATTTAATGCCTCAAAAATAAAGTTTAATTTTAATGTAATTTTAATTACCTATAGTTTAGCTGACTACAGAATATAGAACATAAAATTTTTGGTGTTTTATATTTGTGAAAACCCTTATAGTCTAGTTAAACTGGGTCTGGCAATAATTACTTGAGACAAAAACAAGATGGAATATGTTCATAAAAAATAGGACTTTTTTAACAAAAATATTGTCCATTGGATGCTGTTATCTGCAATAGGAGAACTATCCTAACTTTAAGAATATCCCACTATAGGTAGGTTTTGCGAGTATGAACTTAGTTGCTTCAATGTTATACAGCCTGAGATGAATCTTTAAGAAATTTGAAGCCAGCTACATGTTATGACTGAATTTAACAAACTTCATAGAGCTTCACAAAGTTGAGGCACATATCAAGTTTTGATGCTTGGAGATGTTTGTTAGCAAGCAATGCTAGCAAGCACATAAATGAAGAACCGATTCATAGATGCTATTAGCTACAGTAAAAAAACAATCTTAACTTTGAAAACATCTCTAACATTTGGGTTCTGAGAATGTGAACTTGGCCATTGCAGTTAAGATTCCAATCTTGAAAGAATCAAAGCTGGCTGCATGGTAGGACGGAATTATTGGTTTCAATAAAGGTTTACAAAATAGTGACACACAGGAAAGTTATCACACTGCTTGAACGTCCATATTTACATGATATAGTTTTATAGACAATTCAAAACAATGTAGAACCATTAAACTCTGAGTGGAATTTTCGATCCTATCATTACACTTTTGCTTTATATGTAGCTACTATGTAGTGAAAAGAAAAAATAGAAAATGGGAGTAAATACCTCAACTGTAGGAAAACATTTAATTCCTTTAGATTTTTTCCCACATGTGGTGTTGTTCTCAGCAGGATTTTTGCCCTGCAATCCACCATGTGAACCAGGTTCACTCTCATATCGAAATCTGAAATGGCTCTCTGGCTCAATAACCATACTTAAGGAGGGCTGGCCTATGGAAAAAACAAATATTAGTTATATTTATTAGATAAAATTTCTCGATAAAAGAAATTTTAATAAAGTATACGCAAATAGGAGTAAAAATACTTTATTCTCTTAGTTCATGGTCACTATTATTACTATGATAATTAGCCACAGAAGGGAGAAAGACACAGAACTTAAGGTTTCAAATGGTTCTGACCACTTACGGTTTCATAAAAGTGGGTTTTGAAATCCATAACTATTGAAAATGTGGTTTTATTTTTGTAAAAAAGGAATAAATATCCCTGTTCTTAATTTTGATTAAAATTGCCATATATATTTTTTAATTTTCTGATTATGGTTAGTGTGAAGTTATTAAGCTAAAACTGTGAAGTTATTAAAATTACTTAAAATTAGTAAATTTGGAAAAATGTATTGGTGTAAATACACCATTGCCAAAAAATAAGCAAGGAAATAAGCAATGTATTTATAGGTACAAATAAAATAATAATGCAGTGTACAGCTATTTCAAGGATATGCTGAATTCCCCAAATCCGTAAAACAGCTGTATGCTGTATTATTTTAATTGAGCTTAAATACGCTGCTGTAGCTTTCCTTATATTATACATTTTTCCCAATTTATGTGGTGACATGGCTATACAGTAGAACTTCCATTATTCAAAATTCCTTTTTTTTTTACTATTTAAAATCATTTTAGAGCAAGATCTGGCCCTTAGCTAAAGTCTTTTTTCAAGCCAATATTCCTTTTCTTATGCTGTTAAAGAGGCTCCAAGATATGGCTGAAAGCAAAGACAATCTAATTTATGTCAAACAAACTTCAATTAAAATTAAATTTTTGTAATATGTTCTAAATAAATATAATTTCACAATAAAAAAAAATCTATCATATTTATTTTTTTAAAATAGCATCATTCTTTTCCTGTCAAATGTATACCCCTGATAAAAAATATGTACACTTTTAATTATGTATATTATCACTGTAAATCGATATCTCATTTCTGAATTGATGAATTTTCAATCATCCGAAAATCCTGTTTTTCAAAATGGGTTTGGCTCCAATTGATTTGAATAATAAAGGTTCTATAATTGGTTTGACAATTTAGGTTAACACTTTAGTTAATTAAAAGGTTTGACAATTTATATACTAAAAATATCTTTAATCATTCTATTAATAGTATCAAATTGTAAAAATAAACTTCATATTCTTTGCATAATATATTTGAAAAAAAAAAATTTCTACATGAAATGTAAAATACTTATATAACAATTTTAATTGTTGCAAATAGATGACAAAAATAAAAAACATTTCCCAAGAAAACTAAAAATTATTAACAAAAAATAAAACATAATAAAACAAATATTCTAAAAAGTAATTTTTATTTAAAATTGGTTTAAATATAGAAATCCCACAGTAGCTGAAAAATTAAAATTACAACACAAAACACAGCATAGAAAATGGGTTGTCAATCTGTTGAAGAAACTAGAAAATGTTTATTGAGCAGCTTTTACTTATATCACCCATGGTAGAAAATGAGCAAAATACTGGATTGATCTGTTTTATGTCTCTAAAAGATATAATATCCTATATATAGAGGACTTAATCTTTTTATATATCATCAATAAATGTGCACTGGAAGTTAAAATCTGGAACATCCAAAACATTACATTTAATTTACATTTAATTTATGGATATAAAACAAGAAAGATCAATCATGCATAAAGCATTGATTAAGAGACACTTTCCAACTGCAATGCAATTTTATTTAAACATCTCTAAAATGCGATATATTCAGCGGTAATATTTTTAAAATTATCACAATACTACAATAATTTGTTATATTTGAAAACTTAATCGAAAAAACTGAACTTTATTCAAATGACGTCATTGAAATATAAATCGCCTGGCTCTCTATGAAAAAGCAGTAAATATTTCATTCACAAACTTTTATTCTATTCCTTTCATTTATCACAATATTACAATAATTTATTTTACTTAAAAACTTCAAACCACGGAGGTAAAAGTAATTTAGCTCTATGCTTAAAACTCCATCGAAAAAGTCTGCTATAAAATCGTGTGTTCTCTATGTAAAATCAATGACTGTTTCATTCATATCAACAATATTGCAGACTCCAGAGCTAAATAATTTTGCATTAAAGAAATTCAGCAATTCTTATACAACTCATCTTACAGCTTGATGTGTTTACAATTTCCATAAGTGAAAATTAGGCTTCATTGTATAAATAATCAAAGTTTGATGAACATTTAAACTCAAATATATTGTAATTGCATTGTTTTAGAATATTGATGCACAGAAATGAAGCAAAAATAAAGTGTTTTAGGATGGACACAACATTAAATATAAATTATAAAGAACTTTAAAAATCACGATTTTGATACAAGATGGATAGCATTGATCATTTAAACTCAAATATATTGTAATTACGCTGTTTGTTTTAGAATATAGATGCACAGAAATTAAGCAAAATAAAGCAGTTTTAGGACAGATACAACACTAAATATAAATTAAAAAGTATTTTAAAAATTACGATTTTGACACAAGATGGATGCTATATTTCATTTTGAAGTGGGTCACGTGATCTCTTCATATAATGGGTGTAATTATTATTTTAATTTTTATTTTAAAAACTACTGAATATATTTTGCTGAAATTTTTTTTCATATATTTCATGGGATAATTTTAATAGTTCCTAAAAAATTCAAAGTAATTTGCGAATGTTATAATTCGCTTAAAAAATGTTTGATAAATTAGGTCTCATAGGGTTCAATGTATTTCATTTTTTCAACCTGGATTCAACCCAAAACTAATTGGGTGATATTAATCATTTATATTCTCATAGGTTCCACAGACCATCTGAACAACATACTAAAATTTCATTTTGATAAAGTCATTTTTACAGCAGTTATCATGCTAACAGACAGACAGACAGAATGAACAAAGTCATAAACACTTTTCAACTATGTTGTAAAGTGTTAATAAATGTAAATATTGAATAATTCAAATTACTTTCCTATGAATATGGATATTAGATGTGTTGTGTATTTACATCGAGGAATAAGGCATAAGACACTCTCATAACTCAACTACCTTTATTCACACCTAACTTACAAGTGCAGAATATTTATAGCTGCCTTCATAGAAGAGTTTAGTCCCACATACTAGGATGATGTCATTTCGTTGACATAATAGATTTGCATACGCCACACTCCTCCGTACTCAATTATAGTCCTTAGGGGTTGCCGGTAATAGTGCAGTCTATCAGTAGGTTTCCGACTTCTCATGGATCAACGCAATGGCATTTCTGGTATCACCGGTGCAATGGATTCCGTTGGTTCAACTGAGGCTCCTGGACTTGGAATTATGGTTTCAGTTTCAGGATCAGAAATCTCAACAAGCTTTGGTATGGTTGGCAAAGTATGGGGGCTTGGAGCTTCTTGGAGAAGTTTCGTCCAACTCTGTCAAGGTTTATGTTGCAGGGACTTTGAGATTTTCAGAAATGTCCTCCATTGTAGGATACAGATCAGGTATCTCCATAGGTTCCATCTCTTCAGTAGAATACGTGTCCACTTTACGCAATTGGCCAACGTGCCTCCTCCAGATCTCGTTTCCTACTTGAATACTGTAAGATAATAAACGATCTTTATTAATCACTGTTCCCAATTTCCATTTTCCCCTCCTGGAATAGTTTCTTGCTGCCACTCTATCTCCTTCTTTAAATTCGCTATAATTAGGTTCCTTGTTAACTAATGCATTTTGCTTGTTAACCAATTCCTTGTTAACCAATGCATTAGGTTTTAATATGTCCAGCCTAGTTCTAATGCACCTTTTTAAAAACAACATGCTAGGAGACTCATTTGTTACCGAATGAGATGTAATTCAGTAATGTAACAGAAATCTTTGTAATTTAGTGCTTAAATCGTCATGGTCGTCTAGCTAGACTTTAAGGAATCTTTAAATAATTGCACTACAATTTCAGCCTGATCACTGGTTTCTGGATGGTAAGGGGCAGATGCAGTATGTTTAATATTATACATCTTCATAAATTGAGAAAGTCATAACTCATGAAACTAGCCCTATTATCACTAACTAGTGAATAAGGAATAACATATCTGGCAAAAAGTATTCGTAGTTGTTCTATGGTTCGACTAGAAGTAATATTTTTCATGAGAATTACTTCAATCCATTTCGAATAAGGATAAAAAATTACAAGAAACATTTTCTCTAAAAATGGTCCTGCATGATCTATGTAGATTCTTTGCCAGGGTCCATTCGGCCATTTCCATGGGTGTTGATTCAATTTTGGTGATTCCTCTATATTTTTCATGCATGCTGTGCAATTCATTAAGTAGTTTTGAATATCTATATCTATTCCCTGCCAATAACAATAACTTCTAGCTATTTGTTTCATTTTTACAATACCAGGATGGCTTGTATAAAATTCTTCCAATACTTGCCTCCTATATTTCTGTAGAATGTAAACTCGATCTGAATGCATGATACAACCCTGTTGTAATGAAAATTTAGTTTCTTTCCCCTTCCAAGGAGGGGTAAATTGCATCCAATTTGTAAGCAATCGTACAATTGTATAAGATGAGGGTCAGCTTTAGTAGCTTTGTCAATATCTTTTGCCATTATAGGAAATACTTCAATTTGACTTATGTTAAAAGAGTCAGCTTCTGTGAAATCATTTTTCATGATCAGTAGAGGTAATTGAGATAAAACATCTACATTACTATGTTTCTTTGTATTACGATATTGTATGGTGTATTTAAAAAAGCCTGCAAGAATAATGAATAATGCACTATGCTGGTTGCTGATAAAACGGGTAAGCTATGATTAGGTGCAAAAATTGAAGTCAATGGTTTGTGATCTGTAACAAGATGAAAATATTGACTAAATAAATACAGATAAAATTTCTTTATTCCCCATACAATACCAAGTGCCTCTTTATCTATTTGGGAATACTCTTGTTCGGTCTTGTTTAAAGACCTTGATGCAAACAATATTGGTCTCTCAGTACCATCTGGCATAATATGACTCAAGATTGCCATAACACCGACTGAAGATGCATCCGTTTGTAATACTAAAGGTAATTTGGGATCATAGTGTGCTAAAAACCCTATCTGATGCAATTTTTTTTTTTTGCAGTGCTTCCTTGCATGATTTTGTCCAGATGAATTTTTTTTCTTTATACAATAGATTATTTAGCAGTGTAGCTACTGTCGAAAGGTTTGGAAAAAATTTAGCATAATAAGTGATTAATCCCCAAAACTCTTCAATTCAAAAACACTTTTGGGTTCTGGACCCTCTACTTTTTCTTTAGTTTTATAAATTCCAAACTGATCAATTACATGCCCACGATATTGAATCGAATTTTGGAAGAATTCACTTTTAGGCCATACTTTTCTAATCCTTTCATTCTTTCTAATTTTTTTCTAATCTTTTAGATGGTTTAAATGTTCTTGTTCGTTTGTTCCAGTTATTTTAATGTCATCTAAAAATACATGAACTCAGTCTATCCCAGCTAAAATTTATTCTATACTTCTATGTCATACTGCTGGAGCCAAGGATATACCATAATTTATTCTTTTATACAGCCGAACTCATTTAATACAAGCACGGCTAAAACAAGAGCACGGTTAAAACGAGCAATCTGCACATTAAGTTTGGTTCACTATTTAACTATATTAAAAGTTTCATGCTTTTTACGAGCACAAAAGTAGAATCTCGGCTAATACAAGAACAATATTTGTCTACTTTAATGAGATTTTTTCCTTTTCGACAAAAATGGAAATCCTAATTAGTACCAAATCTGAAAAACATTAAGCTTGTATTCCTGCCTCCGAATGCAACTTCCGTTTTACAGCCAATGGACCAAGGGGTTATCAGAAGTTTTAAGTTTTTCTTCAGACATTTTCTAACTTTACAACTAATTGAAAAAATGGAGAAAAAGTTAGAATTAAAAGTAAATCTCTTAGAATCCATTTATCTCTTGGATGATGCATAGAAAAGTGTGACAAATTTAACCATTCAGAAATGTTTTAAAAAAGCAGGGCTTACAAACAACTGTATGGATGAAAACAACATTTCTGACTATGAGGATGAAGACGATCTAATACCCTTATCGGAATTTCTAGAAAAAAAGAGATCTTAATTCCTATCAAGGTTGTCCTTTAGACAACTTTGTTATTGTTGATAATGAAATTGAAACACCTGGACTTTTAACAGAGGATGAAATTTTACAAGATATCCTTGAGAACAACCAAAACAATGATGACAGCGATAGTGAAAATTCAGCCGAAACATCAACACCTGTAACTTACGTTGAAGCTAAAAATGCCTCAGATATTTTAACATGATTTTATGAGATGCAACTAAATGATGAAAGCATGCAGATGGCTCTCGGTGTTTTAAGTCGAGACATACGAGATGCACAAATGAATATGCCAAGCAAACAATCAAAATTTACTGATTTTTTCAATAACTGTTAAAGTGCAATTAAGTTAAATGAGACCATATGTGCATTTATTTACACTGTAAGAAAAATAAACATCATCTATAGGAGGACTGAAAATTCTATGTTTATTAAATGACAAAGCTAATATTGCACTAAGAAAATTACCTAAGTTAATTCTAGTAATTATTTTTATTACGGTGTGTATTTAAAAAAAATTTTTTCCTTTCACAGGTCTTACGAGTAACGGCTAATCCGAGAAATTTTACATATTCTTACCTTCTTGTATTAACCGAGTTGGACTGTACATAAATAACCCTTTATGAGTGTTTATGGTTAGCAAATGGCGATCCCGTTCATCTACATTCATTTAAAGATATGCTTCTGACAAATCAATTTTGTTGAAATATTTTCCTCCCGCTAATTGGTTTAAAATATCTTCAATTTTGGGCAAGGGATATTGGTCGATTTTCAATATGGGAGTAATTGGAATACTGTAGTCCCCACAAATTCTTACTTTCCAATTTGATTTTACTACTGGAATTATAGGTGTAGCCCAGTCACTTTGAGTTACGGATTCAATAATATCTTCTTTAACCAACCTATCCAGTTCCTGCTCAATAGGTTCTTTTAGTGTGTATGGAACTGATCTAGGTTTAAAAAATTTCGGTTGAGAATATTTTTGAACTTCTAATCGACATGTAAAATTTTGTAAGTATCCAATTCCTGAAGTAAATACAGCTGAATGTTTTTGAAACAGGGCATTAAGCTTTTCCTTATATGTACCATTACTATTTACACATTTAATTTCAGGCCAATCTGTTTGAAAATGTTGTGACCAATCTCTTCCGAAAACAGCAGTCACATTTTCCCTAACTAAATAAATGCATTCTTTATTTTGTTGGTTCTTACACTGTAACTGGATCAATGGGTACGACCATGGATTGATCAAAATTGCATAAAGGTAAATCAGTTTTCTGAATGCATTTATGAGGACATAGTTTGTTAAATTTCTGAATATTCATATAGAAAACGGTTGCACCTGTGTCTAATTCTAACAACATTTTCGATTTTCAATCTTTACATTTAGTAACAATTTCTTTGCGAATCGGGAAGTCGTTACTTTACTCATTTCTTTTAATGGAGAAGATACAATTATTTTCTTTTGGAATGACATACTCGAGCTAAATGACCTTAATGACGAGCTAAATGACGAGCAGATTTTGAAAACATAATTTACGTATTTACATTTGTGTGCTAAATGATTCGGATCCAGGCATCGATAGCAATATCTCCCAAATCTTTCAACCGAACTGGTTTCTTTCTTTGATTTTTGTACTTTATGTAATGTAGAACTAGTACTACTTAATTTATTAACAGAAAATGTTCGATGCATTTCATGCACATCCTGGTTGGCTGCTTCTAATCCTAAAGCAGTGGATTTCGCTAACTCAAAAGTTAGATTTTGGATTATGAGTAGTTTTTTTTTTATATGGTCTCGTCTTTAAGACCCATTACTAATTTATCTCTTAACATCATTGATAAATTAGTAACAAAATTACAGTTTCTAGAAAGATTTTGCAATTCAGATACAGGGCCGGTCATTGAGGGAGGTCGCTGGGACACACGGCACCATTGAGAGAACATACCAAATTAATTTTTTAATTATAAAGATTTATTACAATTTCTATTAAAAAAAATCTAAATTTTTGGTTCAATTAAATCGGGAATTATTGAAAATAAGTGATGGAAAATGCCACTAGATGGCAGCACTACAGCTTTCATGAGAGAAATAGGACTCTCACGAAAGCTGTAATGTATATAATTTTTAGGGGAAAAATACAGGGAATACAGGATTTGCTTAAGCCGTACCCCTTTTACTGCCTTATCTTGAGCGAACGAATGGTACATCTACAATATTAGAAATTTGGCTTGAAAAAAACAGACATTGCAGGTTTCCCATTGGATATTGACCACGTTTTGCAGGCACTTTTCGTCAAAGAGAATAAGAACAACAGTAAAATGTGAGGAGGAACTTATCAAATTGGCTTAGTTTCGTTAATTTGGCTTCAGTTTTCTACATTTAAGAATGTGCATGTTCTCTCTCTCATCTTCTTTTATGAATAAATTTGGAAGTTTAAATAAACATTTGAAAACAAATTACTCTTTTTTGTAATTTTGATTTCTTTTATTAATTCAATTAACTTAGTTCTTTCAGTTTTGGTTCATGGTGAAATTTTTTCGTATTAGAATTAGAAAATTGAAATCTAAAAAATCTTTGATACATGCTTTTTTTTTTCTTTTAATAAGTGGGGCTTACTTATGATATTTTAGGGGTTTCTGTCCATCGTGAGTAAATTGGGACACTCAGTTTGAGGGACCACTTGACCTACACAGCTGTCTTACTTTTCAACTATTTAACATTAAAAAATACCTAAAAATTAAAGAAATTCTAAATATTTGTTAAAAAGCTTTAAAATTAAATTTTCTTTCCAACATGATCCTTTTATCTGACGTCATTTTTCTGGAAATTTTGGCCCCCGCTGGTAATTATATGGTTTAGATATCCCATGGGCGTATATTTTAATTGAGGTAGCCCCCCAAATTTCTTATCTCGGCTTCTAATTCAACGATATTGATTCTGATGATGGCTATAGTCTCTGCACTATCTATATATGTCACTTGAATATACATATGTTGTGTCAGCCCCCTGGGAGTAACTTTTAGCTTAACTAGCCCCCACAATTTTACATCTCATTTCCTAATTAAGTGATTTTGGTTCTGCTAGTGGCTATAGTCTCTGCACCATTTATACATGTCACCTGGATGTGCATCTTTGTTGTGAAACTCCCTGAGTGTAACTTTTACTTCAGTTAGCTCCCCCCCCCCCCCAAATTTCCCATCTCACCTCCTAATTGAGTGGTTTTGATTCTGCTGGTGGCTGTAGTTTATGTATCACCTTGATATACATAATTGATGGATATGAACACATACTTTTTTTGTGTCAACCCTTAGGCATAACTTTTAGTTTAAATCCCCACAATTTTAAATCTCAGTTCCTAATTGAGCAATTTTGATTCTGCTGGTGAGTCTCAGCAACATTTGTACATGCAACCTGGATATATATTTTTTGTGTCAACCCCTGGGCGTAACTTTTAGTTTAAACACCCACAATTTTACATCTCAGTTCCTAATTGAGCAATTTTGATTCTGCTGGTGAGTCTCAGCAACATTTATACATGTCACCTGGATATATATTTTTTCGTGTCATCCCCTGGGTGTAACTTTCAATTGAACTAGCTCTCACAACCTTACATATCTGTCTCTAATTGAGCGATTTTGGCTCTGCTGATGGCTATAGTCTCAGCACTATTTTTACATGTCATCTGGATATGCATCTTTAATGTTACAAATCCCTGAGCATAACTTTTACTTCAATAAGCCGCCTCCCCCACCCCAATTTCCTATCTCGCCTCAGAATTCACTGATTTCGATTTTACTGGTGGCTATAGTCTCTGAACCATCTGTATGTATCACCAGAATATGCATATTTTTCTAGTCAACTCCCTGGATGTAACTTTTAGTTTAACTAGCTCCCACAATTTTATCTTAAGTAAATTAGGACTATGTAATGTTTTCACAAGGAGGGGTGCATCCATATGTGTCCAGGAATGCTATAAATGAACGAGCAGGTAGGAAGTATGTAATTTTACTTATCTTAAAAATACGCCCGTCACTATACACAAAACACACACACACATATATATATATATATATATATATATATATATATATATTACTGACACATATATAGGCATAAATACATAGATGAGCACCCCTCTCTATATGTCGTTTATGAACCTCCACTGTTCAGATATATATTTTGAAATTGACTCACCTTCTACCTAGTTGCGTTTGTAGAATCTGTAACGTTCTGTCATTTCCAGTGGAGCCAGACTTAAATGGTCAGTAAACAACTTCTTCATACTTCAAATCAGAAGGTTTCCTCCATGTGGCAAGGTTCTTTAGTATTTTATAAGTAGGGGCTCCAAATGAATTGAGCAGCGCTGCAACTTTGAATTCTTCTTTAACTTCCTTCACTCGGAACGAAGCTTCCATCCTCTCAAATTCTTCCTCTATAGAACAATACATATTGAACTGGCCCATGGCCATCCTTGTTGCCACTGTTGTGTATTTACACCAGGAATAAGGCATAAGACACTCTCAGAACTCAACTACCTTTATTCACACATCTTACTTACAAGTGCAGCAAATTTATAGCTGCCTTCATAGAAAAGTTCAGTCCTGCATACTAGGATGACATTATTTCGGTGACATAATAGATTTACATATGCCACAAGATGCATACTTTTTGTACATGGCCAGGTCATATTTTGCATCAATTGAACATATGTTCAAATTATCATTGTGTGTGCTGTGTAAGTGTGTTACTATACCTCTGGGCCATCCCTCTAAATTTCTAGGTCAGAACTTTACAGGTTGTAAATTTATTTATGATGGCAATAAATATTCTCATAAAGCTATAACAAAACATGTTACCAGTGAGTATGCTCTTAAAGCATTAAATTATTAAAATTATGAAATTAATCACTTAATGCACATATAGCTTTTTAAAACTGATTATAACCATATATTGAATAATATAAATAAACTTACCAAAAGGTGCCATTTTTATATTCTTGCAAGTTAAATTGTTTATAAAGCACTTTCAGACCAGGCGAGTTGACTTCTGTACAAATATAAAAGAGAATATGTAAAAATTCATTTTCTGAAGTTATAAAGAAATATTAACTGTATATGGAAATAATAGCATATTCAAGTGTTGTATAGCTGCTACTTGGATATGGTGTTAAATGATCTATAACTAGGCTTGCTATACATCCGGATTTAGTCAGGAATGCCTGGACTTTTAAAGAAACTATTAATTCTAATTTATAGCAAGTGCTGCTCTACTTTGTATGACACTAGAAAGACAAATGTGCAATTATTAGAAAAAGAACTTTCCCATTAAGCTATTAAAAAAGCTTCTCATATTCACATGCAAAATCCCCATCAAAATACCATTAATCTGTAATTAAAAGGGGAAACTCTTGTATGTAGGGCTAGTAATTTTCAAACTGTAATAATATCACTTAAAAAAATAAACTTTCAGTAACTAAAACAGTTTTTAAGGTTAGGCCTTTTATTTCCTTTGCACTGAAATCAATTTAAGTATTGATTTTATTTTCTTCTAAAAGATATCAAATTAAAAAAAAAAAAAATTGCAATTGACCCTATGTACAATGACAATGTTGTACCTAGGGCCACATGCTTAATATTGTTATCTACATATAATATAAAATGAATACTACAGAAAAAAGAATGTTATTAAAAAAACCTCAGTATTAATTGAATTTTGCAGAAAATTTAACCACTTGAATTGAACTTTTATGAAATTTTAACAGAGAATAATGATAAAATATAAATAATACAAATTAAACAAAATTTGATTACTCAAATCACAATAATATTAATAAAAGAAAATATTTGTATTATTTTACATTGTAATTGGGTCATTTCATATCAAATCAACAAATAGGGGTTGCATCATAGCAATGGATTTTGATCAAAAATTAAAATTAGCTTATATACCTGGGAAGAAAGTAAAAGCTAGAATTTCAATTTTTTTAAAAAGTTGAAGGGGAGATTTTGCCCCTTGAAACATCGTTCAAGGTCATATTTCTGCGAAAAGTGATGTTCATTCTTTCCAAAATAAAACCACTTGTATTTGTCACAAACCAATATTTTAGGTGCCATTTTAAAGCTAAGACTTCAAGCTTTCATATGATATAAACTAATTGTAATATTTTTTTTTTTAACGAAACCCTTTCTAAACACTTAAATTTGAAAATTTTAAAGTTTTTTCTCATGTTTAAGATTTTTTCAATTTAGCTGGCAAAATTAAAACATGAATAAAATATGGTTGATTTAATGAATTGGAAGTGTTTTATAAGCACAAAAAAAAATTTAAGCTTCTAATCCACTTTTTACTTGGATTTTAGGGTTTCCAAACTTCCAAAAATTATCACTTTTAACACCTCTAAGACCCCATGTGGAGCATAATTTAAAAATCTGAAAACGTATTTAATAAAACAACAAATCTATGTAGATAATCAAGTGAAAGAAGCTTTTTTGTATATTTTATCCTTTCGATTTTTAAAATTAAAAAATATAAGTGTCATTTTCAGCACATGAAATTTTTTAAAAACAAGAAGTTATTT
This sequence comes from Amaurobius ferox, assembly GCA_951213105.1. Taxonomy (NCBI): domain Eukaryota; kingdom Metazoa; phylum Arthropoda; class Arachnida; order Araneae; family Amaurobiidae; genus Amaurobius; species Amaurobius ferox. The sequence goes on from OX578143.1 coordinate 26,273,463, forward strand.
ATTCGTATTTAAATGAACCAAAAATATGTTGTTTCACCTGTGTATCTGTTCTTTTCTTATTGTTAACATTAATTTAAATATGATTTCATTAATTTTTATTGTAAATATCATTGCTGAGTGTTTTGCATCTGATAGCATTTAATTAAAAAATGAAAGTTTCTGAGCATTTAGAACATTCACCAAGTATGCAACTTTCATCTTCTGTCGAGCAAACTATCATTTTTAGCAATAAAGTAATATCTCAGCTTTTATATGTATTGCCAAAACCATTAGTTTTATATAGGATGATAGGTGAGTACATATACACTGTGAGTACCACTAGCACCAGTTAAGATACACCATTTGGGTCATAGCTCTGCAAATTGTGAAAAGCCTATCTTGTAATTTAGATGGTTTAAAATTCAGTACACAATTCTTTTAAGATTTCCTAAAAGCAAACATTTTTGCCTTAATTCTAGTATTCCTGTAGTAGATTGTACAGATAAACACTCTTTCTTCCATGGTAAAAACAGCTAATTTCATTACATGTAAAGAATATGCAAACTGTTTCCTTCACTTTCAAATCAAGAGTCCTACCGTTTTTTAATTGAGGAAAGAACCATGTTTTGAGGTCTTTAGTTGTGTGTGAGAACTAGATACTGGCTAGCTCCAAACTCTTTCATAGTTGTTTTAGTAGCCTAACTTTGAGGCATGGACTTAAATTTTTAATTTATTCTGGTGTTGAACTGCTTTTGTTATATTTTCCCTTTAGCTTTGTGATTAAATTAGTGCAATCTTCACAGAGCTGGATGTGAAGAGTTTGGATGACTGTTTGGAAGGTAGTTCAACATCTAAACATTTTGCCAACTAAGTTTAAACAGCTTTTTGAGTCAAGTAAACATATCTTTTTGAGTTTTGTCTTTCCCTGTAATTTTTGCTTTGAGTTGACTTAGATTATTTTAATTGGTGAGACACCTAATACATCACATGCTATGCTGACTGTTTCAATGGCTATTTCACTAGTCTGATATTCATCGGAACTACTCTTTTTGAAATTCTTAGTGGTTGACCTTTACTTGAGCATAAAGATTTACCATGTATAAGATCATGCAAGTTTGCTGCTTTTTGTTGTTCTATAAAGTAATTGTTCTCAGGCCTTTACTTACTCGAGCTTTATGAGATGAAAATGGATTGCAGCAAGAACGATCTATTTTAGAATCAAAATTAAAAAATATGAAGCAGCATTTCCAATGGTAGACATCATTTCCAATAGAAATGCAACTAGACTGCTGTTCAGCTCAATGTTTCACAGAAAACTGATCTAACTCTCACACCTACAAAACTAAGCCAATGCCCAGTGATTCCAAAACCAGATGTGACTTCTGACCCATTCCTCCCTCATTTGCAACCCAGTATGGTACCTTGTCCAGAATGATGGCTGCTGGGGAAGAATCAGAGCATATCTGAGAAAGATGTTTTCCAAAGCAATTAAGAGAAAAATAATTGGTTTATTAAATTTCACATTTTTTCAACATAATAGATGTTTTAAATTTATTTTCATAATATATAATTAGGTAGGAAACATGGACATTTATTTATTATTTTATTTTATTGGATTTTTTTCCCAAAGATAAAAAATATGATGAAGTCTAATGAATAATTAATTTAAATGATTGAACATATATTCAAATGCACAAGCCAAATGGCATTTTTTGTACAAACATTAAATATGAATAACTAATTCCCTATCATTTAAAATTTTTAATACAGAAAATGTCACTTTTCTTTTGAATTTTATAAATAGAAAGAAAGAAATATACAAAATATGATAATACATTGGATCATCTGTATGTATTTGTGGCTTTTTTGAAACAGTTTTTATTTATTTCTTCTTAGGGGGGGGGGGGGGGTAAACTTGGTAATTTTCATCAGTTGAAGATAATGCAAAGTTAGAACATTGAAAGAACTTTCTGTTTGAGGTAACATGGTACAAATAAAATTTTGATATGCATTTTTTTCAACACAGACAACTTATCTCCCCCCCCCCCCCCCCCCGATGCCCAATCATAAACAAGAATATATGAAATCACTTTTTAATTAATATTAATGATAATAAAGAAAGAAATGCACAAGCAAAACAACATATTTTTAAATAGACATTTAATTATTAATAAGTAACGCCCTGTTTTGAAAACTTTCCATCTGTTGAAAATGTCACTTTTCTTTTTAATTGACAATTTTAAAAGTAGAAAGGATAAAATACACAAAAAAGAACCTTTCACCTGACTATCTGGAGCTTTTCAACACAGATAACTTATCTCCCCCCCCCCCCCACCCCGATGCCCAATCATAAACAAGAATATATGAAATCACCTTTTAATTAATATTAATGATAATAAAGAAAGAAATGCACAAGCAAAACAACATATTTTTAAATAGACATTTAATTATTAATAAGTAACACCCTGTTTTGAAAATTTTCCATCTGTTGAAAATGTCACTTTTCTTTTTAATTGACAATTTTAAAAGTAGAAAGGATAAAATACACAAAAAAGAACCTTTCACCTGACTATCTGGAGCTGTTGTTTTATTGAATCAATTTTTAAATTTCTAAATTATGTCCCACATGGGATTTTGGGGGGTGTTAAAAGTGATCATTTTTGAAATTTTAGAAGTTTAGCAACCCTAAAATCCAAGTAAAAAATGGAGTAGAGACTAAATTTTTTCCAGGCTAAGACTAGGGAGTAGGGTAAGATGTGGTGAAAATTCGAAGATTTAGATTAATTTCTTTTATTTATTTTAAGAGGCCTAAAAATTGCATTTTTAGCAAAATTGATGCTAAATTTCAAAGCCGAATTTCAGCCCCTCAGATTGCAGTTAGCCAAACATTACAATGACATGAAATGTAGTCCTCCACTTTAAGACCAGTAAAATAGCTTTTATCCCACGTCTCTATCTTTTTTGAGTTCCAAGATATTTAAGTTTACGTGAGCATCAAAATTGGCCAAATTTATAGTCCACAATGTTGGAAAAATGGCCGTACCTAAAAAACAAAGAATAAGAAAAAAATTTAAACATTGTTTTTTATCTATTGGAATATGTAGGAACATATGTGCAAAATATAAAAATTTTTAAAAATGGTCATGCATATAAATATTCTTTTTTTTGTTGATTTCACATGGAATGACCCAATTTGTAAAACTGATGCCAAAAGTAAGTACAGTGCAACTTGGATAAAACAAACGTCTCTAATTTGAAATCATTGTTAATTCGAAGATTTCTCTTGGTCCCTTGAACTTTGTATTAAATCAATGTTAAAAAATCGTGAATAATTTGAAGTTAAACTTCCTTAATTCATGGTTTGAAAGTTTTTTATAAAAACTTTCAAACCATAACAACTTTTCGGCCTTTCATCATTAAGAAATCATCGCCGGAATACCCCCACCTGTTCGACAGCTGAAACCCCCCTTCCCACTACTTGTTCGAGCTTTCAACCTACAGAGGGTGTGGGTTTAACCGGCTTCAGATGTCATTTGAGTTTCCTACTGTCAGTGTGTCTGTAGTGTTGTGAGAGTTTCACTAGTGAGCATTCACGATGTCTTTGAGTAAACCACGCATTCAATACCAGAATTTAACGTTTGCTGAAAAGGTCGCTGTTATTCGTGATGTGGAAAAGGGTGTGAAGAGGAAATGCCAAATCACCAACGAGTACGGGATAGAGCCGAACACTTTGTCTACTTTTTTGAAAAATAAGGACAAAATTCGAATTATCCAAGTTGCACTATAGTTAACATAGCCACTCTGAGCCTCTAATAACTTTGGATTAACTTAAATACATATCACCTCTGTTAATTACATAAGTTGTATCATTGTGGTGTAGAAATTTTTCTGACTCTTTACTGAATTCATTCTAGGTATTTCATTGCATACTGATGGTTTGCAAACATAAAAATGTTTTGTTTTCTTCCCATCTAATTTTGTCAAACGATAGCTTCCTTTTCAATTTGCTCCTTTCCATAAGCTATTACAGAATCCATATCACTTGCAGAATCTAAGATTCCATCATACTATCTAGTGATTCCTTAGATCTCATCCCCATAATCATTTTCTGATGCATATTCCTTCAGAACTGTCCCTTTCTAGTCAATTCACACAATTTGCTTTTTCTGCTTGAAATGTAGGTTTCTTAACGATTTTCTTTAATTCTGCCACTTCAATTTCAGGTTTTCTGAAGTATCAGTAAGGATTCTACATTTACCCGACTTTTGTCCATCACTTTTTACAATACAAGTTTTAGCATTGAAAAAAGTGTTAATTTGTTCTGGTGTTATACATTGCATTCAGTGTTTGATGTAAGGCTGAATTTCTGATAATCATCAATTTTGGGTCCCTTTTTAAAAAAAGATATATAAATAAAACATATATTTTTTTTGTCGTATATGTTTAAAATACAGTCTGTTCTACATGTTTTTCAATAATCTATATAAATAAAATTGAAAACCTGTCTGTTTGTTTGTCTCATCATCACAGAATGGCTTAACAGAATTTAATGAAATTTTGTGGGTAGCCCTGAAATAGCTCAACTTAAAATTTAGTTCTTGTTTCGAATTTCAAAGACCAGAGGTTGTTGAGATATTAATTAAAAATGAACAATTAAACCTTCCATAGAGATAGTGTTATGCGGACAATATATTTTCCGCCAATTTATTTGAAGAAAATTATATCTCTGTGGAGTTTATTGCACTTATTAGTCACATTTGAAAATCGCAGGGTTGAAACATGAATTTAAATGGAAACTCTTACTCATCATAGTATATTTTTCACAGGCTCTTACTCAACAATGAAAAGTATTAAGAAATCAAAAGGATTATTTAATTATCAGCATTTTATGAGGAAGATTCTTTCTTATATCATGTTGCTAAGCAACATAATTAAATGAAATGTGTTTGTTAATTTTTATTATTAATTTTTCAATTTGAATAATGAATAAATAGATATAAAAATATATCTTATAAATGAAAGGTTTGATTTTGCTTTTAATTATATTAATTACCGACTGCATACATTACTTTAATTTATTTTGGCAAAGAATTTTCAAACATATATACTGTGTTTAGCTAATAAACTCATATATTGTGTTTAGCCAATAAACTCATTTAGCCGATTGTTGAAACAGAATAAGAGTAGAACGGGTAATCTTCTAATACAATTTTAGTGTTTTCATTTAGTATATACAAATGGGATCAGGATGTTTTATTCTTCAGATCTGCAAATTCAGATCTACGAATTTGGAGAGATATCGCTAACATGGCAGTCCAACCGTCCAACTTAAAATGTCGCCATATTGATAAAAATGTTTGTAAATCTATAATAATGTTTTGAAATTGATAAAATTGCACAAAATAAATGAAATCCAGTGTGTTTTGTTAGGGGATAGTATTGTGATTATGTTTCGTCAATTTGTCGCCAAGTGGGACTGTCAGCTCTACAGTCTCAGCGATGAATTCAGCGATTTTTTTAAATGTCTCTAAATTGATGAAAATATCGCCAAATGATGCTAAATTCATCGAAATGACACCGAATTGGTTAAAATTCAATATTTTTCATAATTAAGCACAATTTTCAAGCTAATCTCTGCTGTTTTGTGAGAATTAAATAATATTTTTTCTAAATTTATTTATAAACTGGACCAGGATGCTTTATTCTTCAGATCTGTATATCGAGCACAGAGATAATTTTGTATATCGAGCACAGAGATTCTTATACATTTTTTAGAAGAATTAAATTAAATATTTTGAATAGCAAAGTCATTTAGAATACTATAGAAATTTACACATAATTGTGAATGTTAAGTTTCTTTATATTTATCTCATCATCACGGAAGAACGGCTGCCCTTAATTGGATGAAAATTCATAGACTTGGAATAGCCTTACTTAAAATTTAGTCCATGTTTCGAGTTTCTAGGGCCAGTGGTTGTTCAGATATTAATTTAAAACACACAATTAAAAATTCCATAGAGATAGCATTGATTATGCAGACAACATTTTTTTTCACCAATTTATTTGAAAAAAATTATATCATGTCGCTTAGCAACGGATATAATCCAATGTGTATATGTGGTAGACAATTTTTATTAAATCTTTTCAGATTTAAAAATAAAGATATGTATATAAAATGAATTTCATTGATATTGCATTTTAAACTGGATAATATCAATTATGGTCTTCAGGTTTAAACATTATTATTATTGATATTTTCAAGTTATTATGTTATTGTTTTATTTTGGCAAAAATTGTTGAAACTCATATATTGTATGTAGCATGGGTAATCTTCTACAAATGCACGGATATATCTTCTAATCTACGAGAATATAAGTAGTACATGTATATTGTCATCATAGGTGCCGACTCCGGGGAAGGGGGGGGGGGTAGAGAGGCACGAGCCCCCGCTGCACTTTTCCATTTGCTCCCTCTGGGAAGTTTCAAGATTTTTTTCTAACTTCATATTTTACTAAATACCAGAAGTTGAAATCTTTTAAACATAAAAATAACTGAAAGAAAATCCTATCCAATTCACATCTTCCTTTCGACAGCGCAGTAAACTATCTTGCACACAAACCAAGCTCCTCTTTACCCCCAGGAAACATATTTACGCTACCGACAAAAACACCTGGTTACCAGAGCTTTTTCGACTGACCACCTAATTCAAATAAAAATGGAATATTTACAGCCATGGGATTGGCCTTTCCAAAAAATAGCTGCCTCCCTCCAGAAATAACTATAAATGATAACCACGAAGTAGAGATAACTTATTTGGTCTACCAAAGAGATCTTATCTGTAATTACTCCTTGATTCTATATACCAGTGCAGTCTTTACAATGCCGTCTTTACATTCTGTTTAAAACGGCAAATCCCCCAGGCAGCTTTATTCCTGGTGAGTGCTGGATGTATAGCAGCCAACAGCACCAAGTCATTGAGACCAGAAAGCTAAAATTATAAATTATGAGAAAATAGAAAGTATGGGATTTGTAGGAATTTTGTGGAAAAAATGGTTGCATTTTGTAGGAGGACTTTGCATATGTTCAATTGGTGTGGTCTCAGATGAGTGATGCTTGTGGTGTTGAAGGCAGTGTGATGTTTTGGTTCTTTTAATAAAGATTTCAATTTGGTTTGTGATGAAAAAAGAAAACACAATATTTTTGTGCTATTCTTAAAGGTTATATTTAAATTTGTAATTAAATATAAACATACTTATTTCTCATGGATAAATTTAAATTAAAATGGCAAAAATTTCTTTTTGCATGAGATATACCCAAACTGCTGAAAGATTAGCATTATTAAACATGCAGATTTTGATTTAAGTGCAACACTGGTAAGTATATATGTTATAATGGCTCTGAGCATCACATTCTATGAAATTGTACTGATAGGTGTTTTGAAATTAAATAATATAACTACATTAGAGCTTTCATTTAAAGGGATAGGTGAAACATGACAATGCTATAATTTTAACAAAAATGGTACTTCTTCCAGAAATTGCTGTATACAATTAGGCAGTGGCGGCTCGAGCCCAGAGGTCGCAAGTCGTGCAACTTCCTCATAAAAAGTTCCTACATTATTAACCTTATTTATATAAATGTATTAAAAATTTTTGTAAATAATTGTTGCACATTTTGCAAATTTTTTCAAAACGTCCTTCCACAAAAGTGTAGTGCTGCCATCTTGGAACACATTCAGCAACTAAAATCGACAATGTAGTTGCTGAATGCATTATAAGATAGCAGCACTAGAAGAATCTTCTACACTGTGGTTTCGTGGTAGGGCCACAAATTTAGAGCGACCCAGATAGAACAAAGATACATTGTTTACTAATATAAGTTTGAATGAACGAATATGAACTTTGGCAATTTTCAAAGCATTGTGTGCCGCGTATCGTTGAGCGGCGTCACCAGAAAATAAATCAGTTTATCATGGGTCTTCTAGAATTGGCATTATTTCGCTATTGTGGCTGATCTTAAGAATATGAATTTGAATGATTCTGTTGTTTTCCAATATAGTTTTGGTATTTTTAAATAAATCCTTGAATAAAATGACCGTTTATAACAGAATGACGGTTTATTTTTAAAATTATATAAGTAATTCTATTTTAAATTACAAATTACCAACAAATGACAAATCTCACAGATTCAATAGTCATTTTATTTTACAAACATCCTACAGACATAAAAATAACAGTCAAAGCTCTTTCGGACACTTTACATGTCCATCCTCAGTGACAGTACAATTAGAAATGATGCCAACGTGCTTAAATACACTTCAATACTTTCAAGAAAAATTTGCATATCATGAAATTGTCAGTTATACAAAGGTAGGTTATGAGTCAGATTATAATTTATACAAAGCTCGGCAAATACTCCAAAAAGGTTTAAAAATACAGTCAAACCTCTCATTTACGGTCACTTTCCGGACAGAAAAATTTGTCCGTAAACGAGGGGTAACCGTATAAGAGGGGATCGTTCTAAATTAGATCAAATATTACACATTAATCGTTTTAAATTCCTCATATTGAAACATACCTATCTTTGAGAACATAAAACAATTTTAAGGTAAAGGGCAAACCCATAGCCAAAATTGATTTCGGGGTGAGGGTGGGGGGGTGAACATTGTTTTTGATACTATACCTGATTAGATCTTTACCTTGTACCTTTTCAGTGTTAAATTTTTCTTTCATCAGGGGGTTAACTGCCCCCCCCCCCTTAGCTGCGAACTTGGTGACGAATGTGCACATTTGTTTTATAAAAACAATTAAATTCGCAACATGCAAGCTCATATGCAAAAAACGTACAGCAGTATACATTGAATTTATTTACCTTCAGGGAAAGAACTGATAAGTTGATGTTTGGTGGGTTTTAGCCACCAGTCTTTCTCCTTCGAAGTGTATTTTAAGTTGTGAGACTAAATTTAATGCCTTTCCATCATTATGCTTACAGGAAAATGTCTTTAGTCCGTCTAACACTTTAAAAACTTCAGAGTAATTTCTGATGCTGACTCCTTGCTCTTCACACTCGACTTCTTCTTCCTCTTCAGATGATTCTGTTGCAAATTCCCTGAGGATATCGGATATTTCTCCTGTTTTCTTCTATCATCACATCTGCATCCATAGGAGCATATTCTTCAGACGATACGCCCACGAATCTGGCCTTTTCCATCAAGCTCTGTAAACTTTTAGATTCTTCATCTGAATCAGTCGGAAGTGTTGCAATCTCCCTAAAACCAGCTTTTTGATAACAGTTAGAAATCGTTTCTTCTTTTACACTACTCCATGCGGATTTTATCCATCCAACTGCATCCAAAACGTTCATCGACTTAGCTAGTTTTGTGGCTGATTTAGCCTCTTCCATTTTGCAGATCAATTGCTTTAAAAGTAGCTTGCGGTATTGAACTTTAAAAGATTTGATTACACCGAGATCCAGTGGTTAACACTTTGATGTCGTATTAGGGGGAAGGAAAATCACCTTTATGTTTTTCAGGCGAATGTCTGTTGGATGGAACGTGGTATTATCCATAAACATCACGACTTTTGTTTTTTTCTTCACAAAGTGCTTGTCTAAGTTTATCAAATATTTCAACATGATATCAGAAGTAATCCATGCTTTCCTATTAGGGTGCCATTCGACGGGTAAGCCACGTATATCCAATCCCTTAAAGAAGCGAGGCTTTGCTGCTTTTCCAATCACCAAAGGGGTCAACTTTTCATCTTGCATGTTTGCTCCCAGCAGTATTGTCAATCGCTCTTTAGAAATTTTTCCTCCATTGCAACGCTCTTTTTTTAAGCAAAGCATTTTATCAGGAAGAGATCGATAAAACCAGTTTCATCGATGTTATAGATATCCCTTGCTGAATATCCTTCAATAACTTTTGATATTTTTTTCAACCCAATCTTCACACACACCGTTGTCGACATCAGCAGATTCGCCGACCAGTTTCCTGAATGCGAAATCGATTCAGCCAACCATTTGAGGCTTTGAAGTCTGTGAATCCTAACTCTTCTGTGGCTTCTCTCGCTTTCTCTTGGAGAATTGGCCCGGAAATAGGGAGATTTTTGTTTCTTCAAAAACAAACCAATCGTGAACAACTGTATCTACAGCAAGTCTAGGTGTTTTAGGAAATTTATTTTATCTTTCTTGATTTCCGTTTTTCAACCATTGGTTTCGCCAATATTCTTTCTTTTTCAAAATACAGCATATTTGGGTTCTTCCTACATTAAATTTAGTCGCGAGGGTACGAACTCCCATTTTATGTTTTCATTATACTCAATAACATTAATTTTATCTTTCAGAGACAGAGCACGACGATTACTAATGTACGCTACATACACGTATGAACTCTACAACCTCAATGCCGATGTGACTTCAAATTCTCGAAAAGCAATGCATTAAATGTTAATTTAACGCACCCTTTGTGGTCGTAGTCGAGTTTTCTCCTTGAAGTGGATCCCACTCTTTTGTGACTGAAGGGTGGGGGAGTTCCCGTTACTCCTTATCTCCCTTTTGAATTGCTTACTCTTAATGTCCCTAGAGAATGACCATTGTTGTAGACGTAGGTGTTTTTCCTACTCAGGTGAGTTGCACTTTTTTTCTGGGAATCCATCTTTGGTGTAGAAAATTCAAATTTTGATTGTGTCCGTACAGAGGTTTTAGTCTAATGGAATGAATCATTAAAATAGTGTGCGCATCCGTATCTGAGGGTGACCACTAATCAGGGGTTCAAAGTGCATATTGTGAATGAGTTTCCTGCCGGGGAATTTATAACTGACCGTAAAAACGGTGTGACCATATCTCAGGGGTGACCGTTTAGAGGGGTTTGACTGTATATGATTTTTAAAAAACACACAATAATTATAAATCAATGTAGCTATACAATGGCTTAACGTTAAGGGAATCGAGAACGAGTCACCAAGCATAACTTAGGACCTGAACAGGATCAAAATTACAAATAGAAGAATGGTATAAATAAATAAAAAGGGATTCATAAAGCAAGATCGAACGGGGGCTATTACAGTTAACTAAAAGAAAAGTTTTTTCAAAAAGAGGGCGAAAATTATCTTTATTCACGAACTGAGCAAGAGAAGCAGTCATTACTTTACCATTTTTTACGTTTCTCGCATGTTCTGACAAACGGATGCCAACCGTACGTTTAGTACTCTACCGATATAAAATTTATAGATATCATCTGGAGAAAGGAGGGGTACACCATACACCCCAGCAAGATTTTTAAAGTCAATATTATCCTTAAATTTATCAGTTCGAATGCGATTGAATAAAGTGGTAACAGCTGAATAAGCGGGTTTAAATTTAAATTCAGTACAAAAATTAATAAGGGGCGAAAAATTTTAGGATGGTAAGGACAACTAGCTTTAAACTGTAAACGATCGTTAATAGGAATAAGACTAAAAAAGGGTTGTAAAAATTTTTGGATGATCTTAATGTGTATATTATGGATAAACTCATAAGAGTAGCCGGCATCTTGACAGAGTTTAAAAATTAAATCAATTTCATTATCTAAAGAAATAATAGTTGAACTAACATTAAAAGCGCAATTGAAATATGCGATAAAGGAAGTTTTTTTAGAAGAAATAAGGTGAAAATAATTTGCCGGAATGCACATGTTGGTAAACATAGATTTACGAAATACAGAAGACTGAAAATTAAAAAAATTATGGGAAAAAATAATGTCTAAAAAAGGTAAAGAACGGTTGGATTCATGTTTAATGGTAAAATTAATTGTGGGATAAAAATCATTGACAGAATCAAGTAAATTGAGTAAATCATCTAAACTATGGTTCCAAATTATAAAAACATCATCAACATAACATTGCCAAAGAGTGGGTTTAGGGGATAAAAAAGGCAAAATCTCGTTCTCGAGTTCCTGCAAAACTGCCTCCACAAAAATACCAGAAAGTGGGCTACCCATAGGGGCACCCGAATTTTGTAAGTAAATATCACCACAGAAACCAAAATAGTTGGTCCCCGCAACGATTCAATGTCCAAACATGCAAGAGACATATTAAACTATTAGACATATTAAAATACATCACTTGTTCGAACATGCAAGAGACATAAAAAATGGTAAATTAACAACTACCCTTGCCCAGTTCGTGAATAAAGATAATTATCGCCCTCTTTTTGAAAAACTTTTCTTTTAGTTAGCTGTAATAGTCTCCGTTCGATCTTGCTTTATGAATCCCTTTTTATTTATTTATACTGTTCTTCTACTTGTAATTTTGACCCTGTTTAGGTCCTAAGTTATGCTTGGTGACTCGTTCTCGATTCCCTGCATGTTAAGCCATTGCATAGCTACATTGATTTATAATTATTGTGTGTTTTTTAAAAATCATATATTTTTAAACCTTCTTGGAGTATTTGCTCTTGAGCTTTATAAATTATAATCTGACTCATAACCCACCTTTTTGCATAACTGACAATTTCATGATATGCAAATTTTTCTTGAAAGTATTGAAGTGTATTTAAGCATGTTGGCATCATTTCTAATTATACTGCCACTGAGGATGGACATGTAAAATGTCCTAAAGCACTTTGGCTATTATTTTTACGTTTGTAGGATGTTTAAAAAATAAAATGACTATTGGATCTGTGAGATTTGTCATTTGTTGGTAATTTGTATTTGAAACCGTGAAGTGTCACCACTCTTAGCAACTATTTTCAATTGTTCAATAGTTTATATTTTTAAAATATAAATGTTCATATATATAAGTCTGATTAAAAACTTGTTAAATTCTCTACATTTATGTAGTAAATAAAGGGAAAGTGTGACGGGTTAAATGGTTAAATTTGTTCAATAGTTTATATTTTTAAAATATAAATGTTCATATATAAGTTCGATCAAAAATTTGTATACATTCTCTACATTTATGTATATAAAGGGAAAGTGTGATGGGTTGAATAATTAAATTTGTCTTTTTAACAGATTCAAATATTGAAAACAGTCTTCAACTCAAATTTAACATGATCTACTTGTGTGAATGTCTGTTTATGCATGTAAGAATCTGTGGACATGATATCCAAATAAAGAAATGGGGCGATTTGACCAATATTTTGTACGATTATATTATATTGTCTATGAAGTATGAAAGGCTATTTATTTTTAGTGAGTACAAATATACAGAAAGCACACATATTTATGTTTTTTTAATATAAAATAAATAAATGGCAGTCATTCATGTAAAATATTTTGATAATCAAATTATACAGTAATTTTATTATCAATAGGAAACAAAGAATACCGATTTTAAAACCCTGGCATGCCCTGATTTTGAGGTGTTGGTAGTTAATTCATGAAACGGCTTATACTCGTATAATAAACTTTACGTGCAAAAATTTCAAATTAAACCGGTCAAGTCTTTTCTCATGCAGCATTTTCATATTACAGCACATTTGGAAACAATGTTGAATAGCGACGCCATCAATATAGCCAAAAACGCCAAATACCATTCAAAGTCAGGGCCCCCACAAAGGGGGGGTCAGTTGGGACTATGGTACTGGAGCCCAGTGAATGATAAGAGCCCGTGAAGGTGTCGGGAGAAAAAAAATTCTAATATTTGTGCATATGAATTTATAATAGAAATTCTTTTATGATACAATATCGCATATTTTGTGCAATTATAAAATTACAAGTATAGAATAGATAGAAGCAAACGCACGTTTTTTAAAACAATTAAAAAAAAAACAAAGAATTGTAGAAATGAAACATGTAATAAGTTAAGGAACTTGTTCTATTTTCTTTTATTCCACATTTATTGCAAAACAGTGAAAAGAAAAAAAAAAGACGGGGGCCCTTAGCGTATAAAGAAGATTTCTTGTACTCTATCTCATCAACAAGGGATCCGAAAACTGGGTGAAAAAACAATAAATACTTCCCATAAATTGCCTGACTTTGAAGGGAGAGGAAGATCCTTTACAAGACACCAGTTCCCAACAAAGAGCTCTCTTTGGTTCCCAAGACAATAAAAATAATTGTTTGTTATTTAGCTTCTGAAATTTACAAGTACTAAACTGATAAAATAAATGCCTGATATAGGACAAGAAAAAAATACAGAGAGTGAGCACTGTGCCATGGTCATCTCTTTGTCTAGAGGGGACTTTTCCACTCCCATGCAGATAAGATAAGATCTTGTCCCAATGCAATTAACACATCAGGATGTCCAGTCTGCAGACTCTCTTTCGTGGTTCTGGAGGACATTTTGAGTAGATGCCTGAAGGCAGAGTGTTGTATATCATCTTGAAAGCTAAGGGGTCATCCTTGAAAGACCTTTTATCTAGCAGAATGTTCTTAATCAAGGCTCATATGCATAGGTTCTATGGAAACAAAGTTGCTTCGTTTGTGTTGATGAGATCTCAGCATAAGGAGGTGAAAATTTATTTGTCAGTTATATTTTATCACTCATATAAATGCTTTCATTAATTATTTGTAATTAAAAAAGTGTTTAGCATAGGGGGTTGGATAAATTAAGTATGTTTAAATTAATTCTTATATTTTTTCAACATAATTTGTAATTGCTTTATAAAATCTTGATCTTAGAATGAAAGTTATTTATTTTATCAGAAATTTATATAGTTTTGTAAAATTATTCTTGTAAAATATTTGAGTATTTGAAATTTGTATAAAACTTTTGGATGAATTTACTCATTGAAAATATCCCTAAGTAATTCATCAATATCTGGGAATATAATATCTCTCGAACAAATTGAAATTATCAAGCAAAATGTCGTACGATTATAATCATTGATTTCAGTGAGCTTAGACCACACGGCTTTTTCAAATATTTATTCCTAAAACTGAAAAGACACAAAATAATAATGTTACCAATATATGTACAGAAATAGCTATTTAATATTGAATTTTTTTAATTTAAAAAGCAAATGGCATCATTTACAGGATGTACCGTCGTCCAGATATTGAATTTTTTTTTTATCTGTGTTAAAAAATTATAAAAAGTTAAATATGATATTTATTAGCAATTGGGTGGATACTTTAAGTACTTTAAATCGGAAATAAACTGTAAATGTATTTTTAGGATTTATCACAAACCACTTTTAAGATATTAGAAATTTTACTTTCCTCACAAAGAGCGTTATATATCTCAAGAGAGTTAAACAATTTTCACGCGATTAAGAACACTTATTTTAATTGGTGTCATGGTATACACATTTTAATCTGTGTTAGGTATACTTATTTTAATCGGTGGCCATTTATTTTCAGTGAATTCGATTCATAAGGAAGTTTTAATTTTTTATTGTTTATGGATATCAAAATACAGTACATGACCTCTTATCCGGCGTTCCCATATCCAGACGCTCCCAAAACCGGAATTCAGCAAAATAATGCCAAATTCTGCGCCAACAAACGATTATTTGCCAAATATTGTGCCAAATAGCGCTTTTTTGTTTAAAATCCCGCCAAATGCTTTTTTGTCTTAATTAGTAATATTAATAAAAAAAAAAAATGCCTTGAAACCTACATTTTTCCAGGGTTTAAAGTAGGACGCGTGAACCACGCAGAAAAAAATGCCACGTGGAAATTCGCACGCACTTACATCTGCTGATCTTTCTTAAATATCGAAAACGAACAAAAGGAATTCTCGTGAGAGCGAATGAAAAGCAGGAATGAAAATATTCCAAGGATCATGTTTTTTCCAGGAAGTTCTGCATCTCCATAGCGCAACTCCACTTTTCCAGAAAACATCCAAAGTAGCACCGTTTTTCCCGAAAATTTCCTAAGCAGCTGCATCCGGAACGGGCGAGACGCGTCATTCCATTCTTCACTAGTTACAAATAAGGCTCCTGTATATATAGGAGCCTTAGTTATGGTCAACTCGCAGCAAGGTGCTTTTTTAATGGCGTTTCATTTTTTTCTGGGTGTATAGGGCAGAGCACACTAGGCACAAAGGTTTCGATTTTTCCGAATTTGTTATATTTTCTTTTCTGCGCTTTGTTTGGGGACTTTGATTTTCAGTACAAGTATTCCAACTTTTTCGCTAGAAATATTCCGATATCGCTAAACAAATCCTATTGCTTTGTTTGCGCCCTTCAAACCCAATGTACTGTGTAGAATTCATACTATTTTGCAAAATTTAATAAACATTTATTGGAAAAGATGAAAAAAAAAAGTCATCAGCACATTTGCGAGATGATAGAAAGTATGTTTAAGTAAGGAATTCCCCAAATTAATGAAAGTTAACTTTTGCCGAAATGCGAAGAAAAATATAGCAGCTATAAAATGCCATTCTAGGGCTTTCTGATTGAACTCTTTAAATACTTAACCTAAGCAATAAACTTGCCATTTTCTCGGGAAAATCAGATTTTTTTTTTCATCTCCGTGGAAATATACATATCTTCAATATTTTAAAAAACGTTGATGGAATTTCAACATCAAAATTATTTTCAATTAAATCCTATTATTTGGATGAAAATGGCTATTTTGGACCGAAAATTGACCCTAACAAAAAGTTCCATTGCAGAATATTTATGAGGTTTTAAAGTGTTACATTTATTAATTAGTAATTTATAAAAGACAGTTTAGCAATATCGCGGAATTTTTTTATTTAAACATGATCGCCGGTATATTTCGTTTTATTTTTAAATATTTTCCATTTTTTCAATCTGTTTCCATCCACTAATATTTTTATATTTTTTGTGCTTTTTATGCTGGGATATTGTCTTTTAAACATTTGGTTGATGAAATTGAGATATATGTTTAGGATAAAAAAATTAAATTCTTTTATTTATTCAAGCATTTAGAATTATAAGGCTTATTAGAAATACATTTGAAGAGCATAAATTAGAATTTGATATATTTGCACCCATAGTTGAATTTCTCATTTCAATTAAAAATGAACATCCTTCTCATCTTAATTTTATTAAAAGTACTTTAAAATATCTTGAAACATATGAACAAAGGTGCTTCTGCTAAAATATTAGATGAATATGGTGAGGGCCCACTTTAGTTGAAATGTTCCAAAAAAATACTTCTAATAACTAACCTGAATAATCAACTTTTTTCAGACATTTTTTTTCTTTCAAAAATTTTCTTAATCACTAAATTTGATACTATAATGCATTTTAGTTAACCAAGTATATCTTTTCATATGGATTGTAAAAATCTTTATTTAATAAATGTTTTTAAAATGAATTATAATTTTCTATGACATTTTAGACCATTCCAGTAAGTTTTAGAAAAAGTGTTCCAAATTGCGTAAAAATCCCTTATCCAGACTGCCTGAAGTCCCAAGCAGTCCGGATAATAGATCCTGTACTGTAGCATATTCATTTGCTGGTAAAGTTTTATGTTAGATACATCAGATGTTTTAGTTATTGGATCTATGGATAATTTTATCATTCTCTGAGAAGTAAATAAAACAATTGAAAATTTACAGAAAAGTTGTAGATTCTTCCAAATTATCAAATAAAATAACTCATAATAGTTAAAGAAATTTTTACAACACATGTATTGTTGAACATAAAATTAAAAATAGTTAGTCTTAGATACCTGTCATATTACAAAATTAATCATATCAGAAGATAGTTGAATTCAAATAGGACATTTTTCTTCTCCGCTTAAATATTTATATACTATACTAGAATAAATTACCTGCCATTGCCCGGGTCCTAAATAAGCTTCCGATACTTATATAATACATTTACAGATAAAACTGCTCAATTTCCATATCGCTTCAATTTCCAACTCATTTCCTCCTTTCGTTTTGCAACCGTGGAAAGCAGAAAAATAGAATAAATAAATAAAATATACAAAATGGAATCCTTTCTCTAGGAGAGAAGACGTGGCACACCGTGAGTTTCAAGGTTTTGACGGTCATGCCCTCAAACGTCCACCAGGGAGAAAAATAGATATGCACTTCATTAACGATACCTACAATTTTAATTTTTATGCGTTGTTTGAAAATTCACAAAAATTAAAATAATGTAGTAATAAAAACATGTATCATTAGAATAAAAAGATATAATCACACTTAATTAAGTATCAAATAATCTAAAATATACACATATTGATGTAATTAAAATAAATAAATAAACATAAGGAATTGTCCTACTGGTTCGGTTCGGTTTAAATATCATTGGAAAGAACGCTATTTGATTTTTCCGTTGGTGTCAAAATAGAAACTCTGTGACAAAATTTTAGATTGCTAAAGAACCGATTTGATATAAAATAACTAAAATACTTAATATAAGTCTTACTTAAAGTATCATTTCTCATGAATGGAACAAGCTAGGTCCACGAGAATGATGTCACCAAATTTATCGCATGATATTACATATGAAAAGTGAACATGTTTCTCAACAGTTAATATTTTTTTTAATTTATAGGATTTTTTGATAAATGTATTTGAAAAATCTGCAATATCTTGAGAATGGTTCATGCTAGCGTTCTAAAGTTTATGTCAATCGTTTTCTAAGGGAAAATTACATAAGAAATGTCTATTTGCATAACTGTTATTAAAGGTTTTTATTTTTTAATGAATTTTTTAAAATTTCACTCAAAAATTTAAGGGGGTTCTGAACATTCGATTGTGTTTAAAAACAATAGGCTTCCAGTATTCACGGATTGTAATTTTTGTATCAAATTCCATTCGAATTACTCCATTTGTTCCTAAGATATCATCTCCACAGACTCACTGACACACACACACACAGACATCACCTCAGAAATGTTCGATTATCGTGATCAGGTATGCTTGAAACGTACTCTCCCATCGAAAACTCAAATTTGAATTTTCGACCACATCACAATACTTTCCTTATACATTATACTATGTATATAAGGAAAGTAAAAATTGTTTATCGCAAAAACCAAAAAACTTTGCATGAGATTTTGATACGAAAAATCAATTGATACACAAAATTAGAATATTTTATCTTGCTCTTATTAAAAGAGTGGCAATAAGAATAAAAGTTGATCAAATAATGATATTGGAAGATATTTTGGATAGATCTTTTTTTTTTATTTTATTGATGAATATACATTTACTTTTTTGTTTCATTAAGTGATTATTATTTCCGCTGTGTTTTACTATTTTGTAACTAGAGAATGCAACTTTAAATTATTTAAAAAGATTACGTAAAAAGTATTTTACTACAGTTAAGTTTTTCGAAAATGCGTTGAATACAGAGGGGGAGGGGGTAATCACTCCATTAATTTACATGGGGCCCACGGCTTTACTTGGTACCCTGTCTCACAATTTGATGTGGGGTGTGGGGGGCCTGTTCAAAGTAATACGAAGTCAATATCCTTTGTTATATATGTGTTGTAAGTGCATATAAATGAGTGTGATTATTAAGTTTATTAAGGCACTAATAGCAAAAGAACCAAATTTTAATATATATGCGATTGATTTAACATTGTTCAAAGCTTTCTACACGCGATTATTAGATTGTTACAGAAATTAACTTACCTTGAAATGAAATAAATTTTTATGCAGCCCACATGATATGTTTTTGACTCTTGAATGTAAAAAATTACGAAGAATGGTAAATACTTCATAGATGCCTATACATCTACTATGATTCAAAATTTCTTTTTGTAGCGCAGTGCAATATTCAACTATTAAATCTTAAAAATAAACCAATCAAATTTAATTATAAAACTAAGAAACAATAATTTCCTAGACATTTAAAATATATAGTAAAAATCACTCTCAGAACAAAATGTTTAAAAGTCTTTAATGTATAATAAAAGTTTATTATAAGTTTAATTATAAATTCCAGACTTTTATTATAAATTCAAGTTTCAGCAGCCAATTATCATTATACACAAACATATATACAAACATATTTTCAATTTATTTATATAGATATATATATATATAAAATATGCTATAATCAGCACCCCTCTCTACGTATTGATCACAAGCCGCCACTGCAATCAGGTGTTATTTGATGGGGAAATCCCAGTTTGGCAAAAATGTTGCTTGTCATTTTAGTGCTCCAAGCTCTTCATTTACACGTTTATGTTTTCTTAATAAAACTTGTTTCTTATCTTACATGATGGCATGGATATCCAGATTCGTATAAATTTATAAGTAACAATATCTTAAGGTTTCATTATATAACTCCAGTTTTTGATTTTATTGTTTTGCAACTTTATCATTTTTTACCCTCAGTGGGTGTACGGTAGGCTTGGATACTAGCTCCGAGATTGGCCCAGGAAAAATGGGGCATGTGATCGCCCCTTTACGCCCATCATACCCATTAAGGAAAAAATTAAATGCAATGGCCCCGACCCACTGAGAAATCTCTATAGAGATCCCACCGACCATATCTGGGTCTAGTGTGGGTAATCAACAATATGCCGTAGAGCAGTGGTTCCCAAACTGGGGTCCCCAGACTCCTGGGGGTCCGCGACGAGGTTTTAGGGGGTCCGCGAACAACGCGCAATATTTAACTAATAAATATTTAGCTTAAAAAAAAAATAAAATTCATTATTTTTCTCCACTCTTTTTTTTATTTTATTTTTTTAAATAAAATAATAATGAACTTTTTTTCTAAATAACTTTGAATTAAATACATTCATGAAATTAATTTCAAACTCATAGGTTATATCTTCAAACAGAATTAAATTGTTTGGGAGTAGGTTTCGTTTCGGCACAATGCCGTGATTAACGTTGACGATACTCTGATATAGCTCGGACGTCAATGCACTTGTAACTTCGAGCATTAATACTACTAGAGACCGGATGACGTCAGCTTTGAATAGAGGGGGGTGTAGCGAACATCTCCCGCCTCTCCCTCACTGTTCACAGTAAATTATGCTTGTTGCACATATCCAATGGAAACAGGCCCTTGCAATATGGATTTAAGGGCTCCGTGAATTTTTTTTTTCTCTGAGGGGGTCCGCGGACCGGAAAGTTTGGGAACCAGTGCTGTAGAGCATAATGTGACAGATTCCTGCTAGGAGGACTACAAGCTAGAGATGCAGATTCGCGGTGGCCAGGTCGCCATTGGCGACCAAGTTTGCAGTCATGACGACTTAAACTATTGCAGTAAGTCACCATTTCTGGTGACCAAAATTTCTCCAGAATCCTTTCCATCCTACGATACCGACAATCGATAAATCTGGCCGATTACCTCGCGGACCACGAGCCAAATCCGTAACTACACAAGAATCGTGGGCCAAATCCCCAGCTACACATGAATGGCAATCAATCTCGATTTTGCCACACTGCGGGGACAGAGTTTTTCAAGTCACATCATTTGGACTGCATAGTCACATACTATGAACTATTAAATTAGCGAAAACTCTAAACATGTGTCCCTGTCTCTAATTGAATCGAATAAAATGTTGCCATACTTTTTCGTTGTTTTTCTTTGTCCCAGAAATTTTCTTCTTTCCACAATCGAAAATCCTTTTCCCTGTTCATAGGATGTCTATTATTATGAAAATCTTGATAAAGCCATGAAACTGATCATGAATGTCACCCCTTCCCCCCACAAAAAAAAAAAAAATGTCACGAAATTGGAACAAAGCCATGAGTTTTGAGATCAAATTTTCCCCTTTCTTACATATGAGATCTGTTTCTCTTTGATTGTGAAATTGGCACTCGCAAATGGCGATTCCCACTGTGTTTGGAGAAAACAGAACAATGACTATCTTTCAGCCCCTTTTACAATCTATTTGCATGAACTAAAATTTTCATAATTATTTAATTTTATATACAAAATTTTTATTTTTCAGACGTATTATTAATAAAATGAAGAGCTATTTTGAAGAACCATTTTTATTAATAAACATCACGAAAATCTGTATGTGTAAGTAACCTCGGCATATGTCATTTAATAGGAAAACTATTTTCCACTTTTGTAGTCTGTTTGCATCGACTACAATCTCTTAAATTATTTCATATTTTATACGGAAAAACTACTTTTCAAACTTATTATTAATAAAATGATGGGCTATTTTGCAGCCCATCATTTTATTAATAAACATCGCGAAAAACTGCTTTTGTACGCATTCCTCGGCATATGTCATCTAATGAGAAAAATATTTTCCACTTTTGCAATCTGTTTGCATTGACTACAATTTCTTAAATCATTTCAAATTTTATAAGGAAAAATTATTTTTGAAACATATTATTAATGTAATAAAAAATATTTTGCAGCACAATGGAAAAAAACATGCGATTCTTTGTATGTTTTGTTTCATTTTGAAAATATTTTCCACTTATGCAATCTGTTTGCATCGACTAATATTCATTTACTTTATAGTAGGATTTACATTTGTATGTCCGTATGAACATTTCATAAATCCACATATTTGAGGTGCCTGTATATGATATATTATAGACTTTTTATGCTATTATCAATTTGCATCAAGTTTTATGAAATAATTACAGTTTTAAATTTATAAAAATCGATCTGAAATTTAAATAAACCAGTTTATTTGCGAAACTCATTTCATTGTTTTGAATAAGTCACTTTAGGTTTATTTTTCTAAAAAAAAAGTACCTTTTTAACAACTACTAAGGCTGAAGCTATTGAGGAACCCCGCTAAAAGAATCCTATCTAATCCATATTATTCTACCTTAGAGTATCTGAATTACCATATTTTCGTTTTAAATATTCAGGTGAAATAGTTTGTTTAGAAGAGATAACATTCTTTTTGTACATATACAAGATGCATATATTTTGTATCTGAAGGCATTTTCATTGTAGAATCAAATCGAATTTAAGTCATGAGAAATATCAGCTACAAAATTCAACTGGAAAACACAGAACCTCTTAGCATCCTTGTTAATTTCTTTAAAAAAGTTATTCTTTCTAATATTTTTAGGGTTATTGTGTCAAAGAAATCTTTTATATTTATTTATCAAAAATTGAAATATTTGAGTTTTTTATGTATTTCTAAGCCATGGCAACCCTATTGAACCTTTATTTTTTATTGTTAATTTGTTGTATTCTGTGACTGTCATATTTTAAAGAATTATCATTTTCTAGTTACTGTCTTCATTTTGAAAACATACTAATTTTTATATGCAGCTGTTTTATGGGTATAGTGAATGGAATTGAATGAATTTAAATCAATTTATGTAATTTAAGTTTATCTATTTCTTTTGTATCATTATGTTTTCTCTAAATATAGGGTGCCTAGGAAACATAACAATATAAGAGTATAATTTTATTATTTTAAGTACTTTCAATCCACGAACTTACCTCAACAGCTAGGTGTATAACATGTCAATATAAACTTAATTATAAACACCTGACATCATTAAAATTTTTTTGGCCACCAACTTTTTCTGGTAGGCCACTACAAATTTTGTTCATAGTGGCCAGTGGCCACTATTAAAACATCTGAAGCTGAATCTTTACTACAAGCGTTACTTCTATCGGCGGCAACCCTTAGACTTGCAGTCCCCCGCCCCCTTCACTTTCAACCTCTACTTGATCCTCGAAGAGAGGAAATGCAATGAGTAGACAATGGCATCTGGTCCGTCAAGAAGGGGGTGAGTTCAGGAGGCAAAGAGCCCAAGTTTTCTAATTGGTAAACTAGAGTGGTGCTGGACTAAAAAGATTAAAAATATTTATCATACAATAATTAAAACTGCTGATTTCTTTCTTTCAACCCAGCCCGCCCAACCTACCGAAGGTGAAAGATATTTTAGATTGCTGGGACAGTGTCATCTAATTTAGACTGTAACCCAGTGGGGGCGACATCCACAGGGACCAACCCTCCTTCCTTTGCTACCAACAGCTCGGAAGAACTTTCAAACCCACAAATTTAAAGTGCTCGCACACTGGGACAGTTTAGGTAAAGTTGGAGATCAAACTCGGGTCCTCCGAGTACAATCCCTACGACTTAACTCCTCGGTTATCCCATTCCAAAACGGCTACTTGTAAGACAATAACTTACAAAACTTCCTTGAGGAAAGCATATTGTTGTGCTTAGATTCAGAGATTTTTATTTTCTAAGATTTTTAAGGTTCAAAATTCATAATTTTCCCCCTTTCCTTCAAAATTTAAAATTAATTTATGGTTATTGAATTTTTCGGCAATTTATCTCCTAATTAACGTTTATTTATCATCCCTTTCATACATTTTTATATTCCAAATTACGCACGTGAAGTATCTACAAACGCTAAATGTATTCATAGAATCCTTTACTTATTCGCCTGTGCCCCTGTAATTTTCCTTTTCGGCCTTACGCCTTCACTCTCGAGCAGCAATTATATTCCTCCGAAAGTGAAAAATAACGCTCCTTTTTGGCCATTTCATGGCTTATCAGTTGAGATGATGCTTTTACCACATGTTGGTGGGTGCCTAGGTATTCCGTAGGATTGGCGCACTGAACTTTGGCGGGAAAGCGTGGTAGCTAGCTTGGCGGCATTTTCGTGCCACGTGGTTCGTTTTGAAGTGTCCTTTTTTTAATTCCCGGGGGGATGTATAGGCGCTCTGTGTGGGGCGCAAGTTTTTTCACTCGCCAAGACTGGCGTCTCCTGGGAAGCGGAAATTTGGTTGGCAAGTTTTTAGTTCGATTCTAAGAGCAGATCAGAGAGGTTGGAAGAAAATTTGGAGTACAGAGCCGGGGCTCATGCTGAGCACCCGGGATCGCCGGAAAGGTGTTTTGAAGTCCATGGAAAATTCTCACGTAAAATTCTCCCTGTATTCATAGAATCCTTTACTTATTCGCCTGTGCCCCTGTAATTTTCCTTTTCGGCCTTACGCCTTCACTTTCGAGCAGCAATTATATTCCTCTAAAAGCAAAAAATAACGCTCCTTTTTGACCATTTCATAGCTTATCAGTTGAGTTGATGTTCATACCAGATGTTTTGGGGTGCCTAAGAATTCCGTAGGGTTGGCGCAACGGAGCAATGAACTTTGGCGGGAAAACGTGGTAGCTAGCTTGGCGGCATTTTCGTGCCACGCGGTTCGTTGCGAAGTGTCCCTTTTTTAATTCCCTGGGGTATGTGAGGCGCTCTGTGTGCGGCGCAAGTTTTTTCACTCGCCAAGATTGGCGTCTCCTGGGAAGCGAAAATTTGGTTGGCAAGTGGGGAGTCGGATTCTAAGAGCAGATCAGTGAGGTTGGAAGAAAATTTGGAGTGCCGAGCCGGGGCTCATGCTGAGCGCCCGGGCTCGCCCGAAAGGTGTTTTGAAGACCGCAGAAAATTCTCACGCAAGTTTAGTTTCTTTGAATTTACGAAGTGTTGGCTTTAATAAATTCCAATGCAACAGAAATCCTGCAATCGGAATGACTGGGAGGTACGGCTGAGATCTTGAAATGTGCTTCTATTGATGACACTGTGTCCATCAAAGTCCATAGTGGTCAACCTGTAACGTGAAAAGCCTTGTGTTTAATATTTCCAATAGTTCTCAGAAGCCCTTAGTGGTCAACAGGCGACGTGAAAAGCCTTGTGTTTAATGTTTCCAATAGTTCTCAGAAGTCCTTAGTGGTCAACATGTGACATGAAAAGCCTTATGTTTAATGCTTCCAATAGTTCTCAGAAGTCCTTAATGGTCAACATGTGACATGAAAAGCCTTGTGTGTAATGTTTCCAATGAGTTTTAAGCAAGAAGTTTAGTAGTTAACATGTGACGTGAAAAATCTTGCGCTTAATTTTTTCCAATAGTTACCAATAATATGTGTCTCCTATGGTTGAATATTTATGTTGTGTAATATAACGAATTCGTAGTTCTAAATATTTTTATTTAAATTTAACTTTTTGGTGGTGGACAGCTCAGGCAGACCAAACTCTGGTCTTCAGACCAGAGTGGAATCTGAGCCTGGGAGTTAAATTAATAACTGGGATTTAATTTGATAACTGGGTCTTGAATTTAAATTTAATTGATCACATTAAAAAAATGCAATGTACTAATCTAGCCACTATACGATACTTTAAGTTTAGCAATTTGGAAGGTGTTAAATTTATGTAACTTCTTTTGTTTGTTTTTGAAAGTGTTGTTAATAAAGCAAGTTTTAGTTTAACATAAAATTGGTTGTGTTTCTTTGTTGGCAGTGCTCGATTTAATTCTGGTACAGGTAAGTGAAGTTTTAGAAAATGAGTTGATTGTTGATAATTTTTAAAGGTTAACAACTAAGTAATGTGCACAGGCCAAACTGTAGGAAAAGCAATTGGTAAAAGAAACATTATTAAAATAAAATAGAAACTTTAATAATGAAGTGTAATAAGCAATGTAATAATAAATAGTAAAAAAGAAACAGAGAATATTAAATAAAATATAAAAGGAACTTTATTTATGAATTTATTAACTTACAAAAATAAGAAAAATAAATAAAAGGTTTTTTATTCACAACAATATATATGTCAGTTAGGTGACTACAGTTATTTTGGTGACATTATAAGCCCCCTTTTTCAGGCCCAAATAACAGTTTGTGCTCTTAACAACCACTATTGCCGTTTGTTGGGCAGTTCGTTCTTGGCCTGAAGTAGGGGCTTATAATGCCCTCGAAATAATTGTAGTCACCTAACTGACATATGCTTGCTTTTTTCAAGAAGGTCTTGTAAGTTATTATATTTTTATCGACTTTCTAAATATTTTGTATAAGTATCGGATTGTGCCCCCCCCCCCCCCCCCTGAGATTTTGAAAACTCGGCGCCTATGATTGGCATATATTTTGACATATATTGGAATTAATTATGGGTTTCTGGTATAAAGGTTATGGGGATTACTGATATTTTCAATTTATTACATCATCTATTTTATTTTGGCAAAGATTATTGAGGTTCATATTTTAATACGGGTAATCTTCTACTAACACACAGACATATCTTCCAATCTATGACAATATAAGTATTACAGGTATATCTTACATTATAATATTACAGGTATATCTTCCCATACAATTTTAGCACTTTTATTTTGGCATATATTGGAATCAATTACTGCCTTCAGGTTTAAAGATTATGAGAATTCTAATATTCGTGAATATAAATAGAATGCATCCCTTACAATTTTAAACGCTTTTATATTGCATATATTGATTTAATTTCACATTTTTTGTAAATTTGTTTACAAACAGGGCCAGGATGTTTTATTCTTCAGATCTGCCTGTGAAGATAATTTTGTATAATGAGAGCAGATATTCTTAAACTTCTTTTTAGGAGCATTAAATTAAATATTTTAACAGAATAATTTTATTAACAATATCATTTAGTATACTATAGGAATAATTTGCACATGATTGTGAATTTTAAGTGTCTTTATATTATATACTCTGTATGAAGAAAGGGGATGCTGCTAGTATTAAATATAGTTTTGTCATCATAAAACAGCAAATTTTCTATTTCTGTCACTGTCCTCCAGTGATGAGTTGAGTTTTCATCTCTTAATTACATAAGTGAAAAATGTAAATAATAGAAATAAATGATTGAAATTTAAGAAATTACGATTTTAACTTGTAAAAATTATCATTTTCTTAAAAATTTCAATGATAATTTTTTGTAAAATTGCTTATACATCCTTGTTCCCGAGAATCAGAGATAGTGCAATGATGTTCAAAAAATCATCTTTTTATTCCACTAGATGGTGACAGCAGTGGCATTAAATTCTAGAATAATATCACTTAGAATTTTGTTTGATATATAAAGTTTTACCACTTTACGATAATTAAGGAAAGTGAAAAACACAATTTTATTATTCATTTTTGATGTGTATATTTTTTTCCGTCAACTGTGACATACATTTAATTATTGTTAATATGGATGAAAATTTGAAAGTAATATGTCTTTTGTTAGCATGTTTTTTGTAAATTTTATTTTCAAATGTTAGTTTTGATTTTTGTGTGGAATAAAAATATACACAAACATAAACTGTGGCACGGTCATTTATGCCATGTGAATGGAATGATTTATGTTATGCCGAATGACACAGCCAATTTGGATTTGAAATGATGGTAGAATTTCTATTTCTTTTAAGGATTTTTCTGCAGTTTTTGCTAACAGTATCATCATGAATCGGAATTTCTGTGAAATTTAAGGAATTATTTTAATACAGAATGGAATATTTTTAAAATTATACTCTTAATAAAACATTAACAATGTGAATCAGAATTTCTGAAAAATTTAAGGAAATATGTTAATACATTATGAAATATTTTAATTTAAACATATTTTTAATACAGAATTTGCATCCTGAATTTTTAATAAAACATTTACATCGTGCAGTATGCATTTCATTTTCATGAACAGGAGTTATCATTGTATATAACTTTTGCAGACTGCTGTGCCCGCATAGTGGTAAGGTACACGGTTAACAACTACTGCATGAATGTTGCCGGAATACATAGGTATGCGGTCGAAAGTTACTGCAAGAAAGCTATTGCAAGTTATAAGCTTTTTGAAAAAACAAGCCTGCAAGTCACCGAAAGCAGTTAGTAAATAATATTAGAAAAAATGTTTTCTCATATTTCCTTACCTAAAGCCTGTGAAAGTCTGAAGTTACTGCAATACACTCATCTAGACACGACTTATTATTTTCCTTCTTATCTTTTTGTGTTTTGACTTTGATTCAACATAAACAAACAGGAGCTCCTACAAAAAGAACCCTATTCCAGAAAGCTATATTTTTAAATATTGGTTTTAGGGCAAAATATTTATAGAGTTATAATTTTTAGAACTTTTTACCCCAAATGCATACCAATTATGGAATAATTTAACAAAACCTGAGTTTTAATCATGTTAAAAGGGGAATGTATTGGCATAATAATCTTCCCCTTTCTGCTATTTCTATTTTATTTCATTTGATGGAGGAAAGTATGGTGGGGGATGTTTTCTTTGACTCTGGATCAGGGCTTAATCTTATTATATTTATTGTTGATACCAAGTACTTAGTTTCAGTAGATTCAACAACAGACCTTCATGTTGACCAGTTGACAGTCATTGTGCAATATGTTATTTCTGACAAGCCAGTAGAAAGATTTTTAACTTTTCTGCAAACTGGTTCTCACAAGGCTAAAGACCTAGCTACAGCTTTGTTAGAATTTCTAGAAAAAGAAGGTATTACTTTTGAAGACTGCAGAGGACAGTCATATGATAATGCCAGCAATATGTCTGGTCCCTACACAGGAATGCAAGCCAGACTTAAGAAGAAGAATGCAGCAGCAGTTTTCATTCTCTGAGCTGCTCACTCATTGAATCTTATTGGACAAGCTGCTTTCTCATTCTGTGTTGAAGCTGTCAATCATTTTTTGCAAAAATTATACACCCTTTTTTTTTTTATCAGATCAGAGATGGGCAACTTTAAAGAATTCTTTAAAAGGAAATAAAAGTGTAGTGGTGGTTAAGTCTTGGCCAGACACTCATTGATCAGCATGTGCTGATGCTACTGAAGCCCTAGTAGATGGATACAACTCTATTCAAAACGCCCTCAGAGATATTGCAAGTGACTTGGAGCAAACACCTGAAGCAAGACATGAAGCTCAGATATTGGAAGGCAAAATGGACTGTCTCGAAACTGCTCTGATGGCCAAGATCTGGAACTTAATTCATATGGGATTCAACAGTACAAATAAAGTTTTACAAGAAGTTGGAAGTTGACCGGAAGAAAGTAGTGGATCTGATTGATTCTCTAGAAAAGTTTTTGGAGACACTTCGGGATAGGTATGAAGAGTTGGAATTGGATGTCAGGAACTTTTGTGGCAACACAGAATACAAAGCAACTACAGGTAGGCCAAAAAAGAGAAACGAAAATTATACTGCGAATTCAAAATCAGGCTCAGAGGAAGTTGTTCTTTCTTCACGTGATAAATTCAGATGTGGTACCTTTAATATCATATTAGATCAATTGTTTGTTTTCTTCAAAGAACGCAAGATAGCATATCAATTAGTGTATGACAGGTTCAAAGTCATAGTTGATTTATGTAATCTATCTGATGCAGAGATCAGAGCTGAAGCTGAAAAAACTAATCATTGCTTACCCCTGTGATTTCAGTAACATGTTCAAAGAGGAAATTGTCCAGTTTTCAGCCTTTACCAAGCTCAGGTCATGTCTCACTCCATCTCAACAGGCAATTTTACTCCATGATGAAGGGCTTGGTGATATCTTTCAAAGTATCAATGTAGCTCTTAGAATATATTTGAGGATGATGATCACTAGTTGTTTTGAAAGGGATCATTTAGCAAATTGGCACTGATAAAAAATTATTTGAGAACAACGCTGACATATGAAAGGCTGAGATCCCTGTGTACTCTGTGTAGAAAGCAGTGTTTTAAAGATGTTACAGTTTGATAAATTTATTAAGGATATTTTAGATGCCAAATGCAGAAAGAAGGACTTTCTGTAGCTGTTGTTTCTATGTGTGTTTGTTTTGGGAAATGGGCTTAGCTCCTATAGTTACGTCAATGATTATCCCCATTTTTGTCGGGGGGGGGGGGGGGGAGCCCAAGGTCTAAATTTGGCCCTAAACCAAATGTTCATACTTTCATTATTAAGTACAGAAGTTCTTTTTGTATTGACATAACAAATTTATTTCACGTTCAGAAAGATTATTTAAGAGTATAACTTATTTTGTTTAAAGGCTATTACGAAATTCCGAACATTTTATCAAAAAAACAAAATGCATTTACCCTTTAAATTAGTAAATAGTCTAACTTTATCAATAAGAGTTCAATGCCATATTTAAATGAGTTTAAACAAAATTAGTAAAAAATGTGATACTCTTGCGATATATATTTTAATGAACAAGTCATTGAGGGAAATATAATTGCCCTATATCAGCTAAAACATTTATTTTACATTATTAACAATAAAGACTTATTTCAAATAATTTTAACAAATGCCTACATAGACAATGAACTTCTTGTTGAAGACCAGGCATAAAACCAAAGTTCGTTAGAAAATGTATACTACTAACGCTAACATACAAACACATTTACTGAGCTGGAAAAATTGAAAAATTAAATTACTTAAAATATAAATTGAAAAATTAAATTACCTTTAAAAATTTGTTGCATTTACACGATAAGAAAAACCATCATTTGTAACGATTATGTAGAAGGGGAATTCCCTTTTAAATCAAAAGTTTTAGTTTAGTCTGCTAGTGATGTTGACATTGATAAAGAGAAACTGGAGTTTTGCTTACACAATTTATGCCTTTGTATAATTAGGTTTCTTCTTCTATGTCGGGACAAGGCTATCTAAAACAAGGCTCGGACATCTAGGAATCATGGGATACGTGACGTCAGCCGCGGAGGGATATGCAATCACTGCGCGTGTACGAAAGTGTATTGAAATTACAGGAGTGACTTTCAAAAATTCATACTTTTAAATAAAAAAAATAATTTAAATACGTGCCCACTTGGATTATAGTGTCTACTGCAAACTGGACTTCATAAATGGTGAGTTATTTTTTATTTGGTCTTATTTTATGCATGCAATTTTAACATTTTTGTAACACATAGCACGTGTAGCGCCGAATGTTGCTATATCTGTACGAATAGTCTTATATCTTGAGAAAAGTACTCTTACTTCATGTTTAATATTGCCTGAATGACTTATTATTCATCAATGAACCTTGCATTTTAAGCATAATTTTATTACAGACTTTTGTGAAGTAAATATTTGCCTTTTTTGTTGAGATCGTTAATCGTACATTTTTTAGACTTTAGAAAGACAAAATCTGTTACAAATTACTCCTTACATAGTGATATGTTATTTTAAGTTAATCTATATCAATGAATCAAATTGCAGCCTTGCTAAATCATAGAATTATCGAAATAGCCCTAATAAATCTTAGAATTATCGAAATAGCCTTGATAAATCAGAGAACATAGAAACTGTATTACAAATGAAATATACGAAATATGCCTTTGTATAATTGTTTAAGAAATAAAGCATGGGGGGGGGGGGTATCTGTGATCATTGCATAATGCATTCACACTTAAATTTCCATATTGATGTTTGTATTTATTGTTGAATTGTCAGGCTTTTGTTAAAAATAATTACTTTTGTGCTGTGTTTATTAGTTATAACATAATATTAATTGAATTTGACTGAATTGTTAGATGGGTTGAAATAATGCATGTCAAATATATTGGTGGTGGTGGTGGTGGTGGGGGGGAATCTCAGAGTATGTGTAAATAAAGTTTATTGAAGCTTATTTAGATGTTTTGATTTTACTGGTGGGGGGGGGGATCCCAGAGTATGTGTAAATAAAGTTTATTGAAGCTTATTTAGATGTTTTTATGTTACCTGCGGGGGGGGGGGCGAAATCCCAGATATGCTCGTCCAAAAGAAAATGCAGTGAAACTAGATATGTTTGTAAGACTTGAGTACCGTTGCACATAGGTAAATGCTTTACAGTACACCGTTCCCGAAAAAATTATTAAATATATGCAGTAAGTTTCATTTCAACACATGCTGTGTAAATAAAGTTTATTCAAGCTTATTTAGATGTTTTGATTTTACTTGGGAGGGGGGATCTCAGAGTATGTGTAAATAAAGTTTATTGAAGCTTATTTAGATGTTTTGATGTTACTTGGGGGGGGGGAATCCCAGACTATGTGGGGTATGCTCTTCCAAAGGAAAGTGCAGCGAAACTCGATATGTTTATAAAACTTGTGTATCATAATAATGTTTATTATCATAATAATGTCATTAATAATGTTTATTTTTTATCAAAAGTTATTGATTGATGTTTTTGATTACATTACAATCAAAGTATTTAATGTGTCATTTAGATTTAACTGATTAAATAGTTTTTGTATCTAACGAAAATATCCTGATCCGTAGAGTAAAATTGTTTTTCAGAACTCAATTGGGGGGGGGGATGCAAATGTCAAATTATTTTGGATTTAATATAAATGCTTTTACTGTAAAATCAGTAGTATTTATTTATAATGCATACTTTATGTACATCATTTAATATATATCAGGTTGGTATTCAATAGATATAAAATGGGGGGGGGGGGGGTAACTTTTGTTTGAATGTGACATATGATATGCAGGTACTTTTCAGACAAAATATGGATCTAGCTTTTGCGGCAGATACATTTTTTTTTATCTCCAACTACTTGGATTTATAAATTTGTTGTAATAAAGTTTTTATATGCTCATAAAAAGCTCTTCTTTTCTGTATTTTATTTACTTGTTTCAAGAAAAACTTAATAACTTCACATTTCAACAAGAATAATAAATAATTTCACATTTCAACACAATATTAATGGTGTGTACTAGTTAAAACATACACACACACATGGTACTCAGATACTCAGAAAATTTGAGTTAATTTTGAATATACTTTTTTCAGACAAAATACAAATCTAGCTATTTATTGCTACATATACAGTATGATACATTTTAATATAAATTTGATGTCACTTAATTAGGCTTATAAGATAAAATGTTTTTACAACTCATAAAAGCTCTGTTTTTGTATTTTACTTCCTTATTTGAAGAAATGCTGTTACATTTTTTGATGGATTTAATAATTTAAATAGTTTCGTTGCATGTAGAAAATTAGGCACAAATTTGCTTGAATTTTAAATGACGAATTTTCAGATTTTTTAAACAGGCATGTTTCTTCGCATTTTTTATGAATTCTAGATTTACAGTATAAAATGTTGTTCAAGTTAAATAGGTAGGTAGCAAGAGTTTTTGAAATATAGTATTAGTGTAAAAGTAATAATGTTGCTGTCACAAAATAGAAAAGTTAAATTTAGAAATTTATATTCATAACTATTTCACTGCGTTTTATGTTGCTTATATTTTAAAACTAAATGCTAGATCTGGAGATATATATATATATATGTATGTTAGCTAATAAAATATGTATTTTAAAGTCATAGGTAAGTGTCAGAAGTTTCTCCCATTATAGTGAATAATATGTAATTACTTTTTTTTCTAATTTATAGTTATAAAATATTATTTGAATTTTTAAGGTTTATAAGTTTTGTTTTTTGATATATTTTAAATATTATATAAATATTAATATAGTTGTTTATTATATTAATATAACTTTAACATAAATGTTTACAGAAGAGAGTGAAAAAATATTTGTTCTCAATGTAGATCATTTTTTACTTTAGATTCACAGTTTGAAGTTTATTCTAATTTACTTGTTAGTTTAGAGATATATTTTTTCATATTAGTCTTATTTATTACTGTAGAAATTCATCTGTGTCAGATCCCGTACGTGTTACGCACGGGAGATACGTTCCCTCCGTTGCTGCGGTTGAGTTGTCAGTGTCCGGGCCTCTTATTCTAGGTGGCCTTGGTCGGGATCAGTGAATGTTTGTCAAGGAGGCTTGATCACTGATTTTTGATCATCCAGCCAGCCAGCCAGTCGATAGCAGGGCGCCTGGACAGAGCTCCATATCCAGTCAGGTAACATATATGTGGGTCACAGTCTTCCACTGAACCTAGTCCTTCAATAGGGGCCAATAATGATGAAGAAACAAGATAGTAGTAAACAAAGAATGCTGTAAACAGTGATCTTATTGTAGAGTTTTGAAGATAAGGAGGGTGGGGAAACAGGCGAATATCCCCTACTGGGATGCAGAAGAGATTCAGTCAGGAATTAGCATGGGACGTCTAAATCGGGATTTAGGATAGCTCTGGGTCTTTTTGGAAATTCACGGAAGTCGTAGTCGGTCATATTATAGATCAGTTCGTTGGGGAATCTAGCGAGGTTTTCATAGAAATTGTTAGAGAGTTTTCGCATCTGAAATCGCGATGTATTACAAAGTTTTTCAAGTATCTTGGGGCTTTTCTGATAGAACGTAGGATTTTGTTCTGAATGATTTGGACTTTTTTTACATTAGATTTCGCAGCGTAGCCCCAAATTGGGGTGGCATAGAGAATGATGGGGCGGATAACTGATTTGGAAAGTGGGATTTTGTTTTCAATGCTGACATCATTCGAGTACAGGAGGGAGCTCAGTTCTGCTTTTATAAAGTTCATTTTATCTTTGAGTTTTGCAATGTGGGGTTTCCATGTTAGTCTGCTGTCAAGAGTGACACCGAGATATTACATGTCCTCTCAAAGCAAACTGGCTGATTGTTAATTATGATTAGTTGGGGCGGAAAACGTTGATGTGAGAAAAAAACAGTTTGACATTTATTAGGGTTTATTTTGATGCGGTATTTCTCTAACCAGGGTTCGAGAGTGTCCATGTGATGTTGTAAGTATCGGTGTAAGTAGTTGGTGTTGTGGTGTGTGGCAAGAATGGCAGTGTCGTCCGCATACGAACAAAGTATAGTGTTGTTGGTTCTAGGGATGTCGTTTATGTAAATGTTAAAAAGAATGGGACCAAGTTTACTGCCCTGAGGTACTCCAGACAGGATATGTTTGGTGTGTGAGTGTGTCTGGTTCAGACGGACATGAAAGGCTCTGTCGCTGAGGTAGGAGTATAAAATATGGGTAAGAGAGTGTGGCATACGAAGCTGAATGAGTTTGTATATGAGTCCGATGAACCACACCCTATCGAAGGCCTTAGCGACGTTAATAAGTATACCTCCAACTGCTGACCGGTTTTGGAGTCCATCAGAGATGTACTCCACCACGCGGAGCCATAGGCGCCGAGTTTTCAAAATCTCAGGGGGGGCACAATCCGATAAATTATATAAAAATTCACAAAGTCGATAAAGATATAACAACTTACACGGCCGCCTTGAAGAAAGCAAGCATATGTCAGTTAGGTGACTACAATTGATTCGTGGTCATTTTAATCCCCTTCTTCAGACCAAAAGAACAGTATCCGCCCTTAACAACCGCCAAGAACGAACTGTCCAACGAACGGCAGTAGTGGTTGTTAAGTGCTCATTCGGTTATTTTGTCCTGAAAAAGAGGGATTATAATGCCATCGAAGCAACTGTAGTCACCTAACTGACATATATATGCTTTCCTCAAGGAAGGTTTGTAAGTTATTGTTTTACAAGCAGGTGTTTTGGAGTGAGATAACCGGGTGGTTAAGTCACAGGATTGTACTCGGAGGACCTGAGTTCGGTTTTTGGCTTTGCCTAAACTGTTCTCGTGTACGAGCACGTTAAATTTGTGGGTTTGAAAGTCCTTCCAAGCGATTAGATAGCATTGTCTCGGCGGTCTTAACAGATATCTTACACCTTCGGGTAGGTCGGACGGGCTGGGTTGAAAGAAAGATATCAGCAGTTTTATTTATTATACGATGAATATTTTTAATATTTTTAGGCCTATTTTTATTTGTAAGCTAAGAGTTGATTAGGAAAATCTATATAGTTACTATGCATCAATATTAAAATATATAATAATTACAATGGATGTTACTATATAAGAATTAACTAGTAGCAAAGCTGTTAATTAATTAAAAAAGTCTGAAAGTTAATACACGTTAACGCTTAATATCAGCTCTTAACTACCTATCAGGTGATTTTGACACAAATTAAAACAATGAACCCAGCAATAATACAAAAGTATCCAAATACTATTGTCTATATTTAAATATTTTTAAATTAAATATGTAAATAAATTGATCATCACTATAACCACACATTCAGCTAAATTAAAAAAATCTTTAAAACAAAGCAATTTCTAAAAAAATCACATAAATAATATTTTTATGCAAAATTTGGATGACATGTTGGTTGACATTTCTTATCACAACTAAAACTTTAATATTTATATCAGGGGGATGGGCTGAGTATACCTAGTGTGTGTGTGTGTGGGGGGGGGGATTAGCTCCCTCTGGCACTTGCCTGACTACGGTGCTGCGTCAAACGTCCGGTGTTCAACAGGAATTTACCCGCGGGGTTTGCAGCTTCAAACGGAATGGATGCCACCTGTAAAGACAGCACTGATATATAGAATCCAGAGTAATTACAGATAAGATCTCTAGGTAGACAAAATAAGTCATCCCTACTTCGTGGTAATCATTTATAGTTATTACTGGAGGGAAACGGCTATTTTTTGGAAATGCCAATAACATGGCTGCAAATATTCAATTTCTCTTTGAATTAGGTGGTCAGTCGAAAAAGTTCTGGTAACCAGGTGTTTTTGTCATTAGCGTAAACATGTTTCCTGGGAGTAAAGATCAGCTTGGTTAGAGTGCGAGATAGTTAAGAGAGCTATGGTAAGGAAGATGTGAACAAGACTGAACTGTGACATTTACGTTGATAGGATTTTCTTTCAAATATTTTTATGTTTAAAAAACTTCATTTTTTGGTATTTAGTAAAATATGAAGTTAGAAAAAAATCTTGAAATTTCCCAGAGGGGGCTTTGCCCCCTCTGGAAAAGTTCAGCGGGGGCTCGTGCCCCTCTGCCCCCCCGTAGTCGGCGCCTATGCGCGGAGCAGTTGGTGTGTTGTAGAGTGAAGCTGTCTAAAACCAAATTGCTCAGGGATGAGAATGTTGTTATTAGCAAGGAAATTGTTGATTTGGATGGCGATGAAATGTTCAGCCAGTTTGCCAAGAGAGGACAGCAGACTAATGGGACGATAACCTTTTGGGGAGTTTAAATTTTCGATTGGAACAATGGCGGCGTGCTTCCAGTCGCGGGGGAAGTAATTGAGATCGAAAATGGAATTGATATTGTCAGGGCCGGGGCTTTTCTTGTTTTTGAGAGTAATGATGTAGTTAACTATGTCAGTGGGGAAAATGTGGGGAAGGGGGGAAGTATTTGGAACACTAAGGAACTGCTTCACGGTATCCTCCATGAAATTTGGGCAGAAAATATCTTCATGTGGTGTGAATTGTTTTTCATATACATCAGCGAGTAGATTAGCTTTGTCTTGTTCTGTGTAAGCAGAGGTATTATTGTGAGTGAGTAAGGGAATATTTTTGTGCTTTTTACGAATACGTCCCAAAGTGAATGATCAGTAGGGGAGAGAGATTCGACGTATTGCTTCCATTTGGCTTGTTTATAGTTAGAAATTAAAAGTTTTATTTGTGCCGTCAGGTGATTGTATCTAGCTCTGTGGGCAGGATTTCTGTCAAAGCGTGAGGTCAAATATCTCTTTTGTAGAGTAGCAGCTGTGCTTACATCACCTTCGAGATCTGTGTGTTTAGGCTTCGCGGAGCATATATTGATACGGGGTGTCCAAATCAAGTAACGGGAAGTTTCGGGGGCGGGTCATTGTGACATAGAACCCAAACGTCACTTAGCTTCCCGTACATCCTATTTTCTTTCTTTACGGCTGCTATCACAGACTACTATATAGTATTCTGTGGCTGCTATTATGCACAGAATATAGTATGTGCTATTATTGTTATCACAGACTAATATTATTCTGTGATGGTTATTATGCTGGGTGTACTTTAACGAAATATCAATCAAGTGTTATATTTTAATATGTATAACAACGCAGATTTCCTTTTAACAATAATCTAACATCATTTCAAGATTATTTTATATCAAATTCAAGTAGTATTTACAAAAATATCAAATCTGTACCATCAAATTCTTATCAATCGTGTATGAAAGTACACGCTAAAAGACTGCATATTTTGTTAAATGACGGAAAGGTTAGATGAACACAATGAAATTTCTGCTGTTTATAAAATATCAGCAAGCTTTCCTGTGTTTTTCTGGCCAAGAATTTGTAAAGATATCTATATGTAAAAATTATATTGCATGTGTAACTGATCAATTATTTGCCAATTTTTATAACAATTCATACTCTCATCTTTTTACACAAACCACCCCAATAATAAATAGTTACAGAATGCAGGCATATACACATGTAGAAATATATTTTAGCTAATTTTGTATGTACTTTTGGACAAACTTTCATTTAACAAATTTTCTTTTGTAGAAGTAAGTAATTTTGTTGTGATATTCAGTTTCTGTTATCATTTATGTTAAACAAGGCTTGATCCAGCTTTGAAAGAATCAATGAGTTGCACACTGATTTTATTGTATAACTTTTTAACATGACAAGGGTGTGTTTGAAAAGTTAACTGAATGGTCTTCTCCATTAATAATTGTTTATCAGTTATCAGGTCACTCACCAGAGAAAAAATAGCATGGTTATTCTGCACGGTTCTAGACAACATTTGAAACAAAACACGTGTTCTGTGTATCATGTGATCACATAACATCAATGGAGAAAATCCTTGGTCATTCTGGTTATAACTGCACTGTGATCGAAACAAGTTTACAAATGGCAGTGATTATGAAAAAGTTTTCAAACTCTCTGGTCATGACTGGTGGTCGCTTGTCATAATCACAGAAACTCTTCAAATGTTTCCCAAATATTATCAGTTTTAGTTAGATTTTGTCCACTGGTATACAGTCCATAGAAGCAATGCAAGCATTGCTTACCTAACATCAGTTAAAAAAAATAAAAATTTTTACTATAATATTTCAGCAGAATGTATGAAACAGTGATTGATTAATCACAAAGCTCAAATTAATCTTAATTAATAATAGCAAAGATACAAATTTTTGTTGTATTTTAAAAAGTTTTCTTCAAATTTGAGAAATAAGAACTCTTAATTTCCACGAAAATGTACATTAATGCGTTTGCAAAGAAAGTAAAAGATTGGAATTTATGTACAAATAGGTTTAACAGTACAGTCAACCTTCCCATAATGTGATTAACACTAGAATGTGCTCAAATACAAATCGTAGTTTGAATGAGTTTCAATAATTATACATATGTAAATAGAAAAAGATATCCATCCGTAATACGATGAAGACAAAAAAAAATTAAGTCTCCGTGTTTTAGAAAATAAATGGCAAATTAATGAAAATCCACTTTCTGAAATTTATCAAATAACTTTAAATTGTTTTAAAAATTATATCCAGCTTAATAGCGTGAACTCTTCTTCTTGATTAACATATCTCGCTACGTATATGTGTTACATCACATTAGCTCCACCTCGAGTCCTACCCAGTATGAGCGGGAAGGAGGCGGAGCCGTAGTAAGTATTAATTTGGACACCCCGTCTCAATATATGCTTCCTGGACCCATCGATTTCCATATTTGTCTGACAATCATGAGATTCCAACCAACGCGAGCAGTAATGTCGCGGAACAATAAACCACAGTCCTGATAAGCTACGTTCCTGCCGCGGTCGAATTTCGACATGTGCTGGTAGGAGTTTCTCCTTTTTACACGAGGCATAACACGACCTTCACACAAACAACCAATGTTCACATGCGATTTCCGAATGAGAAACCCACTGTGCAATCTTCCC
This sequence comes from Amaurobius ferox, assembly GCA_951213105.1. Classification (NCBI taxonomy): domain Eukaryota; kingdom Metazoa; phylum Arthropoda; class Arachnida; order Araneae; family Amaurobiidae; genus Amaurobius; species Amaurobius ferox. Next base: position 26,313,597 of record OX578143.1, read on the forward strand.
TTTTATACAGAATGTACATGGCGTTACTCATACCTGCTTTGTGCGCATGAGCTGCAATGCTAATCATTTGCATATATCAGCATGTAGTACCTTTCATGCAAATTTGACATTTGTTGCATGCCGTCTTCATGATGCAGCAATTTTAATGGCCAGCAGTGTACATCTATCTATTCGAATAAAACAAAAGACGGTGAATGTAATTGAAAATTGGTGCTGCCATTTAGTGTTGCACAATCCTAAATAAAAGTGTTCTTTACAGTAGGACAACTAAAATACTGATGAAAATTGAAATTAATGGAAGTTATTTTTCTGCTTTAGTTTGAAGAGGTATAGAAAAATTTCAATGTGCACAATGTAATTATGCAAGCATAGTTAAAAATAAGCTGATTTTATTAAGGGAAAAAATAAGAATTTGAGTTCTTTCAAAACATATGTTAACAATTTTTTTTCCTATTCCATGAAACATTGATACTGATATTGTTATTGAAAGACAAAATAATTGAATTGGATAATAGTTTCAGGCAAATGAGTTCTGTACATTCGGAGAAAAAAAAATCTTCAAAAGGTGTCTTTGTCTTTAGGACACCCAGCTGGAAAGGGTTAAGGGCTCCTCCACATTTTCACCAAAAAATTTCTATGCATAGGTAGGCCATAAGTGACTACTATGCAGTTTTAAAAAGTTTCAAAAACACTGGATTCAAGGCATTTGAAAAGAAAAGGGGGGGGGGGGAGTCTGCAGTAATTAGTTAATTGGAAACTGCTGCTCTATAGCAGTTTGATTTTTCCTAATATTTTTAGATCAGACGTACAATTTCTATGCATTGTAGAGTGAAATAATTTTTTCTTTTAATTTAATATTTTACTGTCATTTTGTGTTACACACATCTTCTTTAAATAATAAAACATTTTACACTGTAATAAAATATAAAAACAATTTACATCATAAACCTAATGTAACATCCCAGAATATTTCTCAGAGCATGCTTTGCATTGTCTTGCACCTCTGATACTCCTTCAAATGCCGAGAGACAATAACCACAAGTTTTCCACAAGGCAACACTGCCTTGTGGAAAACTTTGTTTCATTTTGGCAAATCCTGTGTCAATTGCTTTTGTGTCATAAAATTATATATATAACAATATACAGGACATGCAGAGAGTGATCTTAAAGGCTCACTGACCTTGAGGGGATCTGAACCAATTGGACTTATTTCAGTCTAAAGTAGTTTTAATTATAATGGATTTTTTAAATAAATGTTTACTTACCATTGACAAACAGGAAAGTTCAAATTTTAAGCTTTGCTAACATGTAACACGAGTTTTACTTACAGCAACATTCTAATTTGCCACCTCCTAAACTTGAGATATGTATTCTTTCTACTGATTATCTGAGCTCTTTTGGGGCCAAAGCTAACACAGGATCATAAGCAATCTATCCATTTTTTCTCTGATACTCCAATACATTTTATTTTCACTACTTTATTCTTTTTGTATATCAGGGTCAATAAAAGCATTTGAATATCTATTTCAAGTTTACCCAAAGATGCACTAGAAAATATTTCTACATATTTTTAACCTATAATCACTTGAATTTGTGAAGATTTCTAATAGGACTTGAGATCTTTTTTTCTTTCTTTCTACTACAAATTTTGAAAACTCAAAATTAGTGGTACACTAGTGGGTACCAATGAAAAATGACGGGAAAACTTTTGTGTTCTATCCTAAAGAATTTAAATATATCGAAATCACACCTCAAAAAACATTCAGGAAAGATCAGGATATTATAGTATCTGGTTGCTAATCTAACCGAAATAGTTTCTCCCTCTCTCAGAGAACGAGAAACCATTGTCCTACTGGTTTCCGGAATAATCCCAGTAGCCTTTGGAGATCTAACTCACATTTAAAATTATTTTATTTGATCAGTCAAAAATCTTTTCTTTTAAAGTGTATTACTAATTACTTTATTTTTAACCACCAAGAGGAGGGCGATTTGGGAGTCATAATCTTCCAGAAATTAACTGAACCCATTTTCAAAGAAATGATATGGAGAAATTGAAAACAAAATAATTAGTTACCTCCAGCCCCAGAAATTTTTTCTGGTGATGCTGCTATTTATTCTTAACACGATAAATTTCCTTTAATTGAAAAATTTGACATTTTTTCTGCAATTCATGTAGTATTGATTCTACTTTTAATATTTGTGACAGAATAGGAAAGATTATTTAAAAATAATATTTGTTACAAGATCAATACTTTTTTTTAGAAAAATCTGTTTTATTTTCAAATCTCTATTTTATGAACTTCTATTTGTGTATTATTACATTCTAAAGTGTCTTATTGCTATTTATAATTGTATAATTAGACGTTTTGATAACCCACATTTTCTCCCTTTTCCTTCAGCTCATAAAAATGCAACTATTACCTTTATGTATTTATTGTTCATACTGTCACTTTATAATTTCCAGTCATGACCATTTAGTATACCAAGGTATTTGTATGCAGTTATTACAAAAGCAGAACTCTAATGGACACATCAAACATGATACAAATACTCTAGCAAGACTATCTAAGCTGATAGCATCTCACAATATTACATATTTAATATCCATGTATTTACTGAAGTGTTACTTAATTTTTTTTTTCAACTTTTGTAATCAGCAACATTAATATTTTAGTTCAGATCAGGATTTAACTATTCTTCTGTATATATAAAATTTTACAATCTATAAACTTTCTTTGGATTGTCATTTTGATGTGAATTTAGATGACACAAGAATTTAATTTTTAACTACTGGCAATAGGGCATTTTGTTTTCTAAAGGTGCCGAGTTTCTCATTCAGATAAGTCCACTGCCCCACTTGCAAATTTGACATTGTGAATTAAATAATAATAAAGATAAATATTTTGCTCTTTGATCCTGAACATTTATTTTTTCAACTTGTATTACTTTTAACATAGTAATGTTAAATCTATATAAATAAAATTGAAAATCTGTCTGTGTCTCATCATTATGAGAGAACGGTTAAACAGAATTTCATAAAATTTTGTAGGTATCTTTGGAATAGCCCCACTTAAAATTTAGCCAATGTTTCGAGGGCCAGAGATTGTCGAGATATTAATAGGAAATATATAATATTTTCCAGAGAAATAGTATTATGCAGACAATATATTTTCTGCAAATTTATTTGAACAAAATTATATCATATCGCTTAGTAACGCAATTATCAAATCAAATATGTTTATACAGCAGACAATGTTTATTTTCTTCTGAATTATATAATAAAGAAATGGATATAAGTATAAATTTTATAGATGAATGGTATTGCATTTTTGGCTGGGTTATATCAATATGATTTAAAGATTACGAAAATTATTGATATTTTCAATTTCTTTTGTCATCTGTTTAGCAAAGATTTTTCAAACTAGTGGTTAGACAATTGTTGATATAGAATAAACGTGGTACAGGTATATATCTTCTAATACCATTTTAGCGCTTTCATTTTGGCACATATCCAATTTCATATTTTTTGTAAATTTGTTTAAAAATGGGATCAGGATGTTTTATTCTTCAGATCTGCCTGTGAAAATGATTTTGTATAATAGCAAGAACAGAATTGCTTATACTTTATTTTAGAATTAAATTAAATATTTTAATATAATGTTTTGAATACCAATGTCATTTAGAATACTATAGGAATGTGCACATAATTGTGAATTTTAAGTTTCTTTGTTATATAACATATTTCATTGAAGAATGGGTAAATTGCACGTTAGTTAATAAATGAATAATTCCAGAATGGTGCATCCCAGAAATTTAAGATGTTTGACAACATTAAAATTCTTTCGATTCCTCCCGCTGCCAAAACTGCCACCATGTTCATGCGGAGTATGATCACATTAAATATGTGGGTTCATAAGTCCTTCTAAGAGATTGGTAGTAGGGGGAAGGAGGGTAGGGTTTCTGTGGATGCCTCCCCCACTGGGTCCCGGTCTAAATTGGGTGGCTCTTCTGGCCGTCCAAACAGTTACCTTACACCTTTCTGGTGGTCCCGGCCGTCCAAATGGATGCTCAAGTCCTTGTTGACGAGCCGGACGGCCTGGGTTTTCAACACCTTTCTGGTAGGTAGGATGGTCTGGGTCTCAACAACATTAAAATTCTGAAAAAGATAAAACCAAGGACAAAACGTTCTTCAAAAAACGAAAGGTATTTTATTTAACATCTTAAAAGATGTACAAAATATTGTTAAAAATTGCCAGAGCGTTTTCGGACGTATATGCGCCCTTCATCAGTGGCTACATGAGTGGTAAAAGCATAGAATGTTTATATATACAGAGACCATTTTAAAACAAATTTGCATAAAATATAAACTGTAAATGAACTTGCTAAAATAATACAAGAAATATACACTGAAATAACAAAATAAGTTTTAACGCTTACGAATTTAAAAATATTACAAGAAAAGAACTAATACAAATTTTAGAGAAACGTCAATTATGATATTCCTGAGAATGACGTCACAAATAACTTTTAAGAGATTTGAATTGTATAGAGTCGAGAATGACTCGCCAAGCATAACTTAAAATTTGCACAGGATCAAAATTACAAATTGATTCACGGTAAATATAAATAAACAGGGATTCATAAAGAAGAATACTACGTGGATTGTTACAACAAACCAAAAGGAAAGTTTTTTCAGAAACGGGAAGAAATTTGTCATTAGCCACATATTGAGCAAGAGCCATAGAAAGTTTATCAGATGTTCTGGTCACCCGTTCTGATTTTGGTTTTCATACTTCCGTTTTCCATAAATCCACTTTTACTAATTCCTGTATCCTCTAAAAAAGCTTCTTTTAACACGTATTTTAATCATGCATTTAATGTTTGCTCTTCTATCCCCTCTTTAACTGATGAAATTAATTTTATTTTTAAACTTGGCCATGAGGCTGCTTATTCTTTTGAATTTATTCATAAGATCTTCGCCCACGTTCATCTTAAATTTACTCAAGTTGATACTAAACTTGTTGCTATTAAAGATTGTTTAGTCCATAAATCTAGTGTTCCTTACCATCCTAGGATTTTCCGTCCTTTTATTAATTTCTGCCATGAATTTGGTTTCAAACCCGCTCACTCTAATATTACCACTTTATTTAATCGTATTCGATCCGATAAACTTGGAAATTTTGATGACTTTAAAAGCTTTGCTGGATTGTATGTCGTTCCCCTGTTATCCCCTGCTGGTGACTATAAATTTTACATTGGTAGTACAAAATGTACTGTTGGCATCCATTTAGCAGAACATGCTCGTGATGTCAAATCTAGTAAATTTTCTACGGTGCTTGCTCAATATGTGGCTAATGATAAATTTCTTCCTGTTTTTGAAAAAACTTTCCTTTTGGTTAGTTGTAACAATCCACGTAGTATTCTTCTTTATGAATCCCTGTTTATTTATATTTACCGTGAATCAATTTGTAATTTTGATCATGTGTAAATTTTAAGTTATGCTTGGCGACTCATTCTCGACTCTATACAATTCAAATCTCTTAAAAGTTATTCATGACGTCATTCTCAGGAATATCATGCTTGACGTTTCTCTAAAATTTGTATTAGTTCTTTTCTTGTAATATTTTTAAATTCGTAAGCGTTAAAACTTATTTTATAATTTCAGTGTATATTTCTTGTATTATTTTAGCAAGTTCATTTACCATTTATATTTTATGTAAATTTGTTTTAAAATGGTCTCTGTATATATAAACAATTCATGCTTTTACCATTCATGTAACCACTAATGAAGGGCGTATATACGTCCGAAAGTGCTCTGGCAGTTTTTAACAATATTTTGTACGTCTTTTAGGATGTTAAATAAAAGATCTTTCGTTTTTTGAAAAACGCTTTGTCCTTGGTTTTATCTATTGTATGCAGACGTGATACAAATCTTGATTATTCTGAAAAAGAGTTTAATTTCAATAGATATGAAGCTTTTGTGATATAGTGCATCAGAGTTTAATGCCCCCCTTTAGGGCTGAACAAGGCTGAGAAGATAGGAAAATGATGAAAGTGCCCCTTACTTCTATGGGTGGTCCTGCATGTATTATCCAAGCAATTTAATTATCAATCTGCTATTTTGCAAATTGAAGTATATATTTTCATATAGCTGATGTGCTATCTAAGAAGTTATTTTTGCTAAATAACCATCTTGAGTTATAATTATTGGTCAGCATGTAATTTTGTTGCTTCTGTATCTTAGCATTGCAAACAACATCCCTAGACTGGTTTGACCTTTATTAGAGTTAATCAGCAGTGAAGTACAGCCAGTGTTATCTATTATTAACAAGTATAACCTTACATAATAAAAGATGTCTGTGTTTGTGTGTGGTCTGTAGCAGGAAATTTTAGCATCATATGGCCATGAAATTTGGTACAGAGGTACTTAATGACCCAGAAAGGTGCACTTTGGCATTATACTTATAAAACTTGAACTACCTTTTTAATTATTTGAATTGAGGTGCTTGCTCCCATTCTTTGTAGAATCTACAGAGCTTGTATTGCCTTTGGATATGTGCCGTCTGCCTGGAGGCATACTAAGGTAATCTTTATTCTAAAGATTGACAAAGATAATTATTATGTGGCCAAGTCCTTCAGATCTATTAGCCTTACATCTTTTCTTCTAAAATCTATTGAAAAGCTTATTGACAGGTATATTAGGGAAGAGATTCTGGCTTCAATGCAGTTGTCTAACTCTCAACATGCCTATCAACCGAGCAAATCTATTGATACTGTCCTTTACAGTCTCTCCTTTATACTGGAGAGAAAATTAAATGCTAAGGAAATTGCCTTAGCTATTTTTCTTGACATTGAAGGCACTTTTGATAAAGTGACTATTGACACCATCCTACATGTTCTTGATAGGAAAAGTGTTGATATGACAATCTCTTATTGGATCAAGAATTTGTTATCTAATAGGTACATCTGTGCATCTTTACTTAGTGATAATATGATGGTGCATGCTTTGGCAGGCTGTCCGCAGGGAGGTGTTCTTTCACCAATTCTTTGGTGTTTAGTTGTAGACTCTATTTTGGAGAACATAACTAGTTTTGGTGTATCCTGTGTCGGATATGCTGCTGATGTTGTAATCGTTGCTAGAGGCAAGTTTGGTAATGCTGTCTCTGACATGATGTCCACTGCTCTTAGGAGTGTTGAGTCATGGTGCAAAAATGCAGGTCTCTCTGTTAATCCGTAAAAAGACTGCTATGGTTGCATTTACAAGAAAACGTATTCTTGGTCTTAGAGACATTTGCTTCTTTGGTCAGAAGCTTATTTGCTCCAAGGAGGTAAAATTCGTAAGAATTTACTTTGATATGGGTCTCAATTGGAAGAGAAACTTTGAATACTGCATAACTAAAGCCAGAAGAATTTTCTGGTCATGTAGAAATGCTATTTGGAAAAACCTGGGGATTGAATCCCAAGGCTATCCATTGTATTTACTCTATGGTAGTCTGTCCCATCATTACCTATGGCTCCATTATATGGTGGTCTAGAATTAGATGTGAAACTGCTAAATTAGATTTAATTAGGCTTTAAAGGATGGCGTGTATTGCAATCTTTGGATGCATGAAAGCCACTTCTACTGCAACTCTTGAACTTTTGCTTGGGTTGCACCCACTCTACATGCACATTGAAGCTGAGGCTCTGATACGTATGAACAGACTTAAATATCTGAAACACTGGAAAAATTACTCAAAGTATTTATCTTGGAGTAATCTGAACAGTAATGTTATAAATCATCCTTATTTCCATATGCCATCTGATGGCATTCTTGTCAGATATATGCTTGACAAGCCTTATGAAATTTGGGTCCCTTCACGGGGTAACTGGAAGAGGATTCCTACGTACAACAAGAAGAAATATATTGTATGGTACACTGATGGCTCTAAGCTAGGCACTAGTACTGGTGCTGGAGTATGCTGTCCAGATGATAGTACAAAACTATTTTACCCTCTTGGCAGCTACGCTACTGTCTTTCAAGCTGAGGTCCTAGCTATTCTAATATGTTGTAAAATTTTCTCTGACAGAAATTACAGGCGCAACTAAATCTTTATCTGTTCTGATAGTCAGGCTGCTCTTATGGCTTTAGGGAAGTCTACTATAACATCATCCCTTGTCTGGGAGTGCTATACTGCACTTTGTACGATTGCTAGCAACAATTAAGTCGCACTTTACTGGGTGCCTGGACATTTAGGCATTCCAGGTAATGAAATGGCTGATGAGTTGGCTAGAAAAGATTTAAGCACACCTTTTGTTGGTCCTGAGCCAGCTCTGAGTGTCCCTAATGAACTGACTAGAAGAATTGTCTATGATATCTTCAGAAAGCTTCAGTGCGAGAACTGGCATAATACTAAGAGCCAAAGACAGGCGAAAGAACTAAACTGTAAGTGCCCTAGTATGCATCAAAAGGAATTATTCAAGCTCAGTAGAACTGGCATAAGAAGGGCTGTTGGGACTGGGCACTGCACCCTTAAAAGACACCTAAATATTATGGGTGTCATTAAGGATTCGCTATGTAGAGGCTGCAATTATAGCGAAGAAACTGCCACACACATACTCTGTGAATGTGAGGTGTTCTCAGCCCATAGGTTCGAACACTTGGGTCGACATGTGATCGAGACCTGGGAGTTGCAAGACATTCCTGTCAAGTGTTTGCTGATTTTTGCTTTGGTCTCTTTTCTTAGGGACTTTTTCATTTAAGGGGATAGTACAATAGATCTCTGGTCGATGTGCTGGGCTCTTTTGGAGCCCACCCACCTTCATGTCATTCATTCATTCATGTATAAGGAAACTAATAAGCTGTGAGTGATCTCAATTGATTTGATGTATACTATTGCAAATGAATTGTACTTTACTGCAGTTAAAAAATTTAAATTTTAAATGATTTTATTTTATGCAATATAATTTGGTACATTTAAAAAAATGATTTATTACTACTTTTATTTTACTTTACATAGCTATAACCGTAATATATTGAGAACAGTACATGCCAATATTCTAAAGTTCTTTCATTTGTTTCCTAATTTAAAAATTAATATTAACTTTGAAGATTGACTGTTTAAGGAATGATATGTTTTCCTCTGAATTTTTAAAATTGTCTATCCTATTGATTATTTGGTTGAAAATCAAATGGACCATTCTATTAAATGACTAATAACCATACAAAATTTTGTTTCTTAAATATCATGCCCTTCTCATCATTAGATGAAAACCATATTGTTGTTCCTTGGTACTAAAGAGTATTTTAGCTAATTTTCAATTTTTTAACCTTGATCATAACACTTCCCAATACATATATTCTATGTATAAAGAAACTTTCAATGGGAATAAGGAAATTAACAATTGTAGAGTATAAAAGTTTAGTATGCATATATTTTCTTTTTCTTTTTAAAAACACCAAATGGAACGCTAGAACAGCTCTTTAAAAATTTAAGATTTTGATGATATTTAACATCAGATTATCCCCCCTTCCCATTAATCAACTATGTTTAAATATTTTTTTTTTTTTTATGTATTCAATAGGACAGCATCTAGAACAAAATAATAAATATTTAAACAGAACAGGAATATATAAGGGCTAATGTGATGATATTTGTTTGAATACTTCATTTTTCCAGAGCACTATTTGGAATTTTGGGATGAAAATAAAAGTGTTACTAACTTTTCATGTTCTAAAACCATGCAATTGACTTTGTAGACCTATCATCAATAGGAGGTGCATTAGAATCCCCTTTATATAAAAAAGTGATGGAGCAGATATCTTCATCATGATTACCAAACTAATAGTAGCAGTAGTCATTTCCAAAACAATCAGCTGGGGAGACTTATCATCACCTTACATATTTATAACTGTATTATAACAAATTAACAGTAAAATTAAATTTACAGTGTGAATTTTTATAATCAGATTCATAGGGGTGGAACAGTTAGTGGTTAGTACTAGGGGATTGCACTCTGACAACCAGAGTTCGATTCCCGGCTTTATCCAAACTGTCCTCGTGTTCATGCACAGATACATTAAATATGTGAGTCTGTAAGTCTTTCCGAGAGATTGGTGGTAGGTAGGGGAAGGAGGGTACAGTCCTTGTGGATGCCACTTCCACTCGGTTCCAGTCTAAATTGGGTGTCACTATCCTGGCCATCCAAACAGATGCCTTATACCTTCAGGTAGGTCGCATGGTCTAGGTCGAACAAACAATCGGATTCATAGATAAATAGCAATACTTAATATTCTCTACATATCATATATTTTAGGTCATTACATGTGAAGCATGTAAGATGTTAATGAGATAAGGTAAGTAGCATTACAAAAATTTTGGAATTTGTTCTAAATTGTTAGAAAATATTGTTATGATGCCGATATGACGTGGGAAGCAGTTCCCACACTCAGACTTGTTATCTTATAGATATGGAGCATCCTATAGTAGCTGCACAATTACATGTCTAGTCATTTGCAAAAGAACAAGGCACTTTATCCTGCATTTTAATCATATTATACACTATTCAATTTGAATTTATAATCTCCTCTACTTTGGTGATATGCTCTAAATCATTTAGACTGTAATAGTTTTAATTTTTTTTTTTAATTCTAATTTTAAAATTTGTACAATTGTATTGCATTCAAAACAAAGTTTTGAAAGCTAAAAAAAAAAAAAAAAACCTAAATCAAAATTTAACAAATTAGTTTATTACAAGTTACATGACGTATTTTAATTTTTTTCCCCTCAAATTGAAATAAAATATAGAAACATTTTTCTTGCAGTATTTATTTTGTGCCATCAAACTACATTCAAAGCAAGAAATTTCAATAGATAATTTTTTATTCAGATATAAATGAAAAGCTATTGGGACAAATTAACTTTAGAAAATATATACTTCTGTTGCAAACTGTTTAAAATGTATATCTCAAAACCACACAATTGTTTCCAATAGAATTTCAATGTAACAAATCAATTGATGAAGAAAAGGTAAGTTAAAAGAACAAGTGCCATTTTTTTTGTCTCAATAATTACGATGGAATAGAGTAATATTTGCTCTGTTATTCTATAAATGGAGGCATTGTGTAGTAAAATGTGATGTTTGCTACCTACTAAATGCGTTAAATTGACCATTGGAAAATAATAGAAATGTGTTTGGTCAGGAATTAACTGAGACTGTGCAAGTATATATGCAGGTTAAACATTAATATATAAAGGAGTATCCTATTCTATTTCTAATAGATAGCTACATATTTAAAAAATTTAACCCTTTAAAATATCTTTGCTTTAAAATAATTTTTTATTCCAAATTGACCCAAAATACTGTAAAAATTATTTTATTTTTTATTATCATTATTATTATTATTTGGGAAAAAATTAACAAAGGAGTTTTAAAAAGTGAAAATACGCTCCACATTTTCATAAAAATCTTAATTTACACATTTTTGAACCCTTGATTATAATATATATTGTTGGATTCAATTAGTAAGTTTTAAGTATTAAAAGATTGACTTTTGCTTTTTAATTTCAGACTTTACTTAAAAAAAAAAAAAAAAATCAAACTCAGTCAAATCCAACTCCAAATACATTTCTAATTAAAGCAAATTATTAAATTCCAACCAAATTCATATTAAGTTTAAAATTATTTAGATTCAAATTTTGTAAAAAAAAAAAAAAAAAAAAACAGTAAAGAGCTTATTAATATTTTTATCAATAAGTCATTTTTTTTTATTTTTCAAATTGAAAAGTAAAGATACAAAAACTGATTTACATATTTAATATTTACAAGTAATATTTAAATAACAGAATAATGCAACAAACTTGATTCAAACTATGAATATTTGAATATATGAATATATGATATGACCCTATTACTATCAATAATACAAAAAATTCATGTGCAATGGTTTTCTTCAAAGTCAATTATTGTCTTTAGTATAGCTCTCCGTAATGCAGCTTGTTTCTCTTTAGAAAGCCCCTTGAAATGTACAGATAAGCCCCTAAGAAATAAAATATCAGGTTCGTTTTCAGTCTTAAACCATTCTTTTAAGACTCTATTAGTCTCCATTAAGGCTCTGTTTAAGGGATCTTCTATCTCTTTTATGTTTCTCGAAGATCCTGGTAAAGCTTGAGTTGATCCTGAAGTCAATAATTCTATAGACTCAGATACCAAAGGATGTGGGTGATCATTTATATCACTCATTGCTAAAATATAGAAAATTTTTAAGTAAATGAATTATCCATTCATATGCTATAAGAGTTTTGTCCAAATCTGTTTGAAGTTTTGAAACTTTGGTATTTGTTTGTCATTAATATGAATGAAAATTTAAATACATTCTGTCTCCCGTTAGTGCATAAAAGTGAGTTATACAAGGTGCATACTTTGTTTTCCAATGTTTGTTTTAATTTCAATACAGAACAAAAACAAACCCATATGCCATTTTTGAGATGGACATTTTTGATATTGGAATGTAATGAAGCTCTATAATTCATTAGAAATCTTAAAAGACATTTCAAGAAATTATTCCAAGCAAAAGTTTCTAGAAACTATAAAGTAAAAAAAAAAAAAAAACCTGAAAATTGGTAATTATTATACACTAGAAAATGGAATGGGAGTTATCCAGAATTTAAAGTGCAAACCTCTGATTAACATCACACTGGAACTTACAGTAAGTTTTCGAAAATCAAAGAATACTTTAACAATACACTCATTTATAATAACAACCGCAACACCAGCAACAAAATGCTGCACTAATGTTGTTAAGATAGAAATTCTGTGATAATATCTCGGAAGGGGGGGGGGGGGGGAGCTCTTCTATGGAGCCAAGGTATTCCTGTAATAAATTTCATGGCTGTACGACACTTAAATTTTCTGCTATGAATGACACAAACAAACAGATACAGAGACATCTTTTTTTTATTATTATAGATTGCATCTTCAACACACGAAAAGTATATATTTTTAAATTCATGAATTTTTTTTTTTTAACAGTATGGATTCCATTCTAAGTTTGTTCGAAAGACAATTTTTTGATCTTTCCAATTGTGTTAAGATGAAAACTTCAAAATAATATTTTTGATCACTATAGAACTGATTTATGTGAAAATTAGGCAAAATATTGCTTCAACATTTAATAAATAAAAACTAATTTGAATATGAAATAATTGAATATAAATACTCTCTACAAAGTGTTTCCTCTCAAGAACTAAGGTACCACCCCTGTATCAAATTTCATGGTTCTATGATGCTTAAATTCTTCACAATAAACAACATAAACAGACAAGTCACATACACATCTTCATTTATTATTGCAGATTAAATCTGAACTCACAAAAAGTATATATATATAATAAAAATTCACAAAAAATTGTTTATTGATAGTGCAGATTCCAATCAAAATTTGTTTGAAAGAAAATTTTTCGATTTTTTCTGATGGTGTTAAGATAGATATTTTGCAATAATATTTTTGTTCACAAATGAACCAATTTATACGAAAATCCTTCAAAATGGCACTTCAACAATTAATAACTAAAAATTTAAATTTGAATTCTGAAACAATCTTGATGAGATGTTTCCTTTCGGGAGTCAAGCTTACCAAACTTCATGACCATACATACGATGCTTTAGTTTTCACTATACACAAGACAAACAGACAGACAGCTTTCTTTGTTATAGATTTAACCAAATATAAAATTTTGACTCCAGAAAATATTTTATCAGGGTTTATACACCTCAAGCATAAAAAAATATAAGGCCTTTTTATAACAATTTCAATTTTATGAGGCAAAATGACAGCACTTAAAAGCACAATACAACCTTGTTAACACAAAGTCAGGAGATAGATCAATTATTTGTGCTAAAAGTAGCTTAAATAATCTGAAGAAAATCAAAATTATTATCGTGTATATAAAATTTAAAAGGAAATGTAAAACATATTTTTGATAAAGTAATCTACATTTCATAATCACAAAACTTGCTTAACCTTCCGTCAGACGCGGCTGATCAGATTGATATGCATTGAATATTTCTCTCTTTCATTTGTTACTGGCAACTCTTGTTGCGAAAAGTACCACGCCTGATGGAAGGTTAAGGAGTGTTCCTCAAAATTTGAAAGACACTCCCATAGCAGATACTAGAGTCCATGGACTAATTTTGTGCTTATTATGAGCTCATCAGCATAGAAAAGGTCCATATTTGCAATAGCAGTGAAAAACTTGCTATAAGCTATAATTTTTGCGCATTTCTATAGGAACTGACAATTTAAATCCTTCCACATTACTGGCATCAAATTCATATACAATTTAGCCAAAGGGTACACGACTCTAATCCACATTTGTTTACTAACAAGGTGTTTGTGCAACCAAACAAAGCGAGTGTGCAATCAAATGCCATATTTACTTTGCATATACTATTCTATATTTTTGTAGATTATGTTAAAAAAAAGTTTTGAGGGATGCTAAACTTTTCAAATTAGTCACAGTAAAATTAAACATTTAAAATAAAAGGCTGTTCAAAAATCTAGAAAATAATATAAATTACAGAATAATTATGTAACACATAGCTGCCAACCTCCAAATATGAAAAAATGGGAGATTTTTGTGCGAAAATATGAAAAAACAGGGAGATTTTGATAAGCCCAATTTTAGATGATGCAGACAGATTGCAAAAGTGGAAATTATTTTCACAATTAAACGAAATATAAAGAGGATCGCGCACAAATGCCATTTTTCCAGAAGAGGTGTGTGTGTGTGTGCGTGTGTCCATAAGAGTGGCCTCCATATTGAGGCAAAGAGCTGTTGCTTCTTTGGCATATAAACAAAATGCATAATTTCTTTTAAATAATTTCAACTCCATTCTCTACATTAAAATTATTGAGCTCTCAAAGAGCCGACTTAGGGTAGTTTTTGTGAGATGGTGATGCATTCTTTATATATATATATATATATATATTTTTTTACATGCTTGTTTTCTTTTCATTTTGTACTTGAAAAGAGCTGTCAAAAATTTCCCTTTTTTTTATTTCTTTGAAACCCTGGGTGAAATGAAATGTTGCTAAGTTTTAAAGATATTCTAATAAATTTCCTTTTTATTTTTAATCTGGTTTTCATTCAATTCTTACCACTATGACTCTGTGTAATAATTTATTATTTAACATATTTTGTTTTTGGGTAAATCACAATGCAATTTTCAGAGAGTAAAATGTTTGGCCATTGATTAAAGTAAAAGTCTAAATTCATTTGTTTAGTTTTTTTTTATTTTAATATTAATACTTTAATATTTTAGTGTTTTTTTGCTTACTTTTTTTTCTCTTAAATTTTATGCTGATGTCGAACAGGGCACAGCACTATTTGTTTTTTAGTTATATGCATTTACAAATGACCCAAAATATAAAATTTACCCTCCAATGGCTACATTTAAATTATCATAACTCCTGTTCTAATTAACAAACAGAAACAATTTTGGTATCATTTTAAAGCTCTTTAAATAACATTTAAAATGATACCAAACACATGAAGTTTTGGGGAAAAATATTTCAAGGTCATAGTATTTGACTTTTGATCTTGAATTGCTAAAAATCGAATTTCTTATTTTTCACTATATTTTTTCCTCTGAATGCTTTAATATCTTAACTACATGTATATACCAATTTTTAAAATGGGCACTCAATGGGATCGCACAAGAAAAAAATAATTAGAAACAAAAAGTACAATATTTAAATATTGGCATAACCCTTTGGACAGTTTTTTTTTTAAATTTATTTATTTATTTATATTTATTAATGTTGCAGTTTTATATACAACCTTAAATTAAATTACTACTGGTTTTTCCATGAGTATAATTTTGCATTTGCCACTAGTTTCAATTTCAGTTATAGTGTAAACCCTTTCTGTGGAGGGATCAACTATTGTTAATACATCTTGCCCAGGTACCAAAATTACATCTGGCTTATTTGGAAATTTGAATGAAGGAGAAGGTCCAGATGGATGGAGAAAACTTAATTTAACTATTGATTTAACTATTGCATTATCTCCATCAATATCAATTACATATGTCACCCACCATTTTTTGTCATGAACAGCAGTCACAAATTCTTTGATATCACTGATTGAAAGTTCACATTCTAATTTGGTAACTCGTTCAACTTTTGATACAGGTAAATCAGAATACACTTTAGTGCAAATTGTATGTGCTGTCAAAGGAATAAACGAGTGGAGCTTCTAAGTCCCAGCAATTGTACGTGATTGTTCAAATCGTTCTTTCGGGTTTTTTTCTTTGATTAAGTAGTCATATGTTGTACTGTATTTGAATGACATTGAAGGAATGTTATGGACTGCCCACTGAAACAACTGTCTAGGAGTCATAATCTGTTGATCATATGGCCGTTGTAGGCTGGCATGTGCAGCCAACCTTTTTAAAGGACATCCTACTCTATTACAAGCTCCTTTTCCATGAGCTGTTGCTGTAAAATGTCATTCAGCAGGTACTGCAAAATCCTCTTGATAGCAAATATTTATAAAAATTTTCTATTTTTGTAATGTGCTGCCGCACCATCAGAAAGGTAAAATATCTTTTTAATTATAGTTGGGTGCATCTTATATTTAAGAAAGCTTGCTAAGAATTCTTGACATAAATGAACTGCAACAGTATCATGAACCAGACACTCTGAAATAATTACAAAACTGATATGTTGCAGTGTTCCTTCCTCATCAGTGAAATATGTAACACAGGGATGGATTGTTGCCTGGGAATTATTCCAATGAAATCCTTGTACTTCATCTTGAAGTACAAAAGAATAGTTTTTTGCAAAATCAAATATAATCAGAAACTGGCCTGGTTGCAGCTTTAATTTTAAATCAGCCTGAAACAATGATTGCTGTTTTGCGATAAATGAATAGTGAGTAAGAATTTGTAACTTTTCACAGAATGAATCAAGGAAGTCATCGGACAATTTAGTGACAGTTTCAAGTGTTGACCTGTCCAAGGATAATCACTGTTTATATGTTATAATACTCACTATATTCGCATCCATTAGACCTCTTAACCTCTCCTTTAGAATTGACATATGGTCAGCTTCCAACACATTCTTTGCAATCCCCTAGGTAACAAGCAGGGTGAGGAGGATTACAAATTATTACAGCTATGCAATCCTTATGGGTCTTCAAAAGAATATTTTCTTCGAACATTAGTTCAGCAATTTTTCCACCTATCATTAATTTAAAATTTTGGTGAATCGTGCACACAAACAGAATGTGTTCCACTAGCACCCACAGGAACACAATGTTTTGGACACAGTTCTGCAAATTTTGAAAATTCAATTTTATTATGTGGGTATTCTTCTTTAAATAATGCATAAACTTCTTTAACCCGTTCATGACCAGAGAGTCAAAAAAGCAACATTTCTCCGGGCCCGCACGCAACAAGAATCGTCTGCCACTCCAGACATCACCTCCGAGAGTAGAAGCCGAAGTACATCCTGCAATTTATGTAATAACACATCTCTCTATAGAATGTTTTGTAATGTATGAAATATTTTAAAACAAGGTTCAATACATAGTCCTATGTTGCAAATTTTGCACTACGATTGCTTTGAGATTGCTTTGAGCACTTATCTTTCAGGGAACTTTTAAAATAAATTATACACCTTCAAGATTTTTCCCCATTTGAATTAACATGTAAGCTAGGAAAATGTCGACCAGTTAATTCTTTTTGCCATGATTCTTCTCCCTGAAAACAGCAACATAGAATCCCTGCCACCCTCCCCCTCCAACTTAACATGCCAAACATACCGCACATAACCCTTCAGTTAAAATAAGAACCAAACAACTATCATGTCAGAAATATTTCCTTTAAATATCCCAGTCAATGTTCCTTTTAAATTGCCAGACAACTACAAGTGCTTGCACGTGCGTTTGTTTAAATTATCAACTTAGTCAACATCCTCATGAAAAACAGAAAACGAAACTGAAATAATGATATAAGGAACTAGCTTTGCAAAAATTACGGGGTTCTAGCACCATCTAATGTTATTTAAAATTTTTGGTAGAAACGTTCTAGTTTCGCGATGCACATTTGCACCAATGGGCTCCAATAGCCATCTAGCATTCAAGGCAAACTTGCACCGTTGGGCCGTGAAAGTTCTCTGAGGCATATTTGACACGCTGCTCGCGAACTGGTTAAGATTGCTCAGAACAAGCCTTTTCTGTTTACATATACATTTTTCATTTTATTGCTTTACAGATATACAATCTTTTTTGCCTGGTATTATTCTGCTAACAATGTCAGATTCATAAAATTTTCTCACAGTATTAGCCACATTTTCAGCTAATGACTTTCCAGGTTTTGGATTCGGTGATGATAAAATCCCTTTTTTGTTTACTAGTTGCTTATTATTTCTCACCATAAAATTAGAAGCTTTAAACTCTCTTTCAATTTTCCTTACTTAAAAATTAAATTCTTACAAAAATATTTACACAAATTCCAGTAAAGTATAGTATCAATGTAGCAATATTTCATCATAAATATGCTTTAACCCTTTTGCGATGGCAGCATTCTGGAGCTGCCGCGGCCCAAAGGACGGAGCCTTCACTTCCGAACTGTTCCCAGGAGACAGTAATTTTTTTGCACTAAGCCTAACTCTCGAAAAAAATTCACTAAAAATCATCTATTCAACACAGAAATCTACTTTTTTCAGGAATAAAAGAAATATTTATTTTCTATTTGATGTATATTTTTCATACAAATCTGAATACAGAATACTCGTTGCTCCCATTCTTTTATCCGAAATAAACGAATAATTTCACTGCCTCTAAAACCCAAACAAAAAAAAAAATACTCTCTTATATTCCTATGATTCACCAATGAAATCATAAAGCTGAAATCAAAACAAAACTCCAAACTCAATTATAAAATTGTTGATGCTGCGAGAATTGCTCTGTCTGTTTATATTACAAAATCATGTTTCACCGCTCCAAATGGAGAAATAATTCATTGGATCCTCCTTATGCCAAGGTCATGTATCTGCAAAATACATTCAAGTTGTTTCCACGGACATTTAACGCCATCTAGTAGATAAATTAAAACGTTCCATGTGAAAACACGCATGCGTGCCAGTCGCCATTTACTGTAAAGTTTCCTCTGTCATGAGTGCGTGCCGTCCGTCCTTGAATGCAAGTTCTCAGCAGACACGCGGATATGCCAATCGTCGCGAAAAGGTTAAAAACTTTATATGTGGTTTGGCTTTTCAACCTAAAACTCTCAAATTGCAAACTAACACCATTTGAATCAAACAGTCAGCTCTCTAATTCAAACTAAAACCCAAACTGCAAACCAAAACCATGTGAATCAACCAATCACCTCTAATTCAAAATAAAACCCAAACTGCAAACCAAAAGTAAGGATGTGCCAGTGGTGGCATCAATTAACAAATTCAGCTGTTTTATAGCTAGAAAATTTTATTTGCAGCTATATTTGGCTATTTATGGATACATCTGGTTATTTTTGGTAGGCTATTATATTTGGAAAACTGTCAAATCAACCCAATAAAATACTGAATCAAACAATATGCCAAATGTTTGTAATAGTTTAGTCCAGCTTGTAATAATGTAGTATTTTTATCCACAAAATAAAAAACTGCAGCATTACTAAAAAAAAAATAATAATAATAATAATAATAAAATAATAATAAAAAAAAAAACTGTGAAAGGGTTATGTTAATATTTAAATATTGTATTTTTTGTTTCTAATTATTATTTTTTTTTTTGTGTGATCCCATTGAGTGCCCGCTTTGAAAATCAGTATACATGTAGTTAAGATGTTGTAGTATTCAGGGGAAAAACATAGTGAAAAATAAGAAATCGATTTTTAGCAATTTAAGGTCAAAGTTCAAATACTATGACCTTGAAATGTCCCCCCCCCAAAAAAAAACTTCATGTGTTTGATATTTTAAACGTCATTTAAAGAGCTTTAAAGTGATATTAAAATTGTTTTTGTATGTCAATTAGAACAGGAGTTATGATAATTTAAATGTAGCAATTGGAGGGTAAATTTTGCTTTTTCGGCCATTTTTAAATGCAAATAACTAAAAAACTAATCTGCCCCGGAGGTTAAAATTCTGTGTGCTTTTCTTTCTTAGTAGGTCTAACTCATAGGTTCACAACGTGGGCGATAACGCCCCCTTGTGGGCGTTTAAGATTTTCAGGGGGACAGTAGAAGACCCAGAGAAAATTAGGGGGCGTTGAGATGGTACGGAGGGGCGGTGGGCAGATTAAAAAAATGTAGTTTAAAATAGACAAAAAAAAACACGCTAATCACGTACTAACTAAAGTAAACTTTAATATTGGTTAATTTTTGTTATTGTATGTATTTTAATCATTTTTATCACGTCTGCGAAAATTCACATACTTCGGTAGTTCGGGAAGTGGATGAAAATTGAACTTAAAAATTCCATTACATTCAGATCTATATTAAATTGGATGATATAAAAATTTTTAATTTTAGATTTGAATTAAAAATTTTCAAATCTTCCAATTTCACATGAAATATCTCATATATAAATACAGGAAAAGTTAACAAAAGCCTGTTAATAAAAAATAGCAAAAAATATGCTTGTAGCAATTCAGTTATAACAAGTTTTTGTTAAATAACGTGATTTTTGCGATCCTGCAAGAATTGACAGTATTATCTGTGCTTGTTCTAACCCGTACTCTGCTCCCGCATCACCCTTGCCCCCGCGCTTTACTTCGGCGCCGGGTGTTATAAACAAGTCACTGCATGTTTATCTTATTCCTGTGGATGCGTGTTATATGTCTCCAACCTATATAAAGGCAGTGATTGTTCATTTTATTTTCATTAGCATTATCGCGCGCAATTGATGACAGGGTTTTAAAAGTACACTAATACTACTCACGTATCTGTAAAGTAAAAACCATGTCGGAAACAAAAAAGAAGAGGCGGCAGTATAGTGTGGATTATACTAAGTACAGATTTATCGAAAATCCCACAAATCCATCATCGCCAAAGTGCCTTATTTGTCAAAAAACATTTTCAAATAAAGCGATGAAGCCTTCTAGGCTTCAAGATCATTTTAATAAAATACACCCGGATAAGAAAGACAAAGATGTGCGAAATTCAGCCAACTGTATCAAAACTTTTTTCATCAGCTTCTAAGTAAGACGATGACAGACTTCGAGCTTCGTACAATATCTCATTGTTGATTGCTAAAACATGCAAACCACATACTTTTGGAGAAGATTTAATTTTACCAGCAGTAAATGAAGTAATAACCACTGTGCTCCATAAACCAGCTGCAGATATTATCCGAAAAATTCCTTTGAGCAATAGTTCTGTGCAAAGACGAATTGATGAGATGGCTGAAAACATTGAAGAATCATTGTGCAATCATCTGCAGACTTGTCAATTTTCAATTCAAATGGATGAGTCCACTTTACCAACCAATGAAGCATTGTTATTGTCATACGTGAGGTTTATCAAAAATGAGAAAATATGTCGAGAACTATTGTTTGCTACGAATTTGGAAACAGATACAAAAGGAGAAACCATATTTAATACACTGGAAAAGTTTTGTGACGAAAAGGAAATTCCTTTTAATAATATTTTGGCAGTTGCTACAGATGGTGCACCGGCTATGACAGGGCGTCACAAAGGCTTCATAGCGTGCTTAAAAAATAAAGTTCCTGACATGCTTGCTGTGCATTGCGTAATTCATCGCCAGCATTTGGTTGCGAAAATTTTGAGTGAACGCTTCCATACATCACTGCAATATGTTATCAGAGCAGTTAATAAAATCAGAAGTAACTCGTTGAATGACAGATTATTTAGTCAACTTTGCATTGCCAATGTTGAAGATTTCAACCGATTGCTGCTTCACACAGAGGTGCGCTGGGTGTCAAAAGGTACTTGTTTGACTCAATTTTACAATCTGTTTGGGTCTGTGATAGAGTTCCTAGGAAACAAAGACACGGAATTGCGCGACAACCTTATCTCATCAAAGAATGATATTGAGTACTTGACAGATCCGTATAAATTGTTTAATGATGTCAATCTCCAACTTCAAGGCGATGACTTAAACTTGATTAAGACAAAAAAATAGCGTTGCTGCTTTCGTGTCTAAACTGCTATTATACAAAAAAAATATCGGCAGACGCGAATTCAATAACTTCCCAAATTTATCAGCAGTATCATTCAAGCACGACGACTTGCTTGTTTACTGTCAACACTTGGAAAACCTCCACAGTGATTTCAAGGAGCGATTCCAGGACATTTTAAACATGGACATACCAGACTGGGTTTTGGATTCTTTTTCAAATGTAAAACACAGCAGGATCATCCCAATTAGAAGAAGAACTAATAGAACTGACGACAAATGAGGAATTAAAAATTAAATTCAAGAATGGCTACCAAGAATTTTTGCTGCAGAAGCCGATTTTGCAACTGTACCCAGGATTATGGTCGATTGTTCAACGATTTCTGATAGCATTCCCATCTTCCTATTTATCTGAATGTGGATTTAGTGCTGTAGCAACGTTGGTAACTAAAAAGAGAAATCGGCTCCATGTTACTGAACACGACGACTTACGGTTGTTTTTAAGTAAAATCGAGCCTGATATTAACAAACTCCTTAAAATGCATCAAATTCAACCTTCTCATTAAATAAGTTATAAATTCAATGTCTTTTGAATGTTAATAAAAATACTTTTCAATATAATTAAGTATGCGTTTTAATTGTTCTCATTGAAACAGTCTTCTTTAAACTCAGAAATAGGATAGGGCCATATCCTATCTTACGACTATAGTATATAATATTACACGTTTAAATATAATCGTGGCAATAGCTGTTTCAGATTCGCAAGTAAAAAAAATTGGGGGTAGCATTAGGAAAAAAAATATTCTCGAAGTGGGCGGTGGGCAAAAAAAGGTTGAGAACCTATGGTCTAACAAGTTCACCGAATTTCATAAAAATCTAAGCTGGTGAGGGAAATGACTGTGTTGATTTGACATAAAATAATGAAAAGCAATAAATTAAAAATATTCTTCAAAAATTCTAATAATCACCACAGTAATGCTTTACAGAAAAATAATATTTAAAAAGAATACAAAAAGGCAAGAAATCAAAGTGAATATAAAAAAAATAATTATAACGTTAATGATGAGGAAAAACCATTATGTATTTATTAAGTTCAGCACGAACTTTTATACAAGGGCATAGTACCTGCAATATATATTTATGGGGAAAAATATGTATTTCTGAAAATGTACACTAAACTACCCTCAGTCAAATTATAAGAGATGGATGACTAATAAGTATAAATAATAGAATTTGCAATAAAATTGAATAGTGATTACATTATATAAAACTTACTATTTTCAGAGTTTATGTAATTATCGGCAAGCAGAGTTGAAATATCAATTTCTTCCATCTTTCCATCATTTTCTTGTTGCATATTGCTGGCTGTTCTAAATAGCAAAAAAAAAAAAAAAACATATGTATTGCAAATTTTAAAAGCACTGCAGCAGGAATAACTACTGCAGGAATTAGAATGCACCAAGAAAAATATATGGCGTATGAATTTTAACTTAACTTTTTTATACATTTCGCAGTCGACTTAGTACCACTTGTATCGTTTAATTATCAAGAGAGAAAGAAGAAAGAAAGAAAAAACTTTTAAACTTTTGTACACAAGTATTCTTTTAAATATATCATAAGAATTCTTAAAGTATATTTTTTAAAGTTGGCAACAGCTTAGTGATACCAACAAATTGGATGCTGCATCTGGCTTATGTGTGTTAATATAAACTACTTTGATAATGTTATTATACAGGATGTCCAGTGCTATCGGTGTCCAATGGCTATTTCCCCAACCATTAGTCACAGAGATACACTTCCAATTGCAAAAATGTTTTAAATTTTAAAATCTATCATCTTAGAAACAGTTCAAATTAATAAATGCATTTCTAAAAGAAATACAAAATGTAAATTTTTGTACAGTCCCCTGGTCCTATCAATTATATTTAGGAAAATCATCCACATACAATTTTATGGGGGGGGGGGGGGGGGGATATCATCCTTTTATGCCCAAAATTGACCGACTTATAGTTGTTTAAAGTTGGAGCACTTTTTGTGCTGAGAAATTGTCAATATGGTCCCTGATTGGTTGGTTGCTTGAAACGGGACATTTTTATGTGTGGAAAAGTGACTTAAGTCAAAGTTTATGCTTCATAATTCAGTGAATTTTGGTCATAAAAGGAAGATTCTTTTTTTATTTTGCATGAAATTGTAAGAGGATGATTTTGCTAAATATAATTGGTAGGATCGAGGGACTGTATAAAAATTTATATTTCGTATTTCTTTCAGAAATGGATTTAGTGATTTAAACTGTTTCTAAGATAATAGATTTTAAAATTTAAAACATTTTTGCAATTGAAAGTGTATCTCTGTGACTAATGGTTGAGGAAATAGCCATTGGGCACCGATAGCACTGGACACCCTGTACAATATATTCATAGTGTATGAATTTTCACACAAACTGCTGGGGAAATTAATCTGCAATAAAAATACTTCATTATTAACAGCATAAAAAGTCGATAAAAAATATCAACCAATCTGAAAGGTTAAATACTGAACTTTCTTCATTAGAATAGAGAGACAGAGCAAGCATTAACAAAAGGCAAAAATGTGTTATCTTGTGTTTGACAGACCCATTCTTGCATTTTGCTGGTATGATTGCTCTGTTTCCTTATAATAAAAATGACTCTTTTCTGTCTTTCAAACCTGTTTGTCAAAAGCTTATACTAAACTAAATATTTTATTGCAGATTCGTGCCATAGTTTAAATTATCAATTTCCCCAATATGCTATATACTGCCATCATTGCTTTATGAATTATTATTATTTTCCATAAAAAGAATGCTCTACGATAATCTTAAAATTCAAATAATTCAAGTTCTAATCATGAGAATCACTGAAAATTCTATCTCGTTCTAGTTTTTAACCTACTGTTTCTACACAAATTTGATAGTGGTGAGTATATTCTTTCTTGAATTAAAGCTAAATCTCACAGATATACATACATGTGCAGACATATATAATTCCAAAAGTGTTTGAAATGGATACAGAAGGTCTTGAAGCATGCTTATCAAAATCTCAAATCTAAACATTTTCCAGAAAACAAGATACTTTCTCTAAACAATGTATTTAACATATAATGACTGTTCTTAGAATTAAAATCAACCACTGATGAAAAAAATAAACAAGGTTTGAGAACTCTCAAAGTTGTCAAACACTTGCATTCCCAATTATATTATCTTTTAAAAAGCATTGAAAGATTTTCTACATATTAGTTCATTATTTCGTTTAAAAAGATATGGATAATTTATAATGTACAAGTTCTAAACCAGGAAGTAGGTTTTAATCTTTTACTATTTGGGGGCTTCCCTGGCTATTAAATAATCTTTTACATAATCAAACTGACAACATGCTGTAGACCTTTGTTCAAAGCCATGTTGTATATAACACATGCCAGTTATTTATATAACACAAAAGCCAGTTATTTATATAACACATGCTAATTTTTTAAATAGCACATATTATTTTGAAAATATCTATATATTATTTAAATAAATTTATATATTATTTAAATATTAATCTTACCCACGATTTTGTATGCGAGGGTCTAAGGAACTCAATAAATCAAGAAAAGTCAATTTCTTCTTTTTAACACACTCTAAACCTGCCATTGGCATTTTTCTTACTCTAACGTAGCTTGTTACGAGCCCTTTCCACTTACTTTGGGAATCAGTTACTATAAAATAAGAAATATAAATATATATATATATACACACACACATATATAATAATAGTTTGAAAATCCAATGAAAGAATAGAGAGAAGTTTCAACTCAAAAAACTCAAATTAAAAAATGCCTTACAAATAAAAGTAGCAAACAGAGAATCATCAATCAAGTAGAAAATAAAATGCAAACCTCTAGTCATCAAGCTGAAGACAAACAAAAAACATCAATGGAAAGGATTCGATAATATTACACACACACACACACACACACACACACACACATATATATATATATATAAATTGAAGTTTTTTCTATCGAAAACTATTCATAAACTGTGGTAAGTACAAAAAAAACCATCACTAGCATATCTGTTACAAATAAGTAACTATACACCAAGACTAAGGATAAAAATGGTAAGTAACTTATCACTAAAATGGAATGGGGATGAGGAGGAAATATTAGTATGGTAAATTTAATATTAGTATGGTAAATTTACAGTAACAAACCATGCCTCTTATATGAGAATCAAATTGCAAATCTTAACCAGTATTAGAACTGATATTTATATTTTGTACATTTTTAATTTACAGATGTGTATTAAAAATTATTAATTGAAAATATATCTTACAATTTCGGGAATGTTAAGTGACTTAATTTGTTTGCTACTCTTAGGCAATCGACTATGTTTGCCTGCCAGTAAACTCAGCTATATTAAGGTATATAAATGTAAAATAATCATACAAATAATAATGTTAAACCTTCAATAGATATTACCACGGCAGCTGGAACTTGGTAATGGCATTGAACACACTTGGTTTTTATGAAGTGATGAAGATTGATCCATATCAAGTTTCTGACTCCCTCTAGATTGTGGCAAATCTAAATGCAATCAATACAATTAGCATTGAAAGTACTAAAATAACAATATACTGTAATATAGTACATTAGCAATATCTTACAGCCATAGAGTTAGCTCACAGGCTTTGAAATTGTAATCTATTACAACAAAGTTAACCAAATACCAGGATTCTCTGATAACAGACATACCAGTCCATGATTTAAAAAAATAAATATAAATCCTATTGGAACCACATATAAATAAAGCATTTCAAAGTTAACTGTCTTATTTCAACAAAATCCTACTTGAATGCCAATAAAAGAAAAGAAATCTACAAACTGTTATTAAAGTAAATAAATAAATCTCCAATAAATTTTAACAGCTAGCTGGTTGAGGTATGGGAGTACATGGATTGAAATGTAGTGTCTTTGGCATCTTTGCTAGCATTGCCATGCAACAGTACAAAAAGTGTTTCATAAATGAATTGAAGAATTGAACTAATTTACATCTATAAGAAACACTAAAGAAAGTAGCAATGACAATATAATACTACCTGGGTGGAAGTTGGAAGTTTCATACTTTTTGTGACTTTGTTGGCACCGTTATGAAAAACTATATTTTATGTAAAGTTAGCTTAAGTTTACTGTACAAGCCAAAAGTTTCTTTTACTCAGTTTTGCCTTCAAATATATGAGTATATTGACTAGACGGTTACCATAATAAATAATTGACTTTATCAAAAAAGAATGCTTTTTATTTTATTAAAATATAAAAACATGTGAGTGGAATTTTGAATTTGAATTTTAAGAACTGGTTGATTTGAACTTAAACCATTTCTGATATATAGCAAAATTTAAGTTCTTAATTATTAATAGGATTTAATAAAGATAAGCAGTTGTCTCTACAATTCTTTGGTGTAGAAATAATTTTATACAAAGCATCGTAGAAAGATAAATTAATCAAAAATAGGAAGAGGGGATTTAATACGATGAGGGCCAAACTACCAAAAAGAGGATGCATTTTATGGGAACTTTCTAAGGAGAAACTATGCATTATATGAGGGGGAAAAACATGAAACTTTAGCATGGATAGCCTGTTATTACTGCTTATGCTGAGAATCAAACCATTACCCTGCAGTTTGTCGAAAGAAAAAAAAAGGGGGGGGGAGGAGAGAGAGAGAGACTATCAAATTGAAAAGAGGCTAGCACTATAATCTAAGTCCAGAAAGGTCACTGCAGAAGATAAGAATTGTAAGGAAAGAGCAATTTGCAAGGAAGTTGATAAGAGAGGTTAGAAAATGTTAAAATTATCTGCACTCAATTATTTGAGATAATTAAGGTTAATTTATTAAAGAATTATTAGTTATGCTCCCCCATTCAACCCAACATTTTGAATGATGTCAGAGTGTGAAATCACTTCAAGATTAGAATTCGCATCAATGAGAAACGTTGTACTGTAACTGTAATTGCTGTTGGCCCTATTTTCATTTTATGGGTAACAACTGTCAACCTCATCAAATTCAGAAAGCTCCATATCCCTGGACCTGAACTCTGCGAAACATATTCGGTACAAATTGGGAAGATGCAGTGCAGCTCATCAACCTGCTCTCCAAACTTCTTATTTTCCATACTACCTCATATAGGAATGGAATTCCTTGGTTAAGCTCATCAATGACCTTGTGACAAGCATGATTTGTTATTGTAAGAGTTGTCTGTTCATAAGAGGTGATCCTATTTCCTATTAACTATCTTTGAGATAACACATGATGGCTCACCTTTTCATGTATGACACTATATATGCAAAATGTGTACATATTCTTCTGTTGCAATAGATATACTGTTTATTAACCTTATGATTTCATGCCCTTACATATTAAAAATCATTACATTCTGTTATGTAGATCCTTTCCCTCAAAAATTCCTTTTAGACCTTAATTTTAAACACCAGTGTACATATGATATGCTGAGATAGAAAAAAAATCATATCCGTGAGTTTGTGGGGACAAGTAAAGATACTCATCAGGGGACATTTATATGAAATTAATCTTTACTGTAACTGTTATTTTAAGTCACTTTCCTTATTTCAAAAAAGGGAAATTGATTAGAGAAGTTTTAATATTGATTCTGTTTTGAATGCCATTTTAAGAACATCCTTAGATCACTGAATTTTAATGTTACACCGATATGCCATAAAACAGTAGCATTTACTAGGTCAAACATTTTAAAGAATAATATAATTTTGTAGATATAAGTATATAGAGTTAAGATGAGATGCAGATAAGTTCAAAGCAAATCAGATTGGGATTTCTTTTTCAATATTCAATCTCATTTGTTTTGAACTCTTACATTGAAACATTAAATATTGGTATTTACCAAGTGTGCCATATAAATATTGCTATTTACCAGGTAATACCCAAAGTAGCAAAAAATCCTAGAAATTTTGAGAAGCAAGAATAAATGTGGGAATTTTGGACGCATTGTAAACTTTGATGGAAAGAAATCAATTTAGGCATTTCTTACATGCTCTGGCTAATACGGTGCAGTACGCAGTTTAAACCTTAATTATGGATTGTCAGTTAGATAAATTTACTAAATCTTTGCATTAGTTTTAAGATAAAGTCTACTGAAATAAAAATTTTGAAAATTTGAAGCTACAAAATATTGCTGAAAATGTGCAAATGAATTATATTAGTCATGAAATTATTAAAATGTTATTGGGACTACCCTAGATTTCTTATTATTGTCCAATATTAAACACATATAAATGAATTAATCACTTTGTAATAAATATTTCAATGTTCGGAGTGTTTTTACTTTTGAGATATTTACAAATTAAATTACAATTTATTTGTGGAATTAATTTTCATTTTTAAGAATATAATAAGAACACATAATTTAAATATTTTTCTTGGATTGAGCAAATCTCTCTCAATTTTCCATGATTCAGCTATTTACAATTCCAAATGCAAAAAATATAGTTTTGGGTCATACACATTTCTTTTCCAATGCAAAATGCAATGATTGAAAATTTCCACTTTTTAGAAGCTTTCAAAATTTCCTTCCCAAAAAATCCTGTTGATACCCGGGAATAAACAGAGTTCTTTCCCGTCTTTACAATTCTAGGTGTATTATATAAATATTAGTATATGCTAGGTGTATCATATAAATATTAGTATATGCTAGGTGTATCATATAAATATTGGCATTTACTAGATGTGTCATACAAATATTTGTATTTGCTCGATTTGCCATACAAATATTGGTATTTTTACTAGGTGTGTTGTATAAATATAAATATTTACTAGGTATGCCATACAATTATCGGTATTTACAAGGTATTATACGAGGGGGGGAAAAGGTTGGGAAGCACTGAATTATACTACATATGCAGATAAAGTAAAAAGTAAACTAAAAGAGTGTGTGAAAAATAATACGGAAGAAATGCAGGGAAATAAATCTGAGAATTGCTATAGCAGTTCTACATAGAAAAATCAAAATCACACATTCAGCATTAATACGGAAAAAAAAAATTGATGTGGGCAGCACATGATTTTCTCTACAGATTCAAATTCATTTTTCTTTCACTTCTTTAATTTATTAACTTGAGTTTAATTGCACAAAATAAAATGGGTACTTATTTGAAATTATAATTAATTTACAGTTTTAAAACATTTTTTTCATCTGGTGAATCATTTCATTATGGAACGTTGCTAGCTCAGAAAAATTTTGATATATATATATATATTTGTGCGTGTGTGTGTGTATATATATATATATATATATAATGGTATATATAATACAAGTAAATTAAAATTCTTCAATTTATATATATACACACAGGGGTGTCCCAAAAACATTGACCTCGGCTTTTATTCCTTAAATATTGATCTTAGACATATATAATAAATTACAAAGTTGCATAACAAAAGGTACAGAATTTCATGATATCGATAAAAATTTTCTGGGGATTAAATTTGAAGAAATACAAAATTTAAATTTTTATACAGCACCCGTACAAAAACATTTCCAAAGAGTAAAATGTGCCCCATAAACTAATAAGGTGATGTACAAAATTTCAGCATTTTATCATAAAAAGTCCCAGAGATATGTTTAAACAAAGTTGGTGTGGGATTAATTACAAATTAAAATGTAAATGTTTACAGCAAGAGTGCAAATGATTCAATGCAGAAATGCAACATAGGCAAATAATATCTGCCTCTTATCTTTAGATTTATTTACAATCTTTCAAAAATATGCTTCCTGAAAAATACCCTAAACTTTTACATGATTAATTACAGAATAAAACTTGGAAATGGCACAATAAAAATGAACATTAAAACAGATAAACAGCTTAGAAATGTATGCATATGCAAATAGTTGCCTCTGATCGGTGCGTCACACAATCGCAACAGAAACATCATCACATGAGAAAGTTGCTTTTGCTCTGCCATTGATCAATCCCCTCGCTTACAAAAGCATAGCGCACACAGCCCGGCAGTCTGAGTGAAGTATTTCACATTTCTGCTACATTTTGAGAGTGTAGTTAGCCTGTAATGACAGTAAGTCACAAAACAGCAGTGAAGAACTTTTTGAAATGCTTATACTGTACAGTTTATGCAATTGCAATGCTAACAAAACTGCATGGGAATATCAACATACTTTTCCCAATTCTTGACATCCTTCTGGGAGATTTATTTTCCGATTGGTGCAACGAGTGCATGAAAGAGGAAGCATACATCGTGTAGGTGGACTAGGTAGGCCCAGACTTCACTCAACTGATGTAGAAATTGATATTTTGGCTTACTTCTGCAGTCATCCACATAGTAGTGTTCGTACCGCTGCTTCAGAAATGAACGTACCACGTGCAACAGTGTGGAGAATACTGAGACTGAATAAATAGCATCCATTTAATATTCATGGTGTGCAAGGACAGGAGCCAACAGATTATAAACGCCGTCTACATTTTTGTTATTGGGCTCTAAATCAGGAAGATGCAAAGCCCTCTTTCCTGAAAAATGTAATTTGGACTGACAAATGTAGTTTTAAACAAGATCGATGCATAAATCCTCGATATGAGCACTTCTGGTCTGACACAAATCCATTCATGGTACGTGATATTCATCATCAGAAGCAATTTTCTGTGAATGTATGGTGTAGTATTTTCAGAAACCGTTTGCTTGGACCCATACTGTATGATGGTACATTGACGGGTGACAGATATGCTAAATGAGATTCTGAATGAGGTTATTCCTGATTTTATGGATGAACTGCCCCTAACAGTACTTTCATATGTATGGTTTCAACAGGACGGATCTCCAGCTCACCATACTACAGTTGTGAAACACTGGTTAAATAACGAGATTCCAGACAAGTGGATTGGCTTGCATGGGCCAGTCGAATTTCCCCCTAGATTGCCTGATTTAAAGCCTATGGATTTTTATTTGTGGGGTCATTTAAGCACAACCGTTTATCTGTCACCTCCCTTAAATAAAGTAGAGTTGCAACAATGCATTCAAGATGGCTGTCATGACATCACCGAACAAGAACTTGATCGAGTGCACAGAAGTGTTATCAGGCGAATGCAGCTCTGTATTGGCATGGATGGAAAACATATTGAATAAGCTTTGTGTAAAGTTATTATTTCTACACAGTGTAGATACTTTTGTACCAATAAATAGCAAAATTATTATTTATTAATGTAATCATTGTTTTCTTTCGTAATCTGTGTATGACCCCTGAAATGTGATATGCCGACATGATTTTTCCCCTCTGAGAACCCATGTCAATGCATTGAAAAGTGGTTTAAGTCAGTATTTTTGTCTTTTCATATCTCTGGGATTTTTTATGATAAAATGCTGACATTTTGTATATAACCTTATTAGTGTGTGGGGCACATTTTACTCATTGGAAATGTTTTTGTACGGGTGCCGTATAAAAATTTAAATTTTGTATTTCTTAAAATTTAATTACTTTGAAAATTTTAATTGATTTCATAAAATTCTGTACCTTTTTTTTATGCAACTTTGTAATTTCTTATATATGTTCAAGATCAATATTTAAGGAATAAAAGCCAAGGCCAATGTTTTTGGGACACACTGTATATATACAACAAGTGTTAATTCTAGAGAAGTGGGGTTCATCTTATTCTTTTCATTGTCAAAAATTATGTATGAAACAAACATTTAATCAATACATTTAAATGTACTTAGTTTTCATTACACATTTTGATAATTTTTGCAGGTTATTTCACAAAAAAGGTAGGTTTTAATTTTCTGAATTATACCCAAAACTTATCAGTACCAGGATATCCCACAAGTGACTCACAAACTAAATTTTGTGAAATTTTGTGCAATAGTTTTTGGAGTTAGAGTGGATACATACACTGCACAGCCACATAGACAGATATGCACACAGATGCCATTCTGAAAATGCTTTTTTTATGTTCTAGAGGGATCAAAACTTATCGTTCCATCAAAAATTTGAGTTTCAATTTTTGACAAGATTCCAATACTTCCCTATATATTACCATCTATTGCAGGGAAAGTAAAAATGAAAGCAAATATGGAAATTGATATCTACTAACCTACATCAGGAACATAACGAAATTCCACTGGTTTACTGCATTCATCATAACGCATAAGACACACCTTGACTGTCTTATCAATATTTTGCCTGTAAGGAGGAGTTTTGAAGGCAATTGCCACCTTAAAAATCATTAAAGAGACAATATTTTAAAGAATAGTATGACTGTAGTTATAAATGTATAGAGCTAGGATTGAATGTGCAAAAGTTCAAAACAAATCAGATTGGGTTTTTTTAATAACAAATCTGATTCATTTTGAACTGTTGTATTGAAACATTTAAGAGATAGCATTTTAAAGAATACCATGTTTTAGCAATTCTAATTTTATAGAGCTACGAATAGAACAAACACATAAACCAGCATATGCGGGCAGTATTAATCCATAAATATGGATGATAAGGTGCCAAGGGGGTTGAGCATAGTATGCGACACCTTATTTAAAAACAAAAGTCACTTCATTTTTATATGACAGTCTTGCCGATGATAGGCATGGTTACATTAATGCACTTTACTGTTTGTTGCCAGTGAGAAGTAAATATTTTAAAATTTCTGCCAGAAGAATACTAAAATTCTTGCTTTAAAGATGTTTTCTGCTTTCTGATCATCTCATGACAGGTAATGGAAACTGCAAATTCATAGTCCAAAGGTGGTAAAGGTAAAGTTTTAATCATCATCCTGTATTGCCTTACACTGAATGCAATTTACATCTCAACTCACATCAGTTTCAATGTGAATTCTGGAAGAATAATTATTCGTCTGAATATTACATTTGTGATTATGTTTTAAAAATAATGTGAAGAAACCAGTTGCCAAAAACAGACCACTATTACACTGCATTTCCAGACAATGAACAATTATTTTTCTCATAGAAATCCTTCAGTGAAACAAAATCATAAAAATCAAAATACAATTTCAGTGATAAAATGTGAAGTTTTACAAGGACTACATATATTTGACACCTTAATATTTTTAGATTCCATGTTATTTTATCTTAGAAATTTCTCTGCTTGCAATAATCCAATTTAAAAGATTAAAGAAATTAATTAACTATAAAATTATATATAAAAACAAACAAAAAATGTAATATAAATAATCCAACATGAAAAAGCAAATTATTGACGATAGCAAAAAAGTTATTAATATCAATTATTTTCAAATGTCATAAACACACACAAATATAATTCATAAATTCATACCTGACAGTGCACATCAACTGTTGCAAATGTACCAAAATCCTTCCATACTATGGAATCACTGTTTTCATCAAGTTCATAAAAAACCACTTTTATTATATCTAATAAAATTAGAAAAAACAATCAAAATTATTTCAAATTTTCAAATAAATATTTCACTAAGTAACTTTATAACTTTTTCACATTATGCATAACTTTTTCACATTGCAAGTGCATAAATAGATAAAAAAAAATGTATGTTGAAATTTTAAGAAATTAGGAAAGGAATTTAACTTTCATATCATTAGCGATCATTTACATAGAATAAATTTACAGACATTGATATGGAAACTAAAACCAGTTCCATTTCTTTTCCTTGGTATAATGTGTGGGATAGGGTTAAAGTTAGGCAGTATCGAAAAAATACATGCATTTGAAATACATTTTCAAAATACATTTGTATTTTGTATTTTAAACTGAAAAAATTAAAGTATTCTGGCAATGCATCGAATATACATTTTTAAAGCATTTTGTATTTTCAAAATACTCAAAATACATTTTTTCAGATGTTTAAACCGCAAGTGAATGATTTGCAAATGAGAAAACACGGCTAATCTGTATTTTGTCTAGCCTAGTGTTTCTCAACTGCCAGGCCGCAGCCCACTATAGGGCCTTGGCATCAATTATACCGGGCCATGAGAGATTCTTTTGGAATTTGTTGTTTTAGTTTTCTAAGCATTTTTTATAAATAAATATTTCATAGCGAAAATATTTTAAGGAGAATAATATTCATGAATGTGTCGAAAAGCTCAGAAGCAGAATGCCTAAAAACAGATGTTAATCTAACACACAGATGTTAATCTGTGTAGCAAATGTCAGTGATCAAGCCGCATTTAAATTTTAATATGAATAAGAGACTGCTCAGCTGACTTATATGGTGAATTACAATGGACAAATATTTTTCTCTTTCAATACAACTATTTTTTTTAAATTAACATCAGTAAAATCAATTTAATAATACAATAATCTATTTTATACTGAATAATATTATAAATTTTTGGTGATAAGAATGGAAATGTCAATGAAAATCCACACAAATGAATTTCTCCCCGTTCCCATGACCCAGCAAGAATCTCAAAATTCCTCCCCATTGTTGATACAAACCTTCTAATTTCCAACAAATTTTTAACATACTTTCTTACGGGCCACGGCCCCTTCTTGGACTACCTCCACTTTTTCAAGCATAAATCTTCGTCAAACTGTGTCTGCAACAGCTATGGTGATGCCGACCATTTTATTTTTTCCTGCCCGGTTACCAAACCCTTCCACCTTTCCCGTCCCTCTGATGCTAACTCTGCGGCTTGGTTCGCCAACGTTTGCAAAAATAAATCCTCGATTCTTAGAATTAAAAATTGTATTCTCGCCGCTCGGGAAATCTCTAACAAAGTCTCTTGATCGACCTGTGAGTTCTCCGGTTCTCCTTGGTCTGTGTTTCTCACACTGTTCCCCTCTCTGTATATAATTGTATATTACTGTATATTCCTGTGCTCACTTTTTGTACATAATTACATTCCTACGGTTTTAACCAGCCCACCTTCTCCCTTGGAGTCTACGGTGTACATACATTTGTATATTCCTACCGTACTATCTTTCCTCTCCCTGGGAGTTCACGTGGTATTTACCCTGCGTTTTGTGTTTCGTGCATTGTGTTTGTTTCATGTAATGTGTTATGTTTTTTGTTATGTCTTTTCAGTTTGCGTACTTCTTTGTATTTTGTGCTAGGGTTTTTTCCCCTTCGGGGTTTTCCCCCCTTTTCTTTTTTCTGTCTTATGTCTCTCTTGTATTGTTTTGTATTGTATTGTTTTTTTGTTTTGTTTTGTCATTGCCATTCTTTTGCTTGTCTTGTTGTAACTGTGTTGCGATTCAATTTTAACCTGCTTTGTAATGTTTTGGATCTAAAATAAAGTTCCCGGCCACACACTTAGCAACAGTAAGCCTTCGGGTCTGTCGTGTGGTCTGGGTTTTCAACAATTCAACACAAATGAATTTAATGATGTTGGTCTGAGGAAATTACAATATACTACACGAGCTTATACATAGCTTATTTAAATGTAATTTTATATTTGTCAACATACCACACCATATATACATAAATGTACTAATAAGCTTTATGTTTATGCCATAATTTATTATTAATACTTATGCTAGTTTAATGTATGACATTAAAAAAGAATTAAAAAGGTATTTGTGATTAATTTTGTTGGGACAGGGCCCTTGTCTTATAAAAAAATAATTTACCAGGCCGTGGTCTCACAAAGGTTGAGAAGCACTGGTCTAGTCATTGAATTCATTTCTAGGAGTTAATCTAAACATCTTTTTTTTTTCAGCTTGCTGATAAAGATGTTAATTACTGGGATGTTTATGGTCTCTGAAATATATAATTTTTGTTATAAACTTTAAATTCATACAATGGTGTTGTTTGGTAAATGGCTCTTTTCTGTCTATGTACGTATGGAAAGGGGTAAGAAGAGAGCTTGAAGTTGCATTTTTTTTTGTAAAAACAGATATGCAATCCAAGTTCTGCTGCGCATTCAATGTTTATTTATTTATGTATTTATTTTTTTTAATAAATTAAAGAGCAACAATGCAGTTAGTTATTACAAAGACATGAGAAAGCATGGAAGATGCATCTGCTCATGATGAAAATGTATCAAGGAAGTTAATGGATTATGATATGCACAGTATGCAGTATTAGATCGAAAATATTTTATAGAAATATCTATTGATGATAATAGAAAAATTGAGAGGGAATGCTAATCATGCAAACCAAAATGTGCGGTTATATATGGATCAAATTTTAAAAAGCATCTAAAGGTAAGATTTTAGTTTTATGAAGTAATGAAGTAGTAACGAATATTTTAGTCCCTTGGCTTTCATTCAATTGTGGTTGTGCAATTTTATTGGCAAACAAAATTTTGCGATATTATTTTCAGTAAAATATTTCCTTAATATTTGTATTTCTCGGAATCAGCTAAGGATAAAGTTCAAATCATGACTTATTTAGAGTTATCATAATATGCTGGAGGGTTAGGGGATTCACTAAGGATTTCTATTTACAGTTTTTTTTACATTTCCTGTTCAAAATTTTTTATTTTACTTGAAATGCTTATATTAATATATTTTACTTGAAATACTTATATTAAATAGAGCTTAGGTGATGACTGATATGGATTTAATGTTCTGATATGGATTCAATGTTCTAGAGGGGGTGTGGGGTTTCCATTTTTGATTTTGGAGATTTCACTTCCATTTTTCTGAAAATTCACATGACTGTATGAAATATATATGCAAAAGAGAAGAGAATTAAAATGCTTAGTAGTTCATTGAAAAATGAAGTGAGCAAACCATTTGCTTTTGCCACTATACGAAAGCTTCTTCATAATTTTTTTTATATATATTTTCTTTTTTTTATTATTTATTCATTTATTATATTTTTTTACCTTTTCATTTTATGAAATGTGTTCTCCCATAGATTCATTTATTTTCTTTATTTGTGTTTACTTTATTACTATAGAGATTTTAAAAGTTCAAAGAGTCTTTAAAGTCATACTTTTTTTTTTATACATTCTAATACTTTTTTTAATGCATTTTGTATTTTAAAAGTATTTTGTATTTTAAATTTTTTTAATTTGAAAAGTATTTTGTATTTTATGCCCTAAAATCTGTGTATTTTGTATCGAAAATACATTTTCAATGTATTTTTCCCAACTCTGGTTAGGGTAAGGCCACTATCGACTTGAGTTGATATGTTTATTGTTGGGGTTTGATTTCAATGTCTGTTAACCAGGCTAGCGAATTCTTGTTTTGAGTATTGCAGATATATCTATTCAATTGCTCCCTTGCCTGCCACCTTGCAGTTCTTTCTACATGTTTGTCAAGAGGGTTCACTGTTTCTGAACTGAGGAATGCGACTCAAAATGCTCTCAAAATAATTGTAATCATCTTATTCCAACTGCTTTTTCCAAGAAAATACTAGCAGAAAATTGTATAGACAAAATGTATTAAGGTGAATAAGGTTAGGAACCACTGTTTTAGATACATTTTTTACATTTTTCATACTATTATAAACCTATTAATAATTCTCATATTAAAAATCATAACAAAAATTTTATAAAGGCAAATCGAGCAAAAACTATCTACAGGCAAAAGTTGACACAAATTTTGAAGTTTCTTAATAAAGACAAATCTAATTATTGAGCTAAAAAAATTTAGTGATCTATTGAATACATTACCAGTTTGACAAAAGAAATCGCCAAAATGATGAAAATATTGTCAAATTAATGAAAATGATATTAAATTCATGAAAGTGAAGCCAAATTGACAAATTTAAAATCAAAACATAAGTAGGACTTTAATTTAACATTTTATGAATAGATTGGAATTCAAACTACTTAATAAACAGATGGTATATTAAGTATGCTTCAATAAGGGTCTGTCTGCCTGTACCACTTTGCAACAAATTTGGTAAAAAACATGGCAACTTTTTAAATGTCACTAAATTAATGACAATGTCATCAAATTGATGATAAGAATATTAAACCGATGAAATTTAAAATCAAGAGTAAACTTTTGGTTTTATATTTTGTGAATAGATTGGTATTCAAGTTAAATAAATGAATCATATACTATGTATGCTCCATAGAGCCTGTCCATCTGTTCCATTTGGCAACAAATTTGGCAACCATGGTGATTTTTGGAAATATGCCATAAGAGTGACAAAACATCCCCAAATTGATGAAAATGTTTTCAATAATTCAATCAACACTATAGTTTCTCTGACAATTCCTGTCACTTTAAAGAAATTCAAATTTTATTCAAACTATAGTGAGTTTTACTGTTTGTGAGACAGCTACATTTTGTTAGGAGTCTCAGGTGGGGTGGGGTGGGGTGGGGGTGGGGGGGTCATAAAGTAATTGTGCTTTTTTAGGGGATGGTATAGTATGCTTTGATAGGGCCTGCCCATTTATCCATCCCCATTGGCAACAAATTTGATGACCTTGGTGAAAAATTTGTCGATTTCATGAAGATATCTCCAAATTGACATGAATGATGTAGACTGCTGTCAGAAATGGAAATATGAACAAATGGCAATGTTCTAAGGTACCGGAACACATGTATTATTATTTAACCAGTATAATATTATTTGTAAAGTGTATCAGTGATATTTATACTTCCTAACAACACGATATAGACAAGTAAGTGATCAATATTCATTTATTCCTTAACGTGCCATGAGAATATAACAAACTGATAATGATATTCTTCATATAAAGCTCAAAAGATATAACATCCTTTTTATAAACTTCAAAAATAGAATTGATATCTTCCAAAAAATATTTGAGATGTAAAAAAAGGGGGAAAGGGCAAAATTTTGTAGTTTAACTTATGCCCTTACATGCAAGTTTTACACACAATCTTGACAAAATAAACAGTTGAATAAATTTTTAGACTACATAGAATTATAAACTGCATCTAAATTCGAAACAAATGTTATTTGTACTGTGAGAAATGCAAAGATGTATCTTCTTATTTTTTACATATATTACTTGAAAAGTTAGTTTGATCTAATATCAACTTCCAAATATAAAGCTTTTATAATGCTTGAGTTTCATTTACTTAATGAAATAAAATATTACTTACAGAAGAAAAAATGTTTTAGACTATGTCTAAGTTCAAAACAAATATGTTTGCTCACTGTTCCCAAACTAACAATTTAAAGGCATTTGTGCTGTTCACTTGAACTGTGGGTAATTTGAATAGTATTCTATTTTTACTTTCCCTATAATACATGGCAATGTATAAGGTAAACTATTGGAATAAGTGGCAAAGTATATGTAAACTATTGGAATAAAATACAATGGCAAAATATTATGTTATGTTTTTAGTATACAGAGATGTACAACAATATGACTAATATAAATGTTGTACAATATAACATTATAATCATAATGATCATGACAACAATAGTTGTGAAATGCTCTGTTAGTAAGAATAAACAATAAGGCATATATGATTGTCAACATTATACATTATCCAAAGTGTACTAATGTGATGTTTTTAGTAGTGATGTTTTTAGTGCTTCAATAATCCAGTCCTTGGCTATCTTTATGACATGCAAGCAACCATTCACACAGAAGTTGGAAATTGGCGCAACCAATTAAATCATTTCCCATAAAAATGAAAAATGTTCACTTCAGAAATGCATAAAAACAGACTTACTCAAACTAAATTGAAATCTAAAGGGCTACGTCCTGCAAAAATTCAACTATGCACATTACATGCCTGTAAAAAATTGTGGTCTTCCTATTGCTAGTCTATCTTGGATATGAACTCGTTCACATATCCTTTCTTTGACTTTGAGTGACATTAAATATTTCTTAAACTAAATTTTAAATAAAAGAATGGTTTATGTCAGCATATTCCCCTAATATTTCTCTATAAATGTATCAAATTTCATATTTTTGTATGCTATAGTTTTTGCAGTATGTGACTGAGGAACACAAGGGACATGAAATTTGTCAAACAGCAGTTTTAGTGGCATCAGCTACATTTTTTTAGAGAAAAAAGAAATATTATTAAAAATATATATATGATAAGTGTATTCACCTTTTTGCACTTTATCACACAAAATCATCACATCCTCTCCACCTTTACAACTTCCTTTGTAATGACTTATACGGTGAATTTTTAAGCCCCCTTTTTCAGTTGATTCTGTTATACAAATAACATATTTAAGTAAAATGCAATAATTTAAAAACAATTTTATTATTACAATAAAATACAAACTTGTGCCCAAATTTAAATATCATGCTCAAATTTTAATACATGTGGATCTAAGTCATGAGAAATAAAAAACTTGAAAAAAAAAATACTGAAATAGTACTTAACTCTTTCGGGACGATTGGCATGCCCGCGCGTCGGCTGCAAACTTGCATTCAAGGATGGACGGCACGCACTCGTGACGGAGGAAACTTTAGGAGGAAACGGAGAGTGGCACACATGCGTGCCTTCACGTGGAACGTTTTAATTTGTCTACTAGATGGCGTTAAATGTCCATGGAACTAACTTCAATGTATTTTGCAGATGCATGACCTTGGCATAAGGAGGATCCAATGAATTATTTCTCCATTTGGAGCGGTGAAACATGATTTTGTAATATAAACAGACAGAGCAATTCTCGCAGCATCAACAATTTTATAATTGAGTTTCAGGTTTTGTTTTTATTTCAGTGTTATGATTTCATTGGTGAATCATAGGAATATAAGAGAGTATTTTTTCTTTGTTTGGGTTTTAGAGACAGTGAAATTATTTGTTTATTTCAGATAAAAGAATGGGAGCAACTAATGAGTATTTTGTATTCAGATTTGTATGAAAAATATACATCAAATAGAAAATAAATATTTCTTTTATTTCTGAAAAAAGTAGATTTCTGTGTTGAATAGGTGATTTTTAGAGAATTTTTTTCAAGAGTTAGGCTTAGCACAAAAAATTTGCCCTCTTTTGGGAACAGTTCGGAAGCGAAGCGCTCCATCTTTTGGGCCGCAGCAGCTCTGGAATGCCGCCATCGCAAAAGGGTTAAGAAACAAAATACTCAGGATTTTCGGGTAAAAGAAAGGTAAACTGGTGAAAGCATCTAAGATAAACATAGTTCCTTTTCATATTTCACTTGTTTAAGCACAAGCATAATGTCGAGTACATGACTATGATATATATATTCAACCATGAAATGAATTTTATTAAATAAATCAAAATGTCATCTAACATTTAAAATAATCCTGACTTTTCAGGGTTTTTTTTAATAAATATGTTTTTTTACATATTTATCACAAAACTTTCTGATTTGGGGGCCAATTTATTAAATTTTCTGCTAATTACAGGATTTCCTTGTTTAATAAGTAAGGTGGCAACTGAAGTAATAGTTACAAAATATAAATAAAATGGGCGAGCAGTGATAAATCCTGGTCTAAAAAGCAGATCATGGGGAAATATCAACTCCCCCCTCCACTTTTCTAGAACTTACTAGCATCCTCAATGTTAACAATAAAGTTAACATGTTAACATTAAACAATCTGTAAACTTCTATGTTAACATTAAACCCTTTTGTTCAAGAGGTCCCAAAATTTGTTATAACTGTCAAAATCATGGTCACTCTTCTGATAATTGCTCCTTTCTGAGCAGATGCTTGAAATGTACTGAAAAGGATCTTAACAAGGATTGCCAACTGCTAAGGGAAATTCATGTAGTACACTGTAGTTGCATATGACTACATCCAGCAAATTTCAGAGTCTATCTGGTAACCCCCAAAATTTGAACTGCAAAGCTCCTGCCAAGCGCATTGAAACCAACACTGTTCCCCTCTTCTGCTTTAGTGTGAAAGTAGTAAAAAAGCTTTAGTGTGAAAGTACCCATCTCTGCTTTAGTGTGAAAGTACCCATCTCTGAAAGTATTTCCTACACGAGAGTTTTTAGTAACCCCAAATTGAAACTGGTTGAGATTGAAGATCTCCTTTATATTCCAATATTGACATAGAAAATGTTGTCCAAGGCTTCAATTTATTTAAGATTTTTTTCAATGACATCAATTTCTTCAAATCAGCACAAATTGTAAAACACCAGCTTCCGAGAGCTACTATGCACTGAACAAGATATCTATGGCGATCAATGCCGTACAGACAGTGTTTTGTTGAGCACCTTTCCTTGGCTGGTCTGGAAACCCCTCCCTTAAGATAATCTCCCCTTTTTGCCAAGACTTTTGACTTCCCAGCTTCATTGCCGGCCTGACAAGCTTATTTGAGTTTTCCTTCAAATATTTTTAGTGGACTATGCCTAGCACCCAGCAGTTTGGAGTGAACTCATTTACAAAACTACAATAAATAAACATTTCCATATTCTGAAGTAAAGTTATGTGTCCTCAGCCACGGGTGTTCTGTAATAAATGTCTTGGTTGGTTGGTTATTAAGTATTTCAGAGTAGCTCAAAAATGTATAATATTTCCATGATATTGGGATTGGAAAATTTCTAATACTGAAACTCCAGGATTGTGTTCCTAGTTGAAAATCATGTGTTAGTCAAGGTTTAAAAATATATATATATAAGATTAAACATAATTAAAGTAAAACTGTCAAAGGAAGTTCAATTAGCAAATGCATAAACATTAAAAATAATTTACTCACTCAGATTATATATGGGTTCAGAAAACAATGGGTTACATAAACACACATTCTCATTATCTTTAGAAAAAGCTTCAAAACACAATTTCACAGTGTTTAAAATTTCTTTCGCTTCTTTCTTCACTTCACTTTGAAATGTTTTCTGAAATTTTGCTTGCTCACATGCTAAAATAGATGAGATTGAATAAAAAATTCAGATGATAAAGCCATAACTTAAAAACAATTGAATATTCACTTTTAGTGTGAACTGTCTACACTAAGTCAGATTCTATAAAGTATCACTTTTAAATTAAAATTTTAAGCATTTTATTAATTGAAAACAAACTGTCTAATTTAATTGTTCTATTATATATTTTATTTGAATTCAATAATTTTCCTTTAATTAGTAAAATGGTATCGTATAT
The DNA here is from genome assembly GCA_951213105.1 of Amaurobius ferox. Taxonomy (NCBI): domain Eukaryota; kingdom Metazoa; phylum Arthropoda; class Arachnida; order Araneae; family Amaurobiidae; genus Amaurobius; species Amaurobius ferox. The sequence goes on from OX578143.1 coordinate 26,357,649, forward strand.
TTTTTATTATGAAATCATAAGTCATAATGCGCAGAATTCTATATTTACTAAAGATAAATGAGTCTTACAAAATTTGAAGTTAACATTTACAATAATTTAATACACTTGTGGACAAAACCTAATGTTGATACATTTATTTTCAAATTACTGTAGTTAACATTTATTAGTAGGGTGCAGATTTTTATGAAAAAAGTCTTCAAAATATACCATATAATATGCATTAAAAATATTCCAAATATGCACATAAATATGCATTTATTCACAGGTTACAAAAGGTTTTAAGAATATCTTAAGGTTAAATCACTCATGATATTAAAGTAAAATTTTGAATTGAAGGATATATATATTTAGCTCAATTTATATTTAAATTAGTTAATCCTTAAAGAATTATTCACAATTTACTTTATATAGTTTAAAAATTAATTTTATTTGCATACATATATATCTAAAGTTTATTTTGTTAATATGTCAGTTGAGCATTAGCATTTATGTCCAACTGATTTATATATCAGCAGACTGACTTATATTTGAGATAAACTTAAGGTACCATCACTGATGTAGGGTAACTAATCAACCTACCAAAAAAAAAAAAAATCATTGATGTAGGGTGATTAGCATTTATAATAAACCTAAGGCATCATCAAATAATAACTCAAAAACTGCTGTAATAATCTATAATAATAAAAGTTTGTTCATCTGTAGTGGAAAAACTAAATGTCATACGGATATAAAATCTGATATACAGGTACCTTGGTACTCGGGACAATATGCTTATGTGAATTTTTTTCTTAAATTCAAATTAGTTTTTAAGTCATTTTAATTTTAAAAGTTTCATTTAAGGGCTGCCATCTTTGCCATCGTGTAAGTGTCGCTATTTACATTCACATTCTTAAACAAAAAACTACAATGTAGCATTAAAAATTCAGATATAGGAACAATGACTTACAATATTTATGATTTTAAAAATTTGTTATCGCGGCTCTTGGCGATATTACCTTATAAGGATTATCCAGCTTGAATGTTTCATACTATAGAATGTGTCAGTATTTGAAAGCATAACATTATTTGATTAGAACAGATTGGACTTTAAATAATCAATTAAACATAAGCTTAAGGTATGAAAAATAAAATATTAATTTAAAAAACACTTTGAAGATTCTTTCAATGCAAGTATTTAAAATATAAAAATTAAGGCAGTCGCAGCATGGAAAGGAGCAAAGAAACAGATGTCAACCACCCAAGTACTATAACCGCACGCAGAGCTGCTGCACTTTGGAGCTTTAAAGTTACTGGTGGCTCTATCTCATTTCAAGATCCTAAACATAAAACTACAGCATTAATGCGAGTATTTATTCATTATAAAATTCAGATATAGGAATATTGATTCCCAATCTTCATGATTAAAAAAAAAATTCTTCCTGAAGCTCTTGGTAATATTACTTTATGAGGAGTTCTTAACTTGAATAGAGAAACCACCAGTAAGTGCCAGTATTTGAAAACATGGTATTATTTGAGCAGAACAGATTGGATGTTGAATGAATGAATGAATGATATAAAGGTGGGTGGCTCCAGAAGAGCCTAGCACATCGACCAGAGGTCTATTGTACTACCCCAAAAAGTGAAGGTCCCTAAGAGAAGAGACCAGTAGCCGATGCAAACATAAGCAGGCACTTGACAAGAATGTCGTTCAGCTCCCAGGGTTCAATCACATGACGACCAATGTGTTCGAATCTGTGAGCAGAGTAGGCCTCACATTCACACAGAATGTGAGCTGCAGTTTCTTCGCTGTAATTGCAGCCTCTGCAAAGCGAATCTTTGGAGACACCCATAATATTAAGATGTCTCTTGAGAGTGCAGTGCCCAGTAAGGAGCCCAACAGCTCTCCTGATGCCAGTTCTACTGAGCCTGAAAAGTTCCTTTTGACGTGCACTAGGACAATTACAATTGAGAATTTTCGCTTGCCTTTGCCCTTTAGTGTCACGCCAGTTCTTGCATTGAAGCTTCCTGAAGATGTCAAAGACAATTCTTCTGATAAGATCATTGGGTATACCCAAGGCTGGCTCAGGGCCCACAAAAGGAGTATTAGAGCCTTTCCTAGCAAGTTCATCCGCCAATTCATTGCCAGGAATGCCCGAATGACCAGGCACCCAGTACAGAATGACACTATTATTACTAGCAATTTTACAGAGAGCTTTATAGCATTCCCAAACAAGGGAAGACGTCACAGTGAATTTCCCCAGAGCCATAAGAGCAGCCTGACTGTCAGAACAAATGAAAATCTGGCTATTCTCGTACTTTCTGTCATAGCAAATTCTACAACACATAAGAATGGCAAATACTTCAGCCTGAAAGACAGTAGCAAAATTGCCAAGCGGATAAGATAGCTTAGTGCCATCATCAGGGCAGCAGACTCCCGCACCAGTACTAGTGCCAATCTTCGAGCCATCAGTATACCATACAAAACAATTATGTTTATTGTAGGTTGGAGTCCTTTTCCAATCATCCCGCGAGGGGACAAGAATTTCATAAGGCTTATCAAACGTAAATTTGACGTGTATGCCATCAGGTGGCATACAGAAATAAGGATGCCTAGCAACATTACTGTTAAGTTCGCCCCAAGATAGATACCTTGAGTAATCTTTCCAGTGTTTCAGATATTTGAGTCTGTTCATGCAGATAAGTGCCTCTGCTTCAATACGCATATAAAGCGGATGCAAACCAAGTAAAAGTTCAAGAGATGCAGTAGGAGTGGTTTTCATGCATCCAGAGATTGCAATGCACACCATCCTTTGAAGCTTAACTAAATCAAGTTTAGCAGTTTCATTTCTAATTCTGGACCACCAAACAATGGATCCATAAGAAATGATAGGACAGACTATCATCGAGTAAATCCAATGAATAGCTCTGGGATTAAGGCCCCAGGTTTTCCCAATAGCATTCCTACAAGACCAGAAGATTCTTCTGGCTTTAGTTGTGCAGTAGTCCAAGTGTCTCTTCCAATTAAGTTCCTTGTCAAAGTAAATTCCCAAGAATTTAACCTCCTTGGAGCAAATAAGCTTCTGCCCAAATAAGCAAATATTTCCAAGATTAAGTATGCGTTTCCTTAGATTGGATGTTAAAAAGTCAATTAAACATTTTAACATGAGCTTTAAGTCATAAAAAAATAAAATAAAGAATTAAAAATATGAATGCCTTAAAGATTCCCTTGATGTGAGCATTTAAATAAAAATTAATACAATTATCCCACTGAAAGGAGGGAGGAAACAGGTGTCACTTACCAAAGTACTAAGTGCACTCAGAACTACTGCAGTTTGGAGCTTTTAGTAAAAGCTGGAATCAAAATGGGGTGACTATAATGGTTATGCTGAGTTATGAGTGTAAAAGATAAACTTTTTAATGAGGATATGGAAGTATAGAAAATGTACCTAGCGTTGCCCGGGGAGAGCTACAAAATGTAAGCCATGTGTACACCAGCACACCAGTTTATTTTATTTTTGTCATATGTGAGCAAATTGTTAAAATGCTATTTGGTTTTTAGGAGTTCACTGTAAGTTCCAGAGTACTATTTATCAGACATTTACATTTTAAATCCCAGGGAATGTTGGGCACATTTTCTAGTAGCACAATAAATAATAACAAGAAGTGTAACTTCCCCTATTCAAATAATTTATACACTTTTTTAAATGAAAAATACATAAATTATAGATTTTTGTAATTAGCAGAACTTTATTTTTTTTAGCTACTAAACGAAAAATTAATTTTTTGAAAGTTTACTACACCTTGGTTCCAATAAAATAAATTAATTAACAGTTTGAATTACTTGGTTTTAGTTTTATGGTTTTTATTTTCTATTAATATGATTTTTATCAAAATGTTGATAGTTATTATTTTCCCTTTAAAAATATTTTAATTTCACCAATAGTCTTTTTTCAAACCCAATGGCAGTTGATTATATATATATCAGACCATCTTATTTTCACTTTTGCTATACAGACCATTTTCAATAAATGATCAATCTCTAGTATATATAATAAAATTAAAATTCTTCAATTATATATATATATATATATATAAATTGAAAGATTTTAATCGAAAATTATGCATAAACTACTGTATGTACAAAAAAACCCATCTCTAGCATATCTGTTACAAATGAGTAACTATAGACCAAGACTAAGGATAAAGATAGAAGGTAACATATCACTACAATGGAAAGGGGGATGAGAAGAATATTAGGATACAAAATTCACAATTAAAAGTATATAAATATATTAAAAAGAAAACATGGCAAAAATGAGAAAAGGCAATAATAATTAGCTCAAGATAAAATATTAAGACATAGAGAACAATCAATTGAAACTACACAAAAAATGGCGGTTAGTTCGAAATTGCATTCTCATCAGGACAGCCATACAATTCGAATTAAAACCGATAGAATAGCCAGTTTCTGACAATGGCGATAGTATTTAACTATAGACACCATAGGAACTGTCTACTGGCTAGTGGAAGGAGAAAAATAAATCAATTGAATTACAAATCAGAAAAATAATACCTCCTCGAACAGAAATATGAACTCACAAGCATTGTTACCACGAGTAAGTTGAACAAGCGACTGAGCATTTCACCTCACTTCGTCAATGCGAGAGGGCACCGGAATGAATACATTTGAACGATACATATTATGTATGGAGACTTTCAAAAATAGTAATCAGTATAGGACTCAGGACAAGTGGAAAATAGTCATCCGAAAATAGTAAACAGTATTAGACTCAGACCAAGTGGTAAGTTAGGTGATAAGAATGGGTGAATTCTCAAAATTGAGTTATCCAATCAAAGATAAATAATGTATGTGTAAAATTATTACGTGATTTGAAATTATTAATATTATTTACAAATATTTCCGGATATTGGTAATTTTGACAAATGCGTTTAAGATTATTGATGTGGAGAAAGTGAAACCGAGGATCAGAAAGTCGATGTATTCGAAAGAGCTGGTTTAAAATGATGTTTCTAAACATTGAATAGAATTACAAGATTGATATGATAGAAGCTTAATGATAGTGAAGTTGTAAGAATCTTTTTTATCATATAGATTGGTGATTACATGATTATTGAGGATATCTAAATTTAGGTCTAAAAAATTTACAGTTTGACTAATGCTAGGCTCATTAGGAATTAATTCTAGGTTAGATGTGTAAAAATCAATATTAATTGGATAGGAATCATCAATGATAATACAAATTAAGTCGTCAACATATCTATATAGAATATATGAATTAGAGTTAAAATGACACACATTCATAAAGATATAAGTTAGCGAGTATACTACTACTACAGCCACCTTGTGGTACACCAGATGTTTGTAAATAAATGTTATCACCTTGGATAATATAATTGTTGTATAACACAAAGTGCAAGAGCATAGGAAAATTTTTGACATTGAATGCAACTTTATTGGAAGATAGATAGTCATGATAAAGAGAACTTTATATAAATCTTTAATGACAATATTATTAAATACGTCTTTAAAATCAAAGGTATAGAAACCAAGAATTTGTGGAAGCTTGCTAAGGTGATTTACTAAATCAAAACTATTGTTCAAAATGAAATATCCTGAATTCCTAAATTTAAGAGATTCATTAATTCTATTTAAACAGTTAAGCAAGTACTTACTAGCTGTAGTGGTAAAGGTATTATGTCCACAAGTGACTGTTCTAAAACTGAGAGGTGATTTATGGAACTTAGGAACCAAGGTAACATAAGGAAATTTAAAAAACTTACAATTAATATTTAATTGTGTATATAATTTTAGCATTTTAGTTTTGATTTTGATAGACTGATTATTAATGGGTTTAAAAATTTGATTATTTTTTAAGTAATTCTGTAACAGAGAAACATTAAATGATGGCATAATTATTAGAAGCTATATCTACATAAGATATGACAAAATGTTGTTGTAGTTCTTTAATAGCAGATAGGAGTTGTTTATAAGGATACCTAGGCTTCGTAAATTTAATGTTTATAATATATATATAACACTTTTAAGTAGATGTAAGGTAGTATACTTCCATAGATGGAATGCTTCAATAGGAATGGAATGTGAACAAGCAAGTTGATATATGAATTTATCAAAATCAAATGATATAGACTGAAGAAGTTGTTTAGGGTGATGGCAGAATGGAATGCGAAATTTAGACCCTTTATTCATAATATCCCTAAGTATATCATCCTGAATTATACTGAGATCCCCAGTAATAATGTGTCCATGAGAGGAGTTGACATAAGGGGCAAGATTTTTATTGCTGCATACACATGATGTAAGGTCATCGGAGTTTAATGTCCTGGAAGCTTCATTGTAATTGTAAATAGTTCTACCAATTGGTAAATTATATTTGAAGGATTTTTGTATTTTGATTTCTTTTACAGGTAACAAGTGCTGATGTTTTGCAAATAAATTATTGAAGTTAAGAGAATTAAGAACAGGGTGTTTAAAAGAAATTACACAGTAAGCTATTTTAGTATGTGGATTTGGTGAATGGAGAAGGTGGTAATTTAAGAAATTTGTACGTGAAAGAAGCAAATCATAAAATAAATGTTTAAAATGCTCATGAGTTAATTTTAATTTTAAAAAATTAGTATAAACAATACTTAATTTGCATTTTCTGACTTTATATAACCAAGTTCTAACAGGTAGAAAATTGAAAGTTTGAGAATAATTATATTGTAATTTCAAAATGTCTGCATTGTAATCAAGAATTTTACTTAAGTTACTTTTTCCTTTGCCACGCTTATATCGCTTTTTACTAGATGTTGATGACTTTGAATATTGAAAAAGATGTTTATATACTGAAGATTTATTAGAATTGTATTCAAAACTATTGTTTTAACAACATTATTATTATTATAAATTTGATTTAAGCCATAGGAGAAGAGAGTTTTATATTTTTTAATGTAATAATTTTCAAATACTAATCTATCAGTGAGTGAAATTTTAATATCTAAAATATGAAGGGATACATTTTTAAATCCATGTGTAGCAAAGTGCTGATATTCAAATTGATTTTTAGTAGGGAGATCATTAAAGACTTTATGGTCAAATTTTTTAATATGATCCCTGTGGACATTCATTCTCAAATGTAAAGGGTTGCTGGTTTGACCAATATAGGATAAGTTACAAATAGTACAATTAAGTTTGTATATGCAATTAAAAACTTTGCAGAATTTTTGTGAAGTGGAATTATTATTAATTTGTAATGGGTCAGCATAAGGACAAGTTTTGCACCTAAGATTATTGCATCTATTGAAGGAATATGATTTAGATTGAGAGTAGGCATGGTATTCTTATAAATCGTCTATAACGCTAAATTGGTCAATGTTTGTCGATCTATAATTATCCCAATTCATAATAATAATAGACTGGACACTAGGTAATGAATAAAATTTACACCACGAATTTTAATTAAAATTCCCAATATAAACCCCTTCAAAAACTATTTTGTCAGGTACGAATTTCATATTATAACTAATACCATAAAGAATTGAAACGAAATTTCGGAGAGTAACAAAACAAGCGTAGTAGATAAGATCTAAATGAGATTTTCATACGAAACATTCATAAATAAGCGAAGTGTGGACAAATAGTCATAATCATCCGGAATGGAAGATATACAAAGCCATTAATACGTATGTGTCTGACTGAATCCCTACAACTGCAGGACAAAGAGTGCCACATAAAGTGGAAATACATGTCTAGATTAAAATGTAAAAATAAGCAATAAAAGATATTGACGTCTGGGTTAACTAAAAGATACAGAAATAAATAACACAAAAAAAAAAACACAATAAACTCTAATGCCTGCCGAGAGATGTCAGCACTATACACACACATATAAAATGAGTTTGAGAATCGAGTGTGAAATCTACCAAAAAGAGCAATAACCCGCAGAAAAAATCATAAAAGCGATGAGAGAACTCAAACCAAAATACTCCAAAATGTGAAATGTGAAGACATACCAAAAACAATTAATTGAAGGCATGAAAGGATTAGCTAAATAAAAACAATATCCAAAGAGGGCCATGTTAAGACATAGATGGGCTTGTAGTTAAAGTATAGAAATGCGTTAGCGATAATAATAATCAAAATAAACTTAAATTAAAATTAAAAAGAGAATAAACTCTGTAATAAGCGCAAATGCAGCTTTACAACAGGTTTTACCTTTTTTAAAAAAGTTTTTTGCAAATATATAAATCATAAGGTAGATGGTTGAATTCAGAACTAAATAATAAATGTAAATGTACAATTAAAAGTTGTAATAGAAGCCAGTATAGAAAACAGAATATAAAACACAAAATAATACAGAATATATATGGATTCAAAAGATTAAGAAATGAAAGAAGTACAAATATAGTACATATCAGGCGAGTCTGGTTCCGGGAACGTTTCCTGGGATTAAAAGCATGTTTCAACCGGGAACAAGGGGTCGTAATCCCCCTTGGCCGTTCGACTTCCTTGTAAGCATCCCCATCCTTTTGTAATAGCTATATTTTACCAAACCACGTACGCGTGTTTTCACATGGAACGTTTTAATTTGTCTAATAGATGGCGTTAAATGTCCGTGGAAACAACTTTAATGTATTTTGCAGATAATTGACCTTGGCATAAGGAGGATCCAATGAATTATTTCTCCATTTGTAGCGGTGAAACATGGTTTTGTAATATAAACAAATAGAGCATTTCTCGTAGCATCAGCAATTTTATAATTGAGTTCCGGCTCTGGTTTTGATTTCAGCTTTATGATTTCGTTAGTGAATCATAAGAATATAAGAGAGTATTTTTTTTTTTTTTTTGGGGGGGGGGGGTTTAGAGGCAGTGAAATTATTCGTTTATTTCAGATAAAAGAATGGGAGCAACTAACGAGTATTTTGTATTCAGATTTGTATGAAAAATATACATCAAATAGAAAATAAATATTTCTTTTATTCCTGAAAAAGGTGGATTTCTGTGTTGAATAGCTGATTTTTAGTGAATTGTTTTCGAGAGTTAGACTTAGCGCAAAAAAATTGTCATCCCGTGGGAGTAGTTCGGAAGCGAAGCGCTCAGTCCTTTGGGCTACGGCAGTTCCGGACTGCCGTCACGAAAGGGTTAAGTAAGCATCTCGCTAAACCTTCCTTCTTTTTCCATTCTTACTCTCACATCTTATATATATATATATATATAAAAAATGAAAGATTTTAATCGTAAATTATGCATAAACTACTGTATGTAAAATATATATATATATATATATATATATATATATATATACATATATATATATATATATATACACACACACAGGGTGTCCCAAATGCATTGACCTCAGCTTTTATTCCTTAAATATTGATCTTAGACATATATAATAAATTACAAAGTTGCGTAAAAAAAGGTACAGAATTTTATGAAATCGATTAAAATTTTCAAGGGAATTAAATTTTAAGAAATACAAAATTTAAATTTTTATATGGCCCCTGCACAAAAGCAGTTCCAATGAGTAAAATGTGCCCCATACACTAATAAGGTGATGTACAAAATTTCAGCATTAGTATCATAAAAGTCCCAGAGATATGAAAAGAAAAAAATGTTGACTTAAACCACTTTCGGTGAATCGACATGGGTTCTCAGAGGGGAAAAATCATGTCGACACATCGTGTTTCAGGGGGTCATACACAAATTACGAAAGAAAACAATAACTACATAAATAAATAATAATCTTGCTATTTATTGGTACAAAAGTATTTACACTGTGTAGAAATAATAAATTTACACAAAGATTACAAAGCTTGTTCAAAATATTTTCCATCCATGCCAAAGATCCATTAAAGATAACAGGCAGATATTATTTGCCTATGATGCATTTCTACGTTGAATAATTTGCACTCTTGCTATGAACATTTACATTTTAATTTGTGATTAATCCCTCACCAACTTTGTTTAAACATATCCTTCCTTTTTGCTGCTCCATGTCTTCGGACGAGTCGGTCGGCCTGGATTTTCGACATCACCTAATTAGTGTATGGGGCACATTTTACTCATTAGAAATGTTTTTGTATGGGGGCCATATAAAAATTTTAATTTTGTATTTCTTCAAATTTAATCCCCTGAAATTTTTTATCAATTTTATAAAATTCTGTACCTTTATTTATGTAACTTTGTAATTTATTATATATGTGTAAAATTAATATTTAAGTAATAAAAGCTGAGGTCAATGTTCTTGGGACACCCTGTATATATATTATACAGAAAAAGTAAGCTTTTCCAAATAACACACCTTTGTTTTTGCACAATTCTTATTCCAAATTCCAATTTCATATCACACACTTATTACACAACTATATTAAATTCTATCCCACACTATTAATATTAACAAAATCTGCCTGTACTTCCTCTTTTCCTGGTCACTAATCTTAACCTCTACATAAACTTTCTCATATGAAACTGCATACCAAATCACATTTTTAAAGCATAAAAAACACGAAGACAGCATGTTTCCCATACTGTCACCAGATTCTTTCCCTATGACATAAATGTAAATGTAATTTGCACTTGTGAAAATCTATGCAGACTGCATTGAGCTTTCTTGCAAGCTGGTCACCGACAAGGAGCTCGGCAGTGTACAAAGCTATATTCTAAGATGTCAACCTAATAAAATAGATTTTTGTAACAAAAATATCTCTTCCCTGAATTATCCCCGCATGATTTCTATAACTATTACAGCAAGTCAATAGGATTGATGATATGCAGCAAGAAAAAAGAGTAAAAAACTGATTTCGACTTATGGATGAATGTGTTGGAGTTGAAATAATGCTAATCACAAGGATGTGTTGCACCGGTGGTGTGGTTAAAACTTTTTTGAAATGCCAAAATGGACTTCAAACTCACCACACACACAACATTGAATAAAGAATAATTTATCGCATTATTATCATACTGTGTCATTTGTCTGTAGGAATCATTTGTAATTAGGGAAAATCATCATATTATTTTAAATAGATGAAAATATCTACAGTTCTCAGGTTTGTAAATATTTATATTATTACCTGCTTTTAATATTATAATTTTTATAATGATTTTATATTGAATCTGTGTTGGAGTTGAAATAATGCTAATCATAAGGACTTAGGCACAGACACACTTCATGCCTTGGGCATGAAGTGTGTCTGTGCCCAAGTCTTTTTCTTTAGAGGAGGGGGGGGGGATATGATAAAGAAATTTTAAGCTTTCCCAAATAATGTGCCCTTTTCTTTCAAAATTCTTATTCCAAATTCCTATTTCATGTCATACACTTAATGAAACTATATTAAATTCTATCCCATGCTATTAATAAACAAAGTCTGCCTGTACTTCCTCTTTTCCTCAACCATACCATATATGATCAATAATCTTAACCTCTACGTAAACTTTCTCATATGAAACTACATTCCCATCACATTTTTGAAGCATAAAAAACAAAGACAGCATGTTTACCATGTCGTCACCAGATTCCTCCCCTCTAACATAAATGTAAATGTAATTTGTACTTGTAAAAACCTATGCAAACTGCATTGAGATTTCTTGCAAGCTGGTAGCCGACGAGGAGCTCAGCAATGTACGAAGCTATATTCTAAGATGTCAACCTCATAAAATAGATTTTTGTAATAAAAATGTCTCTTCCCTGAATTATCTCTACATGATTTCTACAACTGTATTACACACAAACACACACACACACATATATATATGTATGTGTATGTATATGTATATATATATAAAAAAACATTTGTTGATAAATTCATTTTATAAAATAGGTACTAAATAATAATTTACACACAGAATACTTTTTCACACATTTGAATGGATAAACTTATTACAAGCTATGATATATAAAGTATATACCCGCGTATAAGTCAGCCCTCTCCCCCCTGCTTTCAGAGACAAAAATCAGAAAAAATCCAAAATTCACGTATAAGTCGATCCCAGAAAGAGAAAAATTTTTTTTTAATAAAAAATTTAAAAACACTTGAAATCGAAAAGAGTATTACATATATAATGATAAAACTTAATTTTCCCAATAAAAACTTTATTGGAATAAAGCCTGATTACAAACAAGTAGGTCTATGACATATGAGTGTTGTCTCCCGTCTGTTTTGGGGATGCTCGTTCTCATGTAATATGCTCTAGATATTCTTTTACCCCCAGCATGCAGAATCATCTAAACGAACGGGAGACAACTCTCCTGTGTCATAGGCCTAATACATATAGTCCAAGTCAAACTCACCAAATAGTTTAAAAAACCATTGGCAAGTCATGTAAATATCAGCAATCCCATCTATGACCATGTCATAAAAATCACTATCATCATCATTTATAAAAACCCCAACATCATCTATGCCATCAATTACTATAGCAACATTTCTTGAATGATTTCGCGATCATTTTCCATAGGTATCGCATTCCAGTTTCAAGCATCATTGACCCACCCTGCAATCAAAACAATATCTGGCTCCGCCCATTATTTGAGTCCATTTTTTCGTTAACCCAGAATCGACTTGAAGCAGCACATTTGTTATTAGATACTATCTTAAAAACAAAACAAAAAAACATTTTCAACTTAAAATCCTGCATTATAGTTTTAAACAATCCCTGTTACAGAGTGTGTAGCTCTGAAACGAGCCATTTTTTGTCGAAGAAGCTCGGCCATAATTGGAGAAACGAGAAATAAATATAGTACGAAAATGAGCGAATTGTATTTAACAGTTGTACGTATAATTTTTGCTGACGCGATACGCTAGTAGTCGGGAGCATCGAGAGGGCAGTGACTCACAGGCGAGTTCTGATGTGCAGAGAAATTTGGAGTATGCGATTGCATAATTGCTACCGCATCATTTTAGAATGGATTGCCTTGAGGGGAAAAAGGAACTTTTAGACTTTTTTTTTTATTCCACGTATAAGTCAACCCCCCCCCCCACACACACACACACTTTGAAGCTTTTTTTTTTTGTCACAAATTTCTTGACTTATATGCGAGTATATATGGTAACTACAAAATTTAACTGATATCTTTATAACTGAAAAGTTACTTACCAGTAAAATTACATCTTAAATTTCTAATTTTTCTATCCATAAGTAATTTATATACATTTTCTTTTTTCTTACTCATGATTGTTAAGTTTGTAAATCTGCAATAAGTTAAATGATAATTTTAGGCTTAATTGTGGCAAACTTAAAGCAATTTTTTCAGAAATAATTTACATTAATTAAGAAACATTAATTGCCAGAAAATCAGGGTTGGTGTTTATGAGGAACAGGTAGGGCACTAAACTTGCAGAGGTGCCAAAAGTAAAATTTGAAATACAATAATTAAGAAAACAAAATTCCAGAGGAGATGTGTACTAAATATTATAAAAAAAAAATATAATTTTTCCAAATATTGCCGAAATATCTTTTACTTCAGAACATTCCTAGCTAATTAAGTGCATGTTGTCCTTAACAAAGATACCGCCATCTGCACTTAGACAAAGCAAGTGTATGATAATTTGATAACGATCTATGAGAACATAAACTCATCTGTTGAGGCTGGAGTGAAGCACAAGGCTTATTGCTGCACAGATGTGAGATTTTAAATTCTTAGTTGGAATCTTAAAGCTGAATTAATACAATGGACTTTAGAAGCTAAAGCCCCTAAGCCAACTGGAGGGCCTACAGAGATGAAGTGAAAAAGTATATAATTTATGAATACTGAATCAAATTATAAGTACTTATGTGCTGTAGAAAGCTGCATTGGAGCAATCTGAATATTTGGTCTTATACAAAAACATTAAGCTGTTGAACTGAACTTTTCTGGTTCAGCTCAACATTGCTCAGCAATACTTCAGTGCCTTAAAACTGAAACAGGAAGAAAATCTATTTTGGCACTTAAAAGAGCATCATATACTAGATGGTCTGTAAAGGTCTATACCTCATTGTACCTATAGCTCAGGGGACTTTACAGTGGTTACATAGTACTTGTAGCCCAGGGACATACAAAGTCATAATACAATTCTGTGGTATGATCTACTGTACCAAGTGAATGACATCAGAATATACATGCAAAATGCTGACTCAGGCCTAAGTGTTGCTATAGCTATGATAGAGGTGCTATTAACTTTATTAAGCTTTTATCATGATAGAGGTGCTTTTAACTTTATCAAGACTATGGCTATGATAAAGTGAAACTAATATTAGTTTTCAGCAGAGCTAGTGGTTTTTTAGCAAATAATAAACATTATGACTATATCAGACAGAACTATCTATTGAAATGAAAAGACAATACATCATGTAACATTGTATACAAACATACAAAACACACGGCTACATAATATCAAACATAAACAAAACCAGACTGTTGCCATTCTGACAACACAAGAAAGAGTGTTACCATTACAAACATAACTAATGCAAAATATGGGCTTAGGCACTACTAATAGCATATTTCTTACACTCCTTGAATACGCCCATTTTGTACAGTTCCGTTTATTCTAAAAAGTCTCATTTTATTTAGGTGAATACTCATCTTTTACTTCCTAGTGTCTTCATCATATCTCTAAGATTATTTCTTGTAGGGGTGTACTCAAAAATCAGCTCATTTGATTCAACTTTCTCTGAAAGAATAAAATGTCGAAGATCTATGTGCTTATTCTTCTCTGATGGCACCTGATTTTTCCTTAAGAAAATAATACCCTGATTGTCCATGTGTACAGTTTGTGGCAATGGCATGAACTCACCAGCTCCATTTTCATATAGGAAATTTCGCAACCAAAGAACTTCTTTCGCAGTATGGCACATCGCTATGTATTCTGCTTCCACTGTTGAGAGAACAGTTGATCGTTGCTGCTTACTATTCCAAGATATTGTTGTATCCACTAACTGAACCGTGTAACCACTGAAGGATCCTCTATCACTTCTGTCTGTGGCCCAGTCAGCATTACAAAACATGGTCACACTTCTTTCCGTTTTTCTGATTAAGCTGTAGTCTTTTGTCTGTTTAACATATTTTAACATATGCTTGACACCAGCCCAATGTTCTTTACTTGGCCTGTTATTGAACTAGCTCATGCACATAGTAACAAAGCTTCATCCAGGTAAGCTGTTGTAATGTCCAGCTGATGAACTTTCCAGCCATGCTCCACTACGAGTGCAAGCAAAGTCCTAATAGATTTTATCTTCACAACTGATGAAAAGGTCTCATTTAAAGGTCTCATTCCTTCTACTTGTGTGAAACCACAGGCAATTAGTCTAGCTCTGTACCCTTCTAATTTGTAATTTCTGCCAAACTTCTTTTTGAACACCCATTTGCTTTTCACTATTCTTCTTTCTTCAAGTCATAGTACTATTTCTCATGTATCATTTTGTCTCAAGTTTTATAACTCTTCTTGAATGGCCATTTCCCATTCATTTGCTTCTGCAGACGATAGAGCTTCTTCTATCATTATTGGGTCTTATACAAAATCTTGACATTTGACAAAATTGCATATGTGGCATGCCACTTGTTTTGGTTTCCTTGTTGCCAACCATTCTGAACATCTTGATGTTGATGGACTACATAATGCTATTGTATAGTTAGAGGATGGAATACTAACAGGGGTGTTTGCCAGAGTTGATGTTACATCTTGCATACTTGTTGAGTCCAAGTACATTATACATTTTATTTTCATCCGTTATTATGCTCGCCAGTGGCGTTAAATCAATCTCACCCTCATCATCAGCTTCAAGACTGCAACTTTCAATATCACCACTTTCTTTGTTTTTAACGTAGATTATGGCAGTATCTTAGATTTTGTGACTTTCTACGTCTTGAACCGATTTCAGTTCTTTCTTGCTGGAAAATACATTTTTTTCAAAAATTACATTCCGGAAGACAAAGAAAGTGCTATCATCAATATCCCACAACTTATAGCCCTTAACCCTATCTGGATAGGCCACAAATATGCACTCTATAGATTCTAATTTACTGTGTCTGTATCTGCAATTTACCACACTCCATACCTTGCAACCGTACACTCTTAGATGATCAAGTGAGGCTTCTTTTCCAAACCATAGTGTATCAGGTGCATTTCTGTCATTAGATTTGGAGGGGAAATTGTTCCTAATGTAGCTTGCTTTACATACTGCATCAGCCCATAGAGTTCTTTTAAGTCTTGATATGATTAGCAGATACCTGGTCATATTCAACAATGTCTGATTCATCTTCATGGCGATGACGTTTTGATGTGGTGTATAGGGAACTGTTAGTTGTCTTTGTATTCCATGCTTAAGTAGATAGTCATTAAATTCTTTGCTATCATACTCACCGCCATTGTGGCATTTTAGTATTCCTATCATGCGCTTATGAAGGTTTTCAACCATCCATCTATAGTCATCATATTTACTGAGGACATCACATTTTGCCTTCATTGGATACACAACTGTGTATCGAGAGTATTCATCAATAAAGGTAACGAAGTACTTTGGTCACCTCACTGATGCTGGTTCTATTTTTCCAACTACGTCACAGTGGACTAATTCCAATACTTTTACGCTGGTATCATGACCTTCTAGAAAACTTCTTTTCTTTATTTTTTTGCATCGTATAGATAGAACATGTTTCTTGGGGTTCTTCAGTCCATTTACAATGCTGTGCTCCACTTCTCAATTGTTTTATGACATTGTAATGGTGGTGTCCAAGTAGAAGTTGTAACAAGGATTTATCAATGCATTTTACTAACTTTGTGAGTTTATGACAACAAAAGAAAGGGTGTTACCATTACAAACATAACTAATCTAACAACATGGGCCTAAGCAATACTAATAGCATATTTCTTACATCTGAAAGCTGCAAAAGGTGCAGAGAGCTTGACTTCAGAGCCTGTTTTTCAAGAAACTAAAGTTTTCCCTTCTGGTTTATTGTAAAATGTGGTACAAATATGTACAAAAATGTTTGACTATGAGGCAAAGGATGAACTAGTTAAAATTGTAGAAGTAAAATTCAATAAAAATTTATATTTTTGTCTCAATTGACAAAGTTCAAAGTGCCTTCAATGAGCAGTTTGAGCAAATGCTCAGTATACTAAGTTATGAGGTTCCTATTTAACTTAAAATGACTACCACAGATATTTATTGCATGGATTTATACCAGTCTTTAAGTGACCAACCTTCATCAGACATAAATGAGGCAGAATTAGCACAAGAACTAAAACACTTCATGTTCATTATGCCATTTAAAGTGTGAAAAACCCAGACCACACGACTGACCCAAAGGCTTGCAGTAGCAGTTTGTGTGGCCGGGGCCATTTAAAGTGTTTCACCATTCAAGAAATATTGTAGTTTCTGCTTGAAATGAAAATGCAGGATAATTTTCAACATTTAGAATGATTTGCGAATCCATCTGACAGTTCTAGTAGCTGTGGCAAGTGTGGAATGCAGTTTCTCTCAGCTGAAACTAATAAAAAAAATTGCCTTAATTACTGACAATATATTGTCTTCATTAGCTGTGTTGTCAATTTGTCAATAGAAAATGATACTGATCAGAAGGTTGTTCTATCAAAAGCAGTAACAACTAAAGTAATAAATATGAAATTACTTTAAATTTGCAAATGCAGGAGATTTTAATAAGAGTCTTGAATATCAATAAAATGTTTTAACTTGTATATCTGCAGTTGAATTATTTCTATATAAAGCCATTCACAGAATATTTATTAATTTTTCTTTTTTTTTTGAAGGGGGACTGGATACTGATATAGGGCACCAAAACTAACTATCATCCTGAGCTACCATATTACATAAGGCCGGCTCTACAGAGATTGTTGTCAAATTAGTTTTTCAAATTTATTCTGACACTGAACTTTTTATTTTATAGCTTAAAATTGAGGCATTTAGTCAATTTTAATGTTTAATATTGACTGCTGTGCAATTCAGATATTTAGATTTCTAGTAGTGTGCATTGATAAATAAACATCTTTTGGCCTATTTGCTAAATCTGGATACTCCTTATATTAGGCATGATGTACACATCGAGGTGAAATATAGGTAGAGAAACTTATGGCAACCTTTCTGTGACCACTGAACTAAGTCACATGACTTATGCACTCCCCGACGTGTATATTTTCTTGCGCACCTCTCTTTCCATTGCAATTGCATTACGTTTTTGAAAGCGAGAAGTCATGTCGCACGTCTGCGCTTAATTTTCAGCAAAAGATGGTAATGTCCTGCGCTGCATATGGATGTACATCAAAGTTTATCAAAGGTGGAGACACTAAGTCTCACAGGTAAGTCATTTTCATTTATTTTAAAACATATTTTATATAAAATAAAGCGTTAATTGGCATGTGCGACCATGACGTCCTATAATAAAAGTAGATTTTCTGGCTTTGTAAATAATGTATAGCCTAGTAATGATTTTTAAAATAAAATATTTTATATATATTTGCATAATTTCATAAACTGAACCTCTATAAATGCTAAAATTAGAAGAATAAAATAAAATATACGTACAACTTTTAATAGGCCTAGTTTTCTCTCTTGGCGATATTTTTTAAGCCAAATTTGATTGTTTACTAATTCATACTGTTTTCTCCTGGAAATGTATTTATGCCATATAATACTATGAAATGATTAATAACACCCAAGAAAATTTATATAAATATCACTAAGCACATATTTAAAATTGTTATATGTTGCTGAGCTATATTCTTCCAAATTTATAAAAATGAATACTGTATATGGACGTAAAAATGAATACTGTATATGGACGTAAAAATGATTTTTTGTAGAGAATTATCACCGAAACAATTACTTTTTACACTTTCTTTTAGTATTAACTGTCTCTGTATGTACATTAAAAAATACTCTTTAGCAATTTCGAAAAAGTCCTTAACTGTATATGTAATGTATCAAATGAAATTGAGCAATTAAAATGTGAGTTGAATTATTTTTCTGTGATTATGAAATGCATAACGTAAATATAAAATTCCTAATATTTATCTATGACTAGCCGCCTTTGGCGACCAGCCTGTTCGCTACCCTTGAAAATTCTGACCGTGGCAAATTCTAACCGTGGCACACTCGCTGGCGCGACCTACCAGAAGGAACGACCTACCAGGAAGTGCCACCCAATTTAGACAGGAACTCAGTGGGGGAGGCATCCACAGGGACCGTACCCTCCTTCCCCTACCACCAACCTCTCGGAAGGACTTACGGTCCCGCATGTTTAACGTGATCGTACTCCGCCTGAACACGGCGGCAGTTTTGGCAGTGGCGGGAATCGAACCCGGATCTACCTAGTGCAAATCCCGCGCGCTAACCACTGGGCTACCGCGCCCTCCGCGACAATCTCCATAACCTTTTTTTTATTCACCCAATTTAGACCAGAACCCAGTGGGAAAGTCATCCACAGGGTGCGTACCCTCCTTCCTCTACCACCAACCTCTCGGAAGGACTTACGGACCCACATGTTTAACGTGATCGTACTCCGCGTGAACACGGCAGCAGTTTTGTCAGTGGAGGGAATCGAACCCGGGCCTACCGAGTGAAATTCCCGCACGCTAACCACTGGGCTACCGCGCCCTCCGCGACAATCTCCATAACTTTCTTTTTATTCACCCAATTTGGACCAGGACCCAGTGGGGGAGGCATCCACAGAGACCGTACCCTCCTTTCCCTGCCACCAACCTCTCGGAAGGAATTATCGACCCATATGTTTAAGGTGATCGTACTCCGCATCAGTGGCGGGAATCGAACCCAGGCCTACCGAGTGCAATTCTCGCGCGCTAACTTCCCGCGCGCTAATTTAAATTTATAACGACCATATGCTAGGCTCTTAATTCCACCATCCTCGTTCCATCGTTCCATCATTTAAAATAGCCATAAAATTAAAATATCCATTTAAAATATCTATAAATTAAAATATCCATAAATTAAAATATCCATTTAAAATAAAAAAATCAACCATATCGTTCCACCAATCCATAAATATAATAATTTCAAATACATCACCACAATTCAAACCACCATAATTCAATCATTTAAATTATTTAAAATATCCATTTAAAAATATCCATTTAAAATATCATATAAATATAATAATTTCGCCCGATGTATACAACACTTATGCTCGTAATTCAGTTAAAACCGAAAGCGCGGTCTCCATGGAGACGGGGAAGAAACTAATGCGGATGGGGGGAAAATGCCTTGAGGAACTGAGCCGGTAGCCGACAAATTTAAAATCATGGCGTCTTTAAAATTGCCATCCTGAAGGCAATTTTCATTATTTCTGGACCAGATTGGACTTGTAAGAATGCCAGATGTTTGACCTTTCTGAAAATGTAAATTATTAGTCGAAATTATGAGTACTTTTCACGATGCGAGAATTTAAAAACCAAAAATCGTTTTCTTGAGCAAAAAGTGACTTTTGTTTTAAAATCTTTAAAAAATATTAGAAATCGAAATTCAGATTTGAAATTGATATATTTTTACTCGAAATTCTCTGCTCTTTCCGATGGTGTGAGTTGTTTTTTTCTACGATGTCTGGATCGTGGAGAAAAAAGGGCAAAAAGGGCAAAAAAAGGTCGAAATCGCATAAAACATTAAATAAATAAAAAAATAATTAAAATTTTAAAAATCGGTTTTCACGTGTCCCCTTCCCACCCCCCCGGGTCTCCGATTGCAAAATTTCGTAGCTCTCCGACGCGCGGTCGCTGAACGTATAGTGTATAAGACAGACAGACAGACAGACACACACACAGACATTGCCTTTTATTATATAGATAAGTTCAATAAAATATACTATAATATTTTTTATTTCAGTTTTTATGTATTTAAAACTTTTATTAAAATGCTAGCTAATTCCTATTATTTTTATTAGTTTTCCCAAAGTTGAAGAAAGAAGAAAGATCTGGCAAACACAACTGAAAAGAGAAAATTTTAAAGCATCAAAATATGCTAAATTGTGCTCTAAACATTTTAAACCAGAATTTTTTGATGAGGAAAATAACACTGTGTCTAAATATCTTTAAAAACATTTTTTTTTCGGGAGGAGGGGGGGGGGGGAGTTCAAGGAATATAAAGTAACTGTTGCATAGTCTGGGAATAATATTCAAGATTTTGAATAGTTATAAAGAATTGTATATTGCTCAGTTATATTTCTAAATTTGAAAATTGGCATTGAGGCAATTTTGCACTTCGATTTATACAAAAACAAAAACAAAAGTATTTTATTAAAAATAGACGTTTACTGAAGTAAAAAAATAATTTTAGTGGCACTTTTATAATACTAAATAGTATGGTAGCTCTGTAAATGTATACTTTTAAAATCTCAAAGTTTATACAGGTTTTATATTCATTATTAAAATGTCGATGCATTAATATTAAACATCAACAACCTTAAATAATATAGTTAATGCATTTTTCGAAATTAAGGAGAATTTTACTGATGACTTTATTAATTGAATTGAAAACAAGTAAAAACAAACGTATTTTCTTTTTAAATGCACCCTTTTATTAGTTGTATGTAACTTAAATACATAAAGGATAACAGCATACAAAATGTTTGCTCAGGTTTCAGAGTTTTTCCTTAGAATAACATTAAGTTATTCTTCAGTGCATTACTCTAACAGTTCCTGTACGGGCTCGGATGGTAAGGTTCAAAATCCAATGAATTAAAATATACCACAAAAGATAATCATGCCAAATATGACATGATCTTTCTAGATACACCCGATCCGAGTTATTCCAGCATAATGAGTATATATTTATGGCGGGCTCAGAATGGGCTAGCACCAACCACGGCAATATGTTAGAAAAACTTTAATGTAAACAAGCAATAACGTAAATCGGTCGACGTACCATCAAAATCTAAAAGTTACATTGTTCTGATTGGCTAATCGCTTTCGGATCACTTGTTAGGAAGTTTTTCCCCCATGTTCCATATTCCTACATATTGAGAGGTCAACTTCCAGTTTATGCTAATTTCTACTTCAACCGATTAGAGATTAGCATATTCCGGAAAAAACATTAACTTCTACTTCAATGATACATCACTATATAAGCTAGTGGTTGTATCAGTTGGTTTATCTTGATCTCGGTTTGGATCTGGATTGTCTGGATTACCAGGATGATCGTTGAGTTCGTCATCTCTGTTTAAACCATAATCTTTGATAGTATTTCGGATGTCTATCTGTGAGATGTTACTATGAGCCGTTTATGTACAGTTTTCTGCATGTATGCCGGTAAATGGCGATGTACGTGGCTGGCGTTGTTAGGCCTAACTATTTAAGTCTTATGATGAATTTTCAAGACTTAGTTTTGTGATTCTAACTTCCTGCTGATACTATTTCGAAGTTATAGAAATGGATACTGTTTTTGCTCTTCTGATGTTTAAATTCGTAAAAATAAATTAAGTTCATTTCACGTCAAGTCTACTTTCTGCTTCATCTACTGCTATGCTCTGCTACCAACTGGCTAGAATTTTGCCACGTTAAAAAATTCCAACACAATAAGTCGCCAAGTCTGGGAGTGTTCGATCCTAAGTCAAGTGATACATGCAGTGGTCACTTTTTCAATCTTTTCTGAATAGCAATGTGCAGTCTACCTATATCTCTGGTCGAAATGTGTACAGCCCTCCACCAGAGAAAGCTGAATTTTGTAAGACATTAAAAGCAACAAGTTAGAATTTGCGGAAATACACTGTATATACTATACCAATAGAAACTGAACATAACATGGTAAATTAATCTAAGAATCCAAATTATGGAATATTTAATGGAAATACGACAAATTATGGACTCATTAATTCATTGTATTTAAAAAGTAAAATTGAAAACCATTGAAGACTTACTCTTTCAAAAGCCCTTTAACAAATATTTTGTAAAAATCTTCCCAGATCATGATGCTGTTTCACTATTTATTTAATATATGCAAAATAACATAAAATTCAATTTGATGTTTCTCTTTTATAATAATTTGTTTCTTATATTTTTTTAAAAGGAAAGGTAAAATATTGAGATGTCTAAACAAAGTTTATACATATTACAAAGGGGCACATTAACTTGTAGTGGGGCAACATTTAGTGATGATGCAAAAGCTGCCGAAGATGGTTTGCGGGGTGGGGTGGGGGGGGGGGGGGAAGCTTGGCAAAGTATAGTTTTCATTTTTAACACACTTTCTTACTTTCTTTTTCCATGTGCATTTTTTTTTGTTTTCAGGTGGTCAGCTACTGCCCCATATCCTTTTTTACTATAGCAAATTAAGTCTCAATATTCCATAGAACTTTTCCACTCACACCTACTTTTTTTATAATACACAAAATTTTATAATACTGTTCACATAATACAAAAATGCATAAACATAGAATTATTTAAACATATGCATAATTATGCATTAATATAAATATAAGTTTTTATCATGTGAAAATTACTTTATATTGAAAACAACCATTTAAGTTTGGTAAAATACAAGGATGGCCATTGGTAATGATTAAATGTATCACTTCACTGGTCCAGGTTTGGTTTTGCTAACAAATACCCCCCCTCCCCTCCAACAAAATTTTATTACAAATTTGCATCAATCCCAGGAGTGGTAGAAATCAGTGACAAAAAAGTGGAAATCTGCATTTCCGTGGAATTGTACCATGTTGTATAGATCTGTTATATAGGTCACTTCAAAAATCAAGATTAAATTAAAGAAATTTTCTAATTGACTCTTTAACAGAAAACTCATGCCATTCAATCATATTCTTCATAATCTATTAGAAATTCTATGTTGTTTCAGAAAGAGTATTTGAAATTTAGATTCTGACGTTTTAAAATAAGTGGATTAAGTGTATAAATTTTGTTGTTACAATTTTTAATTTCAATAGAACATATTTGATTTACACTATATAAAAGTACATGAGCATTTTAAAATAATATTTTAATATAATTTTCTCAAAAAATCCTTATATTTTTGCTTTTAGAAATCTTAGGCTTTGGGAGACAATGTTCTTGAAATGTGTCTTTTAACTTGTGGTATATGAACACATAAGGGCATGTGAATAGTAAACACATTTAAAATATAATTTATTAACAAGAAGTGATTTTAGAGGCTGAAATACTAAAATGCATCAAAAATTATACTTTTACATTTTAAAATAGCTTGCAAATTACAGTTGAATGCATTGTAGTCATACTAAATTTATAGATAGGAAAATACAAGTTTTATATTATATTCAGTTTTAAGTAATACTATTCAACAACAGATAGAAGGTATAGTTATAATAAGCCAGTGAGCATTAACCCAAATATATAAATTTGTAAGCTGTGGAATAATTATAGATATAACAGATTTTAGCATTTTGACTTTTATTATTAACTAGCCATATACCCGTTCTTAATAGGGAATATATAATATAAAAAAACTTAAAATTCACAATCATGTGTAAATTCCTATAATATTCTAAATGTGATGACTGTTATTCTTCATGGGTTAGCTGAAGTATTTCATAGATTAGTACTTCATGGATTAGCTGAAATCTCAAATGCAAAAAAACTTTTAGAAATAATAAATAGATTATAAAAAGCTGTTTGAAAATTGGGTTAAATACCACCTCTTCTACAGCTTACTTAAACTTACTTCGCAGTGTTATTGTCATCCAAATCTTGATAGCACATGCCTCCTCTGGCATTTTCCCCTTTAAGTTCTAATACATGTTTTTCTTCTTTTACCGTATATAAGCTGACTCTGATAATTACAGGATTTGTTCCATGATAATCCTTTAGCTGAAATATTTATGTTTATCAATAACTGTTAATGAAATACACAGGAAATAAATAATACAATTTCTCGAAAGCAACAAAAAGGTAGGCTAAAAGCATAGGTTGATCAATGAAAAATAAAGTGAGCTGAATATGTAATCATATACAGTTAACATTTTCAACCTCAGATTTAAAGGGAAAAACCTAGACCAGAAGCTTTTATTAATTTTGAAAATTTTAATAGACATTTTTCAATTAAAAATATTGAATAACTTTTGTAATGCAGAAAGGTGGCTTTATTATGAGTCTATTGCAAATGGCAATTTCATGTATGAGTTTAACGAACCACAGAATGCAATTAGATTTCTCAAAAATAAAGTTTAATTTAATTATCTATAGTTTAACTGACTACAGAATATACACTCATGTTCAAAAGTTGAGCAATAAATGGAAAAATTAGAATATTCGGGGTAAGAAACAATGTGTAGCCACAAAATTTGCATACATGACAGGAAACAGTAGAGCACCTAGGATTAGGTTCTGAGGGGGGGGGCCTATCATGATCAACATCACCACATTTTGGGAAGGTTGTAATATATATATATATATATATATATATATATATATACTTATTTATTTATATTTAAATAATAATAAGAAAGTAAAAGATAAAAATGCAAAGCCACCGAACTTATTCAGTAGGTGCCTGCTGTTCCTGCATTTTTTACATTTTTTTAATATGCCTATTGATGTTATTGCCATTTTTGGTTAAAGATTTAACTAATTGTGTCAGTAATCAAACATTAATTAATTTATAAAATTTACTACTTTTTTAATTCCACCATGTGCCTTAAACCAAAACATACTTTATTCTTCTGAAATGTGTGTTTTTATAAGGAAAATAAAAGAAGGTCTGTGATTGGACAACTTGCCTTTTAGTTTTGTTTTAAATATATCTGTCGCTTGGTGCAAGACCAATGTCACTGTTTGTAAAAAATGAGTTCGGCATTGAATTTCAAAATGTCCAAATCGAATTCAAATTTCAAAATCGTAATTATGTTCAAGCAAAATATATTAAAAGAAAAAAAAACTATCTATTTAACTGCAACTGAAGCCACATTACATCATTGATCATTAAATATATCCTGCAAAAGGTTCTCACTATTAAAAAATCATCAAATTATGTATAACACATCACATCTAGCCTAAACCACAATGGTTTACGAGAAAACGAGTAAAGTGTTCAATTTTCAAATAGCTAAGCCCACATTTTTTTTTTAATCATATTTTTCAAAAACTCATGAAATATTTTGGAATGATAGCTTATTTATAGATAATTATTGAAAATTTGAGCACAATGTAACAATATGCGCAAGTACAAAAAAAAATATTGAATTTTTTGTATACTTCAAACTCGATTATCTCAAAATTCTTGTGGGTTAGGCTACATGCGAGCTCATTGCCTCATATACAGGGTGTCCAGTGCTATCGGTGCCCAATGGCTATTTCCTCAACCATTAGTTACAGAGATACACATCCAATTGCAAAAATGTTTTAAATATTAAAATCCATTATCTTTGAAACAATTTAAATCAATAAATGCATTTCTGAAATAAATACGAAATATAAATTTTTATACAGTCCCCTGGTTCTACCAATTATATTTAGGAAAATCATCCTCATACAATTTTATGCAAATTAAAAAAAAAATCATCCTTTTATGACCAAAATTGACCAACTTATAGCTATTTAAAGTTGGAGCACTTTTTGTGTTGAGAAATGGTCAATACGGTCCCTGATTGGTTGGTTGCCTGGAGAAATGGTCAATACAGTCCTTGATTGGTTGGTTGCCTGGAGAAATGGTCAATACGGTTCTTGATTGGTTGGTTGCCTGGAGAAATGGTCAATATGATCCCTGACTGGTTGGTTGCCTGAAATGGGACATTATGCGTGGAAAAGCGACTTAAGTCAAAAAGTTTAATGCTTCATAACTCGGTGAATTTAGGTCATAAAAGTAAGATTTTTTATTTTTATTTTGCATGAAATTGTATGAGGATGATTTTCCTAAATATAATTGGTAGGCCTGGGGGATTGTATAAAAATGTATATTTCGTATTTCTTTCAGAAATGTATTTACTGATTTAAACTGTTTCTAAAATAATAGATTTTAAAATTTAAAACATTTTTGCAATTGGAAGTATATCTCTGTGACTAACGGTTGAGATAATAGCCATTGGGCACCGATAGCACTGGACACCCTGTATATAAACAGAAGTTGATTTGATTCATGTACCCGATGTTGCGATTCAGTAAATGTGTCAATGTCCAGATGGAAGAAAACAGGATTTTTCTCTCCTGCAGCACAAATTTGCAAACTTTCATATTTTTCGGAGTTATCATCCGAGTCCCAATGGAGTTGTCACTCTGAAACTCGATGGCGTTATCATCCTGAGACACAATGGAGTTATCATCCTGAGACACAATGGAGTTATCGTTCTGAGACACGATGGAGTTATCACAGTGAGATTTAGTAAAGTCATGACTTGTATTGTTAACCACGTCTTCTGCCATCAGCCCATCATTCACTCTTTGTTTTTTACTAATGGATGAGTCATTCAATGTCAAATCAACACAAGAAAATGAAATTTTTCCTGCACATTTCTGGTGTTTTGAAATTTGGTGGACTAATTAGATTTACTAAGAATGTAAAGCACACAAAATTTTAACCTCCTAGGTCTATTTGTTTTTTAGTTATATGCAATTAAAAATGACCGAAAACCAAAAATTTACCCTCCGATGGCTACATTTAAATTGTTCTAATCTAAATCTCCTGTCTATTAACACACAGAAATAATTTAGATACCAAACAAATGAAGTTTTTGGGGAAAAACATTTGAAAGTCATAGTATTTAACCTTTGACCTTGAATTACTAAAAATCGAATTTCTTATTTTTCACTATATTTCCCCCCTTGAATACTACAAACATCTTAACTACGTGTATACCAATTTTCAAAATGGGCACTCAATGGAATCATACACACACACACAAAAAAAATAGAAACAAAAAATACAATATTTAAATATTGACATAACCCTTTGACAGGTTTTTTTTTAATTTATTTATTTATTTTTTAGTAATGCTGCAATTACAACCTTAAATTAAATTACTACTGGCTTTTTCCATGAGCACAATTTTGCATGTACAGTTTCCTTTTCAGTTATAGTGTAAACTCTTCTCGCTGCAGTCATCAACTATTGTTAATAGCTCTTGCATGGGTACCAAAAGTACATCTGGCTTATTTGGAAATTTGAATGATGGAAAAGGTCCATATGGATAAAAAAAACTTAATTTACTTATTGCATTAACTTCATCAATATCAATTACACCTGTCACCCACCATTTTCCATCATAAACAGCCGTCACAAATCCTTTGATATCACTGATTGAAAGTTTGCATCTTAATTTGGTAACTCGTTCAACTTTTGATGTGAATCAGAATACACTTTAGTGCAAATTGTATGTGCTGTAAAAGGAATAAACAAGTGGAGCTTCTGAGTCCCAACAATTCTATGTGATTGTTCAAATCGTTCTTTCAGTTTCTTTTCTTTGATTAAGTAGTCATTTGTTGTGCTGTATTTAAATGACATTGAAAGAATGTTATGGACTGCCTACTGAAACAACTGCCTAGGAATCATAATCTGTAGATCATATGGCCGTTATAGGCTGACACATGCAGCTAAACTTTTTACAGAACCTCCTTTTTTGTGAGCTGTTGCTGTAAAATGCGACTCGGCAGGTACTGCAAAATCCTCTTCATGATGTAAAGATTTATGAAATTTATTCTATTTTGTAATGTGCTTCTGCACAATCAGAAAAGTAAAATATCTTTTTAATTATAGTTGGGTGCATCTTATCTTTAAGAAAGCTTACTAAGAATTCTTGAAATAAATGAACTTTAACAGTGTCATGAACAAGACACTCTGAAATAATTACAAAATTGACATGTTGCAGTCTTCCTTCCTCATCAGTGAAATGTGTAACACATGGATGGATTGTTGCCTGGGAATTATTCCAATGAAATCCTTGTACTTCATCTTGAAGTACAAAATATTACCAGAAACTGGCATGGTTGCAGCTTTAATTATAAATCGGCCTGAAACAATGATTGTTTTGCAATAAATGAATGGCGAATAAGAATCTGTAACTTTTCACAGAATGAATCAAGGAAGTCATCGAACAATTTGGTGACCGTTTCAAGTGTAGACCTGACCAAGCATAACCACTGTTTATATGTTCTAGTATCCACCATATTCGCATCCATTAGGCTTCTTAACCTCTCCTTTAGAATTGACATATGGTCAGCTTCTAGACATTCTTTACAATCTCCTAGGTAAAAAGCAGGCTGGGGAGGATTATATATTATTACAGCTATGCAATCCTCATAGGTCTTCAAAGGAACATATTCTTCGGACATTAGTTCAGTAATTTTTCTACCTATCATCATTAATTTAAAATTTTGGTGAATAGTGCACACGCAAACAGAATGTGTTCCACTAACACTCACAAGAACACAGTGTTTTGGATGTAGTTCTGCAAATTTTGAAAATCCAATTTTATTATGTAGGTAGTCTTCTTTAAATAATGCATAAACTTTCTTAAGATTGCTCAGAACAATACTTCCCTGTTTACATATTCGTTTTTCATTTAATTGCTTTACAGATATACAATCTGTTTTGTCTGGCATTATTCTGCTAACAATGTCAGATTCATAAAATTGTCTCACAGTATTAGCCACATTTTCAGCTAATGACTTTCCAAGTTTTGGATTCGGTGATAATAAAATCCCTTTTTTGTTTACTAGTTTCTTCGCTTTTCTCATCTTAAAATTAAAAGCTTTAAACTCTCTTTCAATTTTTCTTATGCTGCAAGTTTTTGGCAAAATAGTGATAATTTGTACCTTCTCACTGCGGCTTATGGATGCATGAAATTTTTCTTTCAATTGACATATCATTTCACATTCTAAAGGTTTAACTTCCTCATCATCAGTCGTGTCTAATTGAAACAACTTTTGCATTGCAAGTGCTATCTTCTTAAGACTTCTCTTTCGGATATTTATATTGTTTCAGTTTTTCTTACTCACTGGTGACTCTCCCAAGACATTCAAACTATGATTAAAAGAATCTAGTACTTCTTCACGATCTAAATTCATTAGTTCATCATCACAAACTTGTAGGACACTTGGTCCAGGTAGCAGGTCTTGTTTGGATCTAGATTCCAGAGTTGGGTCATTTGTTAATGAACATATTTCTTTACTGCACAAGTCACATATCATTTGTCCAACAAATTCAGGAAAATTTTTCACAAATCAACTTAGAAACAGGACGTAGACTTTTTCTTTTGCACGAATGTTTCTTTTTTCCCAGAGGGTTGCAACATCTGTTGCAACATCTAACCACTGCTTGTCTATATAATAAAAGGTAATGTCTGTCTCTGTATGTGTGTGTGTGTCTTATACACACTATACGTTCAGTGACTGTGCGTCGGAGAGCTACGAAATTTGGCAATCGGAGACCCGAAGGGGGGGGGGGAGGGGACACGTGAAAACTGATTTTTTAAATTTTAATTTTTTTTTAGTTATTTAATGTTTTATGCGATTTCGATCGTTTTTTGCCCATTTTTCTCCACGATAAAGACGTCGTAGAAAAGAACAAATCACACCACCAGAAAGAGCAGAAAATTGCAAGTAAAAATATATCAATTTCAAATTTCAGGGACAAATTCTAATATTTTTTAAAGATTTTAAAACAAAAGTCACTTTTGGCTCAAAAAAATGATTTTTGGTTTTTAAATTCTCGCATAGTAAAAAGTATTCATAATTTCGACTAATAATTTACATCTTTAGAAAGCTGAAATATTTGGCATTCTTACAAGTCCTATTTGGTTAAGAAATAATGAAAATTGCCCGCTCTTTCCTCGTTTCCATGGAGACCGAGCTTCCGGTTTTAAATTAAGAGCTTAGCATATGTATTGTATAGTGGTGATGTATTTGAAATTATTATATTTATGGATTGGTGGAATGATATGGATGATTGATAGAACGATATGGATTTTTTTAATTTATGGATATTTTAAATGATGGAACGATGGATATTTTAATTTTATGGATAAATAATAATGATAAATAATAATAATAATAATATGGATAAATAAAAATTTTAAATGATGGAACAATGGAATGAGGATGATGGAATTAAGAGCTTAGCATATGGTTATTATAAAATTTAAATTAGCGTGTAAGAAGTTAGCGCACAGCGCACGGGAACTGCACTCGGTAGGCCCGGGTTCGATTCCCGCCACTGCCTAAACTGCTGCCGAGTTCAGGCGGTGTACGATCACATTAAACATGTGGGTTCGTAAGTCCTTCTGACAGGTTGGTGGTAGGGGAAGGAGGGTACGGTCACTGTGGATGCCTTCCCCACTGGGTCCCGGTCTAAATTGGGTGAATAAAAAGAAAGTTATGGAGATTGTCGCGGAGGACGCAGTAGCCCAGTGGTTAGAGCGCGGGAATTGCACTCGATAGGCCCGGGTTCGATTCCTGCTATTGCCAAAACTGCTGCTGTGTTCATGTGGAGTACGATCACGTTAAACATGTGGGTCCATAAGTCCTTCCGAGAGGTTGGTGATAAGGGAAGGAAGGTACAGTCCTGTGGATGCCTCCCCAACTGGGCTCCGGTCTAAATTGGGTGGCACTTCCTGGCCGTCCAAACATTTACCTTACTTCTTTCTGGTAGGTTGCACCAGCGAGTTTGCCATGATCAGAATTTTCAAGGGTAGTGAACAGGGTGGTCGCCGAAGGCGGCTAGTTCATAATAAAATTTTCCTTACTTAAAAATTAAATTCTTACAAAAATAGTTACACAAATTCTAGTAAAGTGTAGTCGAAAGCACAGACCGTCTGACTAGATCTTGGACATGAGTAGCAGTCTGGACAGTCGTGAAAAGTATAGTATCAATGTAGCAATATTTCATCATAAATATACTTTAAAAGCTTTATATGTGGTTTGGCTTTTCAACCTAAAGCTCAAATTGCAAACTAACACCATTTTAATCAGACAGTCAGCTCTAATTCAAACTAAAACCCTAACTCCAAACCAAAACCATCTGAATCAACCAATCCCCTCTAATTCAAACTAAAACCCAAACTGTAAACCAAAAGTAAGGATACGCCAGAAGTGACACCATTTGGTAAATTTAGTTGTTTTATAGCTAGAAAATCTCACTTGCAGCCATATTTGGCTATCTATGGATAAATCTGGTTACTTTTGGTAGGCTATTATATTTGAAGAACTGTCAAATCAACTCAATAAAATACTGAATCAAACAGCACGCCGAATGCTTGTATAGTATTTTTATCCAAAAAATCAAAAACTGCAGCATTACTAAAAAAAGATAAAATAAATAAATAAAAAAAAAACCTGTCAAAGGATTATGTTAATATTTAAATATTGTATTTTTTGTTTCTAATTATTTTTTTATGTGTGTGATCCCACAGAGTGCCCATTTTGAAAATTGGTATTCATATAGTTAAGATGTTGTAGTATTCAGGGGAAAAGTAT
Organism: Amaurobius ferox; assembly: GCA_951213105.1. NCBI lineage: Eukaryota > Metazoa > Arthropoda > Arachnida > Araneae > Amaurobiidae > Amaurobius > Amaurobius ferox. The sequence goes on from OX578143.1 coordinate 26,390,022, forward strand.
AGTGAAAAATAAGAAATTCGATTCTTAGCAATTCAAGGTCAAAGGTCAAATACTATGACCTTGAAATGTTTTTCATGCACCAGTCACATATCATTTGTCCAACAAATTCAGGAAATTCTTCACAAATCAATTTAATTTAGAAACAGGACGTAGACTTTTTATTTTGCATGAATGTTTCTCTTTTCCCAGAGGATTGCAACATCTGTTTAACTACTGCTTGTTTATAATAAAATTTTCCTTACTCTAAATTTAAATTCTTACAAAAATATTTACACAAATTCCAGTAAAGTATAGTTGAAAGCCCAGACCGTCCAACTCGTCCTTGGACATGAGTAGCAGTTTGGACGGCCGGGACAAGTAAAGTATAGCATCAATGTCGCAATATTATCATAAATATACTTTAAAAGCTTTATATGTGGTTTGGCTTTTCAACCTAAAGCTCAAATTGCAAACTAACACCATTTCAATCAAACGTTCAGCTCTAATTCAAACTAAAATCCAAACTCCAAACCAAAACTATCTGAATCAACCACAATCCTCTCTAATTCAAACTAAAACCGAAACTGCAAACCAAAACCATCTAAATCAGCCAATCCCCTCTAATTCAAACTAAATCCCAAATTGCAAACCAAAAGTAAGGATATGCCAGTGGTGACACCACTTTGCAAATTTAGCTGTTTTATAGCTAGAAAATTTCATTTGCAGCTATATTTGGCTATTTATGGATAAATCTGGTTATTTTTGGTAGGCTATTATATGTGGAGAACAGTCAAATCAACTCAATAAAATACTGAATCAAACAACATGGCAAATGCTTATAATAGTCTAGCTTGTAATAGTAAGTATTTTTATCCAAAAAATAAAAAAACTGCAGCATTACTAAAAAAAAAAACAAAAAAAAAACTGTCAAAGGATTATGTCAATATATAAATATTGTATTTTTTTTGTGTGTGTGTGTGTGTGATCCCATTGAGTGCCCATTTTGAAAATTGGTATTCACGTAGTTAAGATGTAGTAGTATTCAGGGGAAAAATACAGTGAAAAATAAGAAATTCGATTTTTAGCAATTCAAGGTCAGAGTGCTAACCTCAGAGAGTGCTAACATTTTTTTAACAAGAAACGTATTAGGTATAAAAATGCCTTATTTTGTGCAGAGCCTGTATCTCTGTGTGATGGATTTCAGAAGAAAAATTGAAATAGATAAATTTTGAAAAATTAGTAGACAACATCATCTGAGTCATGTCTTTTGATGGGAGGTAATAGGGTGTCTCGAAGGGGGCGAGTGACAGTCGGAAGTAGCCCAAGTCCTAAATGTCAATTGTTCCATTATTTGCCTGTGAAACCAGTATCAAAGTGAAGGAACAATGTCAAGAAGATCAGTAAGTGGGCAATCGAGGGTCACAACCGTTCATGATGACCGTTTTCTGTGTTTACAAGGATGACACCACAGGTCAATCAATGCACATCAGTTTACTTATGACTTTGCAGTGTTGGCAGGAAAAGCAATATCTCAGCAAACTGTTTAGATAGCTGCATACAGCTTAGCTGTATGCAAGATGAAAAGTGGTTTGCCTCACACTGATGCTCTTGCACAGAGGAGCCTACTTAAACTGGGCTTATGATCACCTCAACTGGACTCCACAACAATGGGTTACAGTGCTCTTCACAGGCGACTTACTGTTTGGTGAATACTTGGAATTCACTATTATACCAGTAATATCCATGAATTGCACACATACAGAGGTAGAAATTTGAAGATTTGGGCAGGGATTGCTGTCAGCACCCACACTGATCTTCACATCTTCCCTCATGGTACTGTGATTGCAGTACGACATAGACATGATATCCCTGCTCATCAATATGTTCATCTATTTCTTGCGGCCATGGGTCCTGATGCTATTTTTATGGACGATAACACACAAATTCACAGAGTTTGTATTGTCGGCTACTACTTCGAATTTAAAACACTGCTTCGCATAAAATGGCCACCAAGATCACCTGACTTGAATTAGGAGATATTTTTCTTTCTATGACCCTCCCCGGAACCTTTACGAGCTAAGAACATGTCTGTTCTGTGAATGAGCACAGATACCCTAAACAACTATAGATGATTTTATTCTTGGCATAAATCGAAGTTGTCGGGTTCGTGTTTCCAGCAGAGGCCTTCACATTCCATATTAAAAGATCTCCACCAATGAATTGTTTTTTCTGCTCAAAATCCTATGCTTTTGTTTATCTCTTATTTAATTATTTATTGATAACTTTTTTTGCATTTCTCCATACTAGTGTCTTTTAAACCCCATGATCTGTGAAAATTTTAAGGAATTTGAATAAATACTTTTCTTTTTATCGCTTAACTTTTGGACATGAGTGTAGAACATAAAACTTTTAGTGTTTTATATCTGTGCAGACCCTTATGGTTGGGTTAAACTATGGCTGACAATAATAAGATGAGAAATGTTCATAGAAAGGACTTTTTTTAACATAAAAATATTGTCCATTGCCGATGTGGTGGCCGAGCGGTCAAAGAGGCAGGTGTTTCCTCGTGATGGCTCGGCTGCCAGATTGCGGGTTTGAGTCCTGCCTGCGGGCATGGATGTTGTAATGTCTTATTTGGGGCAGAAGTCAGACTTCTACCTTCGGGTGCCCCGGGCCATTAGACTAAACAGAAGCAGTGCACTCATTCTTCCTTAAATGTAATGTTAGGGACACGACAACAACAACATATTGTCCATTGGCTGCTGTTATATACAGCAGGAGCACTACTCTAACTTTCAAGAATACCCAACTTATAGGTAAGTTCTGTGAGTATGAACTCTGCTGTTTCAGCGTTATATAGCCCAAGTTCAATCCTTAAGAAATTTGAAGCCAGTAATATGTTACAACTGAATTTGCCAAACTTCATAGAACCTCACAAAATTGAGGCACACAGCAAGATTTAGTGCTTTCAGGTAGCTGCTATTCTATGCTAGCATGTACATAAATGCAGAACTGGTTAATAAATACTATACTATTAACTGCTGTAAGATTGCAATCTTAACTTCAGAAACATTTCTAACATCAGGGTTCTGAGAGTATGAACTTGGCCATTCCAATCAAGATTTCAATCTTAAAAAATTTGAAGCTAGCAGCATGGTAGGATTAAATTTATTGGTCTCCATAAACATTTAATAAAATTTTGACACAGAAAAGTTATCACACTGCTTAAGCATTCATATTTATATAATGTAGTTTTATGAAAATACTATAGTTTCAAAAGTAAAATCTGTTGTCAATAAAATCTACTTTGGTCTTTGAGACAATTGTGTAGGTGACAGAAAATCTTGAGCTTCTGAACCAATGATAAGAGCTACAGTGTAGCTCGAATAAGAAAAGACAAGATAAGGTGAGTACGTTGAAGGGGATAAAATTTTAAATGGTTAGATTACAAATAATACTTAACATTAAACAAAATAAAATACAAAAAAAAAAAAAAGGATATCAACTACATTTCATACAGGAATTATTTTAATAAAATTACTTAATTTGTTCCCAAGGGCATTGTGGGTTAATTGGTATTGTTGAAAGTTCAAAACAATGTAGAAAAAACCATTAAAATCTGAGTGAAATTTACGACTCTATTATTATACTTTTGCTTTTATGTATTGTATTGTACGTAAATAAAAAGAAAAGATAGAAAAAGGGAGTGAATACCTTAACTGTAGGAAAGCATTTAATTCTTTTAGATTTTTTTCCATGTGCATTATTCTTAGCAGGATTTTTCCCCTGCAATCCACCATGTGAGCCAGGTTCACTCTCATATCGAAATCTGAAATGGCTCTCTGGTTCAATAACCATACTTAAAGATGGCTGGTCTACAGAAAAAACAAATATCACATTTATTAAAGCTTTCAGTTTCTCTTTAAATCTTAAAGTTTTCAAGTTTCTCAATAAAAGAAATTTTAATAAGGCATACACAAACAGGAGTAAAAATACTTTACCTACTTAGTTCACTAGTTTGTGATCACTATCACTATGAAAATTAGCTATTGAAGGGAGAAAGAAAGGCATAATGGAGCTTAAGGTTTCATAAGAGTGGGTGGGTCTTGAAACCCAAAGCTAATGAAAATTTGGTTTTATTTTTGTTAAAAAGGATAAAGTACCTATGGTCTTAATTTTGATTAAAATTGCTGTATATATTTTTTTTTAATTTCATTAATTTCCTGATTATATTTTTAATGAGTTATTAAGATGAAACTGTAGATGTTACTTAAAATTAGAAAATTTGGGAAAATGTATCGATGCAAATACATTATTCCAAATATACATAAAAACACTTTATGCAAAGGATAAGAAAAGCTAGAGCAAAGTATTTAAACACAAATAAAATAATGATGCAGTCATACAGTTATTTCAAGGATAAACTGGATCTCCCAAATCCTTGAAACTGCTGTACACTACATTACTACTTTATTATATGTTGCTCTAGTTTCCTTATATGATACCCAAAGTATGCAGTGGCATGGCTATACAGTAGAATTTCTATTATTCAAAATTCATTTTAGAAGGGTTTTTTTTTTTTTTACTATTTAAAATCATTTTTGAGCAAGACCTGATCAGTTAACCAAAGTCTTTTCCAAGTCAATATTTCTTTTCTTATGCTGTTAAAGAAGCTCCAAGATATGTCTGCAAAGCAAAGACAATCTAATTTATGTCAAACAAAACTTCAATCTAAACTTTTTTGATATATTCTAAATAAATACAATTTCAAAATAAAAAGTTATATCATTTATTTTTTAAAATAGCATCATTCCTTTACTGTCAAATGTATGCCCTTTACAAAAATATATACACTTTCATTAGAGCTAACCAACTACTCATATATACCCTAGAGTGAGTCGGGTGGCTTGGGTCTTTCACTTTCATTAGCGCTATTACTGTGAATCGATATTTTATCTCCTAATTGATAAATTTTTAATTATCCAAAAATTTTGATTTTCCAATATAAGCTCAAACCCAACTGATTCAGATAATAGAGGTCCTATTGTATTTTGGCAATTTATATTCTAAAGTGCATTCATTCTATTAATAGCACTAAATTGCAAAAATACACATATTTCTTGCACAATATATTTGAAAATATTTTTTCTATATCAAATGTGAAATGCTTATATAATAATTTTAATTGTTGCAAAGAGACTGCTAAAATAGAAAACATTTCATAAGAAAACTAAATATGGAGATCAATGTACAAATAGATTTCTGCAATATTTCCAAGGGGGGGGGGGGGGATTTTTCCAAATTACTAACTAAAAAAGACATAATAAAACAAATATACTAAAAGGTAATTTTTATTTAAAGTGGGTTAAAATATTGGAATCCCACATTAGCTGAAAAATTAGAATTACAACACAAATCACACCATGGAAAATGTGTTGGCATCAGTTTAAGGAACTAGAAAATGTTTATTGAGCAAGTTTTACTTACATCACCTATGGTCGGAAATTAGCAGATACTGAATTGGTCTGTTTTTTGTCTTTGACAGGTGTAATATAAAGGACTAGGTAGATCTTTTTATATATCATCAATAAATGTATACTGGTTGAAATCTGGTGCATCCAAAACATTGCATTTAATATATGGATATAAATTAAATGTAAACATTGGATAATTCAGATTGAGTATGTACGGATATAGTTATAAGATGCATACTTTTTGTACATGGTCAGGCCATATTTTGGATCAATTGAACATATGTTCAAATTCCCATTGTCTGTACTGTGTGAATATGTTACTATACCTCCAGGTTATTCCTCTAAATTTCTAGGTCTGTCAGAACTTTACAGGTTGTAAATATTTTCATAAAGCTATAAATAAACATTTTTAGCAGTGAGTATGCTTTTACAGCATTAAATTACGAAATTAATAACCTAATGCACATATTGCTTTGTAAAACTTATAACTATATATTGAATAATATAAACTTACCAAAACGTGCCATTTTATATTCTTGCAGTTAAATTGTTTATAAGGCACTTTCAGACCAGGCAAGTTGACTTCTGTACAATTATAAAACAGAGTATGTAAAAATTTATTTTCTGAAACTATAAAATTGTCACTGTGTACAGAAATAATAGCTTATCCAAGTGTTGTATATCTGCTACTTAGGCATGGTGATAATTTACTTATAACTAGGTTTGCCATATGTACGGATGTAGTCAGTATTGTCTGCATTTTTAAAGAAACTATTAATTTTAATTTACTGCAAAGTTGAGCTTCCGTAAATGCGCTGAATTGCCAACACAGGCGATTCCCTGCCAAGTATGGTAGTCCGGAAATCTCTATGACATCGGGGATTATTTTTGTGTATTGTCGCCAATGCAGCGATTTCGGGATAAATATGATCACTCTCTGAATACGTGCAGTGCAATGAAATGCAATGTAAATGGTACTGATGATTATATAGCTGGATGTCTCTTCTTTAGCTTTATGATAATGATATATTTAAAACCACGTACTGATTGATTACTTGATTGAGTTTCATTTAGACATATTTCTAAGATATTAATTATCAATATTGATTGATGTTGACCAATTGATTGACATTGAAATATTGATTAAGATTAAAATATTGATGGAGCAAAGATAATGTTATAGATCATTAAATTATTCTTTTATAATTAATATCGGATATAATTAATAACAGTTAAACGGAAAGCTTGGTAGATTATAAATATGGGGTAATGCTGACTTTGAACCATTATCTTAAAATATCAGCAAGGTTCATATACGTAGCCAGAATTTCAGAGTTGGGAGGGGGGGGGGGGGGAGGTTAACGATCGAATTGAGGGAACTTTCAAGGAAAACTTGATACAAATATGGATATTGAAATATACTCGTATGTTTCAACAATGAGTGGAGTGGAGATGACTGCCAATCATCACTGCTTACGCTAATGGTATGGCTTGAACGAACTTGGTTATAATTAATATTTTGGATTGGTATCAAAATACCATGGGTTGAACGGAAGGCAATCTTGGTGGATTATAAATATGGGATAATGTTGTAGGATTGATTTTGAATTTCCATATTATTTTAAAAAGTCATTTTTTTTTTCATGTCCCAGGAAAAATGTTTGATTTTGCTCGTAAATAATTTTATTAGACTACTGTTCCCACTGACGTCTGTGGTAATAATTATCTATGATACAATCATAACAAACTGAATCAGCTTCTTAATAAAGGACATTGAGAACGATAAAGCGCGTGAAAATAATAGAGGCTTGTGATTTAGCTACACTTGAAACCATATAGAATGAATTTAATATTTTGAACTTGTTTTTTGAAAAAACTTTAAAAAATTATCTGTCCGAGAGAGGTCTTTTTATATTTTTCTTACTTGCATTTGAAATGTCTTGAAACTATAACAGATAGATATAAATAATGAAGGACAAAAATATGCATCAGGAAATTGCATCAGAATATGCATATATATATATATATAATAGTTTGAAAATTCAATGATAGAATAGAGAGAAGTTGCAACTAAAAAAACTGTAACTTTAAAATATGTTTACATAACAAAAAGAAGTATTAAATAGAGAATCATCGATTAAACGGAAAAAAAAATGAAAATTTCTAGTCATCAAGCTGAAGATAATCAACAAATATCAATGGAATGGAATATATATATATATATATACATATTTCAAACATTTACTGTTGGTGATTTTTGATAAGGCTGGATCTCGACATTATATCTTATATTTGTTTATGTATGATGTATGTTTTACATCTTAAAATTTGATACATTCGTATTCTATTTTGCAATATACTGGCTCTCCGGGAGTGTTGTCGCGAAGCAAAGCCCGGGGTGAGGGAGTCACAACTCCTCCCGGCCATCTTTTGATATATTGTTTCCATCCATACCTCTTTTCATTTTGAAAATATTTTTAATCCTCTTTTTAGTGCAGCTTTGCACCTTTTAAGAGTGATTTCTGATGATTTTATAATATTATATTTCACGGTATTTTCATATTATATATATATATATATATATATGTGTGTATACACTATTATGAAATAATAATAATTATAATAATAATTCAAAGATTTCTAACGCAATATGCTTGAATTATTAGATTTATTAGAGAAATAATGTAACTGTTACCTGTTTCTTGCTACTTATATTTCTTTAGAATGTATCTATATAGACATACCTCAAATTTGTAAATTTTATTTGAAATTCGGATATGTTTTAGATGTCGTACCATTGATATAGCAGACACAGAGAAAAATAATTCGTGTCAAAAGTAATAATCTTAGTTACTTTTGACACGAATTACTTTTCCTCAACGCTTCAAAAAACATTAAAATGTATCACATCTGGCCGTTTCATAAAAAGCAGTTCCATTTGAGGAGATATATTTGAATGTCTATTTGTGCTACGATTGTTGCTTCATGGGTAGGATAATTTCATTTCGACCGCTCCCATCAACGATGTCCGTTTTAGAACAATAAAACACATATGCAAATTTTTTCAAAATCGGATTTTCAAAAAATCAATTACCGTTAAAATATAGCAGTATGGGGAGTAGAACACATGCAATTTTTATACAACCGAACAAGCAGCGAACTCGGCCTGTAAAACAAATCACAATCTCCTTTTATTTATTTAATTCTCTATTACATATCATTTACGTCAGTGGTGCGTCACATTTTTGTTGGTGCGATCCCATCGAAGCATTATTTTATTTAGGAGAGTCCAAGTCACCCTATGTAAATAAAAATCTGATGTGAGCAGCACATGACTTTCCCTGCAGATTCAAATTCATTTTGTAATTTTGTATTCCATTATGCATTAAATTAAGTTTAATTGCCGAAAATAATATGGATAATTTTCTGATATTATTTTTTAATTGCATCTTCGTTTCGTTTGCCAACTTAATTCACTTTAAATTCTTCAGGTCCTTAAAATTCCAAACACTACAATATCTCGAGAACGGTTTATCCTGCAGTTATGCGGTCAGATTTATTCGCTTAGTTTTTAAATTTTATATGTAAAACAAGTATTTAATTAATATATTTTATCAATTTAAATCATTTATTTCAGAGTTTCACTATCTTGCACATGTAGTATTTTATTTTAGATCGAATATATTAGATTTGCGAGTCATTTCGCTTAAAAAAAAAAAAAAAAATTCTTTTTTTTTTCCGAATCGTATCAATATCGAACCCTCATCACAGTATCCTACGAGTGACTTATCTACCAAATTTTGTGTAATTTGATCAATTAGTTTGTCAGCTAGAGTGGATACATAAAACTTTTGCGGGACATTTCGCAATAAAGGCAAGTTCATTTATTTCGAACCGTACCAAAATCTAATCAGCCCCAAGGTCGCCCACAAGTGACTTATCAATCAAATTTTATGAAATTTAGTCGATTAGTTGAGTTAGCGTGGATATATAGAATCTTTGCGGGCATTTTGTAAAAAAAATGCGGGTTCTTTTTTTTCGAATAGTATTAAAATCTAATCAGCACCAGGGTGGCCCACAAGTGACTTATCTACCAAATTTTGTAAAATTTAATCAATTAGTTTTTTAGTTAGAGTGAATGCAGGCAATTTTTGAGGGCCATTTCGCAAAAAGAGGCAGGTTCTTTCATTTACTACCATATTCTGGTGCTGATTAGATTTTGGTACGATTCGGAAATGAACAATCTGCCTTTTTTTACGAAATGGCCCGCAAAAATCTAAAAAACACAAAAGACTACTTATGTTCAAATGTACAAATTAAATTCTTGTTTCATACGCAATTTTTGACGAGGAAAAGAATATAACACACTCCATTATACTTTAGGACTAACCGTTCTCAAGATATTTGAGGCGTCTTGCGTTTTTGTTACATCGATTTTTGAAAAATGTCCAATTGCCAAATAAAAACAAAAATTGAATTAAAAATGCAAATTGGGTATTATTTGGTGTAATTAAACTCAATGTAATGAATTATTAAAGAAATAAAGAAAATATGAATTTCAGTCTGCAGGGAAAGTCATGTGCTGCCTACATCAGATTTTTTTACTTTCCTTATATACATAATGTATAAGGAAAGTATTGTGATGGGGTCGAAAATTCGAATTCGAGTTTTCGACGGGAGAGAACGTTTCAAGCATCTCTGATTACGAATCAAACATTTTTAAAGTGATGTCTGTGTGTGTATGTGTGTGTGTGTGTGTGTCAGTGAGTCTGTGGAGACGATAACTGACGAATGAATGGACCGATTTGAAAGAAATATGGTACAAAAATCACAATCCGTAAACACTGGAAGTCTATTGTTTTATATGTAATCGAATGTTCAGAACCCCTTAAATTTTCGAGTGAAATTTTGAAAAAATCGTCAAAAAATCAAAACCGCTAATAAAGTTACGCAAATAGACATTTCCAATGTAATTTTTCATTAGAAAACGATTGACATAAATTTTAGAACGTTAACATGAACCGTTCTCGAGATATTGCACATTTTTCAAAAAAATTATCAAAAAGTCATATAAAATAAAAAAAATATTTCCTATTGAGAAACATGTTCACTTTTCATATGTAATAGGATGCGATAAATTTGGCGACATCATTCTCGTGGATCTAGCTCGTTCCATTCATGAAGAAAGATAGTTTGAGTAATACTTTTGTATTTGAACGCCTATAGTCATTTATCTGCTGTAAGAATAACTGATTTCTACGTCCATAACGCTTGGCGAGATTTTGGCAACGAATTTGGCGGAATGTCGCCAACTAGGCGACTTTTTCAAATGTTGCCAAATTAACGAAAATCTCGCCAAATGGATAAAAACGACGCTAAATCAATGAAAATGACGACTAATTGAAGAAAATTCAATATCTTGGAAAGAATAAAAGTATCTACTATAAGAATAACCTTTTTTTTAACTGTAAAAGTAGTAAATTAATTGCATTATATAAGGAAAGTCATGCGTTGCCCACATCAGATTTTTTTTAAGGATTATCAGAGTTGTTTTAACCATTTGAAAGTTAGTACTTAGTACAATTCTAAAGCTTAATTTCAGTTCTCAATGCAATCTAGTACATAAATACTTGTTGCATGAAAACTGTCATTTCGAGGCCTCTCTCTCTTTGTCAGAGAACAGTTGTTTGAAACAGCAGAATTTTCAGTATCAGACATGCTTTTATCATTCTGTAATCTAGCCTTATTCAGATTGTGTACTAGCCTGCAATGTTTATACCCAGTCAAGTAGATTTTTAATAAATTTGTCAGAAAATTTTAAATACATTGAAAGCTTTCTACATCTAAAACACCTCATGAAATTCCTGCAAGCACAAACTGACTTAATTTAATTATTAATGGATTATTTCTTTAAGTATGAACAGTATCGCCGACTGAATTTTTGGGCCCCTGTATAGCAAATGTGTGGCCCTCTTATTACTTCCTGTGTTACAAGTTATTGGCCCTTTTTTCATGAACTGCTTATGCAGTCTTTTGGGCCCCTATGCAATGCATCTTTTTGTCCCCCCAGTCGGCGGCCTTGGGCATTATGTATCAGTCAGGCATGGCCTACAATTATGACTGGCATACATCATACGATGACTAGAAATCTGAGTCCTGGGAAATCTATTTTGATAGGCCTGTTCTCAGCAGATGAGCATAACATATACAATTTTTATAAGTTCTGGACATTATAATAAACTCAGCCTATACCATAGAACTTAGATATCCTGTGGACATGTTCTGAAAATCCGGCAACAAATTGGATCAATTTAATTACCGAATTTTATTATTTTTGCTGACCCATAGTCATTCTTTTCTCGGGCCCCTTTCAATGGTTACATAAATATACATGTATGTAAGTGACATATTGCGAATAAAATAGATACTTTGGGGCCCTAAAGCTTAGGAATCTTTGAAAAAATGTCTCTGTCCAGAGTTCTATCTGTATATGGGAGCCTCACATCGAATAGCAAATATCGTATAGTGGGCTCCTAAAACCGAATGTAAAATATAGGGGAGGGGGGGGGGCGAATTTAAAAATTAAGGCCGACTAAAGATGTTGCTTCTAGGCCCTAAAATTGTAACTATGCCACTTTTCGACTAAAATAATAGTCATAATTTTGCTAATTGATCTATTACTAAAAGGCCGATAGTTATAGTTTGGGCAAGGCGAAGAAGGAACACAGATTAGACAAAAGGTTTTAGACCGAGGCCAAGTAGGCTCAATGGGGACGTCACTGCAACCACAAAATATACAAAAGCGAATGAACTAATAAAAGATGCTACTGATTCAGATTACAACTACCGAAATCTGAATGAAATTAAATTTCAGAATAACACGAAATAATAAAGGAAAACGTAAGAGGGGCCAATTAGTGATCATATGCGACTTTGCAATAATTAGCTTCAGACGAAAGTTAATAAATTCTTAGAATAAAAAAGAAATTTCCTTTCCAATTTTGATCTACTCTGTTGTAACAACATGGATTCGCCTTCAAAGCCAACTGAACTCAAGCGTTTCCTTGTTTTTGACAAAAATAGAGCCATAAATTTTCCGTCCCTAATTGGTGCCACTTGCCTCAACGATCCACACGTCTGCCTTGAAGCGTCAATTTCGATAGTGGTGCCGCTATGGGGGGTGCCGCTTCAAGGCTTGAACAAAGAGCTTGATTACATCTCGAAGGGCTTGAAAGGAAAAGATCCCGTCCCCGAAGTATTTTCATTTTGTCGCCCAAGCTTCACAGGTGCATCTAATGGCTTATAACAGAACACTTAAATAGTGTGTGTGAGAATATGATATCATTTGAATTACGCTATGAACTTAAAGTATTAAAATACCATTTATTAATACTTATCATCTGAATACACACAATTCTTCGACGTTATTGGTAAGATTGGTTTTAATGATTGGGCTGCTTCTAACTTAATGTCTAATACTAAATAATAACTTCTGCTCCTAACTTATGTAATAATTTGTATTCACACATTAATATATACATGTATTTTAAAGAAATTTTAGGAAACATTTTAGAATAACTTGTAAAAGAAAACTGTTGAAGTTTTAGAAGTGTTATGACGTTATACTATATCAGTTTCGTAAAATCTAGCGCAAATAAAGAAATGTTTATGTGGGCAGCACATGACTTTCCATATATAGTAAAACGAATGCACTTTTTTCACATGATGTCATAATGTATAAGATCTACGCTACGGCACAATGTTTGTAATGTTAAATTGCACAATGGGCGCTTTTCTCGATGACAACATGTAAAATTATGTCGAAGTACCTAATTAATTTATATTCTGCTCAACTCTAAATGGACAATTATCAATATTGATAGCATACGCAATAAACAATAATCCACATATATTTCAATAATTAACTCATCATTGTGGCGTCATTTTTGTTAACTTCATTTTTTTTTTCGATTTTAACAATGTTTACGTTAATCTGGTGCAAAATATCAAAGCTGGTGTTTTTTTGCCAAATAACACCACTAAATAAGTCAAAAGTTAAATAAGTCACCACGTACGCCACATATCTCGCCTAGCGTTACAGACAGACAGATAGAAGGGCATTTGTTATATATAAATGACTGTTGACGAATTGTTAGGCGTCAAAATTATTATGCAATGTATCTTCTGTCGTGAATGGAACAAACTAGACCTACGAGAGTGATGTTAACAAATTTAGCGTAGAATACTACATGTAAAAGTAAATATATTTCCCAGTAGTTTATAATTTTTAATTTTATGTAATTTTTTGAAAAAGTACAATATCTCGAGAACATATATTTCAAGAAAAGTATTTGAAAAAAAAATGAAAAAAGAAAAAAAAAATCGACGGTAGCTCCAGTCCGAAAGACCCAAAATGGTTTTAAGTGAATAACATTTTTTAAAGTAAAACTCAATTTTCCTAATAACGAAAAAAAAAAAACTCGATCCAAAATTGGATTATAAACACTTATAGGGTTTTCAAAGAGCTACAAATTCTTGCTTATTGTTTATAGCTATCACTTAAATGTTTAAGATATAAGCATATTACAAACTTGAAAAACATAAAATTTTAATACTTCTTCAACGTAAAAAGTCGGTTACTCAAAAACTATACGAGCTTTTTTTAATACTAAATTTTCTAGTACGCATTTTTGTCGTTTACTATTTATATCTAATTTTTATAGTTTACTATGTATTTTAAATGAAAGCTAGTAAAATGAAAAGAAAAACTACTCCCTCAGAGAGAAATTTTTTTTAAAGTTTATTCATAAAAAAGGGTTAAAATATTACAACATTGAAATTGTTTTAATATATGCATAATCTGAAAACTATTTCCGATTAAACAAGAAAAATTATTTACATTTTTATTAGACTCGAGATCATAAGCGTCTAAAGTATTTACATTTTTCGTCAGCTCCGTTTTTCCACCAGAGAAACCATAGACGTCATTCACATCAAAATGGGTAAGCAATATTTTGATGAAATAAATCAAAGTTTTTTAGAAATGAATTTCAGAGAAGTGACACAGGACGCAGCATCTTTGTTATTCAACTTAATACTAAATACCGTGCATGTCCTTTATGCTTCCTCGTGAAGTATTGAAAAACTGTTTTAAAAATTCAAATTTTCCATTTTTATAGAAATCCAAGTTTTAATACTAAATCTATTTCAATACTCATTAAAACATTCTTCTATCGTTTGGGAAAATAATTGCATAGGTGTGCATATATTTCATTTGTAATCAGTATTGTAATTGACGGCTTCAACGATTAATTTTATGTTAGTTGCCATGTGAAATTGACTTTACGCTGGTTTAAAAAATATTAATTGCGAGCGAACAAGAATTTTACATTGCTGAAATTATAGATATATCAATTATTAATGCGCATATTACGCGGCATTGAGGCACACGGTCCTTTGTTCGGTAGCTTCAATTATGAAATCAGCTCAAATGAGCAAAGAAAATGTTTTACATTAAATCCTTTTACATAATTCTGTAGAATCATAAGCAGAAGGAAAATTTTAGAGTGAAGACTGATCTTAAAGAGGGGCTAAACTCCTATATTTTACTTACAACAGCTTATACTCTTAATCATACAGAAAAACAAATTCCCATGAAAGTTCCATTAAAAGTACTATTATGCGACTTTGCTTATACAAGTATACAAAGCTTGCAAAAGAAAAATATTTATGAAAGGAAATAAAAATCAGTAAATGTAGTTAAATTTTACAAGCATTAATATATTTTTTGTAAAATTGAAATTTTCGCGTATAAAAATTTTAGCTCAAAATTACGGCTGAAAGCAGGGATCGAACCCAGCCCTCTTGGATTGTACCCAAGCATGTAGCCAGTTACAATATTCCAACCGTAAATTATGTAACACCTTTTGTTTTAATTTCTATTTTTATGAAAATTCAAAATTGCTAATGTTAAAAATAAATGAATAACCCAAGATTCCTAAATAATACTACTATCAAGGTAAAATTTCTTTATTACAATACGGTTCGTACTCATTTCTAGTAAATCGTGTTAACTTTAAACACATGTAAAAAAAAAAAACGTGATTGTTTTGACATCACTGAAGAACGTATTGTAATCCATACTGGAAAATGAAATCCGGTACTGTAAATGTCCACCATTCGATCCTCGCCCCCCCCCCCCCCTTCTAAAATTCTATCTACTCCTATAAACTATACGGATAAGTAGTGTGCAAATGAGAGAGCTGGACCACAACCATAAACCACCCATTAAAACCACACCCACTTTTAGAATGTAATGGCTCTATATCACCCATAAAATTTCAACCCACTTTTAAAAACAATGGTGTGAAACCTCCCATTAAAACCACACCCACTTTTAGAATGGAATGGCTCTATATCACCCATAAAAAAACCCACCCACTTTTAAAAACAATGGTGTGAAACCTCCCATTAAAACCACACCCACTTTTAGAATGGAATGGCTCTATATCACCCATAAAAAAACCCACCCACTTTTAAAAACAATGGTGTGAAACCTCCCATTAAAACCACACCCACTTTTAGAACGTAATGGTCCTATTTCACACCATTAAAATATCCACCCACTTTTAAAAACAATGGCTCGCAAAACCCCATAAAAACCGGACCCACTTTTAGAACGTAATGGCCCAATATCACCCACACAAATTCGACTATACAATGGCTCTCAGACCTCCATTGAATCCCACCCACTTTTAGAAATGTAATGGCTGTATTTTACCATTAAAATTACCACCCACTCTTAAAAATAATGGCTCACAAAACCCCATAAAACCCGAACCCACTTTAGAAAAGTAATGACTCTATTTCAGCCATACAAATCCGATTAAACAATGGGGTAAACCTCCTCATAAAAACGGGACCCACTTTTAGAAAGTGATGGCTCTATTTCGACCAAACGAATTAAACAAAGCTATGGTATCAAAATCATCCATTAGCAAGGTTCTAGCGCAAGCACCCCCCGAGAAAAGTGATGGCTCTATTTCGACCACACCAATTTTCCGGAGCGAGCAAGCGAAAAGTCGTTGGGAGCGAAGGTACCCCCTTCGGCGCCGCGGACGGCCACCCCCTAAGCATTGCACCGACATGGGTTCGTTGTTTTGCAACCATCATCTGCCAAAAGTATGCATACATTCCGAACAAGCGAAAAGTCGTTGGGAGGGAAGGGTACCCCCTTCGGCGAGCACCCCCTTTTAGAATCTGCGGGTCCGTTAAAAAATGATACCCCAACAACATTTTAAGCACTTAAAGAAAAGAATTCTAATGTTGAGAAAGAACAAAAACCATGGAACTGTTGAACAAACTAAACGCAATTAGTACATTGGAAGGAAGTCTCAAGAAGATGCATGAGCTCAATATCGACGTAAAATACCCTGTCATGGAAATTAAACAGATCACCACCAAATATGGTAATAAACTAATAGTGAAGTTAGAAGACGGCTCAAATTTGTATCTGCCGAAACGATGCGACGAAAATGCGTCCGACTATATGAAGCTTAATGAGATTAAACCTCTATTCTTTGTATATTTGGGAGCTAAAGATGTCGGGAAAGCACAACCAGGGCAAATGTTTAAATTTGAACAATAAATTTTCTTTTAATGGTATCATAACCATTAAAAAATATACACCGATTTTCAGGCGGCAACTTTTACGAGATAAAAGTCAATGGCCCTGTCTACAAACAGCTCGAAAAGGAGTGCGAGGCTGCACGGGACCCACTGGATCTTCAGCCAGCACACTGTCAAGAATGGATGAGTAACCCCACTGTCAATCCTCGAACTGGCCGGACGATAAAGAAGAACGGCCCTGTGTACAAGCAGCTGCAAAAAGAGTGTGAGGATGCCCTTGCGGCCGTGCCGCGGCCACAATTGGCAAGAAGACCATCATATTGTAACGAGTGGCTCAAAGACCCCGAGCCAGTTGCCCCTGTTGTCTGTGCCCCGGTGTACACAGAGAATCAGTTGAAGAAGATGAAAAAAGATGCCTTGAAGACACTCGCCCTGCAGCTCCAAATCAACCCGGGAAATCAGAACAAACCAGTTATCATACAGCTGATCCTCGATAAACAGAACATCAGACAACCCAGCATCAAACAACCCAGTCCCACTCCCTGTCTTATTAAATCGCGGTCCGGATCACTAACTCCATGTCTTGTTGACCCCTCGCCTAGGCCAAGATCGAGAACTTACTTTAATGACTCCACCATAACTCCTAAAAATTTTTGCAAAATGCCCCCCGGTAGGCTCAGAGTATATTCAATCTCAAATTCGACCCACCAAGGGGCCCTTCTTGATGAGCCGAATTCAAGACCAAATACACCCTGAGCCTACCGCCACTGAGGCTTACAAACAACATATAAGGACAACACTGTAAGACTTTGACGCCTAGCGTCGGGCCCGCCCACCACTTATTATCGAAGAGTGCTTGCTTTATTGGAACAACGACTAAAGCAAGCCGACATGTCATTTTTGGCTCGGTATAGTTCAATAAACCATCAACCCGGATTGATTAACAACCTGGGAGAGGTCGGGATTTGAACCTGGGACCTAGATGTTAATAGGTCTGCGCGCTAACCGTTTGCCATGGGTACCCATCAAAATATACACATACCTTTAATTTAACCATTACACCACAGGCGAAAATCTTCAAAAATAGCACTTTAAACAAGTTATTTCCCTCTTATAATGTAAGAATTCTTCAAAATATCTATCACTATTGTATATCTGATTAAAAAATATAGAATAAAATGCTTAAAATCAATCGCGAAAAATAAATTCTACTCCTGTCCATATAGTGCTTCCTCCCCATATAGTGCTGCCATCTCTCTTTGATTCTCGTAATCTCCGCTTTTTTCTACCTCTGAGAGAACTCTTCTTTAAAGAGGAAGAGATGTTAGTCAAGGTCAGCGCTCGCTACAGACGTTATGAAAGCAGGAAGTAGAAAACAAGGTCGAAACTCTCCAAGCGGAAAATAATACTGCTTCGTATTTTATCTGAGTTAAAGAAAACAAAGATATATATAAATGAATGAAATTGAGTCTGAGATATTTTGCTATAGAATTCTTTATCAGTATGTTCAATTAGATGTTTATAGCGATGACATTTCAGAAGTGAAAAAATCCTTAAAAAAGTTGCATGATCAGTTTGAAAAAATTGTCAAACTTATAAAAGATGATCGAAGCATCGAAGGAAATGTTGGAAGTAATAAGAATGTTAGGTCTGGACAATAAAGTTTCCTCAGACGGAGACTTGAAAACTCATGAATGTGAACACAAATATGTAATTCAAAATGATGATGGCTGGTACATTTGCCAAGCATGTCACGAAGAGCTGAGGTATAATCCAAATATACCCCCTATCAATAATCTCGATATGTATTTAAACATGCAGAAACAACAGAGGCGAAAACATCGAATGAAAAATCTGGCTAAATGGTTAGGTTTGCATAACCTACCCTTTGAAGAAGAAGAGCTTTTGAACGACTTTTCTTCTTATATCCATAAATATGAGGAGATGTACCCAGAGCGAAAAAATATAATCAGCAAAGACTATATCTTATACCATATGTTACGGAAAAGAGGTTACGACATCTATATTTCACGCCTTCTAGTTAAGTTACCTAAACTCAAAAAGACGCTTATTCAGAATGAAGAAATCTGCAGAACCATCTTCGAAGCATTAAATTGGAGTTTTTACCCTATAAATTAAAAAAACGGCGTCTGAACAACATGTCACGAAGAGCTGAGGTATGACCCCGATAAGTGATTATAATTTTTAATAGCCGAATAAGCTATTAAAAATTAATCAACTAAATCTTTTTTATCAATCCAGCTAGTCTCAGGATAACCTAACCATTTAACTAGATATTTGTCCCCTTTCTTTTTGATGATTTTTTCAATCTTATACACATTGTCTTTCTTATCATATTTTACTAATTCATATTCATAAAAAGTGCCTTTAACCTCATCATTATTTAAATCCTGAACTCTATAAGTGATTGGGTCGGTTTCTAATACTTCAGAAATGACAAATATTTCATCTGTAAAAGTTGCTTGATAACCCCTTCTGAAGGTAGACTTATATATAGATATTCTTACTTTATCGCCTACCTGGTATTTATGTTTACGTATGACCTTTTCTTTAAACAAATTGCGGTAGACTTCACTACTGTTTTCTTCTAGACTGGCTTCAACAGGAGTCATTTTTATACTTCTGTGGTATGAGTTGTTGTAATTCTTCACTAATTGACCCAATACATCTATGTATCTTTCAGTGTTATTTGCACACAAGTAGAGCTTTATTTTATTACCAAGAGTGAGATTAAATCTTTCAACCATAGCAGCTTTTATTTCAACATTTTCTGTTGTGAACCATTGGATATTATTTTCTTTGAATAATTTTTGAGTTGTTTTTCCGACGAACTCTAAACCCTTATCTGTTTGAACCCTTTCAGGTATTCTTTCTTTGAAGATCTTTTTAAATGCTTGAGTTACTTCTTCTGCTGATTTATCCTTTAGAGGAACAGCCCATGCATATTTACTGAAACAGTCAACAGCTGTTAATATGTACTTGATACCATCATTAAACTTACTTCTCGCAAATTTATAGACAAACAGTAAATCAGCTTGCCATTGGTCGTCGATATGTGACACGTAAATTCTCCTTCTTTTGAACTTACGGATAAGTGGTTTATGCTTTGTGTATACATCCTGTCGGTGCAAAAAATCGGAGACTTCTTTTCGACTTAAACCAGTTTTTCTGCTCAGTACATTTATGCCACAAAATCCTGTTTCGGGATCGTAATAAACCTTTTCGGGGCAACCCTTCTCAGTTACCCCTTCAGCGGTAAAAAACGGCACTTCTTAGAACCACAACCCACACAAATACCTTTCAACATTGGTCTAGCGTTTTTAGAGGTGACATGCTGTTCATCTTTAGTGTCGGTGTGTGTTTTACATTTGAGACAATATATTTTTGAGCCCATTCCAAATGTCTTCTTTGCTTTGATAATAGGCTTCACAACAGCTCTATCTAGCCTTTCACGAAAACTTGGATTGGGAATGTCGTCCAATTCTTTAATCATGTTTGAGTCACACACTTTGTTTCTGGTTTCGGTATCTTTGTTTTTAATGTAGCACACGTCATGTTTATAGGCACTATCATCAACCCTATTAATAGGCTTACTCCATTCTTTGTATGTTAAATCGGGGTTCAGTCTAGTTTTTCCTCTGAGCAGTTGAGTTCCTGGTCCTGTAAATTGATGCCCTGGCAGATGCATTTCAAACGGTAAATTATTAATTGCTGCGTTAACAACACCTTTTCCTTTCTTGCAAGTCTTTTTACCACACATTTATTTATATATAAAAAATTATTTACTCACAAATTGATATCCATTCAGCAGGGTTTGTTTCATATATTTTTCTCTGGGTAAGTAGACTAAATTATTGATGAAATCCTCCTCTCGCTTATACACTTCCTCTTCTGATAGGGTATTCGATTTGTATGAATTGAGCAGCTGTTTGTAAAACTTGTAAGACTGTTTGTACTCTTCTTTCCTTTCCGCGATATTCAAAGCTTTATCAATAACTTCAACAATACCGACGCTTAAGCTCAGAGCAGCTAAGGGAACAAGTACAAAAGCTGATAAACCCAATGAACTTAAAACGAACTTGCTAACGGTCATAGTGACACTAATTTTATGGTAGTGGTGGTAGCTCTTTCTATATACGTAAATTTTCTTTTGCAAGTATTCTTCCATCTTTATTTATAGGGGTGAAATATTTCTTCCGATATCTCAGAGCCGGATTAACTAAATCAAGCATAAAGAAATCATACGGCTGTTGCATGCACTTTTTATATAATCTACTGAATTCTTCTTTTGTCAAACTACCATCTATCTCTCTTATGATCTGTTGAATCTCCCTCGGTTGAATATTAAAAAATATCAAGTAATTACAGTTTCTTCTGATAACAATGGGTGTTCTATAATAAGATTGAGAAAGATAAATGATTGAGGCGTTTTTCTTCCGACCTCTGATGAAAAAATCTTCTATGCTCCTCTGGTCCTTGTCAGTCATGCAGTCATCAAAGACAACAACATTTTTACAAGATGGGTCCAGGTCATCCACTTTTATAAATTCTTTTGTATCAGAGGAGAATAAAGTTCCTTTCTTGCCGAATCTTTCATATAACTCTAGGATAATTTTCTTCTTCTTTTTGGGGTACTTTATCGAGTCAATATCCACGCCCTCAAACATTGTGTACTTTTCTTTCAGTTTACCATACTTGGGTTCGTACATATCTTTTGCACAAACGAACAAATTATCAAATTCGAGATAGTCGTATATAAAATTCAACAATAAGTTCGTTTTACCAGTACCTGAAGCTCCAGCGATTAGAAGTCTGAAAGGGTGTTTAGGTAATAAATAATGTTGATTTGCATCGACAAGTTCTTCTGCTTCTGTATAATTTTTAATTTGAATCATCTTTATTTAATGTTAAAAATTTGCTTCAGTAAAAATTTAATTTGCTTAAGTAAAAATTTTTTTGCATAATAATAAAGATGAATGCTATACAAAAAGAACGAAATAAGAAATTAAGAAAGGAAGTTGAATATGAACTTAAAGTTTATAAGCTTCAGGCTGAAATTAGAAAAAACAACGAACAACAACTTGAGCAAAAATTAGGTATCCAGAAAGCACTATCGGACTTTCACAAGCCTGTAACTGAAAAGCTACAAGAACAAGAAATTAATCGAAAGGAGAATATTCAGGCTATAAAAGATGCTGTTGATCACATTCCTCTAGCTATTGAATCGCCTTTAGAAGTCTATGATTTTGATAAAAAATTGGATGTAGAGTTTTTAGAGAAAAATAACTTTCCAAGACCCTCAAAATTGTACCATGAGACCAAGGAAACTTTGCAAGAAATTATGAGTAAAGTAAATGATACTTACCTAAAAATGTCTCGTCAAAAAGGAAACATTATGAGTCAGATGTCTCGAATGACTAAAAAGGATGAAGAAAGAGAAGATCGCTTATTAGCTAAGGCTGATTATTTGAGAGATCATATGACTACGTTAGGAGATTATCGGGATCGACTCAGAGACTTGCAAAGAAAAGGAATTTATATCGGTAAAGGAGTAGAAGACAAAATGGAAATTTTAGCCCGATTGACTGATAAGATATGTAAAGGGTCCAAAAGTAAAAAGTTACACAATCAAGTCGTCGATTTATTGGATGCATTGTTGAGAGAAGGAACTATGACCAACGAGCAAGTAAAACAATACTACAAAAATTTTTCATTGAATAAATGAGTAATTACATAAAAACTAAAATACATTTAAGCGATCATCAGATTGCTAAGCTAAAATCTGCATACCAGAAAGGAGAAGAAGTATCTCTACAAATAGATAAGACAAAAGCCCCCAACAAAGATATACATTTAACTCGAACACAGATAGCTCAAATTGGGAAGGGGAAGCGTATCACTATCAGTAAGACGCAGCTCCAGAAAACGGGTGGTTTTCTACCTTTTCTATTACCTGCGTTAATTGCTGGGGCCAAGGCTTTAGCACTAGGTGCTGCAAGTGGGGCGGCTGGATATGGAGCAAAGAAAGCTTTGGAAAAAATTTCAGGATCTGGATGTGTAAAAAAAAGACCCATTGGAAAGGGCGTCTATCAAAACTGGGAATATCAGACGAAGTAATTAAACAAAATATGAAACATGAACAGGGGTTTAGGGGCGTCTTTACTTCCGATCTGTTGCCTAAAAAGATGAGTCGGTTTGAAAACGGTATTATTAATCTGGACATTGTCACAGGACCTGGTACGCACTGGGTCTGCTACTATAACGATCCTAAAAATAACTTTGTTGAGTATTTTGATCCTTTTGGAGAACACGTATACAAAATTCATCCTAACATTAAGAAGTATCTACTGACTTCTGGAAAGAAAAATATCGGGTGTAACTCGAGCTTTCTACAGCACCCTGCTTCCGTCAAATGCGGCTACTTTTGTATGAAGTACATTCGTGAAAGAAACAAGGGTAAGCCAGTTGTAGATGTGCTATATTCTTTTACCCAAGAACCCAGCGACTTCAATGAAAAAAATGTTCTCTATAAATAAAATGGTTCTATTGATATTAGATTCTAAAAACGCGGAAAAATCAGAAGATTTTACGATTGAATACACTAGACCTTTCACCTTTAAACAGATTGCCCTTCAGTCCTTTTCGATGTACGTTTCATGGGACAATATCAAAGATGAGGAATTATCATACTTTGATGGTCAGCAGTGGTTAAATTTGACGATACCAGATGGAAATTACACTATCAAGGGGCTGAATCGTTACATGATTAATTTTTTTGGAAGCGATCCGCCGATACAATTCGGTATAGTGGAGGAACGACAACGAATAGCCATTAAGTTAAAAGACGGGTATAAGATCGATTTAACGAAAACCAAAAACCTGCATAAACTTATAGGTTTCGAGCCTAAAATCCACGAAGAGCTTGAACAAGTAGGAAAGTACATTGCTGACTTATCTGGGGGAAACGATAACATTTATATACATTGCGATGTCGCAGAGGGGGCGTATATCAACGGTTTCAACTCTACAAACGTCATCTATTCATTTACAAACAGTAATCGTCCAGGTAGTCAGATTATAAAATCATTTGACAAACCTCTGTTTTACCCTGTTCGAATGGATAGTGTTTACCGAATCAGAATGCAAGTAACCAATCATAGAGGTGATTTAATACCGCTCAATAAGCAAGAAGTACAATACAATTTTATCGCCCTATAATAAAGAAATGAATAAACACAGACTTCAAAGAAAGAGTAAGAAGATACAAGGAAGAGGGTTCTTTTCCGACGTCCTGCAGGAGGCCGAATTAGAAGGTAAGTATGTGCAGGATAAAATAAAGGAGATATTATCAAAGCAGAAAAAACATGGAGCTGGACTAAAGTTTATCTAAATTCGATTTAATAGCCATATAGCTATTAAATTGAGGAGAAGAAAAAAAATTTATTTCATAATAAATGAATAAAATATTTGAATTAAACAGCACCAATTATTATTACGATGATGACATCGAAAGTTTCGAATATAGAGAGGTAAGGCATGAAAATAGTGATAATTCTATGGAAAATGCCTCTTACCATTTCTTTATTCAAGACACCAACGCCAACATTTTATACTCTAACGGTTATTTACAGCAAAAATTGAAAATTGTTAACAATGATGGTACTGCCATAGTGAATGATAATGTAGCTCTCGTGAATGGAGGTGGTTTGATCAATGCTAACAGGTTTACATTAGGAACCACTGAAATAGAATCCAACATTAATTATACCGCTCTTATGCGACAAGTGTTGGGCTTAATACATTTTACGCCTGACTATTCTTCTGCCGAAGCTACAAATATGCTGTTCTACACTGATACGTCGGACACAGCTGATAGAGAACGCTTGAAATATGATGGCACGTTAGTAGATACCACAAAGATTACTGAGTTTTTCGAAAAATTCAGAATTAATGAGAACCATAACCAGGGATTTACAGAAAGAAGCGAATTCACTAAAAATAGCAAGGTTGTAACTATATGGATCCCACTAAAGTACGTGTTTGATTTCTTCCGTGAATATAAAAAAGTAATCACGGGGTTCCAAGTCAAATTTGAGTTCCAGAGAAATCACAGTCTAAATATGCTGTACACCAACGAGCAACATAAGATCTATAAAGTCGTTGTAGAAGATTTATCACTCTGGCTACCTTACGTACGATTTAAAAATGCGGCGGCTTCAATATTTAACGAATTAAAGTTATCGAATAAGGATGTAGAAATAAACTGGAACCAACACAGCATAGTAAAGTCTAATATTTTCTATAAAAACGCTAGCGGCTCTTATACCATAAAAGCTACTTCTGATGAAGTCTTATCTTTGTACGTAATTCCTCAGTACACTGAAAGATACGAAAATTCGAAGCACAATAACATGCTGTTTGATAACTTAGATATGACGGAATGTTGGTTAATGATCAACAATGTAAAAGTGCCAACTGTCAGTTACATGATGGATTTTGAGAAAAGTGATTATAATCGATTATACACAGCCTTTTTGGAATCTGGACTCAACACCATCACGTCTGAAACAGGTTGTATGGTCAATTATTCGAATTTTGGTAAGTTGTATCCAATCATCTGCTTTAATCTCTCTCATCATCAAAACTATACCGATACGAATAACTTAATGATTGAGTTTAACTGGAGGTTAAGGAACGCTGCCCCCAAAGATTATGTTTTTTACTTCATCTTAAAAGAGCACAAGAAATGCCTCTTAAATATTAACAATCAAAATATTACCATGATCAAGACTTTGAAATTATAAGCCATTTTTATAGTCCATTTTTAATTTTTATAGTCCATGACTATAAAAATTATTTTATATTTAAATAAATGGCTGCCTACTACCCGCTTTTCGATGAAGAATTAGAACAAGGACCTCCTGGTATTCCAGGCATAGGGTTTAAACTCACACACGACGGTAACTACGATATGGAAAATAAGATCTTGAAAAACTGTCAGACACCGATTGAGAGTCGGGATGTAACTACTAAAAGTTATCTGGAAGCTGAGTTAATTCGTAACTCCACTACCGTCACTCACACGCTGAGGGTTGAACTCCGAGAAGAGATAGCAAAAATTCTGGAAGATTTAGATCAGAAGTACCTGAGGTTACATGATAGAAGACCCATTGACGCTAAAGGTAAAAGGATAGGCAATGTCGCTGACCCTATTGAAGACATGAATGCGGTTAATAAAAAGTACTTGGAAAAATATGTTGACAATAAAGTATGTTATGCAACCACCACATCAGGATACATTACTATTAGACCTAGTACCAATGCGAATGCCGTTATTTTTACGAAGTTTTCCGGTGATGCTTTGAACTCAGATTGTAAATTCTCTCAGGACGGTTTTTTTAGACTGGGATTGTACCTTGATCCTCAAAAGATAATCGATGAATTAATCGTTGTTAAGTTATACATTAATAACAAGCAGTACGTTCACAAGATAAAAGTAGCCACTGAATTCGTGTTAATTCTCGGAGAGGTTAAAAAAGATGACCAATTAAAAATTTTCTTACGATGTGATGCTGAGTTCACAGTTCAACCATTTCTAAAAATTGAAGAAATCAAGTGGACACTCCAGCTGCCGTAAAAAAAATTGTACATAGAATAAATGGCGTGGAACGAAATATCTAAAAGCGGTTTGTCGGAAGAACAAATCAGAGTTAGTAAAAATTATGTTAACTGGTCGCTCATAAGTCAATATACAACTTTATCGGAAGAGTTTATCGAAGAATTCGAAGGTTTGGTAAACTGGATGGTCATCTCTCAGTATCAGAAACTTTCGGAGCCTTTTGTAGAAAAACACAAAGGTCTATTAAACTGGTACTATACATCCAAATATCAAGTTTTATCAGAGGATTTCATGGACAGAAATACTGAATATTTAGATTGGGAAGTAGTTTCCAGATATCAGATAATGTCAGAACCCTTCCTGGATAAGCATGCTTCCAAATTAGATTGGAGAATGGTTTCTCAATTCCAAGTACTCTCAGAAGAATTTATTCGTCGGCATATAGACAAAATCGATATGGAACTCATTTGCGTCAAACAAAAGCTCACTGAAGATTTTATGACGGAATTTGCAGATTACCTTGAATGGGGTAGAATTGTTCAATGGCAAACCTTTAACGAAGATTTTATTATGAAAAATCTTGATCGTATAGATCTTTGTCACCTCATGACTTATAAAGCCCATTTGCTCTCAGATACCTTTTACGAACTCCATTTTAAAAAGCTGGTTTGCATCCTTCTGACAAACATATGTAATAGATTTGTGGTACAATATGAACCTATCGACATACCTCCCGAGTTGGGTAAAAATGATCCTATCGACATACAACCTGAGTTGGATAAGAATGAACCTGTCGACATACAACCCGAGTTGGACAAAAATGAACCATAAATTTTTATATTCATAATAACATTTAATGGCTGATCAACCATTAAATGTTTAGATACCCTTTGTTACCTTCCTCAAGTTTGAATATATTTTTCCTTTAAATAAAGAATATGGATCGTATTGTAAAAAAATTAAACGATTTGAGTACTGATAACTTTGAGTCAGTGGATGGCTTATATTTGGTTTCTGACATTACTGAGCACGGGAAATCTATCCTAATACGTTTGTCGAATAACTCAATTATATTTTTAAAAAATGATATACCCAGGGTTGGTATGATTTTGACCAGGGATGAAATAAGATTATTAAGATTATATGTTGGCTTCAGGGTTTTATATTATTGTACACCATTAGAGGGTTTCGTGGTAAAAAAACCACCTTTTCGAAACCTCTACGAAACCTTTTCAATATATCAGGTTGACAGTGATAGCGATAGTGATAGCGATCGACCGACAACGATGACATGCCCTTCCATAATTTAATAGATGTAGATATGACTATATTTTTAATGATTGAAATACTCATTAAAAATTGAATCCCCTTCAGTAATAAAAGCATTTAAAGAAACGATTTGTAGTTCTAAAGAAAGACAAAATGGATTTTCAATCTAAAACCGTTCGACAGTTGCAAGGCTACTGTCGAGAAAATGATATTCGAGGATACTCGAAACTTAAAAAGTTGGAGCTGGTCGACCTTATTCAATATCATAACGGCTTTTCCAGTTTCCACAATGACTTGTTTAGCAAGCCAAAGAAGAACAGAGTGCGTAAGATCAGGTGTTGCGGTAAGTTATTTAAGGGATCAAGCATGAATAAGCACCTACAATCTAAAGGGCACCTAAACTATAAACCAAAGAAGGCAACCGCTCTCCCAGAGTGTGGAAGGGTGGAGCATCGACTACATCACATGACTCTCCCCCAACTACGGGAATTTTGTCGAACGCATGGCATTAGAGGCTATTCCAGGTTAGGAAGGAGGGCAGACATCATAGCATACATAGAAAGCGTATTGTTCAACCGTCATTTCGGGTTTGATTCAGACCTGTTTTTAGATACGCGAGAGAGAAGGCTCTACACCCTCCACAAAGTTAATACAGCCTTTGAATCTCGCTTGAAGACGTACGACATCCAAAATGAACACAACCTGATGCTTCCCAACGACTTTTTGAACGATGTGGCATCACTAGTCCGGGGACTCATCACTAAACACATAAAGAGGCTGCATGGTTTGAAGGTTAATTTCGAATTCCTCTGTGACTATCAAAAGGGTAAAGACGATGCTATTATAGAAATGGAGAAAAACTTCAAAACAGAAAACGCAGTCATCTTAGAATCAACTGATTTGGTAG
The DNA here is from genome assembly GCA_951213105.1 of Amaurobius ferox. Taxonomy (NCBI): domain Eukaryota; kingdom Metazoa; phylum Arthropoda; class Arachnida; order Araneae; family Amaurobiidae; genus Amaurobius; species Amaurobius ferox. Next base: position 26,418,919 of record OX578143.1, read on the forward strand.
CTTATTACAGATCGGTTATCCAAAAATTATTGACAGAAATGGAGGAGTTTGTTGCTAAGGGTTCGGGATGGACGCTTGTTAGAATTAAAAACCTTGAGGTGAGGATCAATAAATACAACCCACTGAGAGGATCATCCTACATTGATTTACCGAAAAGAATTAAAGATAAAAAGGCAGTCATTAACGTGAAAAATGAAAATGATAACGAGTGCTTTAAGTGGGCGATACTGTCCGCTATTTATCCAGCTGATAATCACGTAGATAGAGTCTCTAAATATAAGCCATATGATAATGAGCTAAATTTCGAAGGTATCGAGTTTCCAGTGAAGATGGAAGATAGAGTACTTAACAGGTTCGAAAAGTTGAATAACATATCGGTGAACATATATTCATACGAAGGTAATGATATATACCCATTGAGAATCACTAAAAATAAGGAAGACAAACACATCAATTTGCTGTACATAAAGAATAAGGAAGGAAACAGTCATTACTGTTGGATAAAAGACCTCTCCAAATTGATAAGCGGACAAGTGACTAAACACAACGGAAAGATATTCACCTGTGAGAGATGCCTGCTGTATTATTACTCCGAAGAGGACCTCCAAGCTCATGAAACGGATTGTAGGAAGAATACACCAGTAAAGATTGTAATGCCCGAGGAGAACGAATCTCTGCGGTTCAAAAACTATCAAAGGTCTTTACGATTACCCTTTGTGATGTATGGAGACTTTGAGTGCTTGACAAACAAGATAAACACCTGCTGCCCTACAAAAGACAGCTCATTCTTACATAAATATCAAAAGCATGAACCTATGAGCTTCACTGTCTACATCAAATATAAACACGCAGACTATAAGGCACCAATCACATACAGAGGACCCAATGCCACCAAGCTGTTCTTTGATACAGTGAAGACTGAGGCGCTAGCGATAAAGAACATTTATGATAAGAAGCAACCCATCAAAATGACCACCGAAGATGAAGAGCATTTCCAAAGGACCCATGTTTGCCACATCTGTGACGAAGATATCAGGAAGAAACCTTCACCCTATTCACCCAAGGATAAACCAGACTTCCGAAAAGTTAGAGATCATGACCATCTTCTCAATCCGGCGAAATGTGAATCGAACTACAGAGGACCTGCTCACAACCTTTGCAACCTAAAGTACCAAGAGCCTTCGTTCATTCCAGTGTTTATCCATAACTTATCTGGCTACGACGCCCATCTCTTCATAAAGGAGCTCGGTAGAGACCAAGGTGATATCGACGTCATCCCGAACAACGAGGAGAGGTACATTTCCTTCAGTAAGGAGGTCGGGGCAAAAACTGTAGAAGTAGGCGATGGGAAGAAAGTAAAGGTACCTGGTATAAAGTTGAGGTTTGTCGACTCATTCAAGTTCATGGCCGCTAGCCTCGACAGTCTTGCGAAGAACGTAAAGGAGTTCAGGGAGACAGCCAAGTACTTCCCCAAGGACAAACTGGACCTCGTCACCCGAAAAGGCGTCTATCCATACGATTACATGGACTCGTGGGACAAATGCGAAGAAACCAAGCTGCCCCCAAAAGAAGACTTTTACAACCAATTGAATGAGTCACACATAAAGGATGAGGACTACGAGCATGCTAAAAGGGTATGGAAGGCCTTCAACATTAAGACATTGGGTGAATATTCCGATTTGTATGTGAAGACTGATGTACTCATCCTAGCCGACATCATGGAACACTTTAGAGATGTCTGTCTAAAGACCTATAAGTTGGATCCTGCATGGTACTTCACTGCACCCGGACTCTCGTGGGACGCCATGCTCAAAACCACAGAGGTTGAGCTAGAGCTGTTGACAGACTATGACATGATACTCATGCTAGAAAAGGGGACCAGAGGAGGCATCTCTCAGTGCTGTAACCGATATGGGAGGGCGAACAACAAGTACATGAGGGACTATGACGAGAACAAGAAGTCTAACTACCTGATGTACCTTGACGCCAACAACCTTTACGGATGGGCCATGAGTCAATACCTACCGCATGGTGGCTTCAAGTGGAGCACTGTGTCAGATGTGACCCAAGTAGAGGATGACTCAGACAAAGGATACATCGTAGATTGCGACCTACAGTACCCGACCCATCTGCACAACCTCCATTCAGACATACCTCTAGCACCTGAGAGCAGGATGCCCGATGGCTCAAAACAGCCAAAACTACTGACGACCCTCTATGACAAAGAGCATTATGTGGTTCATTACAGGGTTTTGAAGCAGCTGTTGCAGTTGGGGGTGAAGCTCAAAAAGGTGCACAAAGTGTTGGAGTTTCAGCAGTCTCCCTGGTTGAAGAGGTACATAGACCTGAACACTGATATGAGGACCAAGGCAACCAACGACTTTGAGAAAGACTTCTACAAACTTATGAACAACTCGGTCTTTGGCAAGACGATGGAAAATATCAGGAAGCGACTCGATATTAGGCTAGTATGCGATCCCCAGAAAGCGGAGAAGCTAGTTGCTAAGCCCAACTTCAAGGGAAGGACCATTTTTGACGAAAGATTAGCCGCCGTGCATATGTACAAGACGAAAGTGATTTTTAATAAGCCAATATACGTCGGCATGAGTATATTAGATCTATCGAAGCATCTGATGTATGACTTCCATTATAATCTTATGAAGCCTAAATATGGGGGTGATATCAAGCTATTGTACATGGACACTGACAGTTACATCTATGACATACAGACCGAGGACTTTTATGAGGATATGAAAGGAATGATTGACTACTTTGATACATCAGATTATCCAGAAAACAATAGGTATGGTATGCCTCGAGTAAATAAAAAGGTCTTGGGGAAGATGAAGGATGAAAATGCAGGGAAGATCTTAGAAGAGTTCGTTGGCTTAAGATCTAAGATGTATGCCTGTAAAACTGAGGTTGACCTGGTGAAAAAGTCGAAAGGAGTAAAGAAATGTGTCGTGAAAAACAGGATATCCTTCGAGGACTACAAGAACTGCCTATTCAAGCAAGAAGTACAGCATAGAACCATGAATCTCATCAGGAGCACAAAGCATGAGATTCATTCCATACAAGTCAATAAGATTGCCCTATCAGGAAAAGATGACAAACGTCATATATTGGAAGATGGTGTCCATACCTTGGCTCACGGTCACTATGCGATAAAGGAGTAGGCGATCATAATCTTTTAACAGTTTTCGAACTATTAAAAGATAATTAATGGTCCTCAGTTCGAAGGACACATTCTTCTGTTCTGAATGCCTCTTTAATAGTGTCTATATCACATCTAAAGTACTCCATGTAACCGTCCTCTTCTGAGGCCCTATTTCATTTAAAAGGGGGTGGCCGTCCGCGGCGCCGAAGGGGGTACCTTCGCTCCCAACGACTTTTCGCTTGCTCGCTCCGGAAAATTGGTGTGGTCGAAATAGAGCCATCACTTTTCTCGGGGGGTGCTTGCGCTAGAACCTTGCTAATGGATGATTTTGATACCATAGCTTTGTTTAATTCGTTTGGTCGAAATAGAGCCATCACTTTCTAAAAGTGGGTCCCGTTTTTATGAGGAGGTTTACCCCATTGTTTAATCGGATTTGTATGGCTGAAATAGAGTCATTACTTTTCTAAAGTGGGTTCGGGTTTTATGGGGTTTTGTGAGCCATTATTTTTAAGAGTGGGTGGTAATTTTAATGGTAAAATACAGCCATTACATTTCTAAAAGTGGGTGGGATTCAATGGAGGTCTGAGAGCCATTGTATAGTCGAATTTGTGTGGGTGATATTGGGCCATTACGTTCTAAAAGTGGGTCCGGTTTTTATGGGGTTTTGCGAGCCATTGTTTTTAAAAGTGGGTGGATATTTTAATGGTGTGAAATAGGACCATTACGTTCTAAAAGTGGGTGTGGTTTTAATGGGAGGTTTCACACCATTGTTTTTAAAAGTGGGTGGGTTTTTTTATGGGTGATATAGAGCCATTCCATTCTAAAAGTGGGTGTGGTTTTAATGGGAGGTTTCACACCATTGTTTTTAAAAGTGGGTGGGTTTTTTTATGGGTGATATAGAGCCATTCCATTCTAAAAGTGGGTGTGGTTTTAATGGGAGGTTTCACACCATTGTTTTTAAAAGTGGGTTGAAATTTTATGGGTGATATAGAGCCATTACATTCTAAAAGTGGGTGTGGTTTTAATGGGTGGTTTATGGTTGTGGTCCAGCTCTCTCATTTGCACACTACTCGGATATTTAAAAGAATGTTTCAATATCCTACTGTAAGTTTTCCGTTCAATCCATGGTCATTTTATTCCTTTTCAAAGTAGTCATTGGACACCCTTCTTCCTATTCAAGTGGTGTCCGTTCCCCCTTATGGAAGGCCCTGTTCTGTTCCAATGCAACGACTAACAATGTAAATGTTCCCCCCTCTCCCTCCCTTTTGAAATTTTAGCAACGCCTATGAATTGCACAGATCCTATAAAAATATTTCAATATCCTGAACATAATCATATATTTATATACAAGTTTTACGTTCAAAGCATGGTCCTCTTATTCATTTCCAAAGTATTCATTGTAACCTCTGTTCTGCAAACGGTACCAGTGGCGTACGGCACATGGGAGTCCCTTCTCCATTTACTTTGCATTAGATTATTAGTTACCAATACAATCCCTCTTGCAAAACAAAATCCAGCACTCTTAATGTCCTCTATTCGATCGTCAGCCCCCCACCCTCTGTAAATTTCTGGCTGCGATACGGCACAGACATGCTAAAACAAATATTTAAATATTCTATAACAATCTTCTATTTTAAGTTTTCCGGCCAATTAGCGATTTTTATACTTATTCCGGCCAATTAGCGATTTTTATACTTATTATTATTTTTATATTTATTTTTATACTTAAATATTAGCTTTTTATAACATAGGCAGAAATGTTTATTTTACAAAAGTTAGTTAAAACGGTGTTATATTTGTATTTTTCGAACCTTAACTGAAATCATTAAATTAACACGTAGTTTTAAATGTACCATAAATGACTGAAACAAATAAATATTTTGTACCGTATCATTTAATTGTAAGTATCATACTTGTCCAGAAATCACTGCATTGCTGCGAATTGGCAAAAAAATAAACCCCATCCCATCACTCCGACATTCAATATTTCCATATTCAAATGGAGCATCCGTTATAAACCGACAGGGAAAGAGAAACTATAAAAAGTTTGACCATCGCGAGCCGAACAAAATCCCCATCACAGACTATTATAGTATTCTGTGATCGCCATCATCTTGAACACAACATAAATGTAACCCTTCATAGAGTTTCGTCCAGAACAGAGCACCAGGCGCGAAGCGCCTTTAATCTCCAATCTCTAGGTGTGGTTCTTATCTTCATACTGTGACATTATTTCATTGGTCCATAGTTGGAGGTTCGAGGTTTTTGATTTACTGTTTTTATTATTTGTTCTAGCTCCTAGTGTGGCAGTTTGTTGCACATTAAGAGTTTAAGCAGTTTGGGGGGTTGATGCAGATCTGAGGGTAACCTAGCATTTTAGCAGTTTAGGATTTTAAACATTTTGTAGAAAACCAAAGATCGCGAGTTTTCGTTAATATCAACTGATTAAGGTGGGACGTTCCTAGTACCGAATATCAAAGTTAAGTACCGAGCGGGGTCTCTTACGAGATTTAGCCTTGCGATGATCATAGTCATGCAGATTAAATAATAGTTCATTTGGGACAGATGGCAGTAACCCCAAAATAATGCCTTGGAAAACGCCAAACGTGACGATTCCGCCTAAAATAAATGTAACCCCAGAATAATGCCAAGCGTTAACTATTGGCGATGAAATGATGTCACGGTCAGTGTTAGGGGAGCTCTAGACAGTCAACGGCGCATTTGCGGAAGCTCTACCAAAATTCTGATACTCGTATGCAAATCCCTATCAAAATGCCATTAACATTCATTTAATATCAATTGCATGAAATAGAAAGACTACTGGTGAATTCTTGCGCATCAAAATACAAAACTTAAAAAAAAAAATATCTTCTTTCATGACGAGCGGATAAATAGCACGAGACCCACTCCGATTCGACCAACAAGGAACCACTACTGACGATGATGCGATTGACGTAGCCGATGACGTAGGGTACACGTTCTTTGGGTGATTCTTTGACGACGCCAAGTCACCATACATTATCGGTCTTTGTGACTCGCTGCAAGGCCTTTTCGTGACCCACTACGAGGCTTGTCCAAATTAGTCTTTTGATCACTAATTCGTTGATCATCTGCACTGCATTTTTTGGACACAGGATGTCTAGTAGTTAAAACACGGGGATCGCATTCGGAAGACCCGATCTTAATTTCCAGAGTTCCCCAAACTATCCCCGTATCTACGCGGAGTACGGGCACATTAAATCTGTGCGTCAGAAAGTTCTTCCAAAGGGTTGGTAATAGGGGAAGGAGCGTACGGATCCTGCGGAGTCCACTCCCCCTAGGTTCCGATCTAAAGTCAGTAGTATGAGGCAAAGTTAGACTTCTGCCATGGAATGCCCGGGGTCTTCCCAGGTAGCACAAATACGTAATTCTTACGTATCAAGCAATACGTAATCTTTACGTGTCAGGCCATACGTAATTATTACGCAAAAATGGTACGTTAGAATACGGTATACCAACCGTTATAAAAAAGGTTATTATTACGTATCCTTATACATTATTATTACGTATCCTTATACGTTAATATTACGTATATTCACATACGTTATTATTACGTATATGCACATACGTGTTTATTACGTATCCATATACGTTATTATTACGTATATCCACATACGTTATTATTACGTATACCCACATACATTATTATTACGTATCTACATACGTGTATATTACGTATCCACATACGTTATTATTATGTATATCCACATGTGTTATTATTACGTATCCAGATATATGTTAATTACGTATCACATACGTGTATATTACGTATATCCACATACGTTATTATTACGTATCCAGATACATGTTTATTACATATCATATACGTGTATATTACGTATATTCACATACGTGTTTCTTACGTATATCCACATACATGTTTATAACGTGTTCCCATATGTATTTATGCGTTCCCATACGCATTTATAATGTATTCCCATACATATTTATATTGTGTTTCTACATGTATTTATTACATGTTTATATTGTGTTTCTACACGTATTTATTACGTGTTTATATACATATTTATCACACATTGGACAACTCTACAGAATAGTGCATGTTGCAGACATGATATTTACAAAGTTTTATGCATCTTTGTAAAACAAACATATTGAGTCAGGTGAATATATTTTTATAATAGATGTCAAATTTTCAGATTGTGTTGATTTCAATAATATACTTGAATTTATAAATTTGAAATCAACACAATCTGAAACAGTATCTTTAAAATTTAAAATACATTCATCTAAATCATATTTTTACAAAGATACGATATATCAAATGTGTCATATATGCAAAATTCACAATACTATAGAATCACTCTGTTCATATGTAATAAAATTTTTATTTTAATTTATATTATATATTGTTAATACAATAATTTTAATGCAAAAATGTTTTTTTCCTTTATTTTCAGTTTATATTTAAATATATTTTTAATTCTAATTATTTCTAAATATTGCAAAAATTATAATCTACTACATTATGAAATATAATTTTAAATCTAAAAGATAAGCTATTTTAAATTGAAAATAACTTAAAAATACAGAATAAAATTTTGGGATATATTAAAACACATAATACTTAAAACATTTTTGCAATTTTTAAAGAGTTAATTTTTTAAAAGTAAACTTCAATACTAAAAATATATAAAAAAAACAATATTAATAATATTGTAATTAAGTTTATAGGCTATTTTAAATTACAATTATAGGCTATTTTAAATTTTAATTTAGCATGCTAAAACTACACATCTCTGATCAATGGTGGTATCATGCAACTGTGATGATTTTTAAGAGTGAAAACAGTGAGTAAGGGCACAGAGCCCAAGTAGAACATGTTTCTAGATACACAGAACACAAACTGTTTCACAATTATTTCTAAAAATTGCAAAAATTATAATCTACTACATTATGAAATATAATATTGTGTTTAATGTTTTTAAAAAAATTCCCAGAATTGTGTTTTTATTTCTTGTACGTATCATGTTTATTTTCTTTTAAGTATAAGGCTTTTTTAACTTCTTCCAGGTATTTTTTTTATTTTCTTAAAAGTATCAAATTATTTTAATTTAGTATTGTGTTTTTTAACATTTCACCCCAGTATCAACTTTTTTTTAAAATTTGTCCTAAGTAGCATATTATTTTAAAATTTCTTCCTAGTATATATTTTTTTTTAATTCTTCCAAATCATGTATTTAAAAAAATTATACCGAAATATCGTTTTTTAAATGCTTATAAATGAGACTTACTATTTAACCTAGAGAGCTTAAATTAGTGTTATTTTCTTTTGCTTTTAATGAGTCTTAATTTGATATATAACATGACTATGCTATTTCAAATTTGAATTTTTTGAAAAGCTTCAAATTTTTTTTTTTTAAATCTCAAAAACACCCCTTTTAATTTTTTTGAAAAAAAAATATATGCTTTATGGACTACTTGTATGCCAAGTTTCATAATGGGAAGCCAATGGGTTCCTATGAAAATTATTTTTTTTTTGTATTAAACTAAGTGAAATTAGCTAAATTACAAAAAATTTAATTTCCATAGGAACCCCTTAACGACCGACTATGAAATTTGGCACACAAATAGTCCCTTAATGTCTTTAATAAAAGTAAATAACTGAAAATCTAAAAGCCCCCAAAATCTGAAATTTTACAGTTTTTGTAAACTTTACTGGTACTATCACTGTACCAAAAATGATCGATTTCTGAGGTATCAAGGTTCAAACCATTAATTGATTTGACACGGAATAACATATACTTAGTACATAACTCATTAACCAGTTGTTTCAAACATTCAGCCCACATATGTTCTTTTCAATTTTAACAATTTGCTACACACTTAATATTTCACATATGTCACTCAAAATTTAATTTTGTATTTACAATCAGTTACAAAACGTTACTTTTCAAGAACTTTTAAAATAAGTACTTCTCCAAACAAGTGAAGACAATTTCATCTCTTCCTTGCTCAAGAGTACAAACTCTCCCAGTTGCAGTATCAGGCTCTACTTTTTGCGAAATGGTCTCACCTAGCACATTCAAATATTCAATACGTCACTTGGTTGAGGATAAAAGAAAGAAGAAGGTCCTTTAGGATGTAGGAAGCTAACTATATAGTCGCTCGTCTTTTCAAGAATACATGCAAGCTACCAAGATCCTTTATAGAGTATAGTGACAAATCCAGATTCAATTTTTGCTTAATTAGTTGGTGTAATATAGTCTAATGCTGTCACACGTTCAGTAAATTGGTTTTCACTACAGTAATTATGCTTAACATGAAGTATATTTTCAGAAATTGGGTAGAAAGAATGAAGTTTTTGAGTACCCATGATTGCCTTAAAGTCATTCAACTGTGGCGACAGTATTTCTTTAACTTCTTCATACTCATCAACTGTGCTGTACTCAAAAACTTCATTCTTTTTACCCAATTTCTGAAAATTGGCTTCTTGTTAAGCATTATTACTGTAGTGAACACCGGTTTACTGAACGTGTGACAGCATTCGACTATATTACACAAACTAATTTAGTAAAAATTGAATCTGGATTTGGCACTATATAGTCTATAAAGGATCTTTGTGGCTTGCATGTATTCTTGAGAAGAATAATGTTACGAGCGACTATAAAGTAAGCTTCCTACATCCTAAGGGACCTTTTCTTACTTTCATCCTCAACCGAGTGACGTATTGAATGTGCCAGGTGAGACCATTTTGCAAAAAGTAGAGCCTGTTACTGCAACTGGGAGAGTTTGTACTCTTGAGCAAGGAAGAAATGAAATTATCTTCACTCAGTTTGGAGAAGAACTTATTTTAAAAGTTCTTGAACGTTTTGTAATTATAATTGTAAATATAAAATTATATTGAGTGGCATGTGAAATATCAGGGTGGCCACTCTTCAGACACATTGAAATTCCCTGACTTTTCCAGGTGAATTGAAAAGAAATTCCAGACCAGTAATTTTAACATAAAATGCGTGCACATCCCTATTTAGTTACAAATTTGATTAAAGAATCTTAACAATTACTCCACTATTAAAAAAAAAGTTATATTAAATCAGGAGAAAAAAATACACATTTTTTGTTTTTACAAATAAATTTTGACATTTTTAATAAAAAATACATGTAAATGCAGCAAAATTGAACTACTGAAATATTTAAAAGAATTTAATGTTTTTTTTCCCTGAAGAAATAAAAAGAAATAGTCTAAACTGATGTCCTTAAATATGGGCATTGCAAATTGTTCACAATGACAGACATTAAAGATATGCAAAAACTACACTGTAACAAGCAGCTACAGCCATTGAATAATTAATGTCAATTCAGCAATGTCAAAAGAATGTCATTAAAATAGAAAAAATATTGTAAACTGTATATAATATTCTTGGCAACAGTTGTCCAAAATGGAGCACAAACTCTGCATTTTTGTTTTTATACGGAATCAAATGGACACATGACAGCCTTTATTTAGAAGTTACGAGTACAGCATAATACTTGGCGAAATTTTTCGAAAATGGCATACAAACTGGGCAGTCCTGTTTTTATAAGGACAACTAGTATTAAAAAAAAAAAAAAAAAAAAAAAAAACAGAATTTTCACAAAATTCCCTGACTTTTCCCGGTTGAGTGGCCATCCTGAATATTAAGTGTGTAGCAAATTGTAAAAATTGAGAACATATGTGGGCTGAATGTATGAAAAAACTGGCTAATGAGTTATGTACTAAATGTATGTCATTTTGTGTCAAATCACTTAATGGTTTGAACCTTGATATCTAAAAAATTGATCATTTTTGGTACAGTGATAGTACCAGTAAAGTTTAAAAACACCGTAAAATTTCATATTTTTTGCGCTTTTAGATTTTCAGTTATTCACTTTTTAAAAAAGCCAAATCTGGTAAAGTTTTGAAATCTTTAAACAGTGGTAGATCAAAAACTATTTGACCAAGAGAGTTCAAATTAGTGCAGTCTTTTGTTTTCGATGGACCTTAATTTGATATACAACATGATTATGGTATTTAACTCTTTTTTAAAATTGGAGTTTCTAAAATAATTACAAACTAAAAGAGAAATTGTTTTTAGAGAATAGCATAGTCATATCAAATTAAGACCCATTAAAAGAAAAAAAAAAATGACACCAATTTGAGATCTCTAGGTCAAATACTTTTTTTTTTTGCCAAATTTCGCTTTTAAGAAAGTCAATAACTGAAAACTAAGAGCCCAAAAAATCTAATATTTACAGTTTTTGTCAGCTTCACTGGTACTACTATTGTACCAAAAATTATCATTTTCCATGATGTCAAGGTTCAGATCATTGGTTGATTTGACACGGAATGACCCTTGGATGAATATTCAATTTGGCAGTATTTTAATTTCTTAAGTTTTACACCATATATGAAATATTGTTTAAAAACAAACTAATTATTCTTTGTAATCAAAGTTAGAGGTAAGTTACGGTACAGGAAAATTAAGCGTTCTGCATTTTCAGGTTGCAGCCTATTACCATCTTTAAGTTTAAAATCTAAGTTAAGTTTAAAATTTAAGTTATACCATCTTTAAGTTTAAAATACATAAAAACATGTAAAAGAATAATTTCTGATTTTACAATATTTGAAATAAACATGCATGCATGACAACAAATGCAATCTCGGACCACGTTTTCATTTAATCTCCGCTTAGATAGTATTAAATGCGAGCATGGATGCACATACCACGATGCATGCACTTTTCCCGTTTGCTTTTAAAGCAATATGTGCATACATACAACAAAGCTAGGAAGATATATAAAATAAAATAAAAGTTAAAGCTAAATATAATTAAATAAGTTATATAAATTAAGCAACATGTTAACCTAACACTAACCTAACACGGGAAAATAAAGTTCAAGATACAAACCTTTCTGTGCTACAAACCATGGCGGGAAACGTAAAGAATGATTACTGCACTCAGTGTTGCCAGATGCACAAAGCTTATGGCTTCGTCCCCTGAGGTAGAAATGAGTCCGTTCTGGAAGCTTCCAGAACTGCGTGACGTCACGGCGGGGTTAGAGCTTGGGAGGGTGAAGATAAACAAGAAGGGATACATGAAAATGCCTTGGGGAAAAGGGTTCGAGAACAAAGCTGAAAGAGGATTTGAGCAAGGGGGAGCGTTAATGGTTATTTTTACGTATGAAAAATGGTAATTTTAATGTAATATAAACGGTATTTATAACGTATGATAAACGGTATTTATAATGTATTTTAAACGGTAATACATAAAAATGCCTTTGGGAAAAGGGTTCGAGAACAAAGCTGAAAGAGGATTTGAGCGAGAGGGGAGCGTTAATGGTTATTTTTACGTATGATAAATTGGTATTTTTAACGTAATAAAAACGGTTATTTTAATGTAAAATAAACAGTAATACATACGTATTTAAAACGGTATTTCTACATACGGTATGTTCATACACGGTAATTCATACGTATGATATACGGTATTTTTATATACCGTTTACTCATAACGGTATTATAACCGATGTATTACCGTTTATCGTATAACACATACGAAAATATAACGTATAAACGGTTTATCAACGGTTATAATACCGTATGTGTGTTACCTGGGTTTGGATCAACAGAAGTTACGATTTTCCCCCTTCAATCAGGGACTTCTGGTTCATGGGCTTGTTCTGTTTGTACGAGACATGTGGGATTGGATTAGCAGCAGCAGCAACAACAACAACAACATTTTTTTAGAGTTCCGCGGAATCATATTCTTACAGCATATTAAATGTCATGAGCTGGAGATTATTTTGTTCACCACGATAATGTATTCCTGCCATACGATGTCCACGTGTTCGATATCTTGTGACACCGCAATGAAATTTGCAGTGGGAGCGAAATTCCAGCTTTGAGAACCTCCGCATTTTAATTAAGTTCTGTGAATACGGAATGCATAAAGTCATGTAGAAGATTTTATCTCATCCGCTCATCTCCAGCGCATGCGCTCTAAAATTGTGGAATACACGCATCTCTTTCAATCAATATCATTAATCAATATAAGACCCCCTTAATAAAACATAATTACTAAATTTTTCGAAAAAGCGTAATTATTTAACACACTAGACCCCCTAATCCTAACAAAGTAAAATAGATTATCAGATATTAAATTTAATTTTTAGATATATTGATTTATCGCCAACGGCGACATTTCCCAAACTTTACCAAATTGGTAATATTTTGCCAAGTTTGTCACTAAGCTTGACAGAAGGACAAACAGATAGAACACATGTAAATATATGCATAATCACCTTCATTACTGCATGTAGTTAGTTTTTCTTCCTATAAAAGGACTGCATGTAATGTGATTAGTACCATTGTATGCAATCTATCACTACATGGTGATGAAATTACTTTTGTAATTATCTAATAAAAGAATCTAGGAAGAAAAGAAACAGTAACTTATGTATATGTAAAGATTCTGGGAGTCATATAAAAAAATAAAAAAACATAGATAATTCTGGAATCACGAGCAAAAATTTAATCTTGAAATCCCAGAGTTAGAAATGCCTAGCTACCGGAATTTATCTTATTTATTTTAATTTATAAGATAATACCGTTTCATTTCTGCAATCATATAAATTTAAAGAGTGACGTCATCAATACAATGGAGCAAAACTCTTTTAGAATAGTATTCAAATTTAATAACATAACTAAAAACATAGTATATAATTCAAATTAGTTAATAACTCTAATCAGTTATTAAAATAATTTAATTAAATTAAAATAATTGTTTTTATATTTTGTCTGACATAAGGGCCCAAACCGTATAGATATTATATGAAAAAGTAAGTCTGGTATTCGGACACAGCTTTGGCTTAATAAATTGGAAAATGTGGATCCAAAAGTACTTGGGTGTAGGGACAGATTTACTGCTACTATTCAGATAAAGTGGTCATTAAAGCTCTAGCAACTAAAAGGGAATCTAAAAGGGCCCTAGCATCTAAATAATTTAAAACATATAAAATGTATCACATGTGAAGGGGGTCATATGTTATAGAACTATTTAGAGCCTTCTAAATTATATATATCGCCCTATTCAGGGAACTCATTGTAATGACATCATATGTATAATTATAGCAGTGGCGTGCATTGAGCAATGGAGTAGGTGAAGAGAAGATGCCATATTATTCTGCAGTAAAGTTGTATGTGCATTTCGGAGTCAATTAGTTAAGTGTTCATCTGTTACAAAAACATTGTCTTCGTACATATTTTTAATGAGATTCTACTTAACACGTATTGACGCTATTGATTAACAATGAAAACCTAACACATTATCCCATTACGCCCGTGAAGTGAAGAACAAATCAACAGCTTGCTCAGTACAAACTTCTTATATCAGGTTTTATCCTCTTAGTTTGATCTGTTGGTTTTCGCTTTCTAGGTTTAGATTTGGGAGAGATGGTCCCGAGTGGGATGTAAGGTTTTTAGGATCATTAGAGATAATATCTGCTGAGCCGAAGCCCAAACCTCGATTTTTTACTTTTTCTCCCGAAGCCAGGGAAAAATCAATCAATCAATCAGGTTTTATATTCTTGACCATGTCTGAAAAATGATTAAATTGCACATTTTTATTTCGTTGGCATTGGACATATATGTATCTGCCTAGAAAAAAAATTGATCAACAAGTTCTAAAAATACATATCTCCTTCATATTTACTAAAAAAAAAATTCTTTCTATCTTACTTGGTTTTCTCCAACTATATTAACAATCTCTTCCAATAAATAACTCCAACAACAAAACAATTAAATGGATGCACACAGCAAGCACTTTTCTTCATGTGTACTAACTAAATATGAAGCGTAAAGGTTTTACCATAGAAAATTATTTGAATAATAAGCATCATTGAACAAACAATTAAGATTATTTAGGAACGACAACTATCCTAAAAAATCTGATGTGGGCAGCACATGACTTTCCTTATATAATGCAATGAATTTACTACTTTTACAGTTAAAAAATGTTATTCTTATAGTAGATACTTATATGCTTTCCAAGATATTAAATTTTCTTCAATTAGTCTTCAATTTCCTTGATTTAGCGTTATTGTTATCCATTTGGCGAGATTTTCGTTAATTTGGCAACATTTAAAAATGCCGCCAAGTTGGCTACATTCCGCTAAATTCGTCGCCAAAATCTCGCCAAGTGTTATGAATGGAGATATAAGTTATTCTTACAGCAGATAAATGACTATAGGCGTTGAAATACAAAAGTATTACTCAAAGTACCTTTTCTCGTGAGTGGAACGAGTTAGATCCACGAGAATGATGGCACCAAATTTATTGCATGATATTATATATGAAAAGTGAACATGTTTCTTAACAGTTAATATTTTTTTTCATTTATAGGATTTTTTGATAAATTTATTTGAAAAATGTGCAATATCTCGAGAATGGTTCAAGCTAGCGTTCTAAAGTTTATGCCAATCGTTTTCTAAAGAAAAATTGCATAAGAAATGCTTATTTGAGTAACTTTATTAAAGGTTTTGATTTTTTGGTGATTTTTTCAAGATTTCACTAGATAATTTAGGGGGTTCTGAACATTCGATTGTGTTTTAAAATAATTGGCTTCCAGTATTCACGGATTGTGATTTTTGTACCAAATTTCATTCGAATCGCTCCATTTGTTCGTGAGACATCGTTTCCACAGACTCACTGACACACATACACACACACACACATACTTTCACACACACACACACAGACATCACCTCAAAAATGTTCGAATCGTGATCAGGGATGCTTGAAACGTGCTCTCCCGTCAAAAACTCGAATTCGAATTTTCAACCCCGTCACAATACTTTCCTTATACATTATGTATATAAGGAATGTAATAAATAAATAAAATAAATTAACTACATTTCTAAATTTACAACTCTAACAATTATATTAAAATCATAAAAATTCGTAAAATATGTTAATTATAGACTGAAACAAATAAAATTCAAGGAAACTATAAAACAATTCAATTTGAAACAGAAAGACACTAATTAATATGTATATAAATTCTACATATAGAATCGATTATTTCACTAATATCTAACTGCAGAGAACAAAAAGTAAATATAAATATATATTAAGCCATTTACTAGACTGAAGCTGGGTATTATACTGCAAAATACTTAGTAGAAAATTCTCTTTTATTGCTGAAACATTGCTAGAATTAAATACGCCCAGTTAGAAATCTTATAGGGCGTGTTTTACATTGCATTGTTCAAGAAATAATCAGAGTAAAGCCAATTCATTTAGTAGCCAAAAACATGAAATGCCTAAATAGTAGGCAGTGTTTCTTTCAGGTATACCTCCGGGGGTGCGAAGTCTCCCCGGAGAAGAGTATTCGCCCCCCCCCCTCCCGGAGACATTTTATGTTAAACTAGTTTCTATTTATGCTACACATTACTTAGATATATGTATATAGGACAAATAGAACCCCCCCCCCCCAAAATTTCATTTGCCCCCTGGCCAGAAAATCTTGAAAAAAAAACACTGCGTCGGCGTTTTCGAAATAAAACTAGAAATGAGAAAAATGTTTCGTCCGCTTGCTCTAGCCCAAGCTATTTCTCTAATGCTTCTTTGCTTGTGAAGTTTGGACAAAATCAATCTTAAGTAAGGGCCTTTTAAAGACAAAATAAAGATATCGATTGAATTAGTTGCAGTTTTATTATGTTGACGAGAAAAATTGTAATTTACATTTAAAATCAATGTAACAAAACTGAAAATAAAGCTTATATCTGTAAACTATAGATATTCTTATGTTTTTGGTGAGTTAAGCATTGTTTCCTCACCAAAACCTCATTTCACTACACGTCACTGCCGTTAAATGCACCAAATGTTTTTTCATTTTTTTGCATATTTCACGTCTAAAAGATCACCAATGTGGTGTGACCGGGGATAGAACCTGGGACCATCGTATGGCAGGCATGCATTATAGCGATGAGCAAAATACTTCACAGGCTCATGACACTTAATATTGCCACAAGAATGTGAAACCGTCGCATCATCCATGGTTCGGTTTTGCGCATTCAGCACAGAATAGCCAATACTACAATGGCTGCAAGAAAACTTGTTATGTGCAACAATTGAATGCTTGCCGTCACATAACGGACGTAATACATAGCATTTAATATCTTAGTTTATCTAAGTATTTCTTGTTAGCACTATAACATATTTTTCGAGAAGCAGTGTATAAATATCTTATTTTTTACTTTAAAAATCTCAGTGATCTTACAAAGTCTGTGTCTTAACTTTTCCGTCTTCTGGGTTTCATTACAGACGGCGGCTCTAAATAGGAACATTTCAATTATGATCATCTGGTACACAGTGGCGAAGTTTGGTTTGGTTGCGCCCCTCTCCCCCGCTTAAAATATTACTGTGCCCCTTTGCATTTCCTTTCAAGTTAGCCCTCATGTTACCTTGCCACTTCATTGTTCAGAAACTTTCACTATTTTTAAATGTGAAGGACTTTATCACTTATTTTGTAGATAAATAGTGTTTTAATGCCAAAGGTAAAATTCGTAATTAAGGTTTTAAAAGGAGTTGTTTTGCGATCACCTCAAAGAGTGCCATTTTGTTTTTGAGCTGCTTATGGGGCAGACAAAATGCGCAGGATTGCCGAAATAAATCGCTTGTTGAAAAACGTAGATATGCGTAGTTTTAGAAAATGAATGTACTACGTGTCCCGTCTTCAATGTTACAAAATTAAATTGTCCTTTTCATTTCCGTCTTGTTTCTTTCAGGGATAGCACTCAACTTTTCAAGAAAAGAAGGAACAAAAATAGGAATACTGATATATATATATATATATATAAAAATTGAAGGATTTTAATCGAAAATTATGCATAAACTACTGTATGTACAAAAAAACCCATCTCTAGCATATCTGTTACAAATGAGTAACTATAAGCCAAGTCTAAGGATAAAGATAGAAGGTTACATATCACTACATTGGAAAGGGGAATGAGAAGAATATTAGGATTCAAAAATCACAATTAAAAGTATAAAAGTAAATAAAAATAAAACTCTGCAAAAATTAGAATAGGCAATAATAATCAGCTCAAGACAAGAGATCAAGAAGAGAGAACAATCAATCGAAACCACACAAAAAATGGCGGTCAGTTCGAAATTGCATTCTCATCAGGACAGCCATACAATTCGAATTAAAACCGATAGAATAGCCAGTTTCTGACAATGGCGATAGTATTTAACTATAGACACCATTGGAACTGTCTACTGGCTAGTGGAAGGAGAAAAATAAATCAATTGAATTATACAAAGCTGAAAAACAATACCTCCACGAACCGTAATGTGAAATCAAAAGCATAGCACCACGTGTAAGATAAACTAGTGACTGAGCATTTCACCTCACTTCGTCAATGCGAGTGGGCGAGCATTTCACCTCACTTCGTCAATGCGAGTGGGAATGAATACAATTGAACGATACATAATAAGTATGGAGACTTTCGAAAATAGTAAACAGTATAGGACTCAGGACAAGTGGAAAATAGACATTCGAAAATAGTAAACAGTATTAGACTCAGGCCAAGTGGTAAGTGAGGTGATAAGAATGGGTGAATTTTCAAATATGAGTTAACCAATCAAAGATAAATAATGCATGTGTAAAATTATTACGTGGTATATTTGAAATTATTAATAATATTATTTACAAATACTTCCGGATATAGGTAGTTTTGACAAATGCGTTTAAGTTTATTGATGTGGAGAAAGTGAAACTGAGGATCAGAAAGTCGATGTATTCGAAATAGCTGGTTTAAAATGATGTTTCTAAACAATTGAATAGAATTACAAGATTGATATGATAGCAGCTTTATGATAGTGAAGTTGTAAGAATCTTTTTTATCATATAGATTGGTGATTACATGATTATTGAGGGTATCTAAATTTAGGTCTAAAAAATTAACAGTTTGACTAACGCAAGGCTCATTAGGAATTAATTCTAGGTTAGACGGGTAAAAATCAATATTAATGGGATAGGAATCATCAATGATAATACAAATTAAGTCGTCAACATATCTATATATAATATATGAATTAGAGTGAAAATGACATTCATAATAATAAAGATATAAGTTAGCGAGTATACTACTACTACAGCCACCTTGTGGTACACCAGATGTTTGTAAATAAATGTTATCACCTTGGATAATATAATTGTTGTATAACACAAAGTGCAAGAGCATAGGAAAATTTTTGACATTAAAAGCATCATGATTGGAAGATATATAGTCATGATAAAGAGAGATAATAACTTTATGTAAATCTTTAATGACAATATTATTAAATAGGTCTTTAAAATCAAAGGTTTGGAAACCAAGAATTTGTGGTAACTTGCTAAGGTGATTAACTAAATCAAAACTATTGTTCAAAATGAAATATCCTGAATTCCTGAATTTAAGAGATTCATTAATTCGATTTAAACAGTTAAGCAAGTACTTACTAGCTGTAGTGGTAAAGGTATTATGTCCACAAGTGACTGTTCTAAAACTGAGAGGTGATTTGTGGAATTTAGGAACCAAAGTAACATAAGGAAATTTAAAAAACTTACAATTAATATTTAATTGTGTATATAATTTTAGCATTTTAGTTTTGATTTGGATAGACTGATTATTAATGGGTTTAAAAATTTGATTATCTTTTAAGTAATTCTGTAACAGAGAAACATAATATTTTTTACAAATGATGGCATAATTATTAGAAGCTTTATCTACATAAGTTATGACAAAATGTTGTTGTAGTTCTTTGATAGCAGATAGGAGTTGTTTATAGGGATACCTAGGCTTCGTTAATTTAGTGTTTATAATAACATTTTTAAGTAGATGTAAGGTCGTATACTTCCATAGATTGAATGCTTCAATAGGAATAGAATGTGAACAAGCAAGTTGATATATGAATTTATCAAAATCAAATGATAGAGACTGAAGAAGTTGTTTAGGGTGATGGCAGAATGGAATGCGAAATTTAGACCCTTTATTCATAATATCCCTAAGTATATCATCCTGAACTATACTGAGATCCCCAGTAATAATGTGGCCATGAGTGGAGTTGACAAAAGGGGCAAGATTTTGATTGCTGCATACACATGATGTAAGATCATCGGAGTTTAATGTCCTAGAAACTTCATTGTAATTGTAAATAGTTCTACCAATTGGTAAATTATATTTGAATGATTTTTGTATTTTGATATCATTTACTGGTAACAAGTGCTTATGTTTTGCAAATAAATTATTGAAGTTAAGAGAATTAAGAATAGGGTGTTTAAAAGAAATTACACAGTAAGCTATTTTAGTATGTGGATTTGGTGAATGGAGTAGGTGGTAATTTAAGAAATGTGTACGTGAAAGAAGCAAATCAAAAAATAAATGTTTAAAATGCTCATGAGTTAATTTTAATTTTAAAAAATTAGTATAAACAATACTTAATTTGCTTTTTCTGGCTTTATATAACCATGTTCTAACAGGTAGAAAATTGAAAGTTTGAGAATAATTATATTGTAATTTCAAAATGTCTGCTTTGTAATAAATAGTTTTACTTAATTTACTTTTTCCTTTGCCACGCTTATATCGCTTTTTACTAGGAGATGATGACTTTGAATAATGAAAAAGATGTTTATATACTGAAGATTTATGAGAATTGTATTCAAAACTATTGTTAACAACATTATTATTATTATAAATTTGATTTAAGCCATAGGGGAAGAGAGTTTTATATTTTTTAATGTAATAATTTTCAAATACTAATCTATCCGTGAGTGAAATTTTAATATCTAAAATATGAAGGGATACATTTTTAAATCCGTGTGTAGCAAAGTGCTGATATTCAAATTGATTTTTGGTAGGGAGATCATTAAAGACTTTATGGTCAAATTTTTTAATATGATCCCTGTGGACATTCATTCTCAGATGTAAAGGGTTGCTGGTTTGGCCAATATAGGATAAGTTACAAATAGTACAATTAAGTTTGTATATGCAATTAAAAACTTTGCAGAATTTTTGTGAAGTGGAATTATTATTAATTTGTAATGGGTCAGCATAAGGACAAGTTTTGCACCTAAGATTGTTGCATCTATTGAAGGAATATGATTTAGATTGAGAGAAGGTATGGTATTCTTCCAAATCGTCTATAACGCTTAATTGGTCAATGTTTGTCGATCTATAATTATCCCAATTCATAATAATAATAGACCGGACACTAGGTAATGAAGAAAATTTACATCACGAATTCTAATTAAAATTCCCAATATAAACCCCCCCAAAAACTATTTTGTCAGGTACGAATTTCAAATTTTAACTAATACCATAAGAATTGAATCGAAATTTTGGAGAGTAACAAAACAAGCATAGTAGAAAAGAGATTTTCATACGAAATATTCATAAATAAGCGAAGTGTGGACAAATAATTATATTCATCCGGAATGGAAGATATACAAAACTGTTAATACGTATGTGTCTGACTGAATCCCTACAACTGCGGGCAAAAGAGGGCCACATATAGTGGAAATACTTGTCTAGATTAAAATGTAAAAATAAGCAATAAAAGATATTGACGTCTGGGTTAACTAAAAGATACAGAAAAGAAAAAATACACAAAAAACACAATAAACTCTAATGCCTGCCGAGAGATGTCAGCACTATACACACATGTATAACGATTGAATAATCGAGTGTGAAATCTACCAAAAAGAGCAATAACCCGCAGAAAAAATCATAAAAGCGATGAGAGAACTCAAACCGAAATACTCCATAATGCGAAATGTGAAGACATACCATAATCAATCAAAAGAAGGAATGAAAGGGTTAGATAAATAAAAACAATATCCAAAGAGGGCCATAGTAAGACATAGATGGGCTCGTAGTTAAACAATAGAAATGCGTTAGCGATAATAATAATAAACAAAATAAAATTAAATATATATATATATATATATTTCTTTTTTTCAAATGGCCAGGCACTATACTTTTCGTCATTCGCCCTATAGGAATTCTGATATAAAAAAGAAGTAAAAAGTAGGAATTTTAATTTCTATTTCCCCCCTCAATTAATGCTTTTCCCATATAAACGTAGTGGAGAAATATATTTAACACAATGATTTCACAGTCGTATGGTGCTTTTGGAACTGGGAAAAACCCATTTTGTATGAGTTCCAAGCAATACAATTTGACTTAAAGCTTAAAAATTTTCAATTTGTAACAAGAAAATTGGCATATTGAAAAAAATTTATGAAAGAACACTGAAATTTCCGATATTTTAGATAAAGGTGTGAAAATTCAAAATTTTTGAGAAAGAGCACTAAAAGTTGTGATTTTTGTGAAAGAACTCTAAGAAGTGCGATATTTTTTAAATGGTATGAAAATTCGCGACTTCTTAGATAGAGCGCTCAAAATTGCAATTTTAATTAAAAGTGCTAATATACGCAATTTTATTTTACAGTGCTAAAATACGTGCCAAAATTTACTACTTAAAAGTACTAAAATTTGCTATAATTTATTTAAAAATGGCTAGGAAGATAATAAACTATGAAGAATTGTCTTACTGATATCGAATTTTAACACCCTTTCTCAAAAATGATGAATTTTTGTGCTCTTATTCAAAGATTATGAATTATAGCACGTTTTCGTAATAACTGCAAATTTTACTACTCTTACATAAAAATTGCAAATTTTAGCACATTTATATAAGAACAGACTGACAGACCGATTTTCTTCACTTCGTTTCGTACATCGTATCATCACTCCTCGAACATTTTTACTAATACACCCGCGATTGGTCATACAAGCAAAGAGCTTTCAAAAGTGTAAAAGTAGGAAAAGGAAGGAAATAAAAGGAAAGTGAGAATCATCTTTAAAAAGTAAGAAAAAGAAGGAACCGTGTGATCCCTGTTCTTTTAATAACTAGTGGTCTTACAAACCATCTTGAAATTGCGTCCCCAAATTCCTCCTAAACCTTCTCAAACCGCCTCAGTCGCGGAGCTACGCTACGAGTGCGTAGCTCCGCCACTGATGATATAGTGTGTTTCTGGCAAGAAATAAAGATGCAAAGTATAAAGTACGTTCATATTTTTATTCTTCAGATAAATACTATTTCATATACATCTCATGCACCTTGGTTGACTTCGGAGATCTCACAATGCACACAACTTACGACTTCTCATTTAGAAACACCCAAGAAAAGCATAAATAAACGACATGATACATAACACTATGGTGTCTGATTGTGTGATCCGCTTGCGAAAAAATAAACAGCGAATATTTATATACATATATATATAATAAACTCTGCTCTATCACAATCATCACAAAAAATCCAGAATATATAAGCAGAAAATACTGGATCGAAAAATAACTATTAAAATAAACTTTGCTCATTTGAAAGCACTGTAAAATGACCTAAATATCAAAGATTGCATTTTCTATTAAAAATTAAATCTATTCAGTTATGAATTTAAAAAATATCTAGAGAATCCTTGCTTGACACGAGAATCATGGTTAATATTAGATAAGCGCAAAAAATTTGTAAGGTTCCTCATATATTCTTTTTAAATGAACGTAAACCAAATTTTGGAATCCAGTTTCATTGAAGATTCTTTGTGAATTTTCGGTTGGATGTAAACGCTTCTAGTGGACTCAGATGTGCCAACGACTATTTCCAACGTGAATAAAACTCTTCGATAAGATATTATATGACTCACTCAGCCACTCACTCGCCCACTACTACTATTTATACAAATTGTGGGTCCACCTACAAACATTACGGGCAGTATTTTCATATTTGATTTTACCCTCCTTGTGAATTTTACTCGTCTTTCCTTCCCTGAAAAATAAAAATTAGTTTCCGGGCTTCCCTTGACGTCTTTTGACACGGTTTTAAAATATTTTCAATCTCATTTTTCACCACTTATCCATCGTTAAGTTTTGAAGGCCAGTAGAAAGTCTTTGAATGGGTCATAGACAGTGCTGAACTCTCAGAATTTAAACTGGTATGCTATTAAAAAATTCAGTACAGTACCATTCATTCGTTGTTTAAGTTATGTTACAACTAATAAAAAAGCATGATATATATATATATATATAAGTCACAGATATTTGACTCTTACACGTAAATTAAATTCTTAAATTCTTACAATATATATATATATATATATATATATATTGCCGCCCCGAATGATTGCATTTCAGAACTACTCTTTTCTATTACACGGCTTTTTATAAGTTAAAAATAAAGTTTTACTTCGTTTTCTTTTCGACAACATTTCCTTAAACGCTTTACATGAATGATTTCAAATATTCATCATACTTTAACAACCGGTACTCAGACTTAAAAATTTCGCTATCGGAATGGGCGCCTATAGAGATTTTTCTATGAGAGGTCAAACTCAAAGATAAGACGTACAGTAGAACTAACTTGATACCTGCCTCTGCGGCCTTGAACATCCAGAAGCCGGAAGTGCTCCCCTATGGACGCCTATATGGAAAGTGGCGTCACCATACTGGTGAGTACCTGTTCTGATCACTTCTGGTGATATCCATTAAATCTAATACTGACACCCCTCCAGTTCAATTATTGTTTGTCCTTCGTGATACATTTTGGGAGGATCCATGAACTATTAAGTGTTGTTCTCCCAGACATATCGTACAAGTAGACTGAGGGAAAATTTTACATAGACTGCCATCAGTTCAGTTTGTAAAAATGTACCCAGTTTATTAGTGAGATTAGATCAACTTCCTTTATAAGAGGTAAATTACCGTTAGAAGTTATGTAATTTCTGGTCATTCAACAGTCTGCACCTAATATAAATTGTGTATTCACAGAAATAATTCTTAAGGATGCAATTCATTGGTTGTCCCTTGCTAGCATGAAAGTGAAAGCTATATATACTTTTACCCGTTTGTGAATGAAATCGAATGTCAGATAAATCACAGGTTGTGAACATTTAGATATTTCTACTCAATTACGAAATCGAGTTCTCTTGAGTTCGTTCGTGTGTTTAGATGAATCATCATTGGCTATCATTTGCTGCCACGAGAGTTATATATGCTTTTTCTCGTTTGTGAATGAAATCGAATATCAGTCAGTCACAGGTCGTGAACATTTAGATATTTCTACGCAATTAAGGAATCTCGTTCACTTGAGTTCGTTCGTATGTTTAGATAAAGCAAAGCAACATTTTCCGAATTGTACCCGCTCTTTAATGCGACCATGCATTTAAAGTAGGGGAAAACAGCTGTTTTAGAGTTAGTTCTTACATGTAAGTTATTGCCTCTATAATTCAATTTAAATCGGTGGAGGGCTTGATGAGAGATTACAGATAAAAGTCAATCAGAAAAATGTTATTTGATATTGTTATTTAAAATTTAAGTCACTTTATTTCGGCATTACGTTTGATAGAAGCACAGAGAACAACTGGAAACCCAGAGTCTGAAAGACCTCGATTAGTGGGTTTTTTAACTAATCCCAACAAATGATACATATAATTTGCAAGACAAATGGAACGTTTTTGTTTTTGCCAATTATAATTTAATTGTAAAAATATGTATAATTCAGAGCATGTATTTCAAATTTAGTGCATCCGATCAAGTAGAAGGAGGCAAATATAAAAATATTTAATTCTTATTAAATGCACTTTTAAGTAAGACAAATACTTTTTTTTTCCTGCTACAATTTATATCGGCATTCTATGTCATCAACAAAGGAAAAATCATATGTGGAGTCAAGTTGAAAGGAGGATTTGCGGTTCTGCAATTTATAAGACATCCTTCCAACAATGACAAGACACTGCGACTAACTCCAATTGCATTATACAGAGATTTTGTTTTATAACCCAGGGTTATTACAAATCGTTACAAGTTTTATACAGGAGTCTCCTTTAAGCACCCCAATAACTTTATAAGGAAAAGCTAATGATTGTATACGTCTCGGCTATCCACAGTAAAGTGATCATGCTCGATCGAATAAAAGTGATTGCAGCTCTCCTAACTAAAAAATAAAAAAATTAGGACGATGTACTAGACTACAAAGTGAGATAAAATAAATATGCCAATTACAAAGTTTTAGATCAGTATCTAGTTAGTAATTATTGATCTTTTTATACGCAGTTAGTGGGGAAGGAATTCTTCTAGAAAATAGAAGGATTTCTCTTCTTGTATTTTCTTTCTTTCTTCCGCATAATTAAATTAAAAATGTTCTTTATTCCGATCTTTATGAGACTAAAATATCCAAATGTTCGTCAAAACTTGAGTATAAATAAAATTGCAACTCTTCTTTGTTTTGATTTAGATGAAGAACGAACGCCACATCTATCAGTCTACGCATAGAGGGTTACAATATTTCTACGCAGCGTTGGTTCCAATATTTCTAACAACCATGAAAGCCAAATAGAAGAGTATAAGACACTCAACGAAAAATGATAATTTTTTTCAATTTATTAAAGTCAAGCACATAAACTAATACTGTACGTACATTTTTTTTTCCAAAAGACGTAATGCAAAAAATACTCCAGACAGTACTATTATATACGTACACTTATTATGGTCATAAATGATTCAACGCATTCATTGCGCATATTTGAGTTACATTAAAACTTCGTGCATATCTCGTGCTAAGCGAGGGCTTTTAGAGCTAATTAAGATAATATTTTTTAATAACTACCAATATCAAAGTTTGGCACAGATATCATAAAACTATAGTAAACGGCAACTAAACTATTCCACTTGTTTTACAGTACTTTTGAGCAGAAAGGTTGTATTGAGAAATTAAAATAGTGAGGCAAACATACAAATATACAGATTACTCATATAAATAAGTACACTAAAACATTTAAACACCGTAACAGTTGGACCATTTTGTAGATTAATCCTAAATACACTTTATCCCTATTAGTTTTACAAAAATTCTCACGCACCAGAAACGAACACAAAGTGCGCACATTGAGTTCAGTGAATTACTGCATTCATTATTATAAATGCACAGTAAGCTTGAAAATGTATATTAATTTTACAAAGAAATGTTGCGACCCTTTATTTTGTTTGTATATGCTTAGAAAATCAATTCTGTCATTGAATGGTTGCAAAAATGGTAAATTGAAATATAATTATAGCTTTTTGGTAGTTATGCATTACACCGAAAATTTTAAAATGAAGACCATTTGCCATTACTCACGATACGAAATTCCATGGTTGCCATGAAACGGCGACGATACACAATGTAAACATAACAAAATTCAAAATGATTGAAACACATATTTGAATATAAAGATTAACAAATACCTAACTTAAAGCCATCTTAATTTTGAAAGTATTTTGTTCCTTTTTTTCATCATTTTTAAATTTGAAAAAGTTTCCGTTTACTCTATATAATATAAATTTTAAACATATTTTGTTTATTTTATAAATTTACTAGTACGAATACCCAGCGTTGTTCGTGATTTAAGATGCAAACCTCTGAATAAATAAGTGCCTGCTACATAAATAATACATATGGCATTGCTGAATTAAATAAAAATATTCCGAATCAGCGACCATAGCAACCTCGGAATAAAAGAAAGCAGTAGAAACATTCAGCGTTATACATTTTTGAAAAAGCCACAATTTTCGGATTTATGGGTATGGCAGTCAATGTGACACAATTTTCGAAAAGAAAAAAAAAACTTTACCCAGGGAAGTAAAATTAAAATTTTAAATGTTATCTTTAAAAGTATATGCCGAAGATTCAAGTGAATTTTTCACATAATGTTTATAACGATTAAATAATCGTACTTAAAAATCAAAATAATAATTCTAAAATTACGAAAGTTAGAATTTTGCATTTTAAACCACAGTTCATATCACGACAGATGTTACGTTCACCGATTGCCAACGAATATTTCTATTACTTTCGCTTGGAAAGTCTTAGGAAAATCTTAGTCTGCACCATAATTTTTATTTGAAAATGGCGAAATTTCGACTTCTAAATTCACAACTTTTAAACTAATTCGAATGTAAATAAAACCTCATCGAGGTATCTGGGAACCTGACCTGAACTATCACTGTATAGAATTTTGTAGCTGTGGGCTGCTTAGTGTCATAATGTGAAAATAGTTGTAGTTTTTAACTGCTAGATTTATTTCGTATATTTGTTTCATTTCAGAACATTATAGTCAACTGATTAATTTTTAGAAGTTTTTATCGATATATTAATTGTTTGTGTCCGCAGGTGAAATCTGCCTAACAAAATTTTAGGTCTGTGTATATGCAAAAGCTTTCATAACAACTGCCATCGTTGGGTTCGCTGTGATTTTTTCCTCCCTCTTCAATTAATAGGTTTGTCTTTTTCTTGTTTAAGAATCTTCAAATTTAAATCATGGTGTAATCTGTGGTTGCACAATAAAGTTTCAGTAATAAAGGTTGCATAATAAAGTGTCGTTTCAGAGTAAAAGGTTGTTCGAAAGAGGCGACATTTGAACATAGGTTGTTGCCGATACAGGTTTCACTGTAATAGTCAATACTACCAAAATTATAGCATACGTTTTTAATTATCTCAAAATGCATGTAGTTAATTTTATATCCCTTTGTATTAAAGGAATAAATTGTGTTTTCTTTTTATAGACATTTTAAATGATCTACGCATGATTTCTAGTAAAATTTATTTAGGTGAAATTGAAATATAATAGTGGACAGTCTTGATAATTTTCATAAATATCACAAATAAGAAATTGTGGTATTTGTTTGGGAATAAAATCTCATTGAGAAGCACATTGATGTGCTTTTTAATAAATTATATAATAAAGCAAAATAATTAAAAATAAGGGATCATGTTAGAGAATAAAAGTAAATGATATTTTTATCACAGTGCTGTATTAATTTTATGCATAAATTATCTTACTGTGCAACATTCAATTGTAATTTGTTTGCTCAGCTTTTTCACATTGTATCACTCTCGAAACACACAAAGAACACAATAATCATTATCAGTAGAGGTCATTGCATTTAGATGGCAAAATGGGGTCAAAAAGTAATATTAGCGATGCTCATTAGGGGATTTGTACCGTAGAGAGCGGCAAGTTTTGAAGTCATAAAGAGTACGTGTATAACATCTTTAAAGGTTTTTAATTACTCATCTACAGGTAGTGTCGTTTTAAAACACAAATTTAGTACTTCCTATAGGCAGTACTATTTTAAAACACAAACTTAGTACTTCGTTAAAATTAAGATGTGATTTTAAAGTGATTAAAATATTTTTTTTTTGTGTATTATAGTTAAAAATATTTTTGATTTAAAAAATAATGCAGTGAAATGTTACATACAATTAGTGCGTATAAATTCACAGAAGAATATTTTTATTTTGAAATCTTTCAAAGTTTTCTTTCCACATACAGAAGTATCAGAAACTTCCCTCTTGAAGCTCATGCAAGCTCGATAACCATTCAGCAGATGAGAAAATACTGAGCATTTAAACATAAATACGAATTATCTAATATATTAAGTAATTAGTATATTTGATTGGATTTGGTGTTATAATGGGTTTAAAATCATTATATTCTCAATTAGCGTCGAGAGTATGAATTTGTTTTAGAGCGGTGATCGAACGCAGAATGCTCTGCATTTTTATATGGGTTTAGGATATGATTTTTTAAAACTTTTTTACTTTTCCTGTTGTATATGATAATGTATAAGGAAAGCATTGGAATAGGGTCAAAATTGGAATTTGTTTCGATTAATTTACACGTTTTAAGCTCTCTAGAAAACTTATCAACTGCTTTCAGCGTGACGTCTCTCTCTCTCTCTCTCTCTTTCTCTCTGTGTGTGTATGTATCTGTCTGTGCAATATATGTATTCACTCTAGGTCAAAAACTATCCGGAAAGTTTCCCGAAACTTGGTAGTTACTTATGTGTTTTTCTGGCGCTGATAGATGTTGGTACAATTTGGGAGATAAAATTGGCCTTTTTTTTTAAATAGCACGCAGAAATAGAACAAAATTTGAAAATGTTTAAATATTTAAAAGTAATAAATATGTTTAAATATTTAAAAATACTAAATACGAGTTAACGTTTGTATGTTTGAATATTTTAATTAAACGCTTGTGTTTATGACTAAATATGTATACTGTATGTTGAATGACTAAATTTATAAAATCAACTCCGTTACTCTAGGATAAACCGTTCTTGTGAAAGTTAAGGATTTGGAACCACTATTTTTAAATGCCCAAATTTGCCAAACGAAAAAGAAAATGTAATTAAAATTGAAAATGAAATGTAATTTCAAAATAAGTATCAGTTTCACGTTTTATTTTTTGCGATTAAACTCAGTTTTAGGCATTATGAAAGAAATAAAGAAAATGAATTTGAGTCTGAAGAAAGTCATGAACTGTCCACATCATATGTTTTAATTTAGCACCTCCCCCTTAGCATACCTACAATCATTCCCAAAATTAATTAATGAATCAAAGCGATATAATTTTCGGGAGGTATTCGCATCTCCCCAATAACCTCTCCCACAACCTCCCCTACAGAGAATCATCCCCAAGCTAAGAAATCCTGGGGTAATAATTAAAATAGCCTATAATAAATATAGCCTCTTATCCCACCTTGTCTTACTCCCCTTGTGCAACTCAATATTTCAAATGGAATGATGAATACGGACGACTTTGAAAGCAGGAATTGTTTAAATTCATTTTGCAGATGAGTGTACTGTGCAGATTAACAATGAAGGCAGAAATTAAGTTCTTTCAACCTCCAAGAAATGTGACCCTAACCATAACAATACACGACCGTGGTGGATTGGTGCGTTTTAAATAGGAAGATCAGTTGAGAACTAAGCAAAAGTTGCTTTTTCTTTGTTCTGGTCTGGCTCAAGCTGAACGACACCAACTATCTGTATTGCAGAATGGAATGAAATTGGTGATATTCTGAGCGGGTCACAAATCCTGCCGTAATTTTTTGTGAAATACAGTGGTTAAAAGCTGTTTAGATTTCTACAAATTTGCACTGCGCTTGTAATTCACAAAATCCATCAGTAATTCCATTAATTATTCCATTCCATTACTCCATTATTATTCTATTATTTATTAATTCCATTATTTTTGGTGCTTTGCATGAAAACATACCAGTAAAATTTTTTTACTCACGAATTTCAGATTCTTAATTTGATTTCATTTTATAAAGATATATATAAATCAAATTATAAGAATTTCAGTATTTGGTGGGCATTATATTTTGAGTTCAGAATGTCAGATATTATATATTTTACAATCATTAGATTAATTGTAGAAAATTTTGTAATTTTGTAAGTATAGTAAAAAGTTCATTATTTTTTATTGTTTTATATAATTATATGCATTATCAACATGTCTTATAAATTTTGCTAATATTCTATAAATTTTGGAATTTAGAATTTTAATGAGCACTGCATTGACTGCAACTGCAAATGTAATCGATATATAAGGATATCAGATGTTAGATATTCTACAACTTTAGAATAATTTTAGAAAATTTTGCAGTTATTGTATTTTGAGGAAACATCCCATATTTTAGGTATTTAAAACATTTACATGTATATCAACATATATAATAAACGTAGCCAATATTCTATGCATTTTGAAATTTAGAATTTTCACGGGAACCACAATTTCTACCACCGTAAATGTAGACATATTCATAAAATAACATAATGTAATTGCAGTTCATATTACAAACTGGAGGTTCATTAATCCCCTGCTCTTATATGTTGAAACTTTTATGACAGAATCACTTTCTACATTTTTTTGTTATAAATAAAAATACTTTACATTTACGGTTTCAGAAATCATAGAATAGAAGCTAAGTAGGAACTCCAATGGAATGAAATCATTGAAGCACTCATTTTTATAATTAAAATCTACGGATTTCAGAATCGACGAGCATGAGGGCAGTCTTATCACTCAAATATTCACATCACTTTTCTGTTCCAGACACGATGCAAAGCATAGGCACATGCAGAAATCTAAACTAGACTTTTATAACAGTGGATAAGAAAATATCCATTCTCTGCGTGTTCAGTTGGGGCAAGTGCACTCTGTTCATGCTGTGTCACTGATGAAGGCACACTCCTCGGTCTCAGAGAGGGCAAGGTTTCTCCCGCATTTTGTAGAGAAGGACTTTCTCCACTTTGTCCTTCAGCCAGTCCAGGACTACGGGATCATCACTTTGAACATAGCGTTCGTCGCCAGCGAAATTCAGGATCCAATCCTCCTGAGGGGAGATGGTCAAACAGGAAAAATGTATTAAAATTGATCCATAAAAACAAACACAGGCTTGGATCATGAATATTCTGGGTATTACAAAGCTGTCAAAATTCAGGTTGGAATCGAAGGTCAATTTTGTCAGTGATTTTACATAAAACAACACTGGTGTATTAACCGTTATACAAAGTAGAAAGTTGCCTGTGGGGGCCGAAGTGTTTTAAATGTTTGACCAGGAACAGAAAATTCATTTTGGCTCTAGCACAGGATGTTGTATAATTGGGCGTAAAGTGGCAATTTGCAATAAAGAGTTTAGTCTATAAAATTTGTAAGCAAGTGCAGATAAAGTTTCGTGATAAATAAATACGCCTTGTTTTCAATGGTCATCGATCGTTGCATGAATATGCTACATTGATTGTTCAAAAATTTTCTAGCACCTGAGAAATTTCTGATCTTTAAACATTTTGTTTTTGGTAGTTTTTTTCTGATGAAAGGCAATAACCCAGAAAACAGTTGAATCACGAAAAATATTTTGTTGCTTGAATGCAGAACCCAATCCAAGCAAAGGATAGCAGAAAAGCACAACTATTTACATCAGAATTATTTCTCTGTTATTCTTTAAACCAGAAATTCTGTTCACGACAGTGGGTGCAGTTAAAAGCAAATATGCTCTATATTTGAAATATCAATATGTATCTTACTGGTATTAATGATAAATTATTGATGATACCGATATTGAAAAATTATTGCTGTCCCAGATAAGAGAGTGGGGTGCTTTGGGACTCCTTACATTTTAAAATCAGATTTGAGATTAAAATTTTATTTTATCCACTACGAAACAACCTTTCTCTGCATTTGCTAATGTGCTTTGAAAGCTCTATTGCAATTAGGTAATAATTTATAAAACTTTTTTAATTTTTATAACAATAAAATCTTTTGTGTAAATTTTGTAGACAGTAAAAGTTAGATTAGAATTTAATTTGTTTAAATAAAACAATATATCAAAGAAACGGACATGTATATTTTGAAATTACATGTAAAATGGTCATTGTAGAGTTAAGACTAAAAGCACAGGAGCCTCTGACCAGTTGGGGCACCTTGGGATACATAATGGAATTGTTTTTACAGTGTTTGCTTTTATCCATTAAAGGCACTGTGCCAAGGTTCCCCATCTGGTGGGTATTTTACATTAATATCTCACTAATCCTTGATTTTAGAAACTCGAAACATGAACTAACTTTTAAGTGGGGCTATTCCAAGTCTACCCCGAAAATTCCATCACATTTGGTGCAGTCATTCTCCCGTGATGATGACACACACACACACACACACACAAACAAACAAACACATTTTTAATTTTATTTATATAGATAATAAAATAAAATAAATCTCTGGACATATATGAAAACTTAATTAGAGATTGTCTTGATTTGTTTTTTAATTATAAAATTATTCCCGTTTCATTTATTTTCTAGACGATAAATTATGGGAAAACAGAAACTTAATATTTACCTGTTTTACTTTAATTACGAGATTGTTGGCTTGTATGTGGGGAACAGTCAGGACATCGTCTACATTGATGACCCACTCAACATTCCATCCACCCCAAAATCTGCACTTTTCAAGCAGGAATATGTGGCTATAAAGAAACAGCAATGAGGCACACTGTAAAGTTTAAAGTATAACAAAAGCGTTTGTCTTATATTCTATACCACAAAATCAATAACGAATCAATATTTTTGTGCAATATTGTTTTAGTTTGACATGAGGATATTTTCAAGATTCGCTATTTTGTTCTGATATTTATTATATTATACAGCACTGGGTGAACGTTAGCCGATAACATACGTACAATATGTTGGGAAAATTTGTTTAGTCAATATTGAGCC
Source organism: Amaurobius ferox (assembly GCA_951213105.1). Classification (NCBI taxonomy): domain Eukaryota; kingdom Metazoa; phylum Arthropoda; class Arachnida; order Araneae; family Amaurobiidae; genus Amaurobius; species Amaurobius ferox. Next base: position 26,453,241 of record OX578143.1, read on the forward strand.
TATATTAATTTAATATTTTAAATATTTCCAAGGAAGTGTCATTATTGAGAATATTTAGAAAATAATTCAATATTTTTGTAAAACGACTGGCATGCTAAAAGGGGCAATATTTTAAATAAGTTTGTTGCTTTGGATTGCATTAACACACTAGTCGTACACCCGTTTTTCGTACGGAATACATTATATAAAGAAGCTAAAAATTCACAATTATGTGCAAATTGCTATAGAATTTTGAATGACATTGTTATTCAAAACATTCTATTAAAATATTTAATTTAATTCTCATAAAAATAAGTATAAGAATCTTTGTTCTCACTATACAAAACTATCTTCACAAGCACACCTGCAGAATAAAACATCCTGGCCCTGTTTGAAAACAAATTTGCAAAAAAATATGAAAAAACATTCTGCTAAAATATTTAATTTAATTATCTTATAAAGAAGTATAAGAATCCCTGTTTTTGCTATACAAAATTATCTTTACTTGCAAATCTGGAGAATAAAACATCCTGATCCAGTTTGTAAACAAATGTATAAAAAATATGAAATTGGATCAATATATGCCAATATGAAAGCGCTAAAATGGTATTAAAAGATATATCAGTACTACTTTTATTCTATTTCAATAATTGGCTAAACACAATATATGAGTTTGAAAAATCTTTGCCAAAATGAAATAGATGACGTAAGAAATTAAAAATACCAATAATGTTCTCGCAAGCAATTTAAATCCGAAAACTTTAATTGACGTAATTGAGTCAAAAATGCAATTCCGATAAAATTTAATTTTATATACATTTTATGTAGTATTTAAATCGTAAAAGATTTTATAAAATCGTCTCATAAACACAGAAAAATTCCGCTGGATTTGAAGAAATTAGTGCATATATTTTTACCCGAATGCAATTGAGATGAGTCTGTATTTGGCCATGTTTGATATACAAGCTGAAAGAGTGGGTTAGAAAAGCTTGAGTCCATTGTCCAAATTATTGCGAGAGAGCCCTAAGAACACACTGAGGATTGCTGAAGTGGGGTAGCCTAGTAGTTAAGGCACGGGAATTGCACACGGACGACCCGAGTTCAATTCTCTACTCAAATTGTCTCCATGTTCACGCGGAGTACGAGCACGTTAAATATGTGGATCCGTAACTCCTTCTGAGAGGTTGATGGTAGGGGAAGGAGGGCACGGTCCCTGTGGATACCACCACCACCACTGAGTTCCGGAGGAGCCTGAAGTCTCCTCGTCGGCATTCCTTGTGCGAGGGTTAGGGGCACCTGGTCCCACTCGTCGGCTGGTCCCACTCTTCTGTCCCCGTGGTGTTTCAGGGGGTCCACGTGCTGCAGGATGGGATCGACGGCATTGTCTGTCCGATAGGCTCGGGTGGCCTGTTGAACCTTTTCCCGGCCACACCTCGTAGCTGCTCTAAGCCTTTTTGGCGAATCGTGCGGCCTGGGTCATGAATGAGTTCCATTCTAAATGGGGTGGCACTGTACCGGCCGTTAAAATAGATACCTTACACCTTCGGGTAGGTCGAACAAACAAACAATCTCAGGATTGGCCTGCCGAGGGAAATAGATGTTGTAAGCCCTTGGCGAGTCTCCCGGTTTGGGTCATGGAACTGAGGATTAGGGTGTAGGACAACCCAGGCCCCAGCAGTTAAAACATGGATGCTGCACTCTGAGGATCTAAGTTCGATTATCTGTTCTGTCCAAACTGCCGCCCTGTTAACGAGGAGTACGAGCATATTAAATATGTTGGTACGAAAGTTCTTCCGAGAGGTTGGTTGGAAGCACGGCCCTTATTAATGTCGCCCCCACTGGATTCTGGTCTAAATTGCATGGCACTGTGCCGGCCATCCAAATAGGTACTTTACACCTTCGAGTAGTTCGGACGGTCTAGGTCGAAAAAAGAAAGACTGAGGATTAGGGGCAGGATATCCCACTGGTTAAGGCATGGGGATTGCACTAGGAGGACCCGAGTTCTACTCCCGGCTCTTCCAAACTATCCTCGTGTTTACACGGAGTACGGCCAAGTTAAATCTGTGGGTCTGAAAGTCCTTCCGAGTTGCTGGCAGAGAGAGGAGGGTACGATCTCTGTGGATGTTGGCCCTACTGGGCTTTGGTCAAAATTGGATGGCACTGTTCCAGACGTCCAAAAAGGTATCTTACACATTCAGGTAGGTCAGATGGCCTGGGTAGAAAGACACAATGAACGACTGAGGATTATAATCTTGTTAGTTTAAACATCTTTAACAATAGTTTATTAAGTCCAGAAAATTTTTGAATTAAATTCACTCAATATCGGCGAAATTTAGATAACACATGGAAACATTTTATTTTCGAGTTAAGAAATTATTTTTACGAATGGCTTAGGTTGGAAATTAATTTTATTAAGTGAATAGATTTTGTGGAAGATTAAATTACATCCTATATTAGAAGCAAGAAAACGAATATGGATTTTGTATCATGTATTTAAATATAAAGATAATTAAACTGCTTTTTATTCAGTAATAAAACACATCAAATATTTACTATTTAAGAAAATATATCATTATTTTGTAATATACTAAACACATAAAATATCCAGTTCACCGGTACTTCAAGTGTAATGCCTAGTAGCTAGCAAGTACAAAATGATTGCGATGGATTGACGATATAAAAGTGACGGTAAAATAGCGATTGGATGCATGTTCTCGCTTATTTGCTGTGATTGGCTGAACCTTTTGCAAATGTAATTTATAGTGTGTTACATTTGAAGGTTTCTTATACAGGGTGAGTCGGAATTGTTTTTACAAAAGCAGAGGGGTGATAATACCCCACCAGACGAGCAATAATTACCATGTAACATAGGGCCGCATTGCACTCAGAGAGACAGAAAAGAGTAAAATTAGAATACAAACCTGCACGTACACCTGTGTTGGGAAAGCGAATGAACGATACCAAACGTTACACAAACAGATTTATTGTGAAGTGACAAACTCACAGCAAGTGCTCAAAGTGGCGACCACGCGTGTCGTTGAACCGTTCACACCGGCGAAGGAATGGCTGACCCATCCTCTCGAAGATTCCGGGTGTTGTGTTAATGTGGTCTGCGGCAACAACGATGCGCGCGACGAGATCTTCCGCCGAGTCCACAGGCGTCTCGTACACTAAAGATTTCATGTGGCCCCAGAAGAAAAAGTTCAGTGGGTTGAGGTCTGGTGAGCGAGGAGGCCCCGCCACAGGTCCGCCACGTCCGATCCAGCGTGCGAGATATGTGGCTTTCAAGAAGTTCCGGACCGTGATAGAAAAGTGTGCCGGGGCTCCATCGTGCATAAACCGCATGTCGCTCTGGATGGGGAGCGGAACGACCTGCACTAAACTGGGCCGCTCGTGTTCCAAAAAGATACGGTATGTTGCGCCGGACAAACAGTCTGGCAGGATGTACGGGCCGACCAGGTAATCACCAAGGATACCTGTCCAAATGTTCACGGTAAATCGGTGCTGGTGTTTACGATGGGTTGTGCAGTGGGGATTACAGGCAGACCATACGTGTTGATTGTGCATGTTGAAAATGCCTTCTCTGCTGAACGTTGCCTCATCGCTAAATGAAATTAATGCAGGCAATCGTGGATCGGTATTCCTCATCCCGAGCATCCACTGCACAAAGGCTTCCCGGCGGTGATAATCATCTTGGTGCAAAGATTGCACCTGTTGCACGTGGTAGGGGTGCATGCGTTCCTCGTGTAAAATATGCCACACCACTTTCTGAGAAACACCCATTTCGTCTGCCACCGCTCGCGTACTGGTGGACGCTGCTACAGCAAATCTCGTCAGGACTCGCTCCTCCAGTTCAGGCGTTCGTGCAATTCGCGAACGTCCTGCATTGCTGTTAGCGATGGCGAACGACCCGGTTTCTCGCAGTCGTCGATCGACACTGGCAAAGATAGGATGACTGGGAATACGACGCGTTGGAAACCGCTGCTCGTACAATCTTCGTGCTGCGCGTCCATTCCCTTTGGCTTCACCGTATGTGAGGTCCATGTCGGCCAATTCCTCGTAGGTGTACTCCGCCATAGCATTCATGCAACGTGTCGGACGATGTTATCACGGGAATAACTTGCAGCGTTGAAGTTGTGCCGGTTTTTAAAGGGCAACGTGTGCTCTGATTGGCTATCGCCGGAACCTACTAGGAGCCAGTTATGCTGATTCTGCTCCCTGATCATTTGCATACGGTAACTGCGTTCGTGTCTGGCGTAGGATATACTACGTAGGCAGGTACACAATGACGTCCGAGGCGCTGACTGCGTCATGCTCGACGCGGTTCGACGTGCCTCTTTTCGGCCTCTCAGAGTGCAGTGCGACCCTATGTTCCATGGTAATTATTGCTCGTCTGGTGGGGTACTATCATCCCTCTGTTTTTGTAAAAACAATTCCGACTCACCCTGTATGTGATATAACTGTAGAAGTAAACTGTCAAATCTCCATAAACAATTTTGTATGGATGATGAAACTGATCATACAAGGAAAAAATGAGAATAGATTTAATTTTGTGTATATTTTGTGGCCTTGCGAAAATGCTCCACAATCCCATGTGGCAACACGGGCCTAAGTCTTAGACTTACTTGTCAGTGAGTAACGCAACTCTTGTTCTGTCGTGAGGCGCGAGTGCGGCGTGAGCCCAGTAAATGTCTGTCTCAGCATAATGACCTTTGCTAACTTGCTCCAGCAAGTGACACCCAGCAGCTAAATACGGTGAAAACGGACGAAGACCCTGAAAAATATATGCTCAGCTATTCAAAACGTTCCATACTATACACACGGCTAAGCACACAAAAATCAGGCATGAAACAGTATAAAATTGTGTACGATAGAAGCAAGCAAACAAATGTTAAATTCTTAGAGCTAAAAGTCGTAAATATGTGGCGGTTAGCACAATGAAGTTTTACTAACTTTAAGAAATAATATACACATATAAAACTAGCCATTTCACACACAATTTGTGCACACACAATTTGGGCGCGGTAGCCCATTGGTTAGCGCGCTGGAGTTGCACTCGGTTGGCCCGGGTTCGATTCCAGCCACTGCCAAAACTGCCGCCGTGTTCATGCGGAGTACGATCACGTTAAACATGTGGGTCCGAAAGTCCTTCCGAGAGGTTGGTGGTAGGGGAAGGAGGGTACGGTCCCTGTGGATGCCTCCCCCACTGGGTTCCGGTCTAAATTGGGTGGCACTTCCCGACCGTCCAAACAGTTACCTTACACCTTTCTGGTAGGTCGGACGGTCTGGGTCTCAACAACAACACACAATTTGTGCGTTGTCAATAGCTAGTCTCCCTCCGGGGAATGGGGACCCCTAGAGGGTTGTGTACGGATTTTAGCTCCTTATATAGCTTTGGTCCTCCTTCCCTGGAGGTACGCAAATCCGTAGATTGTTGCCGAGAGTTTTCACTGGGGCTCATGAAGTAAGCTCTTTACAGGCTGCGGGGAGGGCCAGGCTTTTATGACCATAGTCCCAAATCCGTAGGCGACTGGAATCGCGACCACCTTCTGGCTTCCGCCAGGTGAATAGTTTCGCCGAACTCGTTTCTCTGGTCGCGGTCTCGCCTGATTGCGGATAACAAAGCTTTGGTCCTCCACCCCTCAGTCGGGGAAAATCATACAAGATCGCCCGGAGGTATTGGCTAATCTATCAATAGCTAGTTATTGAATGTGGCACTAACGCATTTAATCGAAGTTTTTGATAAACAGCTTTAATTGTTGGGAGCGAAAATATATTAAATTATGCATTTATTGTTTTTAGAGACAACATGGTGCAAGTTAAAAAAAAAAAACCTTTGCATCGTCTCTCCGAATTCGAATTTTTTCGTTGATCTGGAAGCTGAGGACGGACGGATCGAGTGAGACTAAAAACGAGATCATGGCTGAAGTGGAAGTGCTCGATAATTAAGAAAAGTGGTTTGCGATAGCGATGGGCGCAACGATATAGATGTATCGATAGTAAATCTTTTGATATATCGATATTTCATATCGACACACTTACATGCATATGATATTCACTGTGTACCGATATAATATTTAACGACACGTACCTCAATTTTGATTGTGATGTTGATTAATTGATGATTGTGATGATGCAATTTCACCATGGGCCATTTTATTTTATTTCTTGCTCATAAGGTTCATATGGCTCTAGAAAATACGCCTGATAGACGTCCCACTACTGCCGGTGACCGAATTTAGTTTGACTGGAAAGGATCAGTTATATCTCTTCAAAAGTTTTGATACATTTAGTATTAAAAATGGCTGCAGTGTAAGTAAGATATATTCAGGGGAATAGGTTGAATTGGAATTTCGCCTAGCGGAGAAACTCATAAGTTAGGAAAACGAAATAGACGAAAAAGTTGAATTAACGAAGTTGTAGAACATTGTTTGATGAGTATTAATCTAGCCTAAAACTGTTACAGAAAGCATTGTTTGACACAATAGGATTTTGGGGAAATGGCTGTCCTATTCAAGAATTATATAATAAACAACACTTAATAAAGACAAATCTGGTATAGAATTTGTTTAAAATCGCCTTTTTTAGAGACAACGCACCTTTGAATTCCAGAAAGAATAGGATCGTGTATTTTGACAAGTAGTAAAATCCTATAATGACCTTTATTACCGCAACCGTTGTAGATATGCAGGGCTACAAGGAATGTCCTTTCTCAGGCCAATATCTTACGAACTATGGCAACTTGCTAAGTACTTCCTGTGCCATTGTATTGACCGTGGGTGTACTAAGAATAGTACACCCACGATATGAGATGGTGAGTCACAGCAGTATAATAAAGATACATCACTAAACGATACACATTAAATCGCCTTATCGATGCACCCCTTCAGTTTGATCATCACTACTATGTATAATCAGGGCTTCCCATTTGCACCTGAATTTGAACCTAGCACCTGTGGTTTAATGGGCCAGGCATTCGCTCGGCAACGTGGTTATACTGAAGACAGTGGTTGGTTCCATATTTTCCATGAACCATTTTACACGCATTTAAATTTTCAAAACTTTCACACCCAAGTACGCAATTCACTGCACAATACTACACATACGAAATACATGTTATTTTAACTTCGAAGTTACCTACCTCTGTAGGATTTATGTATCTTGGAAGCCTCATGCGAAGAATCACGCATTCACCCATTTCCGCCGCTCTGTTGGAAGAAAAGTTCTATTAATGAATAGAAATTATTGCATTAATGAATAGAAGAAAAGTTTAATTAATGAATAGATATCATTCCATTAATGAATAGAAGAAAAGTTCCATTAATGAATAAGAATCATTCCATTAATGAATAAAATAAAAGTTTTATTAATGAATAGAAGAAAAGTTCCATTAATGAATAGCAATTATTGCATTAATGAATAGAAGAAGAGTTTAATTAATGAATAGATATCATTCCATTAATGAATAGCAGAAAAGTTCTATTAATGAATAGATATCATTCCATTAATGAATAAAATAAAAGTTTTATTAATGAATAGCTATCATTCCATTAATGAATAAAAGAAAAGTTCTATTAATGAATAGAAATCATTTTATTAACGAATAGACATCATTCCATTAATGAATAGCAGAGAAGTTCCATTAATAAATAGAATTCATTCCATTAATGAATAGACATCCTTCCATTAATGAATAGAAGAAAAGTTCTATTAATGAGTAGAAAAGAAAAATGAACACAACAGGTCATCAGAGGATTTAATTTGAAAATCATACACTTATTTAGTTAAAAGTATTTTTAGACTCGTAAGAGTGATTGCATTGACTATGTTTTGTATATTATTAAAAATATTATTAACATAGTAATGATCACGATCAGTTGCAAAGCGTCAGGGAGAGAAGAAGGAACGTGTTTTTCCGAATAATTTACGATCAAGTAAGTCATTTTTATTTTAATTATATATTATTCGAAATAAATGTGTAAAATATTTTCTGTGTAAACAAACGAAGGGAGATGTAAACAGATTTTAGCTCCGATTAGTGAATAATAATGTTGCGCTTACCAAAGCAAAATAGATTAAATAAATAATTATCTAGAGAAAAAAATATATTTCGGTACTTAACTATAATTTGCTTCATTTTAGCATTTCAGACGTCTGTCTTCCAATGAGTTCGTGGAAGACGGACACACTAAGATGTGAGTATTAGTCTTCTGTGCACAGTCTTATGATAGATGGATATTTTGTAACGATGGGTTTTCTAATGCGAAATAGCCGATATCCGCAATGACAGCAAGAAAGTGTTTTATGCACCTTATCACATCTAAAGGAAAGAATAATTGTACCGAATTGAAAAAGAAATTGCGATGGCTCAGTCCGATAAAGCTGGATTTGCTTGTAAAATGTCTTGTAAAATAAACCTTAAACAAAATTCAGTTAAGTTTCTGTCTGTCTCATTTGTTTCCATTTACAACAGATAATATATGGTAACTAAAGTGAAATTGAAACAAATTAATCTTTTGAAGTTACGAACCAATATCAAGAGTATACAAGATAGAGAAATCTTAGCAGAATAGGTTTTACAGAAAATGATGTAACTTTTAAGTTGAACATCTTTTCCAAAAAGTCTATTAACTTTATGTTTTCTGTTTTTTTATATCTACGTTATAATCTCTAACTATGAGATGGGTCTATTCGGGTCATTGAAGTTCTACGCTATTATAACCACTCTATTTAAAAAATGAAGAGACCGATACCAAATCTAATTATATGTCCTTGTAAGGCTTTTGAAGGACTAACATTACTCGCTTGTTGCACGTAGTTAGAACTTTTAGTTTTCGCATTACAAACTTTAAAAACGGAAATGCTTAATCTTCTTCAAGTAGATAATACGATTACACGAAATCTGCAAAAGATTTGATAAAAGAACAAACAAACAAAAAACAGATTATTGATTTAAAAATTAGATTTTCTACTGAATAGCTTCGTTGTTTATTTTTTCTCTTTACATTTTATATTCTAGAAGATATTTTGAATGTATGTAAGTAAAGTGAAGCGAAAACTTACTCGAACAAAACCTTTTAATTGTTTTCGAAACAAAAAATAGTTCAAAATATTAAAAGTATTTCTATATATTCATAAATGGTATCTTGTTTCCGAAAATACAAGTATAAATAAAAAAAATGTCAATTAAGTTCGGAGATATAAGTGTCTGAAGTATTTACACTTTTCGTAATGCTCCGATTTCAGCTGGATGCCCTGACCATTGACGTTACTCCCCTCAAAAATTCAAACCGGTTAATATCTGCAAATTTGTATACGAAACAAAAAATAAAAACAGGTTTAAATAAATCTATATAAATTTTTTTAATGAAATGATATACATTTACCTTCTTATACCATCAAAAGCCATGCTGACCATGTCCATGACGCCCCCAGCGGGCTTCGTGATCAAACCCAGCAGACCTTTGCCAATGCCACGGAAGAAGCCTTCAAGACCTTCAAGCTGACCCCCTGTTACAAAAACAGTACACACTACTAGTAACACCCAATGCACCAATACATATGATTCTTAAAAGTGACAGGTTGTCGCTGAAACTGACCTGTAACGGGTTGCACAACAACTCCTGAAAGTCCGAGTCCAACTCCTAGCACGAAGCTCTTAGCAGCTGAAGATAGGGTCTCGGGTAATGAATTGGGTCGTAGTTGTAACCTGTGCTGTCTTTTCTGAGAAATGAAGAGATAAAAGTGGTACGTTAATAGCAAAAGAAAAATACAGATAGAATCACATTTTACAGAAAAAAAAAAAAGTTTTCCCGTAATTCACTAGCATTCACGTTTTTTTTTTTTTTAATTTTTGATGTGAAATATCTTAGGGCGAGGGTACGGAGAAAATCATGAAAGAAATGTAACTGAAGTATGTAACGAAAGAGACATCGTATTTTTGCGAATACGTGCCAGAAAACTATTGTTGTAATTTGAAGGTCTAGTTCGCTTGCCTTTGGCGACACATTCAGCGACTTCTAAACTTTTGCTGAGTTCTGAAAACTTCTCGAATTTTGTAGATTGGCTAAGAACTTCACAATTTAAAAACTAAAACAATATTGAAACTGTTTTTTAGATAAATTGTACTATCGTCACACAAAACACACATTAACCTTTTCCTATATGAGAAAGGAGTGATGTTTTAAATCAATCTATAAGGGCCAACAGAGTTACTAACGATTTCCTTATATTTTGACTATGAACTCAAGTATGCAGTTTAGTTTAAACTCTTCGTATTTTATAAACTTGAAAGAAATAAAATATAGCTTCTATGAATCTTATTAAAGAGCTGTATGGGTAGTTAAAAGTATACACATTAATTGGACATTTTACATCAATATTGAAATAATGACACTACTTCTATATTACTCATTAAATATAGGGATTTTATTTCAAATTTAATATTCTTTAAAACCAAACATATAACATATCTCTATGTGTTAATACTCTGTATGAAGGGATCAATGTGACTGTGGCCAATAATGTGCTGAATTGTTTATATCAGTTAATAAAATAAGGGTTATGAAAGCAGTATAATCATTTAATTAAATACAAAGCTAGCACTCATAAAAGAATACATTTTCATCATTTTTGTAAAAACAAGAACTTTTAAAATTTATATTCAGAGCTGGGAAGTTTCTAGCGAGATGGTGGAAAATGTACTCCCTTGAGTTTTGCAACTGAAGTTGAGTTTTGTATACTTCTTGGCGATGCAAGGCACAGAAAAACTGTACATATATGTTAGCAAGGAAATTACCTTTCTATAATCTTCATCAAATGTCAGTACAGACAGAGTCTGACCAAGAGATCCTGTCACTAGAGAAATAGCTCCAGCAGGTCCGCCTGAAACGAAGTAAGGGTCATAAAAACGTTATAATCGCTTAATTAAATATTAGAGTCATATATAATAATCATTTAATTAATTCTACACATATATATATATCCATCTATCTATATTATATATATATATATATATATATATATATATATATATATATATATATATATATATATATATATATATATATATATATATATTTGAAATGTAATAATAAGAATTATGTAAAAATAAAAAAATACAATTCAAGTAATATTAACATCACCATAGAAGCAAATTCAAAGCCATAATGCCGATAAGAGAAAAGAACAGCACCATCCCAAATTCGATGATTAATTAGAATTAAATTCATCGTCAGGTCTGAGTATTTAATTCCAATTAACCCAAACAAATGCCTGTTTCAGATTAAGCAATAGTACATTACTATAAATACTTAAACTCAGACTACAGGCAACAAAAAATGAAAAAAGGATACATTAAGAAAATTGTATTACCATGCGGCATGAACCATTCTCCTACCACGTGTATACACGATCAACATCATCAGCTTAATCTAGAAGCACCGGAATGAACAAGTCGAAATTCTACCAGGGAGGCAGTACGAACGTTCACGGAGTTACTCCCAAACCCGTCCAGTGAGTCTAAGCTGGAGACTGGACAAGCAATTCAGAATACAACTTCCCAAATATGCAAACATGAATATGAATATGAATCAAAGATGAAAATTCCTACTAAACAAGTAATTCATATGAAAAATGGATAATCGAGAATGCCACTATACACCATTATAAGGGCGCTCAAAACGTAGTTTGGGAGAGAGAAATAAATAGTATGATCGTTAATATGTATAAAAACTTTAAAAAATGTAAGGATTGATTGTTATGAATATTAATAAAATATGGAACATTAGATTTCATGAATGTATTTTTGAAAATTATGGAAATCATTGATAATATTAATTTTTATTTTATTGAGTATGGATATGATAGATATAACTTGGACAAATGTATTACTAGCGTAAACATAAGAGAAAAAAACAGTTTATAAGTAATTTATTAAAAAAGCAACAAGGAATAAAAATCATGAATTTGAAAAGATTCAACAAGTAGAAAAACTGATACTAACTTTTGAAAAGCTACAGATGGGAATAAAACTGTGAATTTTCAGTACATCGAAATTACGTTTTCAATTAATCAATCAGCATCGATTGCCGGTTTCGTGCTTGCCATCACTCACTATCACCAAATGGCAAGTTATATTATCAGAACTGTTCAACTGTCATTTTGGGGTTGCATTTATCCCATACAGGCATATATGTGGCTAGGGATCACGCCGCGCATTACGAATATTCAGCAAATTTTATAATCAAAGGTTTCTTCAAAATGTCAAAATAAAGTGAGACTGAGTAAATTTTATAACTTGTGTTCAATATTCAATTGGATTATAGGAAGTGTTACGTTAGCAACAGTTAGCAGTTAATATTAAATTAAATTCTATAAGGTGATCTCAAAGCAAAATGATTCAGTACTAGTTCTCTTTGGAGAACACTGCACTTCTGCGATAACGAATAAAAGATCTGAAACAGATTCATTTGCAAAGTTAAATAGCAAGTACACTGTAAATACAAGTATCTTAAATTCGTCAGTTTATGTAACTGAAACTCCATTCAGATAAACTCGTATCTAAAATAGACTTTTCAGATTCGAGGTCATGTCTAGAAATATACGAGTTTATGCCTGATTGAAATTTCAGAAACGAGTACACACATGAAAGATACGTTTCGATGTTTATTGACTATCTTGTTTATATCAGTGGACGAGACTGACGGCAACATCCGTAGTGGTAAAATTTTAAAGTTCGTACTTATACGATAAGGTTCTAACATTTTGCAGAAACAAATGGTGCAAATAGCAAGCTTTAGGCACACCGTTTCCGCAGGTAGAATAAGAAAGGTAATTTGCTAACGATAGTCGATCATCCATTAAGTATCGTATTTTGTGTGTATAGTTTGATCTCTGCTATGTTTAGAAAATATCTTGGCATGCTATTCGATTGAAGATTATTGCGGTATGGAGTTGCTGAACAGCGAATTCGGAAGAAACGCTGTGGATGTTGCACCGCAGTATGCATCATGATTTCTTATTTTTCCCACATACAACTGTTAGGTCACGTGACATAGAATCATGCACTGTGGCAAATAATGGACATATTGCGTATACGCTACGTTAAACTGTATGTTATATAAATAACGATTTTATATTAAATAAATATGCATTATCTACTAATATAGCAATGGTCTGCAATTGCCTTCTTTTATCTTTCATAGTTTCAGAGATAGGAGGGCTAACTTCCAAATTTTATCGCTAAGAGGGAGGTGCTTCCGCCAGTCTCATCTGGCAGTGCATGGTCAATTGATTAATTTACTAAACTGATTTATCACTTTCATGTGCTCTATCTGCCATTATTCAAAACTTATTTAGCTTACTTGCAATCTTACCGGTCACCAAGTGTAAGTAAACAATGCTTCATATAATTAGTTCAAATTCGAAGAATAATATATGGCCAGCAATGGCGTATCACTTATTAGAGAAATACAACTGACTTTAGAATCTGACAACAATTTAAGATGTAAGTATCGAGAAACTGTCATATTTCAGATGAGTAAAAGCATTAGAAAAAAGCTGCGACAAATGCTGTAAAAACTGTGACATTCTATATTCAGATGCGTGAGCATCTGAATATAAATGTCTGTATTTACTGCGTAGCCTAGTAAAAATCTCCACTAATCATTACCTATAACATGTCCCAAAAGACTCTGTGCTCCTCTGGCTAAACTTTCAGCAAACTCGTCGGGTCCTTTCACTGAACCCTGAAAATAATTGAAACAGCATTGGTAAACTACATGGGATAAATTACTTGTATTAGCAATACTACTGATTGCTAATAATTTATCTGTGGTGTTTTAACTATGATAATAGTGTGTCTATTAGATTTTTAAATGTGCTGATTATATTTTAATGCTTAATTCTTAAATGCCTGCATCTCTTTAAAGTGCAGTTAGATTTCTTTAATTACAGCCATTTGTAGTATTATTTAGTACATTGCTTTGGTGGCCGCAAAACCTACCTACTTTCAGCATATCTGGATAATTAACAATTGTAATAATCTTAAAGAATCCACAATTAGATCTAAAGGTAAATAGAAAGGTCTTCAAATTTATTAAATTACACATTATCAATTTACATCATTATATCTAACAATATAAAGAATATCCTTCTTCTTCTGACACATATTAAAAGTAATTAGCGAGAAGTAATGCCATACTTTTGTAATAATTAGTTGGAACACTTGGTGGGACAATTTAACCATTATTTGTAAATTTTAGATAATAATATTATCCTCACATAGTCATTAATAGTACAATACCTGATGAGGTCTTTTCGCACATGCTGAGTCAAACGCATAAATAATCTCCATACATATTTACACATCTGGATCACAAGATGTAATGTTGAAGTTCTCCTTCAAGCATTTCACCGTACAAGGTACTCATACAAAATCCAACTTGAAAACCAACTACTGCTGGCTCTTAAACCTCTCTCATCTCCATCACTCTCAATATATGTGTTCCCTTCTTTTCCTTCCAGTGGTTATATGCACTGGCTTCCAAAAGTTAAGCACGGACGGTTAAATTAACAAAAATGGAAAAGTAAAGTTTTGATTAACTCAAAATTGTACATGAAGGTAGCAAATGTGTTTATGCATTAAAGAAAACAGGAATTATGTTCAAAGATGGAAAAAATATTTACTTTTCGTAAGTCCTATGATGACGTCACACTTGAGTCATTAACAAAATGATGTTTAAAGGCAAACAAACCAAACAAAACTTACATTAATATGGTATGTGACCACCCCGTAACTTTACACAAACTTTACAACGATTTTTCGTGCTTTAAATGAGGTGATAAACCATCGCAGATGCGAGTAATGACCATTCCTCCAATAGGACAGTTTCCAACTCTCTGAGACTGATTGAAGGAGGTAAACGTACAGAGACAGCACGCCCGAGGGCATCCCAAAGGTTTTCAATGGGATTAAGGTCGGGGGAATACGCCGGCCACTCCATACGAGAAATGCCCTCACTTTTCAGGTATTCGTCAACAATGTTAGCTCGATGAGGTCGGGCATTATGGTCCATAAAGAGGAATCAGGATCAACTGCTGCAGCGTAGAGTCTCGCAATGGGGTCTAGGACTTACCGCGCAGTCGTCACAGAACCGCCTTAAAGATGTGCAGCTCTGTGCGATATCCTATTGAAATCTCAGCCTACACCATGACGCTGCCACCTCTGAATGCGTGATGTTCTATGATGCTCTTGGCCTGATTGCATGTGCTTCGTTCTCTCCAGACCCTTACACGCTTATTATCTGGGCAAATTCCAGGGCAAATCAGGACTCGTCCGTGAACAGGACGTTGCACCAATCTGAGACTGTCCAATTGCCATGTTGACGACACCACTTTAATCTTGCTCCTCTAGCTTGGACGGTTAGTGGAACATAAAAATGTGGTACTCAGTCTTATAGTCCCTTCACATGGAGCCTTCAGCGCACAGTACTGGTAGATATTATTTTACCAAGTACCGCTACAACCATGGATGTAACAGCTGTGGAAGTCGCTCGTTGATTTTGCTTAGCTACTATAGCAATATACCGATCATCAGAGGAGATGGTAACCCTTGGACGACCGGGCACAGGTTTCCGGACAACTATTTGACTTTTTTGGAATTATTTCCATAATCGAGAAATTACCGAATGATCAACGCCAAAGAAAATGGCAATATCTTTGGTTGACTGTCCTGCTTCAATGCGTCCGACAGCACGCCAGCCCTCACATTCTGTCATTTGTCTTCTTTCAGCCATAGAAACACGAATATCATCGAAAATAATCCTACAAAAGTTATAAACACTTTGTATCAGCATTTAAATGCACCTCCTCAAATTCTTCAGAATGCTGGAGTCTTCAACACTGCCTAAATAGCATATACCTGGACAGTCAATCGTGATTGGCTGTAACATACGATATTTGCATAGTGCCATCTACATCCGCAGCGATTTTCAGCCACTCAAATTCAAATACGTTTTCGAAAAATGAAAATTTGCATTGCATGTTTAACTTTTGAAAGTCAGTGTATATACTTTTACTCCCCCAGACAGTCCACGTGCCACATCTCTCTGGAACGCAGACTTTTCGTCTCCGCTCGATTCATAATCCTCTTCTTAATCCAGTTTTGCTAGGCATGCAAACTTCTTGTCTACGCGCTTCGACTATCCCCTGTGCTTGATTAAATATTGATATTTTTTATTTCTGGCATTACAAATTGTTAAAACATGACAGATCAGTATTATAAATATTGTCATTCGATTTTAAATAAAAATGATTTAATGTATGCATGATAATAAATAATGTTATTCGATTAAATCCCAAATAAAGCACCTATTTCAGTAACATCTATTGACATAATTATTTCATATCATTTCGACTTTTAATATCAAATATTCAAAGACGTGAGGGCTTTAACGTCGTGCGATCTCTCTCTGAAAATCTATAGGTTTCTTGATTACCGAATGAAATAATCGAACTAAATATTATGGGAATTGTATAATTTGTTGGAGTTATATTCTGACCCACAGACTGACAGATAAATATCCTCAAAATAGCTGATTCGGATGTTCAAAACATGTTAATCGATCCGAATCTGAGAATCGTATTTTTCAACCCATTAGAATCGTATTTTTTTAACCATACCCCCCCTCCCCCAAGCGAAAATAGCTTATAAATCTATATATTAAAAACACAAGCCTTTTTTTTGTCTTTCAATTTCTGATAATTTATCAAACCGATTTTCAATAATATTTTTCTGTGTGATAGCTGATACTTTTCGTATGAACAGAGTGCATAGAACTTCAGTTCAAAACCTCAGATATTTAAATGGGGTGGTAGGATATTCACTAAATTCTTTTATTTTTATGCTGTGCCTCAGAATTATTGCTTTTAGTTTTTAAGTTTCGCAGCAGGTTTTAATTGTATTTTGTAAAAGCACAAAATTTCCTTTAATGAAGCATACTCACTAAGAATGGTTCGTAGAAGAAATCTCCGAGTCCTCTAGTGAAATCTTTAAGCAAACCGAACGGATTGCCCAGTATGTCTAATCCGAGCACTAAAACGTACATCTGCTGAACCAGTTGAGATTTGTAATGGCTGCGTGCATCAGCCAACAAATCTCGTGGTCTGGCGAACAGTCCACGTCTCTCATAAAACGCCAACCTGAAAAGAAAGAAAAAATATGATGTGGGCAACACATGACTTTCCTTACTGCATGCATGACTTTACTTCGTTCACAGCGAAATGACGACAAGATACACCCCACAATATTTTTCCTTGGAATGTTGCACTAACATTTGACAACACATACAATGGGCAGAAAGTGCTTCAGCACAGTAACAAAAATCCCGAGTGAATTTGCGTTACTTCAAAAATAATTCCTCCACAGATTTATCACACATTGTTACATCTCATTCAATTATAGAGGACACATACTAACAATAAAAATATCTTAATTTCTTTTTTCAAATAGTAGTATTTAATTTGAATATGCAGAAGTAGTCAAAAGAAGTAAGGCAAAAATAGTTTCCGAACGTTATATGCAGATCATTATAGTAACATGTAGTCCAGCTATCTTTCAGTTAAAAGAATTGACGACTAAAATGAAATCTTCAGAGTTGTGTAAAGAGTTTGAGCAATCACAATATTTTCGAATACAATATGATGGAAGTTACCAAAGCAGCTGGTGAGTTAGTGGTTTTGTTAAAAGGGACGGATTATCGATATACAAAATATTTGAGAAATGATTAAGAAACCACAGTATATTATAAATAGATATAATTAATTAAAATCTTCCACACTTAGAAGGCGTGTTGGTAGACCTTAGTGCACCGAAACTTACAGCTTCATTATAAACTGATTGTGATATATAAGTATCAACCCAAACACATACTACTTTTACTTACAATACTTACTACTTTTTTAATTTAATGTAAATTTTTTGATAAATTAATTTGAAAAATATATAAAACGCGTAGAAGGTCCAAAACGATTCATTATAGGTAAAGTTTGTATCATTCGTCCTCTAATGAAAAATTACGTATGAGAATATTATTTATTAACAGTATTGAAGGTTCTGATATTTAAATGATTTTTTTTCAAAAGTTTATTAAAAATTTGAGGATGGGGGGGGGGGCTTCTGGACATTTGATCATATTTAAAATCAATAGGATTTCAGTTTTCATTAACTGCAATTAGTGTATAATTTTTTTTTTAAATGTTTCATTCATGCGTAAGATATAGCTTCCACAGACTCTTTCTCACACACACATACCTCAATGTTTAAAGGTATGCTGAAAATGTATCTTTTCGTCAAAAACTCAAATTATAATTTTCGACCCTGTCTACATTATATTATGTACTAGCAGCATACCCGTTCTTCGTACGGAATATATAATATAAAGAAACTTATAACTCGCAATCACGTGCAAATTCTGTTAAAATATTAAATTTATTGCTCCTAAAGAGAAGTTTAGGAATATCTGTTCTCACTATGCAAAATTATCTTCACCGGCAGCTCTGAAGAATAAAACATCCTGGCCCCTTTTGTAAGCAAATTTGCAAAAAAAAAAAAGGAATTGAATCAATATATGCAACCCCGTACTACTTATATTGTCGCAGATTAGAAAATATGCCAGTGTGTTAGTAGAAGATTACCCGTATTACAATATGAGTCTCAAAAATATTTGCCAAAATAAAAGAGATAACGTAATAAATTGAAAATATCAATAATCCCCGTAATCTTTATACCGGAAGGTCGTAATTGATTCAAATATATGCCAATATATATCAAAATACATGCCAATACACCTGTACTACTTATATTCTCGTAGAGTAGAAGATATAATGCATTTGTAGAAGATTACTCGTACAACGTACTATATATAAGTTTCAATAATTTTCGTCATAATAAAACAATGGCATAATAACTTGAAAATATCAATAATCCCTGAATCAACAGACCCCGAAAATATCAATTATAATAATGTTTAAACCTGAAGACCGTAATTGATATTATCCAGTCAAAAATGCAATGTCAATGACATTTATTTTATATACATATCTTTATTATTCAAATCGGAAAAGATTTAATATAAAATCGTATGCCGCATAACACATTGGATCAGTTGCTAAGCGACATGATATCATTTGCTTCAAATAAATTGATGGAAATCATATCGTCTGAATAATGTGAGCTCCATGGAAGGTTTGGCGACATTTTAGTCAATTTAGCGATAACTTAAAAAATCGCCAAATTTATCGCCAAGTGGGACTGTAGGACTGATAGTCCCATTTTGCGACAAATTGACGAAACATCATCACAATACTATCCCCTGGAGGGTACGGTCCCTGTGGATGCCTCCCCCACTGGGTTCCGGTCTAAATTGGGTGCCACTTCCCGGCCGTCCATACAGTTACCTTACACCTTTCTGGTAGGTCGGACGGTCTGGGTCTCAACAACAACAATACTATCCCCTAACAAAACACAATTATTTTCATTTATTAAGCACGATTTTATCAATCCCATGATATTTTTATGGACTCACAAATACTTTTATCAATTTCGTGATAATAAAAAAATTCGTTAAATGTGTTACTAAGTAGGATGGATGGATTGACCGACAAATGCTACCGAAACATCATTTCAGTACTCTATTCTAAAAAACAAATCATTGATTTGCGTCAATTTTATAAATTTAGAAATATTTCCGCTAATTTGGTAAAGTTTAAGAGAAGTTTCCAAGTTATTTAGAGATATTCCGCTAAATTCGTAGCTCTGAATTTGCAAATCTGAAGAATAAAATATCCTGATCCCGTTTGTATATACTAAATGAAAACACTAAAATTGTATTATAAGATACACCCGTTCTACTCTTTTTCTACTTCAACAATCGGCTAAATGAATTTATTGGGTAAACACAATATATGAGTTTATTAGCTAAACACAATATAAGAGCTAGAAACCTCTTTGCTAAAATAAATGAAAGTTATGTACGCAGCCCGCAATTTATATAATTAAAAGAACAATCAAACCGTTCATTTAAAAACTATATTTTTACATCCATTTATTTATTATTCAAATAGAAAAAATAATAATAAATATTAACAACACATTTAATTTCATTCCGTTGCCGAGCAGCATGATATAAGATAGAATCTTCCTCATAAAATACGAAATTTAATAGCTATTTTGATTTCTTTATACTTTTCATTGTTCAGTAAAAGCTTGTGAAATATAAACCAAGGAGATAGATTTCCCATTTAAATCATGTTTCAAACAATTCATGTTTTCAAAAAGTGACTAATTAGTGCAAAAAATCTCCCCCCAATCACGGAGTTGGAGACTACGGAGTTGGAGAATAAACCACGGAGTTGGAGAATAAACCACGGAGTTGAATAAACCACGGAGTTGGAGAGTATAACTCATAGGAAAAAGTTTCGTTTTTCATTAATATCTCGACAACCCCTGGTCTTAGATACTCGAAACTTGGGCTAAATTTATGGGGGGCTATTTAAAGGCTATCCACAAAATTTCATCAAATTCGATTCAGCCGTTCTCGCGTGATGATGAGACAAACGAAAATGTCGTTTTTTACTAATATCTCGAGAACCACTGATCGGAGAAACTCCATACATGGACTAAATTTTAAGTGGGACTATTTCCAGGCTACCCACGAAATTTCATCAAATTCGGTTCAGCCGTTATCTCGTGATGACGGGACAAACAGACAGATTTTCATTTTTATTTATATAGATGTAGATAAAGTAATAATATTGTCAATTCGTTCACATTTTTATGCTATTACTAAGGAAGCATTTGTATTTTCAAATAAAATATTGTTTAACATATTTTTGACTAGCATATTAAATTAAAATTATTTCAATTTTTAGCTTGGCAACGGAATGGCACTTTTGATATAACCTAAGTACAGCCACATTGACACGGTTCAGAAGAGAAATGTACCTGATTTCAATATCTTTAACTTCCGAGAGCGTTGCTCCAACCGAATTGAGCATGAGGTCAACAACATCCCCTTGGAAGGAAGGAACTCGTGGTGTAGCTCTGTGCACTGTTCCTCGAGGGCTGAAGCTGAAGTGTATCTACGAAGTAACAGATGAAAAATTTATACCAGAAAAACAACTAAACAAGGAAACCAACTTGAATAAAACCGTGTAAAAGTAAGTCTGTGATTATTTATCATTATTAAAGGTCTTGAATTTTTAATGATTTAAATAAAATCAATTGAAATAGAGTCTTTCAAACATTTGATTGCGTTTAAATAAATGGGATTCCAGTATTCACTGATTGAAATAATTGTACCAAATTATTTTCGAAACGCTTCATTCGTCCGTGAGATATTGCGTCCATATATTCATGGATACACACTAACATATATACACACTAACATACATACACACACTCTTTAACATACATGCACACTAACATATATACACACATTCTAGCATACATACACACAGATCGAGTTCGGGGATTCTTAAAACGTACTCTTCCGTCGAGAACTCGTATTCGAATTTTCGATCCCGACATAATACTTTCCCCATACATTGCACGCTATGCATGAAGAGAAAGAAAAAAAGTTAAATATAACATACTAAAAACAATAATCATCTATTAGCATCTCTGTGTGTTTATAAGGGGAGTTTAACCAGTAAATTATAATTTCCAAGCACTATTTGTTTTTTACTACTTAAAATACATGCGAAAGTTATTACCGAAATAAATCCATTAAAGTCTCCAGTCTTTAAAATATTTTTGAAAGTATTTTTTCTTTTGAAATTTTATAGTTCAAGGTTTGTAGGCATGATAATTTATCTAACGAATCAGTGACAGGCCATCAAGGGCACAAGAAAAACTTACCACAATGGGTGAGAGGTGTATATATTCGAAGGAAACGCCCTTTCTTGTTCGTCTTCGTGGCTGTTGAAAGAAATGGACATGATAAACGTCATGTTAATACAATGCCTTTTGCGCATATAGATAACTGTTTACTATAATTATATGAACACAAATAAATAATAATATTTCAGTTTGTAAGGGTTAACAATTCCATTCTCGACTTCTTAATTTTCAATCAGCGTCTTCCGTTAGAGATGATATTAAGCGTTAAGAGATGATATTAAGATAAAGAAGAGCCTAAAATTAAATAACAGCCGCGCAGATTTGCAGACGGTAGAGGGTGCTGGTAACCAAGTTATAAAAAAGGCGAAGCGCGATGATGGTGCGACGTAGAATGTGGTGTGTGCGGATGCAGACGATGGTAGAGAAGGTGGACATGCTGATTTATTACGTGTAATTTACGTTAATGGAGGTTATTTTATGATTTCTAAAATTTAAGAATAAACTTGTTGTTTTTATAAAAAGATGTCTGCGTGTTCATTTTGTCGCCTTCACAAGTTTGTTACTTCAAAATTATTTTTGTGATTTTCTGTATGAACTTTGACGTTAACTTGTCAAGCACCATGCTATAATTAGTATCAGTGGGCCGCCTTTTCTCTTACTAGTGCTCATCAGACTCGAATGGCTGTCAATTTTAGTTATAGCAAGAAAATAAATTACAAAAATTAATATGGGGACCAACACTCAGGTATACCGTGCGGCTATTATCATCTCTCATAATCAAATTTACAGAATGTCGAGATTAAAGATTGCAAGGCCAGTTTCATAGTCTTAATATATTTTCAAAATTTATAATCTTGGACTACTAATTTACCAAGTCTTATATATTTTATATAGTCTTATATATATATCTTATTGGTGCATTTATAATCTTAGGCTATAAATGCACCAATTTCATAATTTTGGATTATGAATGTATCAAGCTCATATTCTTGAACTATGAATTTCCCAAACTCACAATTTTGAGTTATGAATGTACAAAGTTCATGAAATTAACTATGAATGCGCTAAGTTTATAATTTTGAACAATTAATTTACCAAGTTCGAAATCCTGGACTGCATTACAATGAGACAGTCTAGAGTGAAAGAACCAATGCATCTATTAATATATGAGGTAAAAATATTTCAAATCAAATATATTTGACATAGTTGAGGTTCTCAAAACAACGTCTTTTGTCATCACATTTAGTGCAGATCATTCAGCTTTTTACTTTCTCCTTCTACGTAATATAGTACAGAGAAAGTATTGTTTTCAGGAAAATTTTCGAATTCAAAATTTTGATGTCAATATATATTTTAAGACCTCCTAAACATATTTTGCCTATTTTTGGAGTGATGCCCACCTGTATGTCTGTGGTACATGATAGCGGTCACAGATATTAATGGATTTTTACGAAACTTTATATCCGGCTCTGTTATAAAAACTCTAAAACTAGATAGAATTTTTATTTTAAATTCGAGCGAAAACTTCGAAATTGATTTGAAATTTTATATTTTTTTCAGCATGAAAGCATAAGACAAATTTTGACATAATAAGGGTGCATAAAAGGGTTTATTTATGGATCAATGATCACTAGACGTAATAGTTCCAATCATTGCTGTGAAAGATACTAGCGAAACAATTTTTTTTGTTCTTGACGTCCTTAGCCCCTCTCTGGGGGGGGGGGGGGCAAGATGCTTTCCGGGGAGAGTCCAAGTTTCCGGGGTAAGTTCCTAAGTTGCTCCCCATTGTTAAGTATGGTATGTTTTTTCAAGCCCTTTAAAGTGAAGGGCAACATGCTATAATTATAATCATTTGGACTCACGATACCGAATTTTCAAAATTTTTATTTATAATACCAAGCCAAGCCAAGACGTTTAGCTTCCGAGGTGCCTGCGTCTCAGACGCGTAACCCCACATCTCAAATATAGCAATGTCCATTTTTTATAGCGATATAGCAATTGCGATCATCGTTGGCACTCGTCTCAGTGAAGAGGGTGCTGTGCTGTGGTTGGCTGGTTGTTGAAAGACGATGGAAATCCTTGTCCTGGGAGGCTGAACCGCAAGTAGGTACTGGAAAGGAAAGGGGCGGGGCAGGGCTAGAGCCAATCAATAAGATCGACTGTCTTACAGGTTAAGTTTATATTTAAGTTTTAAGTTTTAAAAGTTACAAGTTACAATTTAGAATAAACTATAAGTAAGTGAATATGATATATAAAAATAAATAATTACTCTTTTACTATATACAGCTTGTTGTGGAAAAAAGAGGCCCTTTTCAGGGGACACAAAGGTCTGCTTGATGGAGTGCAGACGCTAGCATCTTTTAAGGTGCTATAAATTCAAAATTACTTCAGCTACTAAACAATTTCAAGATTACTTTAGAGTATTAAGTATCTATAGATAAAGGAACGTGGACAAAGTGTCGCTAACATGCAACGCGAGAGGCAAAAGCAAGCCATACAATTGGCCCGTGACTAGGCCGTGAAGGAAGAGTCGAAAAAACGCAAAGTCCTTGAATCGGAGTGGCGCCATCTATCTTCGATCCGCGAGAGTATTTGAAAAACTAGGAAACACCCGTTTGAGGGACTAGGTAACGACACTTTTTCCATTTGGTCTCGTTAGAGCCAAACAGAAGGTGTCGAGGCCTACGCTTCCTGAGATAGGAAGGCGCGATCGGGTCATAGACCTGATCGACGTCTCTCATACAGAGTCTACTGGAGTTTTTCTTGTAGAAATTTTGAGTGGATAGCCCAATATACTCTGAAATGCCAGAGATTTTAAGGTCATGGTGTATCACTTCGTTCTGGACATATCTAGGAGCATTAACAATGCATCGCAAGATTTTATTTTGGAACACTTGCAATCTCCCTATGTGGCCTTTTGCTGCCGACCCCCATACTGGACAGGCATACAAAAGGCTCGGTACGATGATCTGTTTGTAAACAATCAACTTGTTTTCAAGAGAGAGATGGGAATTCCTACCGAGGACGGGCAGGAGAGCTCTGTACGTTTTTCCAGTTGATTCGATCTTTTTAGTAATATGCTCTTTGTAGGTTAAGTGTGCGTCCAGAGTGACGCCCAGATACTTGGCTGAATGTGCAAATGGGATGGATTCATTAAAGATGTTGAGCATGAAGTTTCCGTTGAGTCCTCGGTGGTTGGGCTTAAAAATGACAACTGCACTTTTGGTCGCGTTAATTTTGATTCTCCAGGTCATGAGCCAGTGCTCAAGGCTATTCTTAATATAGGTCTGCAGTGTGTTAATTGAGTGTTGTGGTGCATGGCTACTAGCAATCAACGCTGTGTCATCCGCAAAGATGGCCAGCTTAACATGAGGTGTGCTTGGAATATCGTTGATGTATAAATTGAAGAGCAGAGGGCTGAGGTTTCCTCCCTGAGGAACTCCGGCCTTGATTGGTCTAATCGAAGAGAGAGTTTTATCAACTCGTACGTAGAAAGAACGATTAGTGAGGTACGAGTTGATGATGGTCAAAAGTTGAGTCGAAATGCCAAGTCGCACCAGCTTGGAAATAAGCCCAGGCAGATAAGTTTTATCAAAGGCCTTAGCCACGTCGAAAAATACTATGGTAGTATACTGTCTGTTGGTAGCGTTCTTGTGGATAGTTTCGACAACACGCAAAAGTTGGGATTGCGTTGAATGCTCAGTTCGGAATCCATGCTGGTCAGGTATTAAAATATTCTTCGAACGGCAGAAACTATCCAAACGCTTAAGCAACACCAATTCATAGATTTTCGAGAGGCTAGAAAGTAGGCTTATTGGTCTGAAATTCTCGGCTAGCGAGAGATTTTGATTTGCTTTTGGAATAGGGATGATGACAGCGGTCTTCCAACTTGTGGGAAAGAAACGAAGTTCCATCATATGGTTCAGCAGCATGGTAATCCAACATAAATACAGGTCTGGAAGATTCTTGATGATGCGATTGCTTATTTTATCAAGGCCGGGTGCTTTCTTGACGATCAGTCCATCAACGATATGCAGTATTTCAGCCAGAGAGATTCTCTCTAAGTCGTTGGGTGCTTGTACGTGTAGTGCTCTGTGATTGGTCTGCTGTAGATCTTGTTCAGTGTCTGTGTATGTGTGGCTGAAGTTGTGGTCAATATGTGGTGTAAAATGGAGTTCCAAATTTATAATACCTGAAAAACAACAACAGAAACAAAAAACAAGCTACTGAAAGTGGATTCTGGTATGAGAAAGTCGAGTTGAGCCAGTTAATTTAGTCTTATATTTACTATCTTCCAAATAGAAATGAGCACAAATCACGTGTCTGCATCAATGCAACAGACGATGTCCATGAAATTAATATTTAAATGTAGCCTTGTTCCCATTTTCAAATTTAAAAGCATTATACTTACTAATTGATCGTATAATGGCTCTTGTACAATCTTCAGATCTTCCTTCAGTCGTGTTGCCTGTAAGTAAAAATAATTTAGTAATGCAAGTACAAGATATTAATAGCGTACACATCTTTCTTCAATTGACGTTTTTTATAGACTTCTAATTTATAAAACTTGTTAATTAATTCTTTCTATATTTCATTTTTGGAAACGCTTTTTCAAAAATCCATTTTGTTCTATTACATTCGGCAAGTTCTAATTTCGTTTCGATTCTAAAATCTGTTCTTAAATATTATTCCTAATTGATGCAGCGTCAATTGTGTTATTTCGACTTGTTGGAGTCTCCCTGTCTGTATCGATAACCCTTGGCGTTATGATACAGTTCCCGTGCTCTGTACGTTTACACGGATTCACATTTTATATTGAAATGTATTGGAACTTTTTTCTATATCGTCACAAGCGCGCGCATTTACACTAAGACGCTTAATTAAGAATAAGGTAATTTGTTTTTAGTTGGCGATGTAATCTCAAGGCAGTAGGACGTGTTCTTGCCCTCGGGGCATAGAACAGAATGTTATTCTTAAAAGGATATATTTAGTATTAAATTAATAATGAAGTAAATTGTTTGAGTCGCGTTTTTAATGCAACTTCGAAGAGTCACGAGATTTTTTATAATATATTGATTATTCCGAGATGTCCAACCGACGCACATCAATTACGGTCTGTCGATATACTCAACGAATTTTGATCTATGTGTTGAAAATCTATGTGCATCTTCAAGTATCATGGTTAATTATTCTGATGTCCAATACCCCCCTTGCTGTATGTTATTTGAAACATGATAATTCCTCATCTAATAAAGAAAACGGTAAATTTAAAGTATTTGAGTTTCGTCATTCATCTCTTCTGCCAACACGCCACTCATCTCTCGCCATCTCAAAGCGAATCTCTCATCTTCTACGATTCCTGTAAGAAACCGCCTGCATCGATTGCGCTCCATTTTCATTCCCACTAACCACTATGCCTTCATTGCCATATATCGTGCCACACCAGGCGCGATACAATAAAACTAGAAAATATACATGAAGTTACCCGGGATTAAATGTATCCCTTCAATGTATCAAACGTATTATATTCTAAGTACAGATATTTTATTCTTACATTCTGAATACATTTTTACGAATACATTATTTTGAACGTTTTAATTTGCACGTTTAAATCTGTGTTATACCCTAAATACAAATTTTCGAAAACACGTTATCTGTTTTTGTAATATTGTTTAAATTGGGTGTTTTGCCTTCAATCATGTGTTTGGCATAGGTATCCCAATAATAATAAAATTTCTATAACCGTTTTTTAACCGTGATTTTTACGAAAAGAACATCATGATTATATATGAAAGGGACAAAATTTCATTTCTTTATCTCGTAATGTGAGCTTTGCATTTTATCCGGAAATCGAATATTTTTGCTCCGTAGCACTTTCTTAACTGAATAAGCTTGAAATATTTTATTTTCCCGTATATTTTATTGAGTGAACTATCTGATTACAAAATTTTTAATATATATTGTTTAGAAATTGAATTTATACGTTTGGTGGTGTATGATTCGAATGTTACTTAACTTAGACACTCGTAGAAATCTTAGTATTTGAAAACCAAAACTGCAGTATTTTTTCACTTTTAGTGTCTTACCATTTTCCTCAAAGCTGTTTCATAGAACATATTTAGTGTTTTCAAGAATTCGAAAATTTTGTTCTGGGCACATCTTAAATGCAAACATTTGAGAAAAGTTATGATTTTTCGGTTAGCTCTATCAGATTGAGTTATAGTTTCAAGTTTGTATATCGCTTGAAAGTAGAATAAAAATTTACTTTGTAGCATCAATGTAAACAAAATGATTTTTAATATTTTATATTATGGTTTATTTTATCGAACGATCTACCTACTTCTCAGAATTTAAATAAATCTTGTGTTTTCTCTAAATTTTGAATTCTAATATTTTAGTTTTCATCATACTTAAAATATTTAATTTTCCAAATGTGATTTTTTTCCTCTGTTATTGTATGACGATACACTATAGACAGTTTCAAGTTTCTATGTGAATTTAGCTTGGAATTCTAACTTTTTAATTGGCAGCACTCCCGTAAATGTATAATGTCATAAGGCAAAATTGTCCTTATCAAAATTACCACTATAGGACTTACCTATGATGCCGTCGCTAGGGGTGGAGCATGTAAGCCCCAGGTTCTCAAACTGGAGAGACGAACACACCAAATATAAATAAATACACTTGACTTAATTGATCAATTTATTTTAATGTTTTAAGTTATAGATATCCATTGTATCTTGAGTAATGATACTATTATTAAATCTATTATTAAAATACATATAACACTGACAATATTTCATTAATACATATTTACACACATAATAAAATGGACATATATTTTTACAACGTTTCTTTTAAGCAAGCGATACTCAAAATAGTTCTTTTAATTCAATATCTAAGAACTCGTTAATAGAATCTATACTCTTACGAGCTGATTGTTCATTATTTGAATAATCGATAAAAGAGTGTGCCTTCCGTGCTAATTAGTGACAATTTGAAAGTTGCTTTACCTCTACTCTTTGTGTTAAGTACGTATTCGTGCAATCTCAATGATGTACGAAACTGTTGCACATCTCATAACTGCAACAAACTTCCATTTTATCGCTCACGTCTGATATACCTTTTTTCACAAAAACCAAGAAACATGATGTTAGCTCGTTCGAAAATTTGAAGTCGACTGAACATTTTGGAATACGGCTTTGGGGCGCTTTTTTCTTTCCCCCATTCATTCCCTACCACATCTACCATTCGTTGTTGATGCAGACGGGGATGACCACTGTTTATGTATGCATGTGTTGTCATTGGCTCCCTCTGCAGCATTTAGATAGTTCATTATTTTGGTTGGCATCCGTAATTGAAATTACAAAATGTCGTGCACGCCGTACGA